>JAWNPG010000020.1:12807500-14007500 GCA_035045145.1 Drosophila meridionalis | reverse complement strand
AAAACTGGTATTTTTATATATCAATATCTGGTCAAATTTAACATATATATTTATAACTAAATATATATATTTTTAGCTGTATTTTCGACTTGCGCAATCTAAATAGACTTCCCAGACTTAGCTCATCATAAATATTCTTATATCTTATCTTCCATCTTGACCAATGTTTTTTCATTGAAGAATGCATTTTGAAAAACATTGACATTAGTGGATTATAGGGTATTTCCAAGTCGCGCTCTCGTGATTTCTAAGATCCTTATGTTATATCGTAAACTGCATTTTGTTTTTGTCAGCTGGTCACGTGAGATTCTGCGTAAAGGCCACGGCAAGTCGATCGATCCCAAGGATTTATATGCGCACATTCCCAGCTTGGATAGTAGGGAGGTATCGCAGTCTCTGCTGGGCTATTGGGAACGCGAACTGAAGCGCCCGCAGCCGAATGTTCTACACATGATCTTCAGGGCCTACGGCGCAAGTTTTGTGCCCATTTGCATACTCTACTCTCTGGTGGAGATTTCCCTGCAGTAAGTCCAAGCACAAGGGGATATATTTCGGAGTTTCTCATATTTTACGCCCTTTAGCACCATGCAACCTCTGCTGCTGGGCCGGCTGGTGTCTTTCTTCTCGGAGGACAATGACAACGAGTCCATAGAGTCAGCCTACCTGTACGCGATGGGCGTGGTTCTGTGCTCGCTCATCAGAGCTTTGTGCTATCATCCATTTATGTTCCATCTGTTCGGGCTAGGCGCCCGTATACGCCTGGCCTGCGCTGGTCTGGTGTACAGGAAGTGCCTGCGCGTCTCCGTGGCAGCCGATAACAGTGGCATGAGCGGCTATGCCATCGCCATCATGGCAACCGACCTTCCCCAGTTCAACGAGACGTTCTACTACTTTCACGAGCTGTGGAAGGGCCCGTTGGAGGGACTGATCTTTGGCTACATTATCTACCAGGTGATTGGCTGGCCCGCCTTGGTGGGCATAGCCACCATTATACTCTTCATACCGCTGCAGGTGTGGGCGGCAAAGGCGACGGCGCGCTTCAAGCGCCTCTCGGCGGAATTCGGCGATGAGCGCGTCAAGCTAATGAACGAGATCATCTCGGCAATGCAGGTGATCAAAATGTACGCCTGGGAGAAGTCCTTCGGCAAGCTCATAGCACGCGTGCGCAAGAAAGAGATGGGCGCCATACGCGGCTCCATGTACGTCTATGCGGCGCTGCAGTGCACCGATATGATCTCGAAGCTGTCGCTCTTTTTGTGCCTCATCACTTACGTCTTCACTGGCGACATTGTGACGGCCCAGAAGGTGTTCATAGTGTCCAGCTATTACGACCATCTCAACCACTCGCTGCTGCATCTGTGGCCCATGGCCATTAACTCCTGGGCGGAGACCCATGTGGTGGCTCGCCGCCTGTTGGACTTCCTGCTGCAGCAAGAGGATCCCGCCGATGGCGGCGTGGCCAACTTCAATGATGTCGACGATGACCTGCAGCACGGCAACTATTTTGGTCGCATGCACAATCCGCTGGCCATGCGCAAGAGCGTCACACTGCATGCGTTGACGGCCAGCTGGGATCCACCAAGCCAGGAGAAGCGCCAGCGGCACATCGAGAACGTTACCTTTCAGGTCGAGGAGCGGCAGTTCGTTGGCATTGTGGGCACCGTGGGCTCCGGCAAGAGCACGCTGCTGGCTGCTCTGCTTGGCGAGCTGGACATCATCAGTGGCAACGTAGAGCTGAATGGAGTCATCAGCTATGCGCCGCAGGAACCCTGGCTGAATCGTTGCAGTCTGCGCGAGAACATCATCTTCATGGAGCCGTACGACGACCAGCGGTACAAGGATGTGCTGCGCGTCTGCCTGCTGGACAAGGACATTGATCAGCTGCCGCATGGGGATGCAACCATTGTGGGTGAGTCCGGCGCTAGCTTGAGTGGCGGCCAGAAGGCGAGAGTTAGTCTGGCTCGAGCTGTCTACCGCAAAGCGGACATCTATCTGCTGGACGATCCACTCTCTGCCGTGGACGCTCATGTCGGCCGGCAGCTCCTGCAGCATTGCCTAAACGAGTTTCTCAGCGACAAGATACGCATCCTGGTCACGCATCGCGTGCCCCTGCTGCGCAATGCCGATCACATGGTGCTCATGGAGGGCGGACGCGCCTCCATTCAGGGCCGCTACGAGTCGCTCAAGAAGCTCATTCACTTCCGCATGTCCGTGGCCAATGATAGCGAGGTGGCCAAGCTGCATGCCGTTCGCGCCGACAGCATCTACGAGGAGGTACCGCCGAACGAGCAGCTCTCCCAGCAGCAGCTCCAGCTGCAGCTGGACGAGCACGAGCAGCGCTACAAGGAGCAGCAGCACCAGGGATCCGTCAAGCTTAGCTCCTACAAGCAATATTATGCGGTTTTGGGGTTGCCCATGGTGGTGTCTCTCGTATTCTTCCTCTTTCTGCTGGCGCGTGCCTTTGAGGCCGCCATGGATATCTTTCTATCCAAATGGTAAGTGATTCTTTGAAATTGTAGTGCAACTTGAACCTCCACTTAGTTATCTCTCAGGGCCACCTGGGAGGAAACGGAGCCCGACGAAACGGAGCCGGAAATCGAACGCCGCGCAATTCGTACCCGCCTGGTCACCCTCTATGCCGTGCTCATCGTGAGCACCCTGATCCTATATGTGGTGCGTACCTTTGGCTTCTTCATGATGTCCCTGCGCATTTCATTGCGCATCCACGACTCCCTCTTCAGTGGCATCATACGCGCCAGCATGCAGTTCTTCACGCTGGCCACTTCCGGACGCATACTCAATCGCTTCTCCAGCGACATTCTGTCCATTGACATCACCTTGCCGCAGTCCATGATGGAGTCCTGGGAGTTCTTTGTCAACGGCTTGGCAGTGATTGCCGTCGTCAGCACCGCCAACTATTGGCTCTTGATTCCCGCTCTTATCATGATCACCCTGCTCTACATTGCTCGCCGTCTCTACATAGGCGCCAGCAGAAGCCTCAAGCGCATCGAGATCATTTGTGAGTAGAATATTATATTATGAAATATTATATAATAATATATTATCCATATTGAAGTTCTCTTTTATCTGACTGACTCTCTCTCTCTCTCTCTATTTCTCTAATCCCAGCTCGCAGCCCCATCTACTCGTATACGAACACCACGTTCAAAGGCCTGACCACCATACGCGCCTTAAGTGCCACCAAGCGCCTGGAGCGCGGCTTCCACAGCTACCAAAATGAGAACACCTCCGCGGTTTATCTGCACGCGAGCATCAATAGGGCCTTTGCCTTCTGGACGGATCTGATCTGTGTGCTATATATTCTGGTGGTTACCTTCAGCTTTCTGGTAATCGATCGCAGCTACTACAGCGGCGACGTGGGTTTGGCCATAACGCAGTCCATGACTCTGGGCATCATTTGTCAGTTTGGAATGCGGCAGACGGTCGAGCTGGAGAATCAGATGACCAGCGTAGAGCGTGTGCTAGAGTACGTGCAGATACCACCAGAGCCCTCCTACGAGACTGAGGCAGCTGTCAATCTGCCGGCGAAATGGCCCAGTGCGGGTCAGCTACATTTTGAGGATCTGCGATTGCGCTACAGTGAACACGGCCGCTATGTGCTGAAGGGTCTCAGCTTTACCATTCATCCCAAGGAGAAGGTGGGCATCGTGGGCCGCACAGGCGCTGGCAAGTCCTCCGTGGTGCAAGCGATCTTTCGCCTGGCGCTCAACGAGGGCCTCATCGAGATCGATGGCTATGATATTGCCAAGCTGGGTCTACATGATTTGCGCAGTCGCATTTCGATCATACCACAGGATCCGGTACTCTTTTCGGGCACGTTGCGCTACAATCTGGATCCGTTCGAACATCAGCTGGACGATGAACTGTGGCAGGCGCTGGACGCCGTCAAGCTAAAGACGTTCGTCTCGGCCCTGAAGGGCGGCCTCAGCTACAGACTGCACGACGGCGGCGCCAACTTCAGCATGGGTCAGCGCCAACTAATCTGTCTGGCCCGTGCCATACTGAGGCACAACACAATACTCATCATGGATGAGGCAACGGCTAATGTGGATCCGGAGTAAGTGTGAACCCCAACATGATTCATTTGTAATCGATCTCATGAGCTCATAATGTACAAGTACTTATTATCCATCATAAAGACAGCCAAATTGATTTGGCCATTTCCGTCCCTAGATACTGATATTTGTAAAACATATTTTGAATTATCTTATGTCATAGGCGGAACAAGCTTATCATTGTTCTTCGATATCTAATCCCATTTTCATACTATCACTAAAAACCGATTATGTTGAGACAGCATAGTTGACTATAGACTATAGTTAGTAATATCTAGTGTTGGATGTACTTCTTTCCAAAAATATACTTAGACAAGTATTTCCTGTTTGAGCTTTCTCGTATGATCTTCAAATGAGCAGAAACTATTAGAATATTAATAACAGCAGCTGAAAGTGTATCTCACAGTGGGATATTGCCGACAAAAACACTTCAACTTTCTTATATATTTATCCTCATGCCTCTTGCAGCACGGATCAGCTCATCCAGGAGGCCATACACACGAAGTTCGCCAACTGCACGGTGCTGACCATTGCGCATCGCTTGCATACGGTCATGGACTCGGACCGCGTGATGGTCATGGATCGCGGTCGTGTCGTGGAGCTGGGGCATCCGCATGAGCTGCTGCAGCAGCGCAATGGATATCTGTACCGGTTTGTGGAGAAGACGGGCGCGGGCAGTGCCAAGCACCTGCGCTACGTGGCCGAGCAGAGCTTTTGCAAGCGCGTGACCAGCAAACGGCTGCCGGCCGAGAAGCCGGAGCTGGAGCCGGAGGGCAGGCTGAGCGTATTCCGGGGCACCACACTATAAAAGACTGTAGTTTATGTTTGTTTGTTTTGTAAGTTATGGTAATATAGTTTTTATTATAGTGAACTGATCTTTAAATATAAATCTATATAATTTTGTATATATATATATGTATATATATATTTGTATATATATGCACTTTAAATGTATAATATACGAAGTTGTAGCGTTTCTGCTTCTTAGAGTTTTTGAAAAAGCATTGTAAGTATATGGTTTTCATAATTTCTTATCTTGTTCTTTAGAATGCCATGTATTTATTTACTTAATGATTAACTAGCGCGCTATAAACCTGGCTACTGTTTTTTTTTACTGCTGGATTTTTTTTGTTCAATACTATAACTACGCTCAACTCCTAGTTGTTCTTGTTGTTGTCGTGGATAGTATAACATGAGTCACATGAGAAATCTTGAAAGTTGTTTTGCCTTCCTTCATATTTTAACATTCCTTATATTTATTAATATTATTATTATTCTCTTATTTACCGTATGTGCATTTATGTTTTTTTTTACTAATCTTTTCTATATATATTTTTATTAGGTTTACGAAATTTTGCTTGGTATATGTATAAAATTGTTGTTTTTTTTTTTGGTAGAGTGTAAATGAATTTATTGCATTATTTTCTTTTTTCACTAGATTTTTATAATTTTTTTTATATATTTTTTTCATGTAGTTTTATTGTGTATAAATTTTAAAGTAAATAAAGCATATATATTGATGTATATAATTTTTTTAAAATATTTTTTCTTATGATTTTGTTTGCTTATTTAAAATTCGCTTATTTTAAGTCTGCCTTCAACATTTTTGTAGTTTGATGTAAATAGAAAAATCAGTGTTTGGAGAATGTTTATAAATCTTATGTATATTCATATATATATGTATATGTGTATATATATCTAAGTATATATGTATAGTTAAATTTAAATTTTAGCTTTTCCTGTGCTTACGTTATGTGTTGTCACAAAAACTAAGTTAAACCTTGAAATCCTTCCCCAAATTTCAATGCTTAAGTTGTTTTTTCCTTCTTCTTTTTCTGATCTTGAAAGTTTCCTTTATTCGTCTATCTTCCAAACTTTCTGCTTTTGTGCTGTGTATGAATGTAAAGAGGTATGTATACATATATATATTTATTTTGATGCCCTAGAAATAAGATTGTTTGTCTGCTGTTTAAGAAAAATTCGATGCAAGTTGAATAAAATTATTATTATTAATATTATTATTACTTTTGATCTTTACCGTAATTAATATTACTTGTCTTTAGCTAATATGTATTTGTTCAAGCATTTTTTATTTAGGTTTTATTTTTTTGTTTGAAATTTTAAGTATCCTGTTTAAGATTATGCGATATACTTTCGCTCTACTATATTGTACGTACCATTTTAGGCTTATTTCTTTAGGTATTGGTAAAGTTAGTTAATTAAGGTATTTATTTAATTTTTTTCTCTTTTTTATTTTTTCTTTTTATTCATTTTTTTTAAGTATAAACACATTTTGTATTCACTTTGTTATTCTCACAGTTAAGCTTCTTTGATTGAGCACAAAAGCAAATGAGAGTTTTTGTTGAGGGGGGGCTTAGCGGAAAACCAAAAAACCTTAATATACTCAACATTCTATGTACTATATATGTATAGATATATATATAAAAATTTGTTTGCGGTCAGCTTAATGTGAACTCAGCACGGGACGCTCTAAGAATCTTCCCCTATTCTTAACTCGCCCAGTGCTGAGTTCTCAATCAACCATTCCAGAGGATTCCAAAAAAGGAAGAAAAACAAAACATTGAAACTGTGAAATTAGGGAGTTTTGCACTTATCTCTCTTGTAAATCAAAATTTAGCACAAAATGTTACAGTGTTGTAGAGAACCGAAATATTGTTAAGTTAACTGGAAGTCAATTTAGATTATTATGTTTAGCATCTACTCGTATATAGATTATACTTAGTTAGGCGCTAACTACTCGAACTACGGCACTTAAGTGTGCATTGGTGCTAGTTTCTCGCTTCTCGCTTTTATTCTTTATTCTTTATTTTCTTCTTTCTTGAGTGTGTGTGTGTGTGTTCCCTAAACTTTAGTTCAGCCAGCATTTAACAATATCTAGTTTAAAAATTATTTCGAGTAAAACACTTGACAAAAGAATGTTTAGTGGGAACAAAAAACGTGCGTGCTTCATTAATTGAAACGCATATTTTGATTATAAAATATGGTCCCGAGGTTTTTAATATTTCTTGCCATTATTATTATTTTTTTTTTATTTTGCAATTTGATTCTTAGCGTTGGCTTTAAGAATTATAATATCCATATTTTGGGAGCTATAGCAGCAATTAGAGTTGTGGCCGGAACTTGCGCTTTCTATATGGCGTATATAACTATATAGGTGTATATATTCTAACCGGTACCACATTGCTTCTAATTAGGTATAGATAAGATAAGGCGTTGTGCTTATGTACATTGTACATAGTCGGCTTTGTATTTGGTTGTTTTTGTTCCAATTGTTGTTTTGGCAATGATTTTCGCTTTTCCTATTTGGTGTAAGGATTAAATCAACAACTCGATTTTCCTACAAAAACGTTATCATTTCTACGAAATTTGTTGTTGCTTGGGTGCCTAGGCGAAGGTTCTATTACAGCTATTGAACCCAAAGCATTAAATCTGCGTACAATATTTATATAAATTAAGAAATTATTTCATTTTCATGATCTTATTTAATATGTTTAATTTTTTTTTTTTTTTTTTTTTTTTTTGAAATAAAGAGTAGTATGAATTTGTTATGCAAGGTTTTTTTTTGAACATTTTTTTCATGGTGTAGTCGCATATATCCAATACAATATATACATTGCATGCTATATAATAACTAAGTATATATAGATATATATATTGTTTATGTATATGTAAGTAATTAATTAGCATTCGTTTGTCGTGTGGTTCTGCAAAAGTTTGTAATACGCTTTGGAAAAATTGTCCATTAATTGCAAAAAATGTTTTCTTTAAAAAAGGGTTCTAAACATGGCATTATGTTTGGGCCCGCAGGCGCCATATTATCGCGTGCATATTAAACGACGATGTGTTTTCATAATATTTTATAAATATATATATATATATTATACATATATATATATCTATGTATGTATTTTCTGCATTACTTTTGTCCGGGCTCAATAATTTCAACCGTCACGCTCTCGGCCACTGGATTTGTGGTTATGTTCGTAATCAGCGACTCCTCCTGAGGCGACTGCAGCTGCGAGTGGTGCTGGCGGTGCGAGGAGCCGTGTCGCTCATGATGACCACCGCCGGACACTTTGCCGGGTGCCACGGAATTGCTGCGGTTTGAACGTACCGAAACGGCTGACGCATTGCTGGCGCTGCCATGAGATTCCGACTGGGAGCCTGTGGAGAGCACGTAGCGCATGTTTATTACATTTTTCAACTTAATTCACAGAGCATGTGGTACGCATAAACGGATAGAGCTCAACAACAACAGCAACAACATTAACAACAACAAGGTAGCGGTAACAAGGTTGGCATTCAGTTAACTCAAGTGGAGCCTGTTGACAGGATTACGTGAGTTAGCTGAGGAAATAGAAATGCATTCGAGCGAGCACAAGACTACATAGAAGCACGGTGGCCTACTTATGCAATCTACATAATACTATGAGAGTTTTGAAAAGAAATAAATAGCTATAAGATATTTTATCTTCGGATTGCCGCAGATGAAATACACTTGCAGAGATGTTGCAGATGTGAATATACTTAGTAATAGAGTTCGTTTCATGATGACATAGTTATGTTAAGTTACTTGGATTGAGTGGTATGGCTTCAAACTTAATACAAAAAAGTAAGGTTATGTTTCGTATAATAAATTAAAACTCGGACTTAAACACACATTCTCCTTAGATATCCTTGTAAAACACACAGAAAACATAAATTACAGAAGATAAATCGATAAAAATCACAAATTGACTTAATTCACATCTAGATTTATAGCATTTACCATTATACATTGATTAATTATAATGTCCTCTGCAAGTATGAACTATATTTAATAGTTTCTTTTAGGCTTAGGACCAAAGCTGGCTAATTCATATAACTAGTTGGCCAAGCATACTCAAAACGGAAATGGCGTGCGTTAGAGGCGGGAAACTAAAAGCGGAAACGGAAATGGAAATAGAAATAAAAATGAAATGAAAATGAAAACAAAATACAGACGCTTGCTAGGCACTAGACGATATACAAATGTTATGTATTGTATATGGCAGAAGTTGATGGATTTCTTTAGTATTTCGAATGACAGTTTCGTAATGATCAGTTAAATGTGTCGTTAGTGTTCATAGAATGTATAGGGCAGCAGACTAGAAACTAAATCTGTAAATTTTAACATGAACTTGAACTGGAAGTTAAGCTCTAACTATAATCTTAACATTAAGTGTGTGTTGTTCTGCTGTTGTGTTATAGTCATAGAGTGTCTGGTGTTGGTTGGAGAGTGTCTGGTGGAACACATACATTGGGGTTAGTATTTGTTGTCGTAGGGAGCAGTTACTTGGTTTAGAAGTCAACAGCAACTCTCACTACGGCTTAGCGTTAATGTTAGATTCTTACAACAGTTGGTACGACAACATTAAAGACAGCAACTACAATATACAGGACACTGGGCATAACACAGCTAAACAACACATTCAACGAAATTGAGGCGACTACAACGTGGCTGCATACCTCGTGGAGCCGATTCGGGAACTGGAACTGGTACTGGTACTGGAACTGGAACTGGAACTGATACTGGTACTGATATACTGATATGGCTGCATTGCATTTGATATACATATGTAGTATGTGTGGCCTATGACTAAAACTTATTGGCACCCGGATTGGCAGTCATGCCGCAGGCAGGCGCCGTGCCCGGCGACGACACATATGTTGTCGTAACGGTGTTGCTTGACGCTGGCATCGGCGTCGGCGTTGGCGTCGGCGTCAGCGTCGACGTCACTGGGGCTGTGGCTGTAGCTGTAGCTGTGGCTGTGGCTGTGGCTGGGGCAGCATACGTTGTGGCGCTGGCAACACTCGCCGCTGTTGTTGTGGTTGGCACGTAGGGCAAAAAATGGCTATGGACAACATTGTACTGGCTGGCGGCGCTCGGATGCTCCAGCAGACGGGAACAGTTGGAAACATCGCTGACACGGGAGTCGCTGGAGCGCGTGTTGCTCTTCGAACGTATCATGCGACCTTTTACAGCAATTTGTTCGTGCATACGTTTGTAATGTGTGTGTATGTGTGTGGGTGTGTGTGTGTTTGTTTGTTTGTATATGTCGGTAGGTGTGGCAGAAGAAAGAGCAGGCAGCGAGCAAAGAAATTGTTATATTGTTTGGCATCGCGACACAAAATTTAAATAACAATAAAGTTAAGCACTGAGAACAAAGGTAATTGGCAACGGCTGCCTTTAGATAGCAACGGCGAAGCAACAACAATCAAGCTGTGAAATTTAACGGTTCTTAAAGTGTCAATCAATTTGATTGAGCCCCAAAGAGGTCTAACCGCACACTTGAACTTGTCGCAATTCTGTTTGGCGCTGAGAAATTCATTCAAAATACGATCCACTCAATTGGGCAAGACTCAAGGGCTTTCTGGCTGATGTGTGAGCCCGCAGCCCGCAGGTCGGAACTTCTTATATAAACAAGAAATCGTTTACTTTCTCTTTATATAACTACTTGAGCTGGCTAAAAATATGCATCGATTTTATTCTATTTAAGTGTTGGGTTTTTCTGACTTCTGAACATTTTGAATGTTGTCGTCACATGATTATTAAACAAAAATATTTATTGTAGAGTAAAAACTATAGGTTTCTCTTTTCAATTTTTTAAAAAAGATATACGGTCTTAAAATTCCATAACATACATATTGAAGTCAAATATTTGATGTATAGATATTTTATTTTCAATTTTTGAAGAAAAAATATTTTAAAAAATCCAATTTCATTTAAAAATTTGATATATTCAGAAAAATATAAAAAATCACTTCTAAAAACAATATAATATACAATTGTATAATTTTAGTAAACTTAAAAATAAGTATTGTATTAAATGATGTTAATTAAAAATATTTAAAAAATAAGTTTAAGAATCTTTTAATAATAGAGAGCCCTTGACTAATAATAGTGTAAAGTATCTCAAAAGTATTTATCAATTATAACAATAAATATGTTATCAAATCTTCCCCTTATCTGCCCTTGCCTTTACAATTTGCCACCTCAATATACATTTATGAAAAAATTATAAATGTATCAAATCGCAAAGTCAACTAACTGAATTTCAATTAATTAATTATTGCCTTATAGATGATTTCGCAATGCTTTGTGACTATAAATACATGCATTACATTTATTTACTTTTATTTATAAATTATCAAATGTCAATCAAGTAAAGTGTATAAGTATAGTCTTAAGATATCATTAAAGAACATTAGCTTGGTCTTTTTTTTTTTTTTTTGCTAATAGCTTAACTTTTGCACACTCACGCAAATGGATATTTCTGCTGTGATTTGTTTTGTTAGTTGGGTTTTTTTTGCTTTTTTTTGGCGACTGACTGGCTGACTGATTGGTTGATTGATTGATTGCATTTATTCTTGCTGTGTGCAGAAAGTTCTGCAAGTTCTCAAACGGAAGAGCACAAATCAAACAAAAACGATTGAACGACAACAAAAACGACACACAAACAAAATGAAGAAACCAAAGCCAAAATGCGCACTGGTTAAGTACATTAAAAAAGGTGCCATCAATGGAAGCCGCAATTATGGAATACAAACCTGTCTTACCTAGCGACGGGTTGGGCGAGTGCGGACGCAGCGAGGCCATGCTCGGCTGTCGGGATGGAGCGCGCACAGACATGCGAGAGCCCCGCCTATCCTGGCCATGGAGCAGCTTGTTATCCCGCAACAGGGAGACGTTCATCAGGCGTGGATTCGGGGTATTGAATATGGTCCGGTTCTCATGCCAGCGCGCCCTATAGCAAATTAATAATGTTGAATTAGTTGAGTGAAGCAGAAACTGTGTGGCATTTGGGTTGGGACATGTGCGAATGCAGGGCGTGGCCCGATTGAATCGATGGCAACTGCGGCACGTTGACGTTGCTCTTGGCCACCCTTAATGCCAATTAATGCAAAAATTTTGTTCATCTAAGTGAAATTAATTGCTGATCAAATTATGTATCATTTGGTTGGTAGCCAGGGCAACGTCGCAGCGTCGAGACCGAAATTGAGTCGAGTCGAGTCGAGTCGAATCTCGTTGGGTTGAGCTAATGAAGCTGACGTCGCCCACCCATTGACCCAATTAGATTATGTTTGTGTGGCACTGTTTGCTGCTTGTATTAAATGTTTGCATTGCAATTTACTCACTGGCTAAATAATCGCAGGACGACACAAATAATAATAAACATCAATGCCATTCCTACCAGCACGCCAATCATGGCCGGATCAATGTATGTCTCGGGTCCTCGCTTGTCCTGGCGTCCTGCAAAGAGAAGACACATTCCATTACTCTTCCTTCTGGTCGAAAATGAATATGAATTCCAAGTCACACCGACCTTTGCACTCAACGGAGCCATCCTTGCCCCAGATGGGCGACATCTCGAAGCGGCATATGCAACGTCCATCCCGGCACTCCGTTTGGAAGTAAATCGCCTCGCATTGCTCGTTGAAGAAACAGGACTCGTTGATGGCAGCCGCTGCAAGTGGAGTATAGAGTAAATCCTTGTAGCACAACTGTGACCATGATTCATTTTACTTAACCACACATAGATACGATGTACAAACACAATATATACATATATTTGCTCCGTTGTTGCACAGCTTGTTTACAACTTTGCTTTATGGCTGGCTCGGAACGGAACAGCTGGACTTTGGGCTGAGTAAATTCTCACTGGCGTCAGTTTGATGACTGGCAGACAAATATTTTTATAGCCCACGACAGGGAGTGGAGACAGTCGAACCACCACCCTTAACCAGTCTGACTATTTATAGTGCTCTTGCAAATGTAGCATTTGAATAATTTTAGCATGTGTGTAAATGCATAAATAATGTCTGAGAATTTTTGAGGTCTAAGGTGGGCCTTGTAACATATTTATGGCTGGTGAACTGGGAAATGCTTTAGATAGGCTCCTTTTCCTCAAACAGAGATTAGAGGGACTACTCTAATCAGATATAACATAAGGAAATAATAAACGCGCTGAGAATGATAATGACAATGACAATGACAATGACAATGACAATGACAATGACAATGACAATGACAATGACAATGACAATGACAATGACAATGACAATGACAATGACAATGACAATGACAATGACAATGACAATAACAATAACAATGACAATGACAATGACAATGACAATGACAATGACAATGACAATGACAATGACAATGACATAACAATGAAAATGACAATGACAATGACAATAAGAAAGTACGATTCAGTCGATGGAGTAACTTCTAAACGTCTAACTCTATAAATTTCTGATTGTGATTTCGCAATATTATCCACAATTTCACTGAGTCGCAATTATTCGAATCGATGATTCATTAGCGAGACCCCTAATGCTCCGGCCGTAAATGTGTCAGTCATAAATGCGAGCAATAATCGCGCAAATTGATTTGAATTTATGGCTTTTAATGTGTTTACGTCCAGGGGATGTATACTATAATTATGTCAAAGATGAACCAAGTTCCCGAGGTTCATTATATGGCAGCCCGCTGCCAAGTTTTTTGTTTTTAATTTTCAATATTCAGCAGTTAGTAATCAACGTAAGGCTTTGGGGGATTTGTTTCGCTAGCCCGGCGATTCTTTTAATGAAAACTTGGCAGACTGACAAGCAAGGCCGTGCGCAACTGGCACAGCGAAGCAAGGGACACAACCCTTCCCCATTGCCCTTCGCTCTATCGCTTCTTCTTTCTTCTTCGCTTACCCTTGCCACATTTGTCAATGTGATTGGTGACCTGCAGATCCTCGGTGCACTGGCAGGACTTCTTCTTCGGATCGCATATGGAGCCGGGAAAACCGCACTCCAATGTATTCTCGCACTTGTCACCAAACTTCTTCGGGCCACGACTGGCATAATCTGTGAATAGTGCAACATAAACATATATATGTATGAGTAAAAGGAAGGTATGAAAACGGTAATCTTAACACATGTTTCTCGACTAATCCCTAACGACAAATTTATAATGAAACCGCAACAAACTTTCAATCCAAACAAACAAAATAAAAGAAACACTCAAAGTTCGCTGAAAAAGTGAAAAGTATTTGAATCCCGAGCGACTTAGTGGCAGATTAAAATGTAAATTCATGTATAAATCTCTGAACCAACTGACTGTCAGCCAGCTAGAATATATACATACATACATATATACATATATATTCACCTGTGTACACCTGAGCACGGCTGTGTGCCGAAATGTTTTTGGTTTCTGGCTACGCACTCAAGGGGCCGGAGTGCGGCTCAAGTGTAGGCACTTCAGCCTGTGCATGCCACATGCCACATGCCACTTGTCGGATGAGCATGAGGGGCGTATTCTTCATTAACTTTGAATGAAATGAAAATACACACACCAGCGCACACACACACACTCACACACACACATATATGCAAGCGGCATGTAGTGAGTTGAGTTCTTCTCACATCTTAATTAAGCACTTGGGAGCAACTTTCGGCCGGAACTCGCGTCCAACAATATGTGTGGCAAAAAAAAAATACATATAAAATAGGAAGGAAAAAATCTCAACGGCAACCAGGGGTTAAGCGTCAGCGTTAATGTTGCGGCATATGCCAAACGCGCACACCGCTTGCTCCACTAATTTGGTTGTTGATATCCAACCATAATTACCCAGTATACCAAGCGATGCTGCTGATGAGTCGGTTGCCGATGCCACTGCTGAGGCCTGGCCTGGCGATAGCAGTCAAACGGGGAAAAGGAAAAGGATGTGCGCCGGCCTCGCATTTAAGCCAACGGAAGCGCAAAAGACAAAACAAAATGGCTGCGCTTTCGTAAGGTTGCGCCATTTTCTGCGGTAAATGTGTGTTTGTGTGTGTGTGACTGTGTGTGTTTGTGTGTGTTCATGGTTGGGCTGTGCATGCCTATTTGCCTGCGGTTTATTTTTAAATGCAGCGACTGCTATGAATAGCGCCCAGCCATGTGCAGCTAAAAAAGCAATGCTGCCGCTGCTGATGTTGCTGCCGCTGCTGCTGCTGTTGGTGGTTCGGTTTTTGTGGCAAGGAACATTGCAGAAACCGAGGCAAATTTGCTGCTAGTGTTGACAAAGTGTGCACTGACTACCACACAACCATGCACCGCAGCGCTTTTAATACCCTGCTCAGAAAGGGATTACTAAACAAGGCAGTTTGTTTACCAATCGGCATTTTGTAACTGTGCCATGTGGCAGCTGCTCGGGGCACGTTTCTTGAGCTCAATTTCTCAAATTAAGAACGAGGTAGATGTTCTTCCCCTTCCAGAAAAATAAATACCTTATGTTCATAAGTGATTGCCAGTGTCGAGACGCTGATGGTCAGCCATTTAGCAATCTCACACAAAACTCAGCGACCCCTGAAAGGGGACCTGCTTTCCCCCCGAAGACGGCATTTATAATTAGAAACTTTTGCTTATTTCGACAATGCTATCTCGCCTTTTGCCATATATGTATAAGAAAAGCAATCTGCAGGGCAAACCTTTTTGCACTTGCGGCAACAACAAAACCTCATCTAACTAAAATAGAAATGGAAATTCTTTTTGTGCAAACGACTCACACAGATAAAAAACCAGAGATGGCTTCGTGTCGATTATAATAACAATGCACGTTGAGGCTAGCATTGAAGTGGGGTATATCAGGAAATATAATAGAAAAGGTCGTAGTTTGAGTAATTGGACAGTTGACCATTTTTTATAAAGCTAAAGTTAAACTCTTGGGATACATTAATTTGGCAAGAATTGCCAAAATTTTAAATGCAATCATATTTATCTGATGGAATCTAAAATATTATTTCAGTGCGTGTTTGAGCAAAAAAATCCTAGTTTTAGTTGTTGAATGTGTAGTAGGTATTTAGTGGGTAGGCTTCAGAATTTGACAAGCGTTTCAAAGATATACCACCAGACTATCAATAAAATATACTATCTCGAATACACAACCTATGGTATTGATTATTAAGAACTATTGATTTCCAAACACAGCTGGCTAGTTAGCACTAGGAAAAACCTCGAAAATCTATCAGTAACCTGATCTACATGTACTGAAACTCAAAACCAGTTCCGACAAACATATAAAAAAATATTGAATAAACATAAAAAAAAATATTGAATATAAGAATAATTAAAAAACAGAGTAATTCTGATAAAAATGATTCCCAAAATAACATCTAAAATTCTCTTATATATGCACTATACTGAACTATACTATACTAAATCCTATAAGTATTGAAATTTTAAAACCGTTCAGACTAACAGAAATATTACAAACTATCGACAGTCGTGCAAAAAAAAAGTATTTTCGAGTAAAACTGATTTCCAATATAACATCGAACTTTTTTATATAAACACTTTTCTGATCATACTTCTCACTCTGTATCCAAACTATAAGTTTTAAAACCTATAAATAATTTTAAATAAATAATAAATATTTTTAACTAACAAACAAACAAAATACTATCGATAATTCCACTGATCTATAAACAAAGTATATCCGAGTAAAAATAATTCCATATATAATATCCTTTGTAATTATCAATTTTAGACTTATCCACTCAATTTTCGTTTTAAATCTACAATGGCCACGCAAGCATACTCAACACGTACCTCGACCCAAAGCAGATGTTTCAAGTCATGCGGATTCGTGCACGGCACGCAATCAGCTCTAGGTCTACGATTATAGGCACACATACGTGTACATGGCTAAACATGTGGTGTAACTATTTTTATGCTTGTAGACATGCTCTTGCTGGTGCCTCCTGCCTCCTGCCCGCTGCCTCCTGCCTCGCGTTGATTATGCAACAATGGCACATGTGCAGCATGATGACGTCATTGTTGTACATATTTGATTACGGCTGTGCCGCAAATGATATTTGCATGCATTGCGATAAGGCTAGGCCTCCGTGTATATTTATGGGTGGGCAGCCACCGTATGGTGTTCGCTTACCAAACTCGGGCGTTGTCGTCTCGGGGCCCACGCTGAAGCTATTAACGGCAAAGAAATTGTCACCGTCATCGGCCACCGCCAGCGGCAATGGCGGCAGCAACAGCAGCGCCAAAACGGAAATCAGGCGCAGGACGTTGTTTGCGCTGTGACGCCCCATCCCAGCCAGGCCCAGGCGCTGGCTGCCACCGATCCAAGGCGCCATTAGCATTAACGAGTGCTCCACACGCATTTTTAGGGACGCGGCAGTTGTTGTTATTGCTGCTGCTGCTGCTCCGGTTGTTGTTGTTGCTGCTGCTGTCGCGCCTTTAATGCTTAAGTGCAAGTTGACTTGGTTTGTTGTTGTTGTTATTGTTGTTGTTGTTGTGCTTGGCGCCTGGGTGGGCGACAAGTGTTGAGCTTGTTGCTCCCAGCGGCAACTGTTGCTGTTGTTGTTGTTGTTGTCGCTCTGATTGTTGTTATTGCTGTTGTTGTTAGTGACGAGCTTAGCTGTTGCTGGCGCTACGACTGCGACTGCGACTGATGCTGCTGCTGCTGCTTCGTCGTCTTCGTCAGCGCATTGCTGTTGCTGTAGCTCACATTTTACACGCGTCTCGCGCCGATACTTGGCAACACCAATAAAGCGGCTCTGCAACGTGGCAGCACCGTGACGGGGCTCTAAAGCCCCATCTAATCTCATATTATTCGATCGTCGTCGTGCTCCTCATCCATGCTGCCCCAAAGTGATTGAATTTGAGCGCTCCTTGCTGCTCCGTGCGCTGATTCACATGGAATGGCCCAGCTGCAATCGAGCGTAATCAAAAAATAAAAATCATTTTATGCTTTTTTACCCAATGTGTGTGAGAGTAGTTGAGAAAGGGTATATTAGAATTTTTTATATATCTGTATGTGAAAAAAACTTATAAATATTATATATAGAATTTATCTTATAGATATTTAAATAGATATTTTTCTGCATTAATTAGAGTTGTTATTCAAGTGGAACTCGGAAACTTCAACAGTTAAAGCCATCAATTTATGTCTTTAGTTTCACGTCAAACCTTCACAGACCTTGAATATTTCACTTTCCAACTAGCTTCTGCCATTTCTTCAACATTTCAATTTGCTAGTCGGGCACGCCCGCCAACATCTCTCACTCTCTCATTTTCTCTTAGTTTTCTTTTGCTTTCGTTTTGATTTCAGCTTGGAGTTCACTTAGAAGAAGAACAACAAAAAGCAGGGCTAATCACTTAACTGCGTGTGAAATTACAAACCGACGTTGAAACAATTTCCGAAAGTGCCAGCAAATGGCCAGCTCAATGAAATTGAAACCAGACGCCAGCCACCAAGCCATCAGCCAACGACCAGCAGCCACCTGCCCAAACTGCCAATTCGGGCGGAGTTGCCATTTCTCTGTCGTGGCCAGTGCCGCAGGACACGAAATTAAATTGACTGACAGTAAATTGGGGAATCATTTGAGAGGTGCCACACAGCAGTGACCTGCCAGCAGCAGGACACAGCTAATTGGATTAAGGTCACACTACACACACACACACACACACCAACATCTGGCATTACATATGCTCGTGTCCTGTTCATTGTCTCTGTTTATAATTGTTTTTGGCCATGTTTTTTTGGCTTTTCGTTCCGTTGTTAGCATTAAAGGCATTTTAATTAAATTTTCGCTTCAATTATTCGATTTAATTACTGGGCGGCATTTGTGTGTGCCAGTCCGGTTGAACACGATTTGGGCGATTTATAGCGTCGCGTTGTTGCTGCTGTTGCCATTGCACTCCATAAATAAATCATGAATCCGAACATGCAACACGCATCTGGCTCGTATGTCCTGTCCGCTGCGATTATATGCTATGAATGTTGCAACATTTCTGCATGCCACATCGCCACATGCAGCGGCTCGGGCTTGTTTGGGTGCATGTCTACTCAACATGTAGCTGTCCGAAATGACGCGAAAAGCAGGCGACATTTGTCTGACAGTTGACGAGCATAAAGTGACCCAAGTAAACACAGCCCTTCAGCAATGCGCCCGAGTATATCATGCAAACGTATTTAAGTCCCTCGCAATCCAGCTCGGAATCTCATGTATTAGATTACCACATTAATAATGTATAGTCATATATAGTTCTGTATTACATTATTTACTGTTTATATGAATAGTAAAATTTACTAAAATCGATAATTATCGATTTTTACCACTGGTACCACAGCAAAAACTGCATCTGCTTCCATCAGCTTCTATTATAACTTCAATTTATGAGAACTTAAATCCAGTTTGTGTCCCAAATACTGTGCGCATTAACTCTTCACACATTGTGTATTCAAATATAAAGCCTCGTCGTCAACATTAGGGCCCAAAGGGCTTTGAATTCTCTGTCAAGATGGCTTTGTGCAACGCTTTTTATACAGATGCTGCTGACCCGAATTCGGCCCGAAATTCCTAGCTAAACAGTGTAAATCCGCATCTAATTTATGCGACAGCCGCATCACATATAACGCATTTACAGCCTGCCGCGGAGATGAGCAGACGCCGAGTATGGGGCGCATCTACACAAGGGAACTCATAAAACGCGACTCACGCAACCGAAAATGATGAGCCGGAAACGTGTTGCATGTTTGTGTACAAATTGTTTTCGGGTTTTCCATAAATTTATGTGACGGCATTAAAAGCGGGCGTAATAAATAAATGTCAAATGCGGCGTATACGCAATATTAATAATATTAGCCCTGCAATGGGCCCAACGCTGATGAGACAATCGCTTGACACATGAAAATCATCCAGAGCCAGCCAGCGCACAGCCAACGGAAATTACAACAATAATAACGCCGGATATTTATACAAGGATATGGGTTTTGTAATACAGCAACGTGGCGTATACGCAATATGTACAAATCGAAAAGACAGGAAGTGAGAGGGAGAGAGAGGGGGAGAGCTGTGTAACGAATGTTACCCAAATGTTTGTCTGTTTCAGACCGTTCTAATTTTTTAATGCTAATTAAGACGGGTTGAGCATAAACGGCAGCACCTGCGAGCCAGTCCTAAACGTAATGCGGCAGTACGATCCAATAAATACTTATGGTCGGGCTATTGTTTTAGCATAAGCTCCAGCCAAGGCCGCAACCGAGTGCTCAATGGTGCCGACCCATGCGTGTCTTTACATGGATATATATATATATATATAGAAATATATATATAATTATCTCTCTGTGTGTGTGGGCATATAAAAATAAAACCCACATACCCGTCCGAAGAGGCCAATTCAGAAATTCGTGCAATAAATTCTGCAAACAATAGCGAAAGGCCTCACACTCGAGCATCTGTGTGTGTGTGTGTGTGAGATGTACACACAAGTACAAGTCGTAGTTGCCTACAGGGCAACAACAACAATGCACTCGCATAGATAAACAATGAGCCACACAAAAATCTTAGCTAAGCGGCAGAATAAAAGACGCTGCACAGTGGTGCAGGAAGTGAATACGAAAGTATCTATTCAAGGCCTTAGCCAGAGGTAAAGGTTTCATCAATCAAAACTAGATATATTTAACAGGCAAAAAAAAAGTAATTTAAATAACTAAAGCGAAATTTAGATTTACTTCATTAGGCCAATGTTAAATCTTAAAATCATATAAATTTTGATCATATCAGTACTATTATTTCTTGAAAATGATATTCAAATTCTGATTGATTGATTGATTATTATTGTTATACATCAACCTATACTCACACATATTTTAATACATATGCAACCCAGTTATAACTTACTTTAAAAATGATTTCTTATGCATTACAATCTGAAAGTACTCTCCAGAGACACAATCACTCTTTCAAATTTGATGCTAGTTTTATCTGATTAAGTGCCACAGTGGCCAGCAGGAAACGCACTTTGGCCGAATGCCAACACCGTCAGCCATACACTCACATGTGGCCTATGTGCCGGTCCTATACTTTATTGATTGCTGATGTAAGTAATCTGGGCGCAGAATCTAGACTAACTAACACCACGGACAAAACATTTTGCCAAGCGAGCAGAACGCACCAGTTCATCCGCATATCTTAAGGACCTACTCATTTAGGCAATACAAAGGGCACCCAGTTCTGTATAGTGTGTGTGTGTGCGAATGTGTGTGTGCGTGTGTATTTGTCTGGCAGCCAAACAATGCGCACAAGATTTATACTCTGTTGAACAAATTGCTTGGCATTAGGCACTGGAAATGCGTCCCACGGAATGCAATAGACATGGCGCCAAATGGTGATGGATGACCAGGATTTGGCCGCGAGTGCAGTGCGGCCGGGCGCCAGGCGCAGTCTATACAAATTATAGCCCCACTGGGGGCTCAGCCCTATTGCCAATAAGCCCATTAAAAATGTATGCAAAATATCTCACTCAGATAAGTTTCTGACAGCCCAAGAATTTTGAGGCAACGCAATCGAGGTCGTCGCTCTGAATGGAATCTAATGAACGAACGTTGCCATGGCCAAAGTTCAGTTCGAAGAAAAAGCATTCAGCAAACTGTTGAATAGCCAAATTGTACACCCATCCCATTAAAACGAACAACTTTTGCAAATTTACTTAGAATCCAAAACAAATTGAGTTTGAGATAAATTATGATATCGCTTGAATGAACTTTTGATAACATTTTCGGTCATTAAGCATTTGGCCTAAACGGCAAAAAATTTAAAGCAATAAGCATATATAATTGCTGCACATATTATTATTATAGTATATAATTGTTGGTTACTATCTGGTTTTCACATCCAACTGCAATTAATTCCATTCTGCTAATGATATCGCACGCTAAATTCCTAACTGCAATTAGAACACGACGTTAGGTGTATAGACTCGGAATTAAGTGTTTGTTTTTTGTATCCAAATGTTATGAATACTTTACGAAAATGTAGCTAAAACTAGGGAGAGTCATAAATGAAATCAAATCCAGTTTTAAATAAAAATAGCCCTATCCAAGAAATATATAGAGTATAACGATATATGTATATATATTTATATGCATTAATTTTTCCTCCAACGATAAAACTTAATATTTTCACAACCAATTGTTAGAAACCTTTTTTTTTGTATTTTTTATAATTTTTTTTTCCTAATTAAATACAAAATATTGATTTAAGAAATAAAATTAAATAAACTCCAACAGAAAAAGAATGATAAGACTATAGCTCGAATAATATAGAAAATATTTAGAAGAACGTGTGGGGAATGACCGGTAGGAACACTATCCTGATGTCAGGCAATGTATATATATCTGCAAAGCTCTAAAGAGAGAAAGATTTTTCTCTTCATATAAACGTAAATCTTGATATATCTACTCTAAGGCTAACTAATATCAAGTACACGATACAGAAGTAAGCTCAGCGACAGTTCCTGATTGTTCAATTATTCAAATGACCTATATCACATGCCCATTAATGATTTCATCTGTTGCATTCATAAGGCTATAAATTCAAGCTTTTTATCGCCATTTTTCCACTCACAATGCCGGCCACACGAATATGACTAAGCCTCGTGATCGTGTATCGCGACGTGAGCACTGATTCATTTGCATTGAATTACATTTTGGAATTAACCAACACAACACCTTGGTCTATTTATTTATTTACTCTTTCACAGTGAATGGGTTTTTTGTGTTGTGGCTAATTCACATAACAATACAAAAGCCAAAAGGCAGTAGGCAATATAGGCATGTATATATGTATATGTTGGTATATTAAAAGTCAATTATATATCGCATGTTCTTAATAGGACTTTCCCCAGACGGAGAGAAACGCTGCGTTCAGTTGTGCCTATTGTGAATCCATTTAGTTTCGCATTTCGTGTTAGTTGACTGAGGCAGATTAGGGTGGCAGAGGCAGAGGCAGAGGCAGAGGCAGCGACAGCGCGGATATTCAGGCTTAGAAAGTTGCTAAGTGGAAATGCGAGGCATGCAATTAGCATGCTATATATAATGAATTATGATTGTTATACAAAACAATATCGCTGAGGTTATGTGGGCCAGTTGTGGGGCTTACTTAAAGCTACAGCTACTTGCCACAATTTGTGTCGTGAGCGGGTCCAATGTTGCGCTTTGTAAACTTTTCGGCAACCGTTGCCACGTGAAGGGCAATAAATAAAATGGCGAAAAAATGCGAATAAACAATAAAGTATTGCTAGCCTGGCATTGTCGTTGCCGTTGCTGTTGCCGTTGTCGTTGGCCCAACAAACAAACAGAAAGCAACAAACTGGCGACAATAACAACAGCAACAACTGTTTTAATAACAACAAAAGCGGCTCAAGCGGATATGGTGGCGTGAGTTGCACACGTTGTAGGCGTTGCTACAGCTAAGGGCTCGGGTTTGATTTTTTTCCTCTTTGTGTTTACCCTGTACGCATGGATAGTGTGTAGGCAGGGTATGTTGGTTTTCTATCTATGTATATATTTATGTATGTTGCTCGTTGCTGGAGGGTGCAGAGAGTCTAGCCATGTCTGCAATGTAAATGCGATCAGATATATGTATATATAGTTTGTGTGTGTTTCACTAAATTGCAAGTTATGTATATACAGAACGAATCCATATTATTTGTTGACATACTCTAAAACAACTTACTCCTGTAAATTTACCAACTATAATTAACCAACTACAATGCTCTCGACAGCAGCTCAGTAACTCCTAGTCCAGCACTTTCTACTATACTAACACCCACCCACCTAGCTAGAATAGGAATTCTGGTTTTTCTATTTTTCAGCTGGCAACGCAGCACACAAAAGCGTTCGGTTTGGGGCGCAACCGAACAAAGGCAAACCAAAGCAAAGAAATTCCAAATCACGAAACATAGCGTGGCAAGCGGCGGTTCCTATGGTTGACTGGATACGCGCGCGCCAAGCGTCGCCATATTGCAGAGCCCGCTGAAAGGTATCCAAGTCAAACGCTGACTCCAATTAGCCGGCGTTAAAAATGACTCTCAAATGTACTGACAACTCTCGGAGATTGAGTAGAACTGAAAGAGCAAAAAACAAAGGCCAAAGAACAAGCAAAACATATGCACGTCCATTGCTTAGTCGGCTTTATTTATTTCACTGTTTTTGTCGCCTCCGGCGCTGTTGAGCATTTCCGCTTCCGGCGAACACCTGGGCAGCGGATGCTCAGCGGATGCGCCACGGTTCCACATTTGATTGGTAAAATGGCATTCAATGTGCAACATTTAACCTTTCGCCTGTCACACACTGCATAAATAACCCAATAACGGCCATTGATTTTTCTGTGGCTTTAACTTTCCGCCAATCGGTTGACATTTTATGCATTACGCCGTGCTGCAGTCAAGCACCATTAACATTTTTGAATGCAAATTCAATTTATTACTTATGTCAATTCGTGGCACCAAGAAATTGAGTTGCACATACTATATAGAAAAAACACTGATTATTGGAATTTGATTTCGATTTGATGTGTCTATATGCAGCGCGCTGACTAATGGCGAATGGAAACACTTGTACGCTACGCGTGTAGCTGACTGTCAAGTTTGACAGCCCATTTAACTTCATTTTAAAAAGTTGACATATATGACAAGAGAAAACGAAGTCTACATGAATAAATAATCAACTTCTGTTTGGCATTTGATCGGGCCTTAGGATATCTAGCATGTGTTTCGATTTGCAGACAAAATCAAATACTGAAGATGGTAAAGCAGAAAGGAAAACGGGAATGAAAACTTTTGGCAAACGAGATGATCTTGGGCATGGAATTGATTGAAATTTGTTGATGCAATATAAAGATAACATTAAGAAGACAAAAATCTCCAAACTCTAATTTGATTTTCAATTATTTCTTTTTCTATTTTACTTGTTTTGGTTATTCTATCTGACTTTAAGCTGTATGAACTACAGCTAAAAAATACTTACAAACTGATTTAAGCTAGATACTTCTAAATATATAAATATTCTCAAAATACAATTAGTTAGTGCGCTATTTAGCACAAGGTTCGACCTCCAAGAAAAACCAACTGTGCTTTTGCAATCATTTATAAATTCAAAACTGAATACCATTGTCATAGGCAGGCGGGCGCTCAAGGCTCCCCTTGCATAGTTGTCAAGGCGACAACTTGGCTTTAATATATATATAAGATATATAGTTAAAATAATCAAGCTGTCTATCTACTTTACAACCCATTGAAAGCAAAGATAAGTTCCAGAAACAATTGAATGCGAAGCACGTGTCAAATCGATGCAGAGAACATGTTTATAGACGCACATCTAGTGTGCGTGTCATGCTGGGCCGGTGAAGTCAACTGGATTTATGCTAAGAATTTATGTGGCTTTAGATAACTGCTTGAGCACATCGTTTGTCATGTGGCCAAATGGCAGTGCTTGTGGCCAAGTATACTGTAAATCCGTTTCGGGCCCAAACGGTGTTGGGGCAATTTAAACTCAATTTCCCCATAAAGAAACTGAATCCATTAAACTTGCTCGCTCACGCCGCATGCGGTGCCCATCCATGCGGCATTTATATTGCACTTTGCCAAACTGAATGACCTGGCTTTAAGGTCTATAGATATATGTACATATATATATGTATACGATAGTTGTACACGTGTTCGTGTGGCTTTTCATTACGTCCGATGTGAATGCGCTTTGAAGCCGCATAAAGCGCTCTACAATATTTAGATCTACTGTACACTGGGCGTTGCCGGAGTGGGCGTGGCTGGCTGGCTGGCTTTATGTGTATTAAGCGAACTGCATTCAACCATGAGCAATGCTAATGCATTTGCCCGCCAACCCGTGACACCCCCGAACACATGTATGTATGTAGCTCCGCCTTTGCCATGGCCAATCCAATCCATGTAGAAAGCAATTCAGTTGTTTCTGGTTGCGCAGCACGCACTGGCAGGAAGCCCGGGACACATAGAATGACTGCGGCTAAGCGACAACAGTTTGTCATTTTAATTGCGCATAAAACACCTCGTGGCAAACACACGACTCAACAGAGACCGTCGCACAGACACAATAGTTGGTTGGCGGCATCTGCATTTGCTGACCTAAAAACTGTGCCGACTATTTGTACTCTGCTTTAATATGCCACACGTGCAGCACTCTCCACACACACATTTGACTAGGCCATAATGAGCACAACTCGAATGCCAGTTACCAACAAAGTTCAAGTGGTTTTTGTGTCATCAGGCAAATGGGCCAAGCGCCAAGCTGGATTGACTTTAAGGCCCAGTTCCAGGCAGAGTCACACAGCCACACACTCGGCCACATACATAGTCACTTAGTGTTGCCACACAATGTGGTACACTGTGGCAACGCCTAACCGAGACAATTTACAGAATCAACATGGACTAATTAATTACAGCTGTTGTGTAAACAGCATCTGGGGAAGTGGAGAAGATCCGCCTACTAAGGGCGTACTTTTATTTTCTGCCACTGAGCATGACAAGAGCAGACGAGCACCTGCACAGGTGGCAGGGCATCTTTGATGCTTTATTGCAGGCAATTAATCACTAGATAATTGTATAAAATTGAAGAAGTTTCTACTAGAAAGCTGCCAGCGGGCATAGAGGAAATAAGAACCTGATTAAGAACGACATCTAGTATTGTATTATAACTCAAGAACTGAATCTAGATTTGTATTCTAATTTCCGCTTTATGAAATTCAATCATATTCTCATATATATTATTATTTAAAATTTCGATATATACTCTATTATATTAAACAAAATTCAAAGATCATTCATTTTTAATACATTATAAGAACTGTAAGTAGACGGGTAACAATTTCACGTCTAAATATAGAGTCAACGTTTAATTCAGAAACAGTTTTTTAAAGATGTTTATAGATTCCAGATTAAAATGGTCGGGTAACAATCTCAACTCTAAACCTAGTGACAAAGTTCCATTCAACAACAATTTTTGTATGATCTTTCTAGATTTAATCATCAAAAGATGACAAAAGTGAGGTAAATTTATAGAGTTTATCTAAAACTCTTTTTAAATTTGCTAAATGCTAGATTGCATTTCTTTTTTGTAATCTAACTTTTCAGCTATTTACATAAAAGATCTAACTTTGCTTAAATATATAATAAATATATATACATCTAAAATATATATCAGTTATAAGCTCAGCTTGCATCATTTGCTGTTCGAAAAGCGCTGCGAGACAGCTTAGGCAAAGGATTGATGAACAAAGGCACAGTAAAATTTTGCGGCCGACGGCAATTTATCCTGGCTGGGTCATAAAATTGCAATCATTATTATAGTCATGTACCAGGCAATGGGGCGTAACGGCAATCAACGCCAAGACGTTCAGTAAATAACCGCACAATTTCAATTTTCAGCACAGAGGCGCATAGCACACACACACACATACAGAGAGAGAGGCGTAAGAGGATATATATTTAAATGCATATTTTAATAGTCGTAAAAGAGCCTAAAATCCGTCCCCGGGGCCAACAGAGCGCCAAATGCCAGTGGGCATACTTAAAGGTCTCAGATACACACACACACACACACACATATATAGAGACATTTAGACAAGGCCAAGCACAGCTGAAACAATGGCAACGAACAAGTAATATAAATTATAAACGCAAACTCTGCGACAAGGATATGGGCTGCCAGCAAAGCAGGCGACATGCGATTTGATGGCAAATAATTTCGCAAGGAAATCGAAAGCGAATGCTAAGCCATAGCATCCACCGAGCTGACATATGCTATTGCCCCTGGCTAAGGTCAAGGGTCAGACTCTTTTTTTCCTTTTGTTGATAATGTCAAAATTTACTGCAACACTTGGCAGCAAGCAGAAGTAGCAGCAGCAACGGCAGCAGCAGCAGCAGTGCCGCCGGCATTTACTGTTTGCTAAGGAAATTGTCAATAGTCTAGGGGTTTTTCTGGTATGAAATTCGATTTGGTATTGCCATTGATGACGTGTGCGACGGCTGCAGATACTTGCAGCACGATGGCCAAGTGGCATGTGGCAAGTGCAACTTCTGCAACTGCAGCAGCTGCCGCAATGTCTATCCCAAATCGATCCAAGCGCCCGGGGCGAGTACGTATAACTTCACATGCCACACAGACACATACACATACAAATGAGTGTATGTGTGTGTGCTGAGGCCAGGCCTATGCCACGCGATGTGATTGTGAATGCGCAAATGTGACGACGTTGCCAAAGGCAGCTCCAGGCTGGCTGGCTAGGATGACGTAGTCCTCAGTAACAGAGTTTGGCTAAAGTGTGTTAGTGTGCCTTTTAGCCTGGGGTTGTTATTGCACAGAAACACCAACACTAACAAACACACACACACAGTTAGTGAGGCGGCAATGTTTTTTTTCCTTTTTTGCTTCTTTTGGGTTCGCCTGACGTTTCATGCTTTAAACGCGCCATTTACTACTGAGTGCGCTAAATTATTAAAAGCAAAATGCGGTATTACAATACACAGACACACACACAAATACACCAACAAACACATACACACACAGCTGTGCGAAGTTCATTAAATTCAATGTATGCAAAATGCGGCTGTTGCTGTTTGTCATTTTTTTGCTGCCCCTAAAAGTATGCAGCGCAACATAATCAGCAGCCAGGTGTGCGACTGTGTGTGTGTGTGTGTGCCAGTTGGCTTAAAGCTTATATATATATCGCATATTCTCTTTGCTTTGTGTGCGCTGGTTCTTTATGCGTCACGTGAGAATACGCTTTATTATTATTTGAGTTTTGCTGGCTCCTATTGCTGTACCTTCGTGCATATCACGTATACGCAGCGTACAACTACATGCACTACATACATACGTACATACACACAGACATACATACATGCATATGTATATTTGTCATTTATTCGCATTGATTTTCAGTTTCATTCTCAGTTTCGCTTTCCGTTTGATTTCTTGCGAGCCCCGTCAAACACTGACATGTTCCAATATTTACTCAATATGCATGAATATATATTGTATTATATATATATGTATATATATGGGCGCTATATTTTGGACTGATTTTTGAGGCGTTGAGTTGATCTGATTGTTTGTATTAGTCACACTTTATTGTTGTTCGCAGTTGTTTGACTTCAGTTTATTATTATTATTTTCTTTTTCTTTTTTTTTTTTTTTTTTGATTTGTTGCCAATAATCAACAGAACTAACTTTTTCGCACGCTGCCGCTGAGCGGATTGCTGTGGCACTTTGTTTCTTTTTTAGCCTCTGGCTGACTTCACTCACTCAAACACACACACACACACGCAGAGTCAGAGTCACACTCATGCAACACACTCACACACACACACTCATGCACTTGGAGTCGCGCGCGTAAAATATATAGTATGAAAAAATTACAAATTGCTCACAATTTTCTCGTTCGCCTGGCTGCTGCTCTAGTTCTAGTCGTCGTTGTTGTTGTTGTTGTCTTTTATTTGATTCCGTTGATGCTTTGCGTTGTCTTCTGTTTGGCACGACCACGCGCTACAACGTCTGACTGCGTTCTGGCCGACTCGCACGAAACGCTATAGTCGAGTCCAAGTCGAATTGTTGAAAAATTCATTTCACCAGCGCGCTCACAGGACATGCGCTCTGTTGTCCTGCAGGTGACACACTTTTCCGCGCCAACGTCGATGAAGTGGATTTTTGAGCTACATCCAACACCCTCCTATACCAGCCCCATGGCAGGCGTTCATAAAGTGCGCTGTTTTGTACTATTTACATCGACCATCGGTTAAAGGAACCGTTTGCCGTGCTTCTTACTCAATTTCGCATGCATTGGCGAAGGCCTGGGCCAGATGGGGATGGGGATGGGGATGGGGATGGGGATGGGGTCTGGGTCGACAGCTGCTGAGGATTGGCTGGCTGGCAGGATGCTTGGTTTGCCTGTGTTTGCTAAACTTTGGGCGTGATGTGGCACAAATGTCATTTGCTATGCGCTCTACTGTACGGCTCCGACTCCAGCTCCGACTACGACTACGACTCCGACTCCGGCTCCGGCTCTGGCTGGGTAGCGCCTGTTAACGCCTGGGAGCAAAAAAGTTCGCATTTGCCGCATCTATAATACATGGCTTACGGGGCGCCAGCACGAATTCGTATTTGATTAGTCCGGCTTGGGCATTCGGGTTAACTGACCCTTTGCAGACACCAACAAGCACCAGCAGTCGGAGCAGCAACGACAGCTAGTAAAAAGTTCAACAATTGCGCTTAAATATTTACCGAAAACATTTCCCAGCAAGCACATTGCACTGCAACCAACTAAAGTTAATTAATATAACCGACTAACAGGCAAACTCTATTAGTCATACTCACATTCGGATTCCAGGTTCCGTCGGCATCTGTTTGCACGCCTCAAACTCATTTGGTAAACAAATACACACACACACACACACACTGCTCTGCTTATTACACAGTTGTCGCATTCATAAATGTTTATTCACATTTGAATTTGTATCTCTAATTAACATCTATAAAAGCGCAATCCTGTCCACAAGCGGCAAATGATAAAACTTTGCAAAATTATATTTACTTTTTAGTGGTTTAGCTTTCAGCAACTTTTGCTTAGCTAAATACATTTCCATAAATGGACAACTTTTAGTTGGCATTTTGTTAGTTGGATTAAGTTTTAATGTAATTAGAAAATGAATTTAGTATGCTCTAGTGGAAGTAGAAGTAATAGTAGAGGAGGTAGTGGTAGTAATGGTAATAGTATAAATAGTAGTAGAAGTGTTAGTAGTAGCAATAGTAATAGTAGAAATAGTAGTAGAGGTGGTAGTAGTAGTACTGGTAATAGTAGAAATAGTAGTAGAAGTGGTAGTAGTAGTACTGGTAATAGTAGGAATAGTAGTAGAAGTGGTGGTTATGGTAATAGTAGAAATAGTAGTAAAAGTGGTAATAGTAGAAATAGTAGTAGAAGTGGTAGTAGTAATGGTAAGAGTAGAAAGTAGTACATGATCCACCCTAATCTGTTTCTCTGCAAACTCATCTTATCCAAATCCACTTGCACAATCACTTACACTTAGTAGTGTTCATCCTTCTTTATACAGACTTAAAATAGCCTAATTTGAACACATTTCTGATCTAATCCCTTGCGAAATCCACGCACTCAACCATATTTCATAGTCTCATTTTATAAACATTCTTTCATCTAGCTCCCACTAATCTGTACCCATATCTTTCATAGCATCACTCACACAAACTTTTTTCAATTTCATTATAAATTATTTGTCAAGCACAGGTTTTAAAGTTTCATATTGAAATGAAACCCAGTTTATAATAATAATAATCTTTTTAAAAAAAAAAACTTGAACTTAACTTTTGAGTCTAAACGTTTGTTTTAAAGATTATACGCCTCCTTCTATCTATCATAACATATACCTAATATATATCTATCAAGAAACTATATTATATTCATATACCATGTCTAGAGATATATAAGAATATATAGATCTCTCTTCATAGTATCTATTAACTGTAGATCTCTCTTCACAATATGTATAACGAGAGATCGATGGTGAGTAAGTAAATTTCTGAAAAATTGTATGAAGTATAGATCTCCCTTAATTGCTTATGTAGTGCATTTTCTAGCAAACATGTCGAGCCTTCTCAGTTGTTAATTATTTAATTAAATTAGTATTCTATGACGCTTTTGGGCGGCATGTGACAACAGGTTGTTGATCTTAAAGGAAACCAGAGCGGGAGATATGTTGCCAATGCTGCAAAATGGAAATCAAAAGCTCAATGAAATCAACAGAAGCAGGGGCAGCCGAGACAGGGGCCGGGGCAGTAGAGGCAGCAGCAGGAGGGGCAGCAGAAACGCCTGTCAATTAACACATTAAACGCGCCACAGCAATACGAAAATACGCAAAACTGAGCCGAAAAGCAAACAAGGCCAACAACATCGACAGTGGGCCACGATTAGAAGCATAGAATTTCGTAATGGAGCACTTAGCGCCCCAAAACAAACCAAATAAACCCCCGACGAGCCAAGTGGAGTCAGAGCACTCTGGAGTTTGGACCAAAGCTTGGGAACTCAGCACTGGAGCTGCCTGCTGACTGCTGGCAACTAGGAGGAGGGAGCAGAAGTCTGCGACGGCGACGGCGGCGGCTGCATCAAAGCGCTAATGTTTGACCCAGTTTGGAGCACTGCAGGAAAGGAACTGCGCATAACTATTTGGCGTTTTGATCATTAAAAACTGGTTGGCCCAAACAGAGCCAGAGCGACAAAGCCAGCGCGACGCCCATGCCAATGGCATGAGCTTTTTTTGTCGGACGCACAGCTCGAGGCTTTAAAAGCGCCAACGCCGCCGGTCAGCGCAAGAGTTTTGATATTTGATTAACGCCAAGCGCGCGCGCGACTAACGGAATAGCGAACGCATAGTCATAGTCATAGTCATGGCAAATCGGTATTGGAGTTGCAATCGTGCGCTGCTCCTGCTGCAGCTGCTCGCCGGCGTCTGGGCCTTTCCGGACGGAGCGCCCGCGGACACGTGTGTCAAGCAGCGCGTCAATCAGCCCAATCACGGCAAGGCTCGCACCCAGCCGGCGCACACGAATCCATTCGAGGTGGTCGCCAGCTCGCAGACCTATCATCCGGGCCAGCAAGTGTCCGTGGTCATCTATGCGCTGGAGCAGCATCAGTCCACCACTTTTCGTGGCTTCTTTCTGCAGGCTCGCGATGCCAACTCAAACGAATGGATCGGGGAATGGGAGCTGAGCGAGAACACCAAGACCATACCCGAGTGCTCGGCCATAACGCATTCGGATAACCGGGACAAGCTGGGCGCCAAGCTCATATGGAAGGCGCCCCAAAATAAGCGGGGCAACGTCTACTTCACGTAAGTAGCAAGGATCAAGCCGCAACCGCCGATGATGTGGCCAGTTGGCTAGTTCTCAAATGAAGCTCCATCATCGGCAGGCCAGCTCATTAATCATTAATCATACGCCACGGTGACCCACATAGCAAACGCGCGCATAATTGCCAGCAAAATGCCGGATAATCAAAGAGGAGGCCTTATGTAATTGATTTGCTTGAGAGAAGCAAAAAAAAGTTGGAGAAGCCAAAGAGTTGCGACAAAAAGACGCTGAAAATGACGTCGGCAAAATGTTGTTGATGTTTCTCACCCGAATGCAACACAATGGCAACACTCTGCTGCATGGCAAGTGTATGTGTGCGTGTGAGTGTGTGTGTGTGTGTGTGTGTGTCAGGCATGACAGCTAATCATTCATCACTTGACATACGCATAATGTGGCAAATGATAAATAAATTATGTATATGTCAGCACTGGAAAGGGCCTAGACCCTAGGCTTTAGACTGACTTCTTGTTTGATAAATTATGGCAGAAGCCAGACAGAAAGTTGTAGCACAGTGTAGGCAAGTGTTGGACTTAAGTTCTTAACTCATTCAGCTAGTGCCTGGTTATTAATAACAATAATCGTGCAATTAACAAATTAAACGAAATTCAAGTATGCGCACTTTTGTAGCGCAGTGTTGGAAAGACTTTTGAAAATCTCTGGCTAAAAAAGTGTTGACTCATCTAGTTGTGACTATTTGTGGCCTGGGCTTAATTGAAAACTTGTTTCATGCATTACAACATACATATTCTCATATACGACTTCTCTTTGCAGCGGCACGGTGCTGAAAGACTACGGCAATTTCTGGAGCGATATCGTGGGCAAGGTGGAAGCGCAACCGCAATAGGCTGCAACTGGAATACAATTCTAGAATTGTACATTAAATGTGTGGCAATAAATCATAAACACTTAATTTAGTACACAACGACAAAATACACGCTTGTTTTTCTGTTTCTAGTGCAGGCCTCATTAAAGACCAAAACGAGCCAAGCCCCTTGCCAAACAACACTAAATTATTGGCTCAACGTTTATGAATGACCACTCGCTCACACACATTGACTGCTTACTGCCTACACTCGCACTCACATGCACAGCTTGCTTGCTCTCTCTCTCTCTCTCTCTCTCACACACACACACACACCAACACTTAAGCAGCGCACGAGTAGGCACATGTTTAAATTTCCAGGCACGTTGCCTGCATCTTATTGGAATTTCGCTTTGCCAAACGGCTTGCTGGAACTAAATTGGAAAACTGAAGCAGTTCACATGCGTTCTAAATCAATGGCTGGATGGATGGATGATAAAGTAATTAGAGCAGTTCGGACTTGTGTGGCATAAATAAAATTTCAACCACTTCAAGTATGAGAAAGTTATTATTTCCGGTAACGATATCAACGAATCAGTAAGATAAGAACTAAGAAACACTTAGCAGTAATCTATGGGAATATGTACATATGTATGTATGTATGTACATATGTATGCATATGTGTAAATATATTGTAGATAGGCCTATTAACTAGCCAGTTTGTCTGCTGTGAGCACGGAAGGGCATGCAGATATTTTTTATATTTAAATATGCAGTTATATAAACAGCTGCATTCAATAAATTAATCAATTCATTTTTTACTATCTGCGATCGCAGCTTAATAAGCAACAGGCTTGCTTGACTATATTGACTAAGAGAAAATTTCATAAATGAAAATACTAAAATTAAATATAAATATAAATATAACAATTTTTATTAAAATATATCTATTTTGTATTTCGTTTTAATTTATTTAGTTATTCAGTTATTTAAAAATTGTACAATATGCTCACCTTAGTCAAGCTCTGCTGTACTTGCATTTATGCTTTGCTCTTGTTTACTGCTTGCATTTGCACTTGTTTACCGCTTTCCAGTAAAGTGCATAGCAACAACATGACAATGAGGCGAATTGACGCGCGGCGTAAATCGCGTGTTGTTTTCGCTGCGGTTTGTCAACTTGTTTTGATCGGTTTTAACATCTCTCTGAGCTTCAGTTTCGCCTTCGCCGCTGCCGCTCAGCCAGTGGCGTAGCCAGCGCAGTGCTCGAAAGCTTCAGTCGCCTATAGCAGCAGCGGACAACGCCTCTGCCTAATAAGTTCGTTGTCCAGTTTGTTTTTCCGCACACTCTTTGTTTTATTATGCACACATAGCCACACATACATACATGTAAGTTGTTGCGATTCTCTGTCTGGTGCTCATATTATTTATCAGCAGACAACGCCGCAGTCGCCGCCGCCTGAGTCGATCGCTTCCATTGCCGCAAGCCACAACACTTTCAGTTCTATTTTAACGACTTGTGGACGAGGTTCGCTCATCGGGAAAAGTATCTTCATCATATAATCATGGTTATCAACTTTGCCGCCGGCCCAGCCAAGTTGCCCGAAGAGGTCAGCCAAGAGAAACAACAATAACCGTGTTCTAGGTTATAAACGAGTCCTGTTATTTTTGCAGGTGCTGAAAGAAGTTCAAGCGAATCTACTGAATTGCAATGGCAGCGGCATTTCGGTCATGGAGATGTCTCATCGCTCCAGCAACTATGCCAAAATCCAGGAGGCGGCCATTGCCGATCTACGCGAGCTGCTCAACGTTCCACAGAACTATAAAGTGCTGCTGATGCAGGGCGGCGGCACGGGACAATTTGCGGCGTCTGCCCTGAATCTCATTGGCAGCACGGGCACTGCGGATTACGTCATCACGGGCTCATGGTCCGCTAAGGCAGCAAAGGAAGCGGCACAGTATGGCAAAGTGAATGCGGTGCTGCCCAAGCTCGACTCGTACACCACAGTGCCCCGGCAGAGCACTTGGAAACTGGACCCGAACGCCGCTTATGTCTACTACTGCGACAACGAGACTGTGGAGGGCGTTGAGTTCGACTTTGTGCCTGAGGTAAAGGCGCCCTTGGTGTGCGACATGTCGTCCAATTTTCTGTCCAGGCCCATCGATGTCAGCAAGTTTGGCATGATCTACGCTGGTGCCCAGAAGAACATCGGACCGGCAGGCGTCACGGTGATCATTGTGCGCGAGGACCTGATAGGCAAGCACTTGAAGGTCACGCCGTCCATACTAAACTTCGAGCTGATGGACAAGAACAGCTCCCTGCTCAATACTCCGCCCACATTCGGGTGAGTTGCGCTCCAGAGAAGCACTAAGACTCTCCCATCTGAAACCCTTCTTTTGCAGCATCTATGTCATGGGCCTCGTCTTCAAGTGGATTAAAGCCAACGGAGGCATTGCAGGCATGTCGGAGCGCGCCAAGGCCAAGTCGCAGCTCATCTACAACATCATTGATCAGTCGAACGGCTTCTACTACTGTCCCGTGCAGACGCAAGTCCGCTCCCGCATGAACGTGCCCTTCCGCATTGGCAGCAGCGCGGGCAACGAGCAACTGGAGAAGGAGTTCTTGGCCAAAGCCGAGGCCGAGGGCATGATACAGCTGAAGGGTCATCGCTCAGTGGGCGGCATTCGCGCCTCTCTCTACAATGCTATTACGCTGGACGAGACGCAAAAGCTGGCCAAGCTCATGCTGGCATTCTATGAGAACAATAAAAACTAAACAATTTTTGATTTCTCATGTGAGATCGCATTATTATTACATTGGAAAATTGCGTCTTCCATCACAGCCTTATCCTTGTTCACACAAGATTCCGCTCAGCGAAAATCTGTTCCAGCTGCTCCTCCATTATCGTATTCGTTCCGCGTAAATTGTCCACAACATTTTTGGCCCACACAAAGTACTCCTCGCGACGTTCCTGTCAGTGTGGAAAACATTGAGTCAACTTAAATCCCATTAAATACACTCAGCACTTGCCTCTGTCCAACCAACGGGTTTGATTTTTTGCAGATCCCTCAGATTGTCCAGCTTGTCGGCCAGTTTGATGAGTTTGGCGCGTTTTGTTGTCTTTCTGGCATTTTCTATTTGCAAGCGCTTCCGCTCTCCCTTCTCCAGGTTTTTGTCGTCGGTCACCTCGTACACCAGACTAGATACATCGGTGCCAAACAGCTGCTCCACCTCCTCAATGGTTGTGTTCGTGTCTTCCACGACATCGTGCAATATAGCCGCCATAAGGACGCCTTCATCTTTAACGCCAGATTCAGTTAGTATTGTGGCAACGTTTATGAGATGGTTAACGTACGGCGTGGAGTCGGGATCCTTTCTGCGTTGTTTACTATGTTTTCGTGCCGCAAATTGCAGCGCTTTCATAAAATCAACAGATGCCATCAAAATACCTGTATTTTTTAATAAAACAGCTGTTCTTTGACTAAACTACGATATATCGAACCGGTATTCGAAAAAAATCGCCGCATTCCTTTACAACAAATAATCGATAGGTGGCAGCCTTGATAATTCATCGCGCTTTACTGCACGGCAATACTGGCACTGAATTCGCCCGATATATAAAATATTAATATAAATCAATTTTATGTTGAATAAGAATCGCCCTTGGCAACAGACATATATTTGCTTCATTTTCTGTTTCAAGCTGACATTTGAATAAATAAATCGAGGCATAAGAACTTATTATCGATATATTGAAACGATTATTTTGTCGAATAACAGCTCTATCGCATTTATTCACATCACAAGCAAAACCGTTTCAGCCCGCGCAATTCAAATTATAAGATGATTATAATTATTTTGGACATTCATCTTGGGCAGCTTTCTTGGCTTTCTCTTGAATCTCAGGCAAAAAGAATATCTTGCGTGACTTCAGCGACGACCACTTCAAGCGCTTGATGTAGTAGGTGAGTCCAATCAAGAATGCCGAGATGATGAACACCTTGATCACGAGCAGCTTGCGAATGTCATACTCCGGCTCCGAGGTCCAGCACAGAAAAGTGGTCACATCCTTGGCAATTTGGCTGGCCGACGGGGCCACATCTTCGTCAGCATAGGACACCGATTCATTGGATATCAACTGGCCCATGGCAATGGCGCCTCCGCTGAAGTACGGATTGAAGTAGAGGCCATCGCGCAGCGCGAAGCCAGCCGGCGGATCACAGTAGCCAGTCAATAGAGCGAACACATAATCCTCGCCGCCCTTGCGTGCCGACACAATGTAGCTGAGATCCGGCGGATAGGCGCCATTGTTTGCAGCGCGTCCAGCTTCCTCGTTGGGATACGGCATCGGGAAATAGTCGGACAACTTGCCCGGACGATCGTAATAGTTGCCCTCCTCGTCGGGTCCGTCGTGCACGGTAATGCCCTCGGCCTCAGCCTTGGCCTCCGCCTCGGTCATGCACACGCCCACCAAATTGCGATAGGCGATGTACTGCAGCGAGTGGCACGAGGAGCACACCTCCTTGTACACCTGGTAGCCGCGACGCACGCTCTCCTTGTCAATGGCCGACAAGAAGCCCTTGTGCGGCCACAGCTGCTTGGCCGGATGCACACTGTCGCTGGAGGCGTCCACACTTACGTCCATGGCGTACATCAATAGTCCCGTGGCCCCAGTCAGCGCACCAAAGGTCAACAGCTTCTGGCGTGCCCCAGTCGTCCACTTCCTGCCATCAGCCGACGAAGAGCTGCGCTTGCCGTATGCCGCGCTCAGCAAATTCCTCGATGATTTAAATAGCTTTGAGCCAAAATTTAACAATTTGCTAGCCATATCTAAGCGCAAACTGCTTTTTCCTATTGACACTGACACATTCGAGCAGTGCTGTGAAGCTGCCAGGTGGCCGGGCACGTTTTACAACACTAAGCAGCAGTGCTGCAAAAGCTGGCTGAGCAATAATTATATTAATATATTATTATTATCTATTACTTGGCAGTCGCTTTAAACCCCTTTCGTTTGTTGACATTTTACAGCACTATTTACTAATAGTTCCTTATATACATATAGACATACATACATACATACATAATTACACAATCTTAATTTTCGCCACAAATCATGCCCATTCTGTGCTTTCACTAAACGTTGCTTCTCATTGTATTTGCTGCATTTTCCAACACTATTAATGATTGTATTCCCAGCTGTTGCTTTAATTGTATTTTAATAGTTGTAGCTGCCTCATGCCGCTATTCACAGGCACAGTGAAGCTTAAACAAAATGCATATCTTAGATCTTTCTTCATAATGCATTTACACACACACACACACATACATATATCATATGTCAAATGGAGTTAACTTTGTGTTGTTCTCTCATGCTGCAGCCAAATGTATTTAAGCCCATTTCATTTGTTGCTCGTTCTGTGTTGCCCACTCCTCCTACTCCTACTCCTGCTTTTTTTGCCTCCTCCTCCACCTCCTCCTTCGCCTTCTTCCACACGTTCATCTGGCAGGCACTTTCATTTGTTATCTGCTTGGCTAGATCTGCTCGAATCTGTAACAGCCCAACAAACAGAGCTGGCTTACAATATTTTCCTAGCCCATTCTTCACACTGTGTGACCACCAAATCGTCAAAGTCAGCCAGCCAGCTTTTACAACAACAACAACAACAACAACTGCGGCCAAGCGACGCAAACGGTTTTTGGTGAAAATTTGTACCTGATTTTATACTATTTCCCTTTTCTGTTACACTATTTTTTATTAAGTATTATCATGTTTACCATATTTTTACACGCGCTTACACACACACACACGCACACCAGCACAGCCTGCGTCTGCGCATGTTTGTGTGTGTGTTTGTGTCTGCTGCGTTCTGCTTCTGCGCAGCGATGCATAATTCCCACTCGGTAGCTGCTGCTGCCTCTGCCTCTGCCTCTGCCTCTGCCGCTGCTGCTGCTGCGGCGTTGTTTCTGCGGTGGTTGTTGCTGTTGCTGCTGCGCAATTAATAATTCTTTCGACTAGCGTGAAATTTTCATAAACAAGAAAGCAGCGGCAACTGACGGCAACCACAGAAACTTTCCATGAAAATCTTTGGGACACCGCTGGCTTTTCGCTGCCAACCACGAAAATACATGGGCCGCCAAACAAAATGAGTTCACGATCTAATAAACTTAACTCAAATTACAAACGCTTTTTGTCTGTTTAGAAAGAAATATAGCATTAGCATGACTGTCTACATGCACACATACATACATACATACATACATACACATATTCAACAATAAAAGGCTGCATGATTTATTTAGTTGCATATAGTACATATTGACTGTATATTTGAATAAAACATGCAATAAAACAATAGTCACGACGCAGCGGCCGACCAAAAAAGGCAGTGCTGTAAAACGCCAAGACGAATCTATATTGGAAAGCAAAGCAAAATCGCATTTAGATTGGAAGGCATTCAAATCAACACATACATACATACACATGTATGTATGTATGTGCATAAAATAAACCAAAAACAAAGCCAGTGCTGTAAAATGCCAAGGCGCATTTATGTATATTGGAAACCAAGCTGAGCATTATTGATGTGTGTGAGTATGTATGTATGTATGTATATGTGCGCATAGATTATAGAGAACAAAAAATTGCCAGCAATGTTTATATTTATACATAAACTGTGCGCATCTATGGCGCATGGTTTATATACAATAACAACAAAGGCAATAACAGCAACAGCAGCAGCAGCAACAACAACAACAACCAGCATATGCATAATTTTGCAATAAATGTAAATATTACTGGTCCGCTTCCTTTGGGAGCCACAGCGCCAGGCAGTTTCCTGTTTAAAGATGCTGGGCCGCGTCTACAACGTTGGCTCCTTATCTGTATTTTTTTCTGCTTGCAGCAGCAGCAGCAGCACGAAAGCCAGAAACAAGAATTATAGACCAAAAGCCAGTTGCAAGTAAACTTCAGTTACACACACAAACACACACACACATATGCATGTGTGCATGTCTGCATTCGCATAGGTGTCCGCGCAGGAAACGTTTGTATGTGTGCAACTAGAAAAAGTGAAGGCCCGCGCAAAGAATAGTCGCAGCAGCAGCCGCAGCAGCAGCAGCAGCGCAGCATCAGCAATTTTTTTCCTGGCATTTTTTCCAACAATTGTGATTTCAGTTGGCAACGAGCAACGACAAAGTCGACAACGACGACAACGATGACGACGATCGACAACAAACAAACAATGAATATCAATAAATTTTGCTTGAAAAACATACATACAAACACGCACACATGCAGACACTGTGCGCTGGTGTGCATGCAGCATGCCTGATGCTGTGTCAGCAACTGCATCAAGATGCAACAGTTGCATAGCCAAAGCTTCAGCAATTTACCAACGTGCACACACAAACACACACACATAGAGACATGCATACGTATTTCATTATCATAAAACGAGATCACATTTTTATTTTATTAATGGCTGGCAGTGTTGCAAAACGCTGCATGCCAATTACAATGCTCGCTGCGTGCGTTACACGCGCTACTGTTGACGCGCTGTCAAGCGCACGCCTTTCACTGTGCCCACAAAGCGCACGGCACTCTCAATCGCCAAACTCTTCAATTGATGGCGTGCTCTTTATTCTCGCTAAATTTCCTTTGCAAGAATACATACATATGTACATACAAGCACACGTATGTATGTATACAATATCACGATTGTTTGTGGTGCTTGTGTGTGTGTGTGTTTGTGTTTTATGCGGTTTGCCGTCGATTTTGTAAAGCCTTTAGCTTCATTATGACGTTGTAACTGTCTTTTCAATTTCTCGTTTTGCCCGATTCGCTGTGCCAATGATGCTTGGCCTCTCTCTCTCTCTCGCTCTCGCTTACTCTATCTAGCAGATACACAGCTAACCGCTTACAGTGCGCGCTGTGCTCAAAGCTGAGAGCTGTTAACTGAAAATTGCTGCGCTGCTTTGATGAAGCTGAAGATGGATCTGCCGTCCGTTTGCTGTCCGTTTGTCTGCTCTTTTTCTACACACACACACATACACACACACACACACATGGCAATTGAGTCATATCATGTGTATACAGTAAAGAAGCTTCATTAACGAAAATCGCTGTCTTTAGCATAGAATACTTTTTTTATCCAATTCGACAAAATATTTAATTTATTACAAATTATTTTAAAATTTATTTTAAAAATATTAAAAATTTCCAAATAATACATTTAATAGAAATTTATATATTTTTAAAGTACTTTATTATTTTTTAAAGGATATTCCTTCATTTTCAGCTGCTGCAAATGTTTGTATTCACTTTAGCTGGCGAACACTGTAGCTTGTATCTACTAGCTTCGGCTTCTATATGTGTGAGTGTGTGTGTGTGTGTTTGTTTGTTTGTGCGTGTGTGTTTGCATCTTCGACGTCGTCGCTTGATGAGTTTTGTTTTAATTCTGCTTCTTGACTTCAATTTCTTATAAAAATTGTATATGCACGTAATAGCTGAGTTATCTGAATCTGCATCTGCTGTGTATCTGTGTGCTGCAATATGCTTACTGCTGCCGATGTTGATGTGTTGCTGTTGTTGCTGTTGTTGTTGTGATTTGGTAAATCTCGCGTAGCCGATTGTAATTATTGTAATCGAGTCTCGAACCGATCCAATCCGATACGATCGCCGTCAGAGCCAGAATAGCATTTAGATGCCGAGGTTCAGGTCCAGTTCGCACACTGATTTGATTTTCATGTTGTTGCTGTTGTTGTTGTTGTTCTTGTTGTTGTTGCTCTCTTTTCAGTTTTCTTTTTCTTTTCAGTTGTTTTGATCATTTTGTAATAGTTTTCGGAGCGCGCTCCTTAAATCATCTCCAACGGATGATCGTGTGTAGCTAAGGCTAAAACTGTAGCTAACTCTGAACGCGCGCATTTCTCTTTGATGCTGTCGCCGCTGCAGTCGCTGTCGACGTCGCCGCTGACGTCGTTGTCGTTGTGCTTTTTGCTTAAAGTTGATTGACTGTCTGTTCATTTAGCCGCCTGGCTGTCCGTGCGGCTGAATGGCTCGCTCCGTTTGTTGGCTTTAACTTTGGCTCGAACGCAGCTCAGCGACTGCGGCTTGTTGATTTGTCTTGCTGTTGCCGGTTGCCCGTTGCCTGTTGCCCGTTGCCCGTTGCCCGTTGTCCGTTGCCCAACTCCCCCTTAACCATCTTAGCCCATCTGCCCCTTGCCACTTTCCTCTCGCCTACTGACTGTTGTTTCTTGTACATTTCGTTTAAGGCCATTATTGTTTTGAACATGTTCAAGTGCCATTCTCACGATTGTTTATAGTCTTTTAATTTCAAGCTCGAGTACAAGAAATAAACAGTGAAATTTAGCAGCAGTCGATTTTTGTTGTTCTTAAACTTAATGCTGCTCACTTCAGTTGAACTTCAAGTGGAACAGAGAACACTCACACACACACACACAGTCTCCTCTATGCCTCCTAAATCTATGCTCAAACGGAGAAAGGCCGTTACGCATCGCTGCTGTCTTCACACTCTCAAGCTGGCCAAAATGTTTGCCCAGTCCAACCAAGCGTCAAAGCTGTTGCATTCTACAAATACAAATACAAATAGAAATGGAAATTGGACACAGTTGTTGAGATTGAACATTTCATTTCAAGTACTGGCAAATATTTACTTTGTTAACTACAACAAATGTTTTATTCCAAACAAGTTTGAGTTTCTTGAATAAAACAAGAAAAAAATTAATTTTAAAATCAATACATTAAAAAATATATATTAATTATATTTACAATAAATATTAAATACTATATAATTCAAAATAAGAAAAATAATAATAATTAATATTTGAAAAATAATATTCGATAAATAATTAAGTAAAATAAATATTAATAATAAATAAAACATAATGATAATTAATGATAAAAATAAAAATTAAAAGAAAGTATAATTTCTACAAACAAGAATGGAGAAAAGAAAAATAATGGAATATAAATATTAAAATTATATAAATAAAAAAATAATTATCATGGTAATAAATGTATGCAATGAATAAAAATAAGAGAATACAAATATTATTATAATAACAAGCACAAATAATACTGGATTCAAACAATATTATATGAACATCTCTTATAAATTTCCAAAGCATATTAAACAATCTTGAGTACTACTCATATTTAAGTTCTTATCTTTCTCATATTTATTTAAATACCACTAAGTCTATAGAATATCATTGAATGTGTGGCATATCATCTGTAGTTTATATAAACTAAATACTTTAAAAGAGAAATAAAGTTTATACTTTGTTTTTCTTTAAGCTCCACTTACAGCAATATCAATAGATCACTTGATATCATGTATGTATATATACATTTATTCAATTTACAAGCTCAAAAGCTCAATGTTTATATGTCTACATTTTATGGAGCTGGCAGACGAGTCGGAAATTGATAAACAAATGAGTTTTACTGAACTGTTACGATACGCTCCCACAGCTGGAAGATCTATAGTTTGCCATATAATTGCATTTAAATGATATGCAATGAATTCCGATTAATTCTGTATTTACTGGATGCAACATATAGAATTATAATACTTCGGAAAAACATCCAATAATTGTTTCATTTATACAGGCAACATTTGTGCGAACTTTTAGCCTCAATGTATGCTGGCCGCTTATTAACCCTTCAAGCCATTCGAGCCACTAACAGCTGACATTGCTCTACTCCATCAATTGTCGGAACGTTAATTAACTAGTCTTGTCCCGGCCGTAGTCAATTGACATGCGCCTTGGCCAAGAATCAAATTTGACAGTCAAGTTGGCCAAGTTGGCCGAGTTGGCCAAGTTTGGGCCGAGTTTCGAGTCTTTTAAGATCTAGGAAAATTTTCGCGCATTAAACCAACAAAAAAATGAAGCAGAAGAAAAAGGAAAAGGAAAATAAAACTAAGCACTGACAATTGATGAAGACGACGACGACAACTGCAACAACAATTCGAGCCAAGTTTGCTGCAATTTAAATTAAAAGCGCAATTGAACTGGAAAATTCGTCTAAATTGTTTCCACAATTACACGAGCAGGAAGAGAGCCAGCGCAATAGAGTCGTGGCCACAATCAAGTCCTGAACCATCGCAAACAAGTCAGGCAATATATATGTATATATGTATATATGTGTATATATAGCAGAGCATACAATGCATAAAAATTTCAAAACTAATGATCCCCGCACTGAGAAGCTGCTTTTTGTACACAATTTATGCATGTGAAAAGAAAGATCTGCTTTAAGGCTGAGGGGATCAGGCCAAAGCTAGGCCAAAGAAATGCAGCGCTCGGTTTTTGTGGGAGTTCAGCTTACGTTTTTTTCCTCTTCTTCTTCTTATTCTATTTATTTTCGTATTCCTCTATTTTTTGTTAGCTGCGATAAGCATCGGAAAAGCTAGAAGTTTAGAAAGGCAACAACAGCAGCAGCAGCAGCCGCAGCAGCATCCGCGCCAAAGCCAGTTCGAGGCAAGTACCAGAGCTACGCTTCTATCTATGTATCTGCAATACATAAATTGTATGTATCTATAGCTGGCCACATACATTGTACTCGCTGTACTCGCTCTCCATCTCTCTCTCTCTCTCTCTCTCACTCACTCGCTCTGCATCTATGTAATGAGCATGTAACTAAACTTCTGTGTAGCCAAAACTCCTACAACGCTGCAGAGACACAGCCAACAGCCGAAAGCAACACCAAAGACGAAGACGAAGATGAAGTGGAAGAGGACGACGAAGACCAAGCCATGGCAAGACGAAGACCTACTGCCAACTCCCTCAATACCCGTTTGCCACAACTTCAATTCAACTGTACTGGGCTCTTGGCTCTTGCTGCCTGCCTCTATCTGATGATGGCCGTTAAAGTTAAAGCTGTAGCTGTAGTTGAAGAGCGTCCGACCCGACCCGGCACATGGCTTTGCTCTCCATCTCCCTCTTCCACTCTCCCTCTCTCTATATCTCACTCTTTCTCTCTCTCTCTCTCTCTCTCTGCACACTCTCGAGCAGAGTGTGGGCCCCATCTGTGGCCGAGGTTCGCTCGATCGCTGCTTTTGGCCTGAAGTTTGGTTTAGCTTCTACTCGTAAACATGAGGTACGTTCTTTAGATACCCTAACAGAGCATACTTTACTTTTTTAATGAGATGTGTGCGCAGCTTTGAAAACTAAATTATTTTAAGCATACTGCATACAAAGTTATCTATTCCTAACTATCATAACTCGGCTTGTAAGAAAGCTAGCTTGATCAAAGTTTGTATGAATACGTATTCCTATTCCAGCTCGAACATATTTTGAACTCTAGCAAATCCCTTCTATAATATAGTTTTCATAGCTTTACGTATAACAATCATTTATACTTCTTATTATTCCACAACTAATATTCATTAAGATATAGTTCTTGTTCTTCTAGATATCTAGTCTAAAACGAACATTTACAACTTAGTCTTATGTCAATATTTAACTAAAATCTAATCAACTTTACCTAGCTGTATTACCATATCTCACATCTTATCTAGCTGATAGGTTTTACACAACTATATTCTATCTGTCAGGGCATTCCGAATTCGTCACAGCCCAAACAGTTCTTTTAGTTTTCTTGTTTTTAGCTCAGCTTGACTTCATTTGTTTGGCTTTTTTGGGAGACAAAACTGGTTATTACTCTTTTCTTTTATATATTTTCCCCCGTTTGCCTGAACTTCGGTTTTTGGTTGCCGTTTTTTTTTTTCTGTTTTTTTTTCGGGTAGGTGAGCGGTTCGTGGTCTGTCCAAGTGGCAGGCGGCGGGCGGCTGGTGGCTGGCATTTTGGCTCAGTGGCGTATGCAAAGGGGCAAATGGCCAACACATTATGGCCAACTTAAGCGGCAGCTGCCATGCTCCAACTACGGCTGTGCAGCAACAGCAGCAGCAGCAGCATAAAATCAAATCTTGGCTTGGCCCGAGCTGGCCAAGTTAGTACGTGTGTATGGCTTCTAAGTTTTGTGGGCAGCAGCAGCAGCAGCAGAGCCTGCAGCGCTTGGCAGCACGAAGAGAGCAACAAGTAGGAAGTGGGCGCTTGGCCTAGGCTTGGCCCGCATCAACTAGCCAGGCCAAGCATTGCCATAGCCATAGCCAAGCCAAGCCAAGCTGGCCCAGGCAACTTTTCGCCCGACTCCTTTGTTACATTTTGCGAGAGGTAAACGATCGTTAGAAAGGTTTTTATATGTGCCTCCACTTCGGCAGACGTCCACAGATTTGTGCGCATGTCGTTTTATTGAAGCTGAAGTTGAATCTGAAGCTGAAGCTGAAGCTGTAACTATCTTACTATGGTCATGTTACCACTGCCTGTCGTTTAAGATGCTTTTGGGCCTTTTTCGTATACCCTGTTATCATTGAGACTGGCTAGAAAATGAGGCATATTGCAGGGAAAGCAAAGGAAGACAGTTTCTAAGTGAGTTAAAGGAAATTTGACAATATATGATCTTTTCCTCCTAATAGACTTGTATTATCTATAAAAAGCTTTAAGATGATCTTAAAATTAAATAAGAATTTAGCTTCATCCATTCATTCTCAATCCAACAGTTGTTGCTCACTAATCTAAAGAGACCATTAAAAGTGTCTCCCTCCTTATACCAAATGATTTTATACGAATTATCGATAGTTTATATCATTTATCAGAAATGTATGTATCTATCTTTCAGATTCTGTATAGATTTTCAATCAAATCTGTAATATCTAGCGCCGCTAAGTAAAAGCTAAATTTACGAATTTCTATTTGAAAATAGTTAAAAAGAAAATTAGCTACAGGGTATCTTTTAGTCACATACCCCCCATCAAGATGATATATTTTTTGTTCGGCTTCACTCATTCGTTGATTTTGTTTAGTTTTGTTGGCTTTGTTTGCTTTAGCTTCGGCTGCAGTTGCATCCATTTTGGTGGCCCCGGACTCGGAGTCGGACTCAGATTCGGACTTGGACAGACTCGGGGCAGGAGTGCTCCTGCCCGCTGTCGGCTGTCCGCCGTCCGCCGTCCGATGCCCGCTGCAGCTTGAAATGCTGTTAACCTCGTTTGAACTTTGCCATTTGTTTTGAGCCATTAGATGGCTCGCATCTTTGGTATAGCTGCGGCAGTGCAATTTAAATATATATATTGCAAACAAAAGGAGTGTACGTAATGTAATTTAATGTGAGTGAGCCGCGGATACGTGCATTTCGACGGGCAGTCAGTCGGACGCGTTGGCAGTTGGGCAATGGCCAATGACATTTACAAGATACAAAATGCAATGGCAATTTTTCCAACATTTCCAACAGCTGAGATTGCATTGGCATGGGTCAGGCGACGATTTTTCGATGGTTACCCGGTTCGTTGGTTACACATACACACACTCACACACATGTGCATTTATACTTGTACATATATACAACCCACTCACTCTGCACACACCTCGAATTTTTCGCAATGACAAGTAGCCAGTGCAGCGTGTGTGATTTTTTATCTGAACTGGGCTGGGCTGGGCTGATCCCGGGGCTACGACTGCGGCTGGGGCTGGGCTTGAACTAAGCGAAGCGGCTAAGCTCAGCTCAACTCAGCTCCGCGCTCGTTTTATATATTACATTGGGTTAACTGATGGGGCCAAACTGTGGGAAGAACTGAGCGTTTGATTGGACCACAGATTGTTACCTTTAAAGGAGGCTAAAAAAGAGCAGAAATCGTCTTGACAGAAACGGTATCTTTTGTGTCTTTCATTACACATTTATCGTTTATAAAATACAAATTAATTTCTAGGTTTATTTTAATCATATCTGAAATATATATAAGTCTTATATTTATTTGTATATAATAATATCCTATATGCCATTCATTTCGCAACTTCATTAAGCGTACATGTATTCTTAACTGGAAAGACAATTTATTTCCCGTTTTCCAATTAGGTTCATTTCAGTATTCCTTCCATACGTGTTGATCAGAACTGAGGCTGAGGCTTTACACAAATCTGTTGGATTAGCAACGGCACCCACGCGAATGGACAATTAGGTGGGAGGTGTAAACGTCAGTGCATATCAATTACAGGAAGCGGAAAATGAATTAAATATTTAAAGGCACAGTTTGACGATTTCTGCAATCTTTCATTGACTAAGCGGAGACGCAGAATCGTTCCCAAACTGTGTCACCTTGATGGAAAATTATCGACCGCTAGGGCCCTCTGGCTGTTTTGTATAATGGATGCGGATCCGAAGGAGACGCAAAAAGAAGACAACTACTGACTGAATGACTGACTGCCTGACTGACTGACTGACTGACAGTCGGGCAACAGCTGCGCGAGTGCGTTGACGTCACGAACCCTTACTGAGAATCGCCCTACCTTTTGGCAAAGAATTGTCAAAAGAACAAGAAATAAAATCGCGTAAAGATAAATGCAAACACATACATACATACGCATCAGTACATACATGCATACGTACATTCAATGTACAGCACATATTTATCCGTATACAAACACATGCATGTGGCTGTGACTGTTCTGTTTGTACGTACTGTAAAACCTTTCCCAAGCATTTCACTACAATTCTTTAACAAACCAACCCCGCTAACGATAGCTGGAAAGCGGCAGTGGCAGCGGCAGTGGCAGCGGCAGCGGCAGCGGCAGTGGCAACGGCAGCAGCACCAGCAACAACAATAACAACCACAGCAGCAGTTAAAAGGTGCGCGCGTCGACAAGCAAACGGCAGCGACGCTTCGTTGTCGAAGTCGACGTCAACGTCTTCACCAAGTCCAAGTTGAACGCGCTGTTGTAATTATTTTAATATAATTTTTTCACTGCGTCATCATTATTTTCTTTCGCTTTTGATATAATTCTTCTTTGTATCATTTGCACACGATTGCACACACACATACACACATGCACACAAGCGCAAACGCAAGCGCAACTCACTCAAATTCTACTGTGTATTTACGTGTTTGAGTATGTGTGTGGGCTGCTGCTCATTGACTATATGTGTGTGTGTATTAAGGTTCAATTACCACCACGTTGGTGCTGCCAACTCTATCAAATGCCACTTATCCAATATTTACAATTTTATTTATGTACATAGGAGTGGAATAAGGATATACTAAGATATCAAGTATTTGAATTTTTGTTATCTACACTGTCAAAAATATTGAGAAAATATTGTCTTACAACAGAGAGTATTTTATGTCGCGCGCGTTGGCAGCACGCCACTCGTTTCTGAGTATTGGTGAGCTACGATCGTTCATTTGAAAAGCGACGCTCTTGCTCTGCCCGCGCTCTTTATTCGCTCCACACTCAGCGTACATGAATACGTCTTGGCTCTGCTACGAACCACTGCTCTGCGCTATAGAGTGTGTCTATGGCTCAACTCCGAGTTAGTCTTATAAGAGCTACGTTTGCGAGTGGTTGTTGGTTCTGGTGCATTATTCTATCCCAAGTCAAGCGCAGTCGCCGCACGATTGCAATTTTGCCTTATAAACTTACACACCAGTTAAAAGAATTTATAAAGAAATATAGTAAGATTACAATACTATGTAATACTTGAATTGAAATCGTGCTTATTTTCCGTTCGCCGCGCGTGTCAATGTGTGAGTGCTCAATGAGTGTTTCGACGCTTAACTATAGGAAAATAATAACTGTACGCTGCCGAAATTTCAAACTAACCGCAAAAATGTGGATGCCTGTTGCATTAATTGCCACTCGCAGCTGGCCGCCATGTTCGTCTGTCAATTCAATACAAAATATAACAATCTAAGCGTCAAACATTTCATGTACGATATTAAATTAAACTGAATATAATATATAAATAACCAATGCAAAAGTCGTGCCTGGAGGTACATACGAAATGTATGTACGTACGTAAATGTACATGTGTGTAGCGTTGCCTGTTTTTGCAGTTTTTTTCAAATTGCCGTTGATTACACGGCGAGTGACACGCACACAGAGACATCAGAGACTCACACATTCACACATGCACACACATGGGCATCATCATTTTTACCGAAATAATGAGCGGATGCACGAAGCGTTTACAGTTGGATCAGTCGGCTGGCCGTCTAATTAGAAATGATTTAATTTCAATAACAATTTAATAAAACTGAATCTGCGAAATGAAATTGACAAGGGAGCAACAATGACGGCGAATTGTGCTGCTGGCAAATATCATGGCTGAATAGTCAGTTGAATTTCTGCCCTCGTGCGTGCTTGTTTGTATGTGTTTGTGTATGCGTGTATGTAATTCGCCATAAGAAAAAGCCATAAGAGACCACAAAACAACAAGAACAACATCGACGGCGAAGACAAGGCATACTCGAGAAATAAAAGCAGCGACGTCGGCGGCGACAGCAGCAGCAGTAGCAGCTACAACAACAAAAGCAACAACAAGAACAAAAACAACTGCTGCTATCAACTTGAGCCATCAGCGCAGCCATCGTTACTCACAAATACATGCATACAGACAGCAGTGTTTGCTGTTGCTGTGCGCGTGTGTAAGCTTTGCTTTTTGCATGTGTGGAGGATCTGTGTGTGTGTGTATGAATGTATAGGTATGTATACATACATAGCATGTACATATATAAATGTGCGCTCTCAATATTTTTTCCGCTTGCAAATAAGCGGTTCTTTCGTGGCGTTGCCACACTACAACAAACTAGTTCAATTTTTAATTTCAAAAGTCAACGATCTTTTTGTTTAGGCGCCAAAAATATCATTTCTTTACACATACACACATTCAATGTATATGCATACGTGTGCGTAGTTCACTTGCTGATAAGAGTCGTAACGCCTAGAGCAGTAAGCAGAGCAAGAGAACTGATTCGCTTGTCGCTCTTATCAACACGAAAACGGGCAGCAGCGTGGTTTGTTATTGTTGTTCCACTTTATTTAGCACTATCGCTTAGTAATTGAAATTAACAATGAAAGAAAAAAGGCAAAAGCAAAAGCAAAAGCAAAATCAAAATAATACAAGCTGAACGAAATGCCGGAGAGCTGAGTAAGTGGACGCCCCGAAAATGGTACGACAATCTAAATGGATGGATCTTAATAAACCGGATCGGATCGGAAATACGTACTACTGTTTTTAGTGAGTGAGGGTCCAGTGTTTCACATTGTTTGCTTGAGTATTTGTGACTAGATCCACACTCATTAAAAACGGTAGTTCAGTCTGCATGAAATATTTGAAATATTGTTAAGTGCAACTTTTGCACTGTAGTCTTAAAGGCAATCATTTATATGACGGAAGTGGAAAACTTGGATCACTTACTGTTATATTGAAACGTCTGATAAATGTCAAGACCAAAGAAATCTGTAGATTGCTCTAATGAGCACACCCACTTCCGTTTTCACAAGTTGTTTTCCTCACGTTGCGGTTTGAAAGATAGTGTCGATGGAGTTTGGTGAACAGTGTATGACGCAGTCGTTTGCACCCGATCGTGACGTTTTTATATTTATTTATTTTCCTTCGTTTTTTTGGGTTTTCGAACAAGGTAATTAGTCAACTCTACGCTCACGCACACGAATAAAGAAAGTCAACCGAACAGAACGAAATGAATTGTGTTCTAGCAGCTGTAACAATAAATGTTAAAGAGAGAAAGAGAGAGAAGTATGAGAGGATAGAGAGCAAGAGTGTGAGAGAAGGCTGCAAACAATGTTGATTTCTTTCCCAAGGGTTTTTTTCTGGGACTTAATTATACGCACTAAATTAACGCTAATGTGTATGATTTTGTGAAGAATCAGCTCAAAACAAAAAGTAGTGCAACAAAAGCACTTTTATATTTCTCAAAGCAAACGGAATATGTTTAGAAATTAAGTGTTGCTTTGTAAAAAAAAAAATGGGGAATATTTCAAGTGGGTCTGTGAAATTTGAGTGCTCCCTCCCTCGCTGCTTGTTAATATTCTAAAGAGGGCAACAAATTTCCATTTAAACAAATACGTAGTTAAAGATTTCATTGACGTTTTAATATAATATTCCATTATATTTCATTATTGTAAATGTTGTAATATTATTCTTCTTCTTTAAAATTTTAGTGCCAGATCTTAAAATGTTTGTTCTTGTATTTGTAAAACAAATGAGATTTTTTCAAGTGCCCAAGAGTTCAACATACTTTTGTAGTGCCAGTCGAAGCTATGGCTCAGATTTCTGACAGACAGCGCCCTCTTCTTTCTCTCTTTTCGTGCTTCTTCTCTCTGTTTCTCTCTATTACTTTAATTTTGCTACCGGAACAAATTGCTAAAATTTCTTGGAACTTTGTTGTTTCTCTAATGTGTCGCATAGTTTGTAAACTAGAACTTGCTCTGGCTCTCCCCTTGTCCATGATTCTTCGGTATTCTATATATTAAGTTGACAAATAAACAACTAGTGTCTGAGTAAACAGCAATTTCCGTAGAATTGTGTGGCCTGAAAACTTTTGTGCAGATCGGGCAGAAATTCAAACTGCAACGACGCCACGAATCTTAAACAATCGGACGATGGCTTTCAGAGCCGAGTAGGGCATGAGGCGGGTGCAAAAATTATTGTATAAATCAGCAGAAATGGCAATGAGTCGAACTGAGAAAAAAATAAATAAAAACTATGAGAAAACGACTGAAAAATACTCTACAGAAATCAAAGTCAAATAGATTTAATATAATGTAAAAATTTTGAATCTAGGGAACTAACGTTTTCATAAAGGTAGATGAACAGATATATTTTGTTTCCTATACACATATTTATTCCTTCAATTACACGAAGAACACTTCAGCTGACGAGTATATATCTTTGTATACAGTTCAAATCTCCACGTCTATCCGTAAGCAATAACCAATATACTCTAGATTACTTTGTGAAATAGGGTATAAAAATAATAAACCTTAATTCGAAGCTTCGAGCTTGATTCATTCATATCGCAGACACACACCGATACAAATGCAAATGTAAATACAATACGCTTGGGATCAAAAAGCAAGCGCCCGACAGAAGAAGTGGAAATGGGGGAATTGGGGAATTGGAGAGGGCTGTCAGCCAATTGAGCTATGAAAACCGATCAAAACGAGCCCCAATTGAAATTGTGTTGCCAGGCACGAGCAGCGACTGAACGAAATGATATCCGAATAGTGACCGAAAAACCGAACCAAGCCCATAAGACTATATAGAAAATCGACGATCACCAGAGGCCCAGGAGAAGGTGAATGTTAAGGAGGAGCGGGCGGAGGTACACCAGTCAAATGCCACAGAAAGTCGTGCACTAGCAATAATCATTGCTTGCAGGATGGCATAGGATGGATCAAATGCATGAAGAGAGCGACCTAGAGGGAAACAGTGGGAGCGAGAGAGAGAGAGAGAGAGAGAGGACCGACCTGAGGGGAAGTCTCTGCTGCAGCTGCTGCCTGATATTTTCTTCTGCTCTTCTCTGACTCTATTTTGTCGGCGAACATGGATCTAGTGCACGGTTGTTCATGATTAAGTTCGTGACTAGATTTCATGCTCGTCTATTAAGTTGGGTCAACACACACACAGACACAGTGAAAACATGGCCAAGAGGCCATTATAAAGAGAAGAGCCAGGAGCAGCTGCCATCGGGACACGTCAATTAGCCAAAACGCATTTACTTTTGCAATGTGCAAAGACATTAAATACATGATTTGGCCATAAGAAACGTTTTTATGGGAAGACCATGAATCGATAAGAATGAACATGCCACTATATATATATACATATATTTGTAGGTGCAACTACCAAAACTGAAATACTAAAACAAGAAAATATTTGAAAAAACATCATTATATATATTAAATTTGTAACAATTTTTACAAACTCTTCTTTATATAACAATTTTATTTTATGTCTTGTATAGTAAATTAAATGAGAAAATTTGTCTTACCGTAAAAAAAGAACGGAGGAAAAAGCAATTAGCTTCCGTTTGGGTTGCGTCTGGCGCATCAATCAGTCACAAATAGTTGTGTGTACGTATACGTGTACATACATACATATACACAATGATTATATTACATGATTGACCCGTGACCCACATAATATGGCAAGCAGAAGCGCGCACACTCACCCGCAGCTAAAAAAAAAAAAGAAGGGAGTTATTGACCTTTTGGCACTGTCAGTTGCAGCCATTTGACCGCTGCAACAACAGTAGAAGCCACTGCATGCTGGCTCACACGCCCCCTTACGCCCGCATCCCGCTGCTGCTGCTGCTGCTGCTGCTGCTGCTGCTGGAGTAGCCTGATTTGTAAGCGTTTTATCTGGTTTATGGCCATGCGACACGCGATTGGATATCGATTTCGAATTCGAACTCGAATCTGAATTGTAACTGCCACCGCCCGTTGACAAATGCCTCTAGCTACGCAAATATATGCGAGTCTAGTCTGCTGCTTTCATTGTTGTTGTTGTTGTTGTTGTTGTTGTTGTTGTAATTGTCAGCGTGTGAACCTATCGAGGGGGTTGCCACAGTTGCGCCTGCGGGTGCGCTGTTTGTCGCAATCGCATGCGCCAAACGATAGAAGCAAAGAGAGCGAAAAAAAACTAACGGTTTTTGTTGGTATACCCTTTGCATGTGGGCTGTGCTGTTTGTCATTTAATGTGTTACGCTTGGTATAATAATAGTAAAGCCCATAAAATATTTACTTGATCTTTCTATCTGATTGATAAACATGACATAGATCTTTAACTGAATTTAGTATATAAATACATACATTTACTATATATATACATACATATCATATTTTATCATAACAATTACTTTCTGCATGGGAATATGTCTAATAATTTCTGAAATAATAATAACTTCACAGCATAACAATAACTTTGGCAAAGTAATTTCGGTCTGCAAGAGCATTAACGCATCGGCTAACCGAAAATAACTGTTCTTTGTTTTTATATATTTTCTTTTAGCCAGTGCTGCCAAGCGACGAAGTTAACAGCGCGTCTAACTGTAACACCTGCCGCATTTAAATTTCTCCAAGTATAATTTCAGTTGCCGCTCGCAAACGAGGCCCGGAACACCTTTCAACCCTGATCGCTATTTCCTTCTTCACGCTACTGAAATGCCAACGCACTGGAAGGCCAATAAAAAAAAGCAACGTTTGTTGTGTTATTTACATATTTTCAAAATGAGAGTGCTGCTATTTGTAGGTACAAAGACACGCACACACACACTCACACGCACACTTTGAGTGTTTCAACCCCAGCGTGAAAGCCAAGCGCAGTGAATTGCAACGGCGCAAAATTCAACCTCGAACTTCGTATCTGCCGCCGCTGCCTTCACCTTGCTTTCCCATTTCCATTTCCACTTCCTCCTTCCATCCGCAATCTAGCAGCAGCCGCGGCCACAATGAGCTGAGGCTGGCGAAGCCGTCAAACGTTGAAACTAATTGATATAATAGTTAAAATAACAAACTAACGAGAAAGAAGTTGGCTGTAACAGCAGCAGAAGCAGCGACGACGACGGCGTCGGCAGCGAAGCCACAAACAAAGCGAACAAAAAGAGTTACCGAGCTGACGACTGCGTTGGCGAAGTGCAAAACCTTTCCAATTTGAAAATAGCTTTGTGCTGTGTTGTGTGCTCGTTCCCACAAACAACAACAACAACAACAACAACGATAGCAACAGCAGCAGCAACTACGACTGCCATAACCAGAAGGAGAACAACAAGCACTATGCTCGCAATTGCTAGCTGAAAAGGGGCGAGAAGTGAGCGGGCGGGCGATTGCTGCCAGCGAAGAAGATGACAATGCAGCGATTAAAGCAAAGCAGAACAACGCAGCTTGAACTCTGGTCAGCGACGTCTTTACTGGATATTCTGTTCCAGCAGAACGACTACTACAGTGGCAGCGGCAGCTGGAAAAATGCTTGTTCCAATGCGTGGCATTTCCGTTTGCCCGCGAGGATGATGCTGCAGCAAACACTTGTACTAAGTTAACAGACAGATTCGACCGGACGAGCCAGAATAGTAATCAGATTTATTGAATCAAAATAAAATATGTATGCAATTTATTGAAGTGTTTTTTATGTCTTTGATATGTAAACTTCAGGGGTGCGTCCTAGGCGAGAGGAAGTACGTTGGGCATTAGGATGAGCCCAGAGGCCGGGTGCAAGCTTTGAATAGTTAAAATTTCAGCGGCTGTTGATTGCAAAATTACAGATAAAAATGCAAATGAAAAATTTGTATTATTTTCTGTAATTCTGTCTTCAGTTTGGTTCACAAATTTAAATATGGCGATAGTTATCGATAAGTAAAACGATTGCATTGAATGAAGTGCTGTAAAGTGACAGCTCGTGATACTTTTCAACACTGATTCAGTCACCGATTCAACCGATAACAGCATATTCGATTTTTCTTACCGATTGACAAACAGATTTGCGCGCCAATTTCATTTTTAAAATATAATTAGTTAAATTAATGCAATGATTTTGTCTTATTAATAGCGTGCGTTTAATTAACGTAATCTATTATTTAATCAAACACATGTATTTGCGATTGTACGTACATATATGCCTATGTGTCTCTCCATTACCATTTTCATTCATGTTTACCTTGATTTGAGCTCCACTTCGACTGCGACTGCGACTTGAAAGTACGAAATGTTTTATGTGAATGCGTCGCTTTTGCTCTCACACGTAACATGCAACGAACGTAACGAAGGCGTTGCAGGCGGCCACTATAAATTACCTGTGCAATTGCAGACAGGTAAAAAAAACATGTGTATAAGAGTATTTCTATGTGCGCATGACTTCAGCTATGTATTTACAACCAGACCATAAACAAGCTGCACACATTAATGCCAATTTTGTTTGGCCAAGCGATCACCGGTTCGCCGACCAACCACCCACCCACCCCCTGGCCGAGCCAACTATGTTTGTGGTTCAGTGAGGTAATTAAAAGCCCTAAACGATGACCATGAACTGCTCTTGGCTGTAACTCGAGGCGGGCTGCTTCTGCTGCTGCTGCTCACCTTCGTCTTAGCGTGCCACGCCCATTGGGCTTGCTGTAACTTTTCGCGCGTATCTACGCAATGTGGGTTACGGTTACTGACCCACCTAACGGCGCTGGATTCGGCATCGTATTTGTGCCACTGTCAGTTTGTGTATTTGGCTTTATGCGTTTACCTCTCGCACACCAAATCCGTCGGCGCCGACGTCGCTGTCGCGGTCGCCGTCAGCGTCCACGTCCGCGTCGCTGCTGGCCATTGTTATTATTGCTATTAACACGATTTTGAACAATTTATGCTTCATTTTTATGATACCCATTGCGAGTGGTGAAAGGGTATGACCGTACTTGAAGTCTCTTTAAGGATTAATGGATATTGAATTAGGATAAAATCTCTAAAATCCTTAAATCCATAAAGCTGATATACTCGTTTTTGCCTTGTTTATCTATACCCATTGCAGTAGTTAAGGGGTATGCCTGTGCTTAAACTCTCTATAATGATTAATGGATATTGAATTGGGATAATTTTTGTAGAATACCTCTTGAGATGGAGCTCAATTGTAAAGGAGATACTGACTCGTTTCCTTGTTGATCTATAGAGATCCAAGCATATATCACTCAAACTCATATACTTCGTATAGTCTTACTTACAGGGTATCTCAGGGTCGGTCTTTTTAGATTGCAACCGTCTTGTTTTGGTCTCTTTTGTTGGGTACTTAGCGGCCAATGGCCAACTACCGCATTTCGCTGGCGCACCAGTTTCAATTTCTGATTGCCGCTCGACTCGGACGGATCGTCAGACAATGTGGTCAAGAGTGCAGGTGGGATTGGTGCTGCTCCTGGCTGTGCACTGTCGCGCGGACAGAGTGGCGGATGATATATGGAGCGCGTTCAGGGGCATCACCAATGACAGCGCCCTGCTGGAGCACATAATCCCGGAAATGTACGGAGCGAGCATGCGTCAAGCGAATCCAACCTTCACGTTCAAAATGCCCAACGGGCAGCGCGATGGCTTTGAGTTGTTGACAATGCAGCGCTCCGACTTTGCGGAACCAATCTTTCCCAACGTCTCGCAGATACCACAAGGTGCTGTCATCAAGTCAAGCCTAGGGGATTGGCAGCAGCTGGGTTTGCCCGGCTGGACGGGTGAATTGGAGCAACCACAGCCATGGCTGGAGCAGACATACAAGTAGGTATCAGTTGCCATATATATAGAAGCTATCTAAGATCCTCCCTCACAGAGACCCAGCACAGCAGCAGCTGAGCTATGCACAGACGCCTTATCCTCACTCCGAAATTTTGGTGAATCTGAAGCACCAACAGCTGGATGGACATGTGACGGACATACGTGTTATAACGTCCAATCCGGCGGAGGCGCAGCTCGAGGATCTGCTGAATGGCGAGAATGTGTATATAGCGCGCGCCAACGATCCCTTTGGCTACTCCATGAAGTGGGCTTTGAGCAATGACAGCCAGCCGTCGAGCGATCGAGGTAAGCGGGACGTGGCCAAGCTCTACTCCATGATCAAGTGCTCCACGAACTGTGATCCGTTGATCTACAAGGGCTACGGCTGCTACTGCGGCTTTGGCGGCCATGGCGTGCCCAACGATGGCATCGATCGCTGCTGCCGCCTGCACGACAAGTGCTACGGTCAGAGCAACTGCATCTCCTACCTCGAGTACTTTGTGCCGTACGTGTGGAAGTGCTATCGGGGCAAGCCCCTCTGCGCCATCGATCATGGCGAGTGGGGCGGCCCCGACTCCTGCGCGGCGCGACTCTGCCAATGCGATCTCCGACTCTCGCGCTGCCTGCGCAAGTTCTACTGCCCGAATCGACGCGCCGTATGCCACTCCTCGCGCTCCCGAAGACTACAGAATTTGATATTCTTCGATTGACATGGGTAGGATATATGGGATGGAATGATTATTATGATAATTCCTGATTGGAGATTAAACACTTATTGCGAGAGGCAATTAGTATATACATATATTTGTGTAAATTTGATCATCATGAATTGCTTAACTATTTTTAAGACAATCTGTTGTGCGCATAGTTTCTATATGTAGCTTAAGTCGATCCAAGTGATCGGATCCTATGCCTAAAATCTACGAATTTTTTATAGCTGTGAATAGTTGATCAATAAAGTTGTCTCTATAACTAATTAAATACAAATTTACATATATGAAATAATTTCTATGTTTTATATGTTTCTATAGTTTTTTTTTAGATTTGATCCTTATAGTTTAAGATGGATTAATTTTCAGATTTCGCTTGCAGTTTTTCCTGATTCATTTAAATAAATCTCTATAACTAACTTAATAAATATATACATATATGAATTAATTTCAATATTTTATATATTTTTATTTAATTTCTTCAAGATATTAAGATCAATAAGATCAAATATTTTTCAGATTTAGCGGTCAGTACCAATACATATAATAATTTGGTTATAGATATCGAAATATATATTTATAAATACAGATTTCGATATAAATAGAAATATAGTTGATATATTTCTACAAGAGTATTTAACCCTGAAACTGCATTGCTAGTCGATTCGATTCAAACAATCATTATTAGTATTAAGGTTTTTGTTTATGGAAAAAAATGAAAAAAAATTTATATAATGTATTGAATTGATACACTTAAAAAAAATATTATAAAAGCTGCGGTTAGGATGGGTTTTTATCTTGTGATTATACTTAAACGTTTATTTAAAACCTGGTTCATTCATTAGTATTACCATTTACAATACAATTTTGTTAATTTTATAATTCTTATATATTGATTTCGATAAGTTTGTTTATATATTTTGTATATATATATATATCTTTATTGTATAATATTATATATATATATCATTATTATGTATTATAAGAGCAGCGGCTATTGTATGATAATACTTCAATAATTTTTTAAATCAATACAAAAATGCTATACAAAAAGAAATTATTTAATTTCATTGAAATCAAATTTGTTCTTTTGATATAACATTTTTGTATCAATTTGGATAAGTTATATATTATATATATCATTATTATACGTATTATAAGAGCAGCGGCTATTGTGTGAGTATACTAACTCATTAATCATAATCAATCATTATTTCATTTTCTTTTCTTTATATAATCTTTTTCTATTGATTTTAGTTTGTTTATAAAAATATATATATATTGTATTCTATATATGATTATTACAAGTATTATAAGAGCAGCGGCTATCTTGTGTTTGCAGTAGACAAACTTGTTAATAGATGTTGGTTATTATTGTGTATGAAAGGCTTATTGTACAATGTGCTTATGTATTTGATGTGAGGAATTATATTGGATATATATATATATATTGGATTGTGGCGTTACTTTGCTGCCATGGGAGCAATGTATTATAAAGGTTTGATAGTAAACATGATTTGCAGTTCTATTATATAATAATCTTAGCCTAATGATGCCTTTGGCTCTTACGCGAGCCACTGCGCGCTTTGTTGCCAGCTGGCGTGCGCTCTTTTTCCTTCTCCTTTTCTTTGTCCTTGTCCTTGTCCTTGTCCTTTTCCTTGTCTTTATCCTTCTCCTTTTCCTTCTCCACCTTGCTGCTGTTGCTGCTGGACGAGCTGTTGTCGGACTGCATGTGCGTGATTGCCGCGAACTCCTTGAGCGCGCGACACTCCTGCATGAACAGCAGTGCCGTCTTGTGCTGCACAGTGTGCGGCTTGTAGACGAGCAACAGATTCTGGCACATTAGGAGGACATCGCGCTGCAGCTCGTTGATGCTGCGCAGATGGCCAGAGTCGATGTTGCGCTTGATGGTGGGCAAGTCCATGGGCCGCAGGCACAGCTCTGCCTTCCTGTGCGGATGCTCGTCGCTGAAGGCGCGCCGAAAGGGCGACGCATGCTTGCTCTCCAGCAGCGTGCCGTAAATGCTGAGGAAGAGCTTCTTGGATGCGCCGCGAGTTTCGCGACGATCATCGGTGTGCTCACTAGACGCCGGCGAGTTGGGTATGCTGTCTATAACAGGAGTTGAGGAGCAGCGGCGCCGTGTACTGGATCTGGCTGTGGAATGATCACTGGCCGTTGTCGTATCATCATCCACCATGGGACTCTCGGAGCGATCGCGATGCGGCAGTCGACGCAACAGTGGGGCACGTGCCGAAACGGGCGCAGGAGCGGGTGTGCTGGATAGCCCAAAACCACTGGGTGGCGTCTGTCGTGGGCCAGTGCTGGCCTCTGGATCGGGCTTGGTTTCAGTGTGTTGCTTGGACTTGGCGTTGCGTATGGGCTCATCCGCTTTACTGCTGTCTGTGAGCGAGGAGGATTCCTCGTCCGTGTCATGCACCGAGCTGGCAGTCGTGGGCGCAGGCGTCTTCAGCTCTGTAGTGGCTTCCACTTTGAATGTCTCCAAGCTGCTTGCCTTGGCGGTCTCCTCTTTGGGCACTATAATAAAATCATGCAACAAAGATTAAGTGGACGTCTTCAATGTTTGGGATTACACTCACCTTCGCTGCCTTCCTCCACTTGCTCAGCTTTGATTTCCGTCTCCTCTGAAGGCGCAGTTTCTTCAGCTTTTTTGCTGGCATCGGGTGACTTGGGATCAATTGCTGGAGGAGATTTGCTCATTGCTGTTTCAGCTGCCTCTACTGTATCGGCCACCACAGGCGTGGGCACTTCCCGAGCATTCTCCTCACTTGAGCTACTGGCAATTGTTATAGTTTCATTTAATTCCTCGGCGATTGTTTCTGCATCGTCTGTGGCCATGTCTGCGGCTTCCACTGATGGCTGACTGCGCTCCTTGCTCTCCTGCGATGCCACGGCAGCCAAGGGTATATTATCGTTGGAGTCATCACTGGAACCAATGACCACTTCCTGTGTTTTCGTCTGTGCCGGCGATTGGTTGGACTTGCAACTGACAGCATCGTCGTGTTTCAACGTTTCCAGCTTATCCTCAAAGTCAACTGCCTCAGCGTTGGCTGGCGCCGCCGCTGGCGAGACCACATTATCCACGTTGTTTAATATCTCCTCGTCAATAACGCTGACCATCTCAATGCCAATGTCGTCTATGATGTTTTTGCAAAAGGCCTCGATCATATGCTGCTCCACGGGATCATCGGTGAAAATTGCCTCCAGATCTGCTGCAGCCTGTTTGTCGCTGGAGCTTGCCTCGGCATCTGCGGACTTTGTTGGAGACTCGTTGGGTTTACTGGTAGTTGCTGTTGCTGCAGCAGCTACTTTATTCTTCTCCAGCAGCATGGACAGCGTTGGTGCTGCCTGCGAGGGACTGCGCTCGGTGATGGGCACCTCAGCCACAGGGGGTCCGCTTATGGGACGTGTCATAAACTCTGGATCGTTGGAGCTTTTTAGTATGACTGCAGGTTGATTGGGCATGGCACTGGCGCCACTTGTCAGCAGCGAAGTTATCGTTGGCGCCGTTGCCGTGGCACGGGCCACACCTGCGCCCGCTGAGCTGCCTGTTGGCGATGTGGCGGTGTTGCCATTGCTGCCGCCAGGGGATTTGAGTAGCGATGTTAGCAGAGGAGCCGGAGCAGCTGGCTGTTTGTTACTGGCGCCGGATGGGTTGGCGGCTGGAAGTAGATTTACTGTTCATATATAATACATTCATATAATCATGATTGCTTCTAAACTAACCTGGAATGTCCTCTACATCCATATCGACGGAAGTTGTGTCTGCAGCTAGGTTGGAGCGCCTGCCTGTTGCGCTTTCCCTGTTACGCCAGCTGCCCGCAATATCCTTCTTGCGTTGCTCTCGCTCTCGCATTCGATTCTCCAGCTTCATTTCGTCTATGCGCTTTGTTTCCTGTTCCTTTTCGATTTCCTGCCACATTTGCTGCAGCTCCTGCTCTGTCATCTCATCCGACTGCAACGCCTCAATTTCCCGCTGCACCTTGCTATACAGTTCCTGATCACGACGCATCTGAGTTTTCACTTCCAGCAGGCGCTCCTCCGTTAGTCGTCGCAGCAGAATCTCTGTGGGCGTCTCCACGGCCACGGTGGCCGGTGAAGAGAAGCCGCTGCTTTCGTTGGTGCGCTTCTTGCGTTTCGTAGTCTCAACTGTCTCCAACAGGTGGCCATACTGGACTGCACAGTTTTTCTGGGAATACCAATCTGCCGGTCGAGTGTTTCCATTGCCGCAAACTGACTTCAGTGTGCGGCTAACTGTTATCCAATTCTGGTCGCCACTACACGACACTGCCGAGGCCAAGCAGAGTTGTTCGCGTTTCGACCAGGTATCAAGAGGAACGCGGCTCATTTGTTAATATTATTTGATATACAAAAGCCGCAAACAAATATTTCACAAGCGCTATGTACAGATAGAGATGAGCGCTAATAGAGATGGGCAACATTGATGTAACTGTTACTGAGTAACTATTAACAATTAACGTTTTAAGAGAGGAATAGAAATTAAAAATTAGCGATTATTATCAAAGCTAAAGCACAACGGATTAAAATATAATTAATTTATTTTATATAAATTATTTATATATTCTAAAAATTTTATCTGTTGAAATATTACATCAATGTTAATTATTTATTTCATGTCAGTATGTTTTTGGTATTTTTCAGTATATTTCTAGTTTACAGCTAGGGTCACTCAGCACAGTACAACAACAATAACAACAACCAGCTTACAGATTTTTTGTGTACTACGATTGTGTTTAATTTTTAAAGGCACACGAAAATAAAACCAAAATGCAATCATTATCGCATGCAGTGAAAACAAGTCTGCCAAATTATTTGTCCAGCCTGCCGGTGCCCGACAGTGTTGGCGGCTGGTTTAAATTATCATGTGAGTGCCACGCGTGTCTGAACATTGGAATTGCAGTAAAGGGCGCCCTCAATAAGTTTGCCAAGTCTTAAATGATTTATAATGACATAGCTAAAATAAATTGGCTTTGCTAAAGTAGTAAAAGACTGTGTGATGTTCTGGCAAGTCTGAGCATTCTCGGTGCATATTTTTAAAGCCAATCCCAGTGCTGCTCACCTGAGCCAACTTATTATGCAACATTTGGGTCAAAAAAGCGCCATTGCTGAATTTGTTGTTCGTGTAAAAAAAACGAGAATTCTCACTGAAAAGCTCATAAGCGTTTTATCTGCATCATAGATAAACAGTAGCCAATGATTGATAAGTTTAATTTGAGGAACATAATTTTTGACATGCATCGGATGTTTAAAATTTGTAGAGAATTTCTGCAGCCGGCTAAAATTTTATTCCTGCCCTACTTAAAAACGAATTAGTATTTAGTATTTGGTATTTCTTAAATAGTATTTTATCTTTTGCAGTCAAAGATTGGCTAGCACTCATTCCACCGACCGCCGTCGTTGTCGGCATTGGCTACGTTACGTATCAGGCCCTGTGTCCAGCCGCTCAGCGTAGATCCTGCTCTGGTCGTTGCAATGACAACATACGCAAACACGAGGCTAAGGTCGTCGACATGATCGACATTGAGAACATTGCGGATAAGGCCGCTTTCTGTCGCTGCTGGAAGACCAAGAACGTGAGTACATTACGGAAATTACTATGGATTACTTGACTAATGCAATGATTCCTATTCCCATTCCTTAGTGGCCCTACTGCGATGGCAGCCACGGCGAGCACAACAAGAACACGGGCGACAACGTCGGACCGGTTGTGATCAAGCGGAAATAATTGAAATCTGGGCTCAGCGATGGTTCAGTCAGCGACGCGTTTTTCTAGCATTTCCTTATTGATATTCACATGCAGGCAGAGAGAACTGTGCTCGAGTTCGCAATAACAAATTGTTTTAAATTCTATAGATTGATTGTTTTCAACCTACTTTACCGTAAGCTAAAATTGATGGAATTAACGGAAATAATGAAGCCAATAAAGATTGCCTAAATGAATGTAATTCATACAACTGAAACTAAAAAAGTTGTTTAAGTGATCTGTATTAAAAAACTAGCTGTAATCATAGTCTAACTCCATATACGTATTGATGGAATAGCTCAAATTGCATATCTATATTATTTAAAAGCTAGAGATTATCGATCAAAGCTTTAGTTGCTGATTTGAGATTTCCTTCATATATATTAGATTAGATATTGCCAGACATATAGAAATATATCATCTATCTACATCAGTTATATGTTAGATCTATCAGATCTACCTCTCTATACTATCAGGTTTATATCAAATCTATCAGATATATGTTAGATCTATCAGATCTACCTCTCTATACTATCAGGTTTATATCAAATCTATCAGATATATGTTAGATCTATCTCTCTATACTATCAGGTTTATATCAAATCTATCAGATATGTTAGATCTATCAGATCTATCTATCTATTATATCAGGTTTATATCAAACCTATTATATATATGTTAGATCTATCAGATCTATCTCTCTATACTATCAGGTTTATATCAAATCTATCAGATATGTTAGATCTATCAGATCTATCTATCTATTATATCAGGTTTATATCAAACCTATTATATATATGTTAGATCTATCAGATCTATCTCTCTATACTATCAGGTTTATATCAAATCTATCAGATATGTTAGATCTATCAGATCTATCTATCTATTATATCAGGTTTATATCAAACCTATTATATATATGTTAGATCTATCAGATCTACCTCTCTATACTATCAGGTTTATATCAAATCTATCAGATATATGTTAGATCTATCTCTCTATACTATCAGGTTTATATCAAATCTATCAGATATGTTAGATCTATCAGATCTATCTATCTATTATATCAGGTTTATATCAAACCTATTATATATATGTTAGATCTATCAGATCTACCTCTCTATACTATCAGGTTTATATCAAATCTATCAGATATATGTTAGATCTATCTCTCTATACTATCAGGTTTATATCAAATCTATCAGATAAACATCAGCTCTATCCCTCTATGATCCACACTTGACTTGAGACTTCATTTCGTTGTAGTAGAAAACGCGTATTTATTTTAATTTCCGTATATAAATTATTACCTGGCTGGTCTGTTTGACATTTAATTTTCTTTTTTGTTTGTATTAAACGCAATTACAAAAACAATTCTTTTGTTAACAGAAATGCAGAAGGCTGAAACGATTTGATTTGGCGTGCTGAGCAAACCAGGACATTATGTATATTTAGATGGTAGATGGTACAGCACGACGTTTCCGACTCGCTTATATCAATATTAATCAGTTGGAACTTAGAAATAGGCTTCGTGCTTGCTTTGCTGAGCTGCGCTGCTGCTGATGCTGCTGCATGTTGAATCTCGGACTTATTTGAAAATCTTGCCCTGGTTGAATTTGCGGCCATCCTTGTCGGTGCCGGACCATGAGAAGTACTGGGTGACAAGCTTCTTGGTCTCCTCGCTCTTGGGGTCCAACTTCTTCCAGTCGTAGACCTCGTAGTCGATCTGCCAGTCGGGCGACAGGGGGAAGGCGAGCTCCTGTCCGCGCCATACCCACACACCGGAGATGGTGCTGTTGTTGTCCTCGCCGAAAAGGCACACTGAGGCGAATGCCTGCTTGCGCATCTTGTCCAAGCGCTGGAACATGCCAGTGATCAGATTGCAAGACATGAAGACCTTGGACAGCTCCTCATTGTATTTGTACGATCCGAACCAGATGGAATAGTTCTCGGGATCGAACTTTTCGAAGAAGTAAGGAATGGACTTGGCCTCATCCTCGTTGGAGTAGACGCGCTTGAAGTCATCAAAGTTGAAGGTGCCCTTGGGCATGGCATCGAAGGGATCCTTCGATTTGGGTTCGGCGGCCAAAGCCTCATCGGCAGCATCCAGATCCTCGGGTGCTTCCTTCTTGGCCTCCTTCTTTTCCTTGGGCTTCTTCTCCTCCTTCTGTTTGGCTGGCTGCTGCTGCTTGGTGCCGGTCTTAGCCTGGAACTCAGCATACTTCTTGGGATCGAAGACTAGTGCCTGCTCGCACAGCTTGTAATCCTTGAGCACAGCCTGAACCTGTGGCTGGTTCAGAATGGTGACGAACCAGCGGTTCAAATTGACATAATCACGGCGCACACTTGGCTCCAGCACATACTGGTACAGATGCAACAGGCTGCAGAAGACAACAATGTCAGCCAGAGTGATGCGCTCACCCACGAGGTAGGTGACATCCAACAGCTTCTTGTTCAGACGCTGCAGCACAATGTCAGCGTCCTGCTTGACATTCGCGTTCTTCTGCTGCGGCATAATGCCAAGCAGCGGGAACACCCAGGCGCAGGAGACTGGCAAGATTTCGTTGTCAGCGAACGAGGTCCATTGCTGCACCTCAGCCTGTGCGAAGGGGCATTTGCCGCCGCGAAGCTGCTCATTGGCCAAAAAGAAGGCAATGGCATTCGACTCGCTCAGGTATTTACCATCTGCGGTCTCAAATGCGGGCACCTAGAAATAAATTAAAAAAAAAAAAGTTTAAAAATTAATAATAATCAAAATAATACAGTTTTTTTTAGCTGAAATTTCAAAAATCTCACATTTTAATGTACGCAAAAGGTTTCAATACTTTCAAATGGCGAAACTTATGAGTTGGCAAATTTTCGCACGCTGCCAATGCAAATAACCTTATTTACGTAGAATGAGGCACTAGGCAATATTTCAGCTGCTGACGTTGACGTTGCCGGCTTTTGGCCTCTTCGATCCACGCCCAAAGCGATAAGCAGTAGCGTCATTTTTTTTCTTTATATATAAAACTCGACTCACCTTGCCGAAGGGGAACTTCTTTAGGAATTCCGCCGATTTGTTGGACTCGCCAAACTTAAAGTCCTCGGCCACTTTCACCTTTGCGCCAGAGTACTGGGCCGCGATGAGGGCCTTGTACGCGCGGAAGTTCTCGGGATAAGTGTAAAGCGTCTGCAAATAAACATATTGCGTATGCAATTTAATATTTATTGTATGCCTCAATCATTTTTGCACTTGTTGAGCTATGATTTGGCAATTATTAATGCAGGATTGCACAATAATTTACAAATTAAACCGACGCATTTTTTACTTACTCCAGTCGACATCGTGATTTCTGCCGGAGAGAAAGAAGAAGACACACGCAGTATTGCCATAGCCTGCTGCATGTCATGTTATGTGTGGAGCCGATTTCAATGCACAGTAACTCTGTTAAGTGAGGAGTGAAAATGCTACAATGGGGAGCAAAGTTTGTCAGTTGTAGCGAGTAACGAATAAAAAGCACAACGAGTGAACATCATCTGCCACCGAGAGCGGCCGTACGCTTACGGCGCATAAGTTTAACTAATTTCAGTGCCTCAAACCACTTGAAACTATAAATAAAATAATTGTTAATCTGTAAGTGCAGCACCGCTACAATGCCCTGAGCTGCAGCAGTGAAGAAAGCTTTCCTAACCAGGTACAAAAAGAGTTGGACAGTCAAACGAATACCGCCGCAGTGAAAAAAAGTGAAAATTAGAGTGTAGTGTGTGTGGTGTCAGTTTAGCGAGTGCGGGGAGCGTTGCATGCGTGCGTATATGTGTGTGTGTATGATTCTTACGTTGCGCTACGTTACGTTGCAAGTGAAATTTCATGACATTTGGCAGCGGCAATTGAAATTGTTTATTTTACTCAAAGCAATGCTACACCGAACATAGCAACTGCCCGCAAATGTTGTGCCCCAAATATGTGAGTCGCATTTATATACGGAAAACACATCAACACATACGCGCACCCATACACCCTTACACGTTTGCAAAATGAATGTCACAGCATCCAGCAAATTTGCAAATCTCGCTTCTATTATTATAACTGTTTACTTTGCATTTGTTGCTGCTGTTGCTGTAAGTGCTGTAATTGTAGCTGTGTGTGTGTGTGTGTGTGCTCGACTCGTCTTATTCGCGTCGTCTAAATGTGTGTAACCTTAGCATTATCATGCGCTCTTTTCCGTCATTTGTATTTGCAGCCTGTGCGACATGTGACCTTCATTCCAGCAACAAAATCAATAGCAATTCACACACAGTTAACGTTCACATTCATGTTCACGTTCACGTTCACGTTCACTCTTTCTACGTTTCATTCGCATTAATATTTGCTTGTTCTTTGCTGCCCTCTGTGTCCGCCCCCATCGATGCTTGGCCCTGGCCTACCTCACCAAAGCTGCGCTTCAACCCCGCCTGCCCACCTGTCGCCGTCAGTTTTCATCAGCAGCCGGCCAAGGCTCTCGCAATGGTTTGAACTTTACATAATTAGCCATGTGCTGGGCGTAATTATTGTTTTCGAATTGGAAATCAGCTCAGCTCTTAATTGAATAACCCAGCTCACGGTTGTTGAGATTTGGTACAAATAAATGCCAAAAGTTCGGTATTTTATGTTACGTTGAATGTGTTTCTAACTATTAATTCGGTATTTCATGGATTCAATGCATTTGCTTCTATGATTGCAAGCTGAGTTCTAAGTCAGAGTCAAAAGAGAATAATCTGAAGCACTAACCACGCGCATTTCTCAGATTTATGTAAACCCCTTGTTGGCCAGTAGTTTTGTTGAAATGAATCATAAACACCTGTACGAAAGATTAATGCGTGATTATTATACAATTCCTTATCACCTTATCGGACAATAATTTTGAATAGCTGACGAATCACTCAATCAACACAAGCAAACAAAATTTAGCTCGTGCGTGCGATCGCTTACATTTTAATGGCATTGCCCGAAAGTTGCACTTAAAATAAAAATAGTATTGACTAATAAGTTGCTCTTAGTGCGAGAGAGACAGGAATAGCGTCAGCTGTTAGATCTGCAAGAAGGGTATGCACAAAACAGACAGCAGTGTGACCGGCTTTATCAAATTTCAAAATCATTTGCACGTATTCATATTCAAATAAATCGTAATCAATTTAATAATATAATATTAATATTCATTTATTATTGACTGTTTTTCCATATTTGTACATTTGTAACAATTATAATTATTAATATACACGTCAGTACGTATTACTGTACTTGTTTTGAAAGCCTTTAAACACCGCTATATCTCTTTTCTTCAAGATTTTGTGTAATTTATTTTCGTGAAATTGAGTTTTTACATTACTGTCGTTTTAACACAAATAGCATGTAATAAATAACAAAATATCAATATAGAATTATATAAAAACTTAGATATAATTCCTCATTTTGTATTCTCTTGACAGGATAATGAAAGATGCACGAATATGAAATATATGAGCTGAAAGAGGAACAAGCACGTCTTCCGCCAATCAGCAGCAACAACGCCACCACCAATAACAAGAGCCCAAACAAACGCCACAACCCGTACATTTTGTTGAAGTCAGCTACACAGGAACCCAAAGCTTCCACAACATCTGCAACAACTGAATCCGACGAGCCCCCGTTGCCAACATACACGTACTCGGTCATATATCCAGAAGTACAAGAGTACGTGGATCAGGTCGCACAGCCGCAACAAATCGCCCAAAAAGATATCGAGGCGTTGCCCAAACGTAAACGAGCGCGACGCGTTTATGTGGCAGAGTTTTCTCGTTGTGCTAGTCTCAGATCACGACAGACATCTGTAGTTAACCTACCAACCATACCGGAGAAGTCGTCATCTCCACCGCCGACAGTACAGTCATCACCCACGCCCACAGAGGCAGCAGAGTATCTTAAGTATATAAAATTAGGTAAGCAACTGGAGCATATTCACTCAACAACACACACTTGCTAATCATGAGATTAATATATTGCAGAACATTTCAAACCCGAGTTTTGGAATCGCATCGAAGAGGAACCAGAGCCGAAGGTAACTGGAAAAAAGCGACGCGGAGCCGGCGGAGGTATCGGCGTCGGCGGTAGAAATCGCAAACGTCGCTCCAGGATCGAGAGCGATTTCAATTTCTCAGCGGAGACAGCAGCGGCTATTGCTGCGGCTCAAATTGAGCTTGATTCGAGCAAACCGGCGTCGCGCGCTTTTCGCAAACGTAAACGCAGCTGCAACATGTCGCTATACGATCGACGGTATCAGACGTCCACAGACGAACAGCGGCGCGTGGCCAATGGCTATGCGTCTGGCGGCACTGGCCTGCGTGCTGGCAATTCTTCCGTCGCCGGAGACAGCGATACACCCGAACTGCAGAGCCATCAGTATTATGGCCCAGCCGGTGGCAGCAACTCGAGCGGCGCAAGCTCTAACCCCGGCAGCGGCCTGAATGGCAGTGGTGCCACCACATTAAATCACGTGCCCGCTATGGGAACGCTGTGCAACATTGGCAACACTTGCTATTTGAATTCGGTGGTCTATACGCTACGTTTTGCCCCGCATTTCTTGCATAATTTGCATCATCTGATTCAGGATTTGAATGTGGTGCAGCAGGCGATACTGCGTCAGCAGAATGCCAAGTCCGCCTCGCTGGGCCGCAATGTGAGCGGCGGTGGTGCCCAATTGGAGCATGCACGCAGTTGGAGCAGCAAAGATCTGGCCACAACGGACCCGTACAATAGCACCAGCAACGGCACCGGCAGCAACGCCGCCAGCAGCGGGAGCAAGAAGTCAACGCATCAGTCGGTCAGTGAGAAATTGCACGATCTGTATAACAGTCTGCATGGCAACGAGATGGCCGACTCCAGTGAACCCTATCATGCGGACACACTGCTGCATGCCATACAAGACGTCAATGCCACCTTCGAGGGCAACCAGCAGCAGGATGCGCACGAGTTTCTAATGTGTGTGCTGAATTGTATACGCGAAACGAATCAGTCGCTGATAAAGGCCATTGGCGAATGTCCGGAAGTAATTGCGAACGGGTGAGTTGTCGTGATGCCGGCCACGTTGACAACAATGCGACTAATTGACTTATTGGCTTTTCATTTGTGTAGTTACATTGCCAATCCTGATGATACGGATACGGTCGACTCCATGGACCGGTCTGATGTGGGTAATCATGCGCTAATGAGCGCTTCCGGCAACGGCTCGATAGCAACTAGTCAAAATCAAAGTACCACAACAACAAAAACATCATTCTTTTCGCGAAAATCAAAGAGAAAAGATGAAGTGAAATCCTCAAAGGCGACACGATTGCAGTCGCCGCTCAAAGATAATAGTCCAACCACAGCCGGCGGTGGCATGGGAACCACACATGTCGCCTCCAATAGTCTTTTCTATTTAAACACAGTCGATCTCAGCGGTGCTCCAGCTGCTTCAGCTGCTGCTGCTGCTGCTGCCAATAGCACAGCATCAGCTCCATCGACCGCACCTGCAAAATATTCCAGTGATGATGAAATCAATTCGGCTAGTCTGCTCAAGGATAAAATGCGTCTGGAGGAGCGCATTCGCGAGCTGAACATCAACTTTTTCAGCTCCGATTTTGAAGGCATCGTGGTGCTGACCACCAAATGCCTGAGCTGTGAGACAATTACGCGTCAGAAGCAGGGCATGCTCGACATCTCAGTACCTGTGCCGATTTCGGGTTATGATAATGCCGAACTGCAGGAAAAACCCAGCGCCTATATACAGGTTAGTATGGTGACAAGATTAGCTAGAAGAAGAGTTCTATGAAATTACTAAAAAGACATTAGAGAAATGTATAATATATGTATGTATATATCCACTCAAATGGCTTGAGTATAACATGCATCTGTTTTACATTTGAATTGGTCACTTAATCAGTTTATGTTTCCATTCATTCATTACTTGTATTCATTAAGGCGTGATTCATTTCTTTAATGCTTTGTTTTGTATTCTTGCAGAACTCGTGCATAACGCGCGAATACTTTCGCGGCGATAACAAATACAGCTGCAACCAGTGTACGGGCTACACTGAGGCCATACGCTCCATATCGTACGAGGTGCTGCCCCGTCTGCTGGTCATCCAGTTGAATCGGTTCTCTGGCGGCATGGAGAAGGTCAGCACATATGTGCCTACAACATTCACGTTGCCCTGCTTCTGCGCCAAGTGCTGTGAGCTGAGCGACGCCAACAAGCTGCACGTGTATAAGCTGTACAGCGTTATAACGCATGTGGGCGCCACGTTAACGGTGGGCCACTATATAGCGTACACCTGCTTTTTAGATTTGGCCAGTGATTATGTCAATTGCCCCAAGGATCGGCGAAATGCAACAAGCGCGCAGCAACAGCATCAGGCGGCGACCCCAGCAGCTGGCAATGAGAATGCGGCGCCGAGTAACAATGGGATTAGCAGCATTGCCAGTTTGCCGGTGTCAGCAGCTGCCTCGGCATTGGCCTCGTCGGGCACCAGTTTGATGAAGAAGATGAAGTTCGGCCGCAACAAGGCATCCAGCAGCGGCGATATGAGCAAGAATGTTAAGCAATTGAACGGATTCACCAGCAAGACCATCACCAATGGCATCGGCAAGCTCAGCATGAATACCACCTGCCACGGCGTCAACTGCTGCGCGATGCGCTTGTGCTGCAGCCAGCAGGCGAGCGTGGCGGGCAGCACTAGCGCCAGCAACAGCGACTTCAGCGAGGAATCCCTGCAGAATGGCAGCAACAGCAATCTCAGCTATGGCAGCGCCACCAACAGTTGTGCCTCGTATCCCACGGGCTATGGCAGCACGGGGCGTGGCGGCGTCAAGGCCAACTATGCGCAGGGCAACAGCAGCGAACCCATTTGGTATATGTGCGACGATGATAAGATCAAGGCGATGACACAACGGGAGTTCGAGGAGCTGTTGTCGCCGACGCGCAAAATCACAATAACACCATATTTGCTGTTCTATGCACGATTTGATTTGCAGCCGGCGACGCCGCAGAAGCCGTGCTCATCTTCGACACCGCCACCAACGTCAGCAGCGTCGGCGTCGTCTGCAGCAGCAGCATCAGGAGTAGCTGTACCGGCGCAGCAGCTACCACAGAGCTCCTGGTCAAACGATAATCTGCAAAGTGGATTGCACAAGATTTGAAAAGTTTTTGCAACGCTGCGCAAGGTCATCAAATGTAAAACAGATGTGCCCTAAGAGCGACAACAGCAGCAGCATAACATAAGCAACTATATAAATAGAGCAGCTATGTAGGAACTAACATTCAAACACATTATATATATAAATATATAGGCAACATATACAAATACGTCTCTTAGATTAGGTCACACGAGTGTGGGCATAAGTTGAAGCAGAAGTCTGTTTGTTAAACAATTGTACACGTTTAAGCTCTATCGTTTATCTACATGCATAAAAAGTAACAAAAAAAAGAAAAAGAAAAAGAAAACTACATTTAATAACTCTTATATACGAAGCAACAAATTGTTTAAAACTAAATAACCTTATGACTGAAGCCAGCTAAAAAAAAAAAAAAGTGAATAAGAAAAAAAATAATATATATATATAATTTAATTACCACGCCCAGCCAAAACCCTCGTTTCGGGCCTGGGCAACTGTGTAGGTTAGTTGTGGTCCAGTTAAAGCCGTTGGCTAACAAATTCAATTAGTTTGACACATGGCATTTAGAATGTACTTTTGCGTTCAGTTTGACTAAATTTTACATGAATACATCTCTAGATATAATCACACGATATGTTCTGTTTTTGTTTCTGTTTCTGTTTCTGTTTCTGTTTAGCATACATTAAGTATTGTTGCTTTTAATTTTTTTGAACAAACACTAAAATTAAATTTTGTCTTGGAAATTCATTTGTTCAAATAACAATTGAAACAAATCAAAGCTAAAATTGTAAACACGAATTTAACACGTTACGAACGCTATGCAAAAAATTGTTTCGCGCCTCAGTATAATAATGATAATACACACGCATCAAATCTCGATAAGACGTTTGTAAATGAACATAAACCGAAGCTCAATTCAATAAGTACTTTCAAAATATGATAATGATAATGATGATTTTTTGAATGCAGTTAATAAATCAGTTTTGTGCATAACTTCCATTACGAAAATAGCCTAAAGGCAGCTTCAAGTGAGATCGACAACTTGTAATTCAAGCAGTAGCTAAATATTTTGTTCTACATAAACATAAGCATAAACACAAATACATATATACGTACATATTAATAAAAACGATTATCAATGCATCTGGACATAGTAATAGATATATTTCTATATAAATATATATATATAAACATATTGGCCCAAGCATACATATATCAAGTGTTAAATAGTTGTTACAATTTAATGCAAACCAATACAAAGCCAATTGAGTGGGAGAACAACAACCGCAAGTAAAAGAAGTAGAACAACAACACACAACCACACACACACACAGACAGACAGACACACACGATCCCAAAAGTGCATAAAATTGAAAGTCAATCAGAGAATTGTTATAAATGTAATAAAAGTTTATACTCATGTTTTTCATAGAACAAACTAAAGCAAAATAAAGATAGAAACAACAACAACACAGAGACACACAACTTCATGCATGTTAACACACACACACACACATACATCTATGCTAATTGTATTAAATAATAATAAAAAATTAAATTTAATATTAAATACTTTACGCAATCTGTTCAGCTCTTTAGTTAAGAGTTTAGTTACGTCTTTTCAGGAGCGCTGCTTTAGTGATATTAACATTTACAAACAAACACACACATACATAACACACACATATATACATATTTATTTAGCATGTAACTGTAATTGTAATTTGTAAGATCTAACAATTCCAATGAAACAGCAACTGGAATCAAAAAATCAAAGCCCTGACAAAAATAATTCAAGTTTCCACAAAAATTGTGTTAAAGAAGCGCCGTTGAATTCCAATTACATTTATTATTATTATTATGATTATGATTATGATTATTATTATTATTATTGATTAGCATAATAAAACATGCTTGAATATACGAAATATGCAACATACTCTATGATGTACATTGTATATGTTATGTGTGTGTCTGAGAAATTTAAAGAAATTTGGAAGAAACTTTCTCTGAAGAGTTGATAAACTCTATATGATGGGAACCCTATATGAGGGTATGTGTGCGAGCTAATTGAAAAGAGTAGAGTAGAGTAGTTTAGTGAGACTCTCTAACAGACTCTGCCTAACTGCATTTCGAAGAAGATTTTCCCTTAAACATATTGAATACGAATGTTGATCGAGTTATTTAAAAACTGCTAATTTAGTACATTTTGTATATAGTATCATATATATGAGCATTCACTTTCACAATATATATTCCAATGCTTTTTTTCAAGTTTACGCAGCCTGTCTCAAGAAAGGAGGTTGAGTCGCAATGTAAACTTTAACCATTTATATTTTATTTTTTCTATTACCTAAACCTGTCTAAAAACTCTGAAGAACCCAAAATATAATTTAAAAACCATATTTATTGGTATCAGATAATTATTTAAATATTGTTTATTGGAACATTTCAATTTGTGCCATGCTCGAGAGAGTTTTCAATTAGCTGATGAGGGCTTTCGCACGAAATAATTTATTTAACGATACATGTTGAATATAACACCTCTATATGTTTCCTTTTTTCATTTTTCTTTCTTATGCTTATTTGTCAATCAAACTCCTGATGGAGGTCGAGACCTGGTCGTAGTTGCGCTGCTTCCACTGGACATTGGTGAGCATGGTCTCCAGGGTTTGCTGTATGGCCTGCTCCAGGCCCTTCAGCGAGCTCCTGTGCTCGGCAACGAAATTCCTAAACTCATCAAAATCGCTCTGCAGGAAGGTCTGCTCCGAGAAGGGCGGCAATAGGCGTGCCATATCCTTGACAATGGGATCATAGCTGAAATGGGAAAAGAGTTAGTATACTCTAGCCTCATATGATATATAAGAAGCATTTCCTTACAATTTGTAGATAAAGTCCACATTATTCATGAAGTAGTTTCTGGCCAGATAGAAGCCAATCTCATTGTATGCTATCGCCTGGAACGCCCACATCGAGTCCTGTTTACGTATGCCCTGCTTGGGATCAAAGGTCAGGGCCAGGTAACGCTGCAGCACCCACACCTCACGTGTGCAGCCCAACGAGGAGAGAATCGTACGCTTATCGGCAGCCACGTTCGAGTTCTTGTAGCGCGTCCACAGGAACTCCCAGTCGCTATCGTCGCCATACCGTATGGCGGTGCAGTAGACCGTCTGCCTCAAATTGATGGGCACCGGATTCCGTTTGTCCGGCTCCGGTTCGTTACGCCAGGTCGCATAATAGGCCTGTGCCTTGGGCACACAATCGGCCACCCGATACTGACACGCCCAGGTGCCCACCATGGTCTTGAGCAGCACCTGGTCCTGTTGCTCAATGCTGGCGAAGGTGTCATTCAAGCCATTCAGATGCTCGTAAATGGGTTCGATTAGTTTTTGCAGATAGCGCTGTGAATGAAAAATAAAGAATAAGTTTAAGTGTATAAGAATAGAGTTTTTGTTCTAGTTATACTCGTTCATGGCGAGAAAAGAGAGTATATTGGGTTAAGACAGTTTAGATGTCATTTATAGACTTTTGTATGAATATAACTGATACTAGATTTTTTATGGGATTGTGGTAAACTGGATAGAATATATTACAGTATAAAGCAAAGCCATTTCTGTATTATGAAAGTTCTAGAGTTGAGATATTTTTAATATATTTGTAGGGGTATTTAATGTTATGTATATCAAAAATTGTCATCTCGACTGAAACTCTCTTTTCAACAGTTTTAAAACTATAATGAAAAAAGTATCTAAAAGGTTCATGGATGATCCCTTTCGAGCATCAAGCTCTAAATCGTAAGCGAAATGTAAATATGATATAGCTATAGATTCCAATAAGAATATCCCTCAGTTATACTCGGAGATTTACCAATGACTTAATAGAGTTCTCTAATTTTCACCGTGAACGAGTATACGTAGTCGAACCTGCCCGACTACTGTTATTCGAAGGAGAGAGAGAGACAGAGAGACTTGAGAGACTGAGAGCGAAAAGAATTCGAAATGAATTTGAGGCTTTGTTATGATCTGGTCTAGAATGAACTTACGACAAAATAGAACTTTTACATTGTGAATTTAGTGTCGGGCCGCAGGATGTTTGCAATTTAAATAAAAATTAGAATGAGAGCTCTGGGTTATGTTGGCTTCTTTGTAGCAGGATAAGAGTGTATGTGGACCCACATCAGGAACTCTATAAATGGAACTCAACTAACCTTAAAGAACTCATAGTTGGGCGTCTGTCTGATAATGCCCCTCAAGCGCTTCAAGTTCTCAAAGGCCGACTTCCAGGGCAAAAACTCGCGCTCACGTCTCAGATACTCCACCAGCTGCATGGCGATGTCATAGTTCTGCTCGCCCGTCCAGGCCAGATAGAGGGCGTCGTCGATGAGCTGGGCACGGTTGATCACATGAATCCGCTCAAAGTCGCCATTGATGAGAGTGTCGATGAGCAGCTTCCAGTTGCGTTCGTCATAGTTGACCTTGTACAATGTCGACATTTGGGTATTGAATAGGATCCACTGATCCTTGCCGGGCAGACCAGTGATGGTCTTGGGCAGCACTTCGCCGGAGCTGCCGCACTCCATCCATGCCTTGGGCGCCGTCTGCATAAAGTCCTGCTCCGCCTGGGTGGTATAGCTGAGCGGCACCCACCAGCAACCGCCTCGCAGATTACGTGAGACCTGAGTGTTGATCAGATAGCGCTCCTGGATGAGCTTGGCGCTGCCAGCTGAGTAGTCGCGGGTTATGTTGATAATGGGATAGCTGTGAAAGGGTTACAGATTAGATATAAGACTGTGGATCTTTATTATCCGTCAGACGTCTACTCACCCCGTTTGCAGTGTCCACGAGTCCATAATGCGCTTGATGTCATAGCTCTTGGGCAGCGCCTTGAATTTGTGGGCCGCTTCTGTCAGCGATTCCCAGAGATTGTCCTGCTCGGCATTGCCGTAGGAGAACTTTTGCAAATAGCTTTGTATGCCCGAGCGGAAGGAATCGTCGCCCAAGAACATGTGCATCATGCGCAGCACTGTGGAGCCCTTTTGATATGAGATCTGATCGAAGCTCTCCGAGATCTCGGTAACCAGCTCAATGGGTCGCGATATGGGATGACTGCTCTCTAGTGCATCCTTCCTGAAGATGACCAATAGATTGCTGAGCGACTCTTGGCCCATGGAATTCCATTCGGGATTGATATTGTCCACACCCAAGCTGGCCACATATGTGGCGAATCCCTCGTTCAGCCACAGATCCGTCCACCACTTCATCGTGACCAGATTGCCGAACCATTGATGGGCCAGCTCGTGGGCAATGACCGAGGCGACGCGCTGCTTGTCCGCCAGCGACGAGTACTCCGCCGAATAGAGCAAAGCGATCTCCCTATACGTGACCAGACCCCAGTTCTCCATGGCCCCGGCACTGAAATCGGGTATGGCTATCTGATCGATCTTCGGCAGCGGGAACTTAATGCCGAACAGCTGCTCGTAGTACTGCAGCACCTTGGGTCCCACCTCAGCCGCATAGTCGCACTGCTCGATGGCGTTCGGGCGGGCCCAGGTGCGGAATAGCGTGCTGTTCGGCAGCGTCGAGGGCTTGTGGGCAAAGTCATTGACCGAATAGGCTATCAGGTAGGTGGACATGGGCACCGACTCCTCGAACTCGCACCAAATGTAATCCGCAATTTGCTCGCTGCAAATTGAATCGTACAAATCTATATATAGAAGAATCATTTCTCAACTGGCCAACCGGTCTTACTTGGGCTTTATCTCCTTGACGGGCATGTTGCTCAGTCCGTTGAAGCGCTTGTGGTAGCCGAGTGTGACCACAAAAGGCGCCTTGTAATTGGGCTCATCGAAGCAGGGGAAGGCCAAGCGCGCAGACGCAGGCTCAAATTGAGTGATGGACAGCCAGCTGAATGGGAATTTTTAATATGTAAATAAATTGGTAAAGAATATACTTGAACTGCTTGAAATTGTAGTGTAGGATCAGTCAAATGGATATACTATGATGAATTATTGTGGCGATGGTTCAGTCAAGAAGCTATGGCAGCTTGAACCAAAGTATTCAAGACCTTTAAAGCTAAACTAATCAAAATTGCTATTTTTACACGTTCTCGAAATGGTAAAGGTATATTGGTGTTGTGTAATACCCTTCTTGATAACTGTTAGTATGTGCGTCCGTTTGTCCGACCGTTAGACTATCTGTTTATCCAACCGACCGTTTGTTTCTCAGTCTGCCCTCCGACCGTCCGTTTGACCCTTTGCCCGTCCTACCCTCCAACCGTTAGTTCCTCTGTCCTACCGACCTTTTATCAATCCGATCGTCCGGCATTTCTACACTCCATCCGAGCGTCCGTCCTTATTCACGCAAACTATTTCTATGTTATTAAAGTGCTAAGATACGCCCACTATGGGCATCATAAATTAGGATATACTATATCTAGTATAGCTGAAAGTCTATAATATAAACTGCTGAAATTTTGAAATAAATACTACAATAGACAATCGAATATATTGTAATATAATAAATAATCTAATAAAATATATACAATATAATAATATTAGATCTATTCAAACCCATTAAAGAAATCCCTAATCGAAAACAGCTCTTTGATCCAGAGCTCTTGAGTTAAGAGCGTCAAATTACAGGAGGATCTATAGCACTCGTTCTATAGAAATTCCCTATAGTAATTTCTTTTAAGTGAGTTGTCAAGTAATAATTCGATCATTCATATACCCCTTGTTATTTACTTTATAGCATATCATCTTCACATTCATAATACTTTTCTTTTCTATATAACTTCTCCAGCAACTTACCGTGTCTTGTTGGTAACGGGATCATTGTAGGAGCTTCTGTAGTAGCCCTCCAGCTGGCGATTGAGCTCGGCGGCAAATGGCATGGTCAGCTCGTAGACCTCGCCGGCCACGAGCTCTTCGCAGGTGCGCATCACATAGAAATCATGGGCCGTATTCACTTCCGTGCCGGAGACACAATTCTTTTTGTTGGCACTCGAAGTGTCGCGCAGCGTAATGAGCGCTTCGTCTATGGTCAGATTTTTCGAGTGCAACGTTATGTTGTTGGTGTTTTCCAGCACCTTGAATAGGATTTTCACATTGCCCTCGAATCGCAGGTTCTCCGGCTCTTCAAAGTGGGTCAACACACGCAAATTGTACTTCTGGGGTCGCAGCGCCGTGGGCAGCCGAAAATAGTTATAGCTCGACTCGGCCAGGGTCAAACCCAGCAACGCCCAACTGGCCACGAGCAGTAGAAGCAGCCGCATGTTAAACCTGTGGAGCGACAAGAGAGAGAGAGAGGGAGAGGGAGAGAGAGAAGGGAAAAACATTTATAAACAAACATCAATCAACGCGCTGCTAATGTGGAGCGGAATGGAGCAATTAACTAAATCACTCGCGGCATCGAAGCTTAAATCAATTTATAAAACAAGCCAAACGGAACGCAATCAACACCAACTAACGCTTAACACCATACCTATTGAGTGCAGGGTATATTGAGGGTTTTATGAATTTGTAATATGTTTGCAAGATTCAGCAACTACATAGTAGATATAAGGTATACGGCAAAGAATTTTAAAGTTTTAACATCCTAAAGTAACTATAAAGTTTAAAGTCTATATATGTACTACTCATTGATTGATATCCAATTGATATAGTCATCTATATCTATATCTATATTTATCTTCAAACTCTACATACTTGGATAGAATTAACTTATTTGAATTACTATATTTTCATAGTTCTTATAGAACTTATATATTCAAAGTTAAGTTTTGGCTTAGGAAACATTCATGTCTTATGGAACATCTTATTTTGTTGATTTGTTATTGAAAATTCAAGTATACGTAGTTGAATTTCTATATAATCCTGCCACTAAATACATATTTAAGGAGTTTTAACCAAAACTTCTGAAAGTAAACTCAGACACCTTAATGACATTGATTGTGAAGTTTAGCTGATTGAAAATTATAAACTTTGTAACTTAGTCTGTCTTTCTAAATTTGTTCTTCTCTCTCTCTCTCTCTCTCTCTCTCTCTCTTTCTCTCTCTCCCTCTCTCACTCTCACTCTGTCTCTCTCTCTCCCTCTCTCACTCTCTCACTCTCTCTCTCTCTCTTGCTCTCTCTCTCTCTTTCTTTCTTTTTCACATACATCTCTATCACTCAGTCTCTTTTTCCATCCATCTCTCACTTAAACTTTCTGTTACTCTCTAAGCTTCTCTCTATTAGTTTCTTAGTCTCCCACTCTATGTTTTTCTCGCTCTTTACATTTATACTTATCTTTACTCTTTTATACCTTCTCCAAATCTCTCACCCTTTCTCCTCTTGTCTGTCTAGAGCTCTGTTTATTTTCTTCCTAAAATTTCTTCAATTAACAGATATTTAACATACAGAAAAAAAAAACTTACCTTAGATAGAATATTTTTAGAACATTTAATTTTAATGTTCTCAAAAATATTTTTTCTAAGATTAGTTATAGTTATCTATGTTATATGACTGCAATTTAAACAAATGTAAAATTTTTTAAAGTGTATACAACATTCGATGTATCGCAACAATCATAATTGAAATTATTATTGTTTAGTGTTAAATTAATATTTAATAAAATTTCTCTTTTCTAGACTAACTAAAAACTAGTTTTATAAATTGATTTCAAGCTTCTCACAATTCGCACTTAAACGAGCTGTAGTCGAAGGGCATTTAAAATGTGATATGACTAGTCTAGTGTATTTAATTGAACTTTTTTTTTATTCAATGCAAATTTTTTATTATTATTGTTGTTGGGCATCTTTTAGCTATTTGCCCATGCCGAACACGTATTAAGGTCTGGGCCAATGAAACTTGAATTATATTTTATTTTTATATAATCTTTTTTCTTTGCATTTTGTATGCTGTTTTGCGCTGCCCTGATGTTTATTTGTTATTATTATTGCATACTATTATTATGCTGATTGTGTGCAAAATGCGAAATGCTTCGCGTCAGGTGTTTGGGCAAAGCAAAGCGCGAGCCAGTTGCATCTGGATCGGAACAGATTGAAATGCATTATGAATATGACATATCTTATAGTGCGAGATCATTTAGAGAGCATCTCTCTATGTCTCTCTCCCTCATTCTCTCTCTCACACACACATAGATAGAGTGCGAAAGAACAGCAACTGGATAAACCAGATGCGAACTTACAACTCGTTTTTCTTTTCTCAATCAGAGTTCACGCTATTCGTGTATAGGTGTGTATATGTATATATATGTATGCGCGTGTGTGTGTTTATTAAATGTATTTATGCAAAAGCTGGCTGTGGGTGAGGCCATTGAACTCCCACATTAGCATATTCCCGACCAACATAGGTGCTATGGGGGCGGGAGCCGCGCTTGGTTTATGCATTGAGAACATGTTGAAATTCGATTCGAAAGTCATGAATTGACAGCATGATTGATGTACGATTGGAGCACTGCATGTACAAAGCATTCAAAGCATTTTCATTCTGCATGTCATTTTCTTTGAAATCAATTATAAATTAGACAGCAGGCGAAAGTCGGGTGTAGGTGACTGCGCGATGCTCGCTTATGGAAAGCGGAGATAAGAGAAATATTAATAGAAGTTAAGAGTCATAAGAGAAATATTGACAGAAATCTTTTATGTATAGAAGATCTCAAATTATTTATGTGATCTTGAGGTCAGCTTAGCAATAGTTTGGATATAGCCTGTTTTTGAAGGTAGTTATTCCTAATTCAGATGGAGATCGTGTTATCAAAAAATCTATATAAATACATATGTTAACATATTATATATATGTTTATTATAACTCCACCTTTCCTATATCTAATTTAAACTATGCTGAAACCAATGCATTATTTGATCGAACTATCGACATTTTAATTCAAACTTCATCTATGCACAGATATTGTTAACTCTACCTTTACAAGTATAAAACTTATATAGATATTATAAGACTTCTGTGAAGCGCTGAAATATGATCCGTAGACTTTACTTAGCTGCTGCTTACATTAATATAAACATCAGGTTTAAAATATTATATAAACAAAAACACAACAAAACCAATATGCTCTATTCAGCAAAACAATTATTCACAGGTAAAATATAATATATATGTATATATAACAGTAAAATGGTTATATATTGTTATATATACATATATATAGCCAGATTAATCAAATTATTTCAAATTTACTCTAATCAAAATTTCAGTTTGAATTATAACCGATACACACAAAAAATTGCTAAGAGTCACATAAATATATATATATAGTTCTTAAAGCCTAAACCCGATTCAACCGTTTCAAAATATACCAGCCAATTATGATCAAAAACACATGAATTAGCACATAACAACTATAATAATATGTGATATATGTATATCCTAATTAAAAACTCTGTATGAACTATAACCGATTCACAAATCTGTAACAGATATTTAAACGTTGAAGATTAATTTATAACACATTTTGTATATATTTATTCGAATCACTATGCCATAAAAGATTGTTCTGAATTAAGTAAAAAAGTTAACATTTTATCAAATCAAACAATAACCGGTTCGTAAATACTTGGAAATGCCAAAGCTAATATTAGTCAAATAATATTTATGCATTTATGCATTTGGAACTGATATAAATGTTCAATTACATGAACTTGAAACAATTACAGTTAGTTATTAAAGTACTATAACCGTTTCAAATTGCATAACCGTTAACGTGCCGCAATTTGCTGCACAGATTCGAGCGCCTGGCATTGACATTTCAATTGAACTTGAAGCACGAAATTGATTTGCACAGCTTCAGCCATACTATATATCAACTATATATCTATAATAGATATATACTATATAGATATATAGTATATATAGATGTATATGTTTGATTTATAGTTCTTCTTTAATTGCTGGGCGTTGCTGAGTAAAAAGTCGAGTAGTTGGATAACACTGCTGTCAACAGTTACTGCAAATGGTTAACGAACGTTTCGAATTACACGTCTTTTGTTTATAATTAATTATTATTTATTAATTTAAGTGCTTGATTTATTTTATGAGTAATTTTTAAATGGTTTTTGTAGCTGTTTTTTCTTTTTCTTTTTCTTTTCAGACTAAACACGTTTTGCTAATTATTTGTTTTTGTTTATTGAGCTTAGACTGGGCTTATATAGATATATGTATATCTTTATATATATATATATATCTATCTTTATATATGTATTGCAACTGAACTAACCGAACCGCTTGGAGCTACTCTTTAGCTAGACGTGAATGCGAGCCGTTCGCTGGTCGGCGGCAATCTAAAGATTTTCATAGCACGGCGCTTTTATCTTATAGGCGCAACGCAGCACGCACACACACGCACACAATGAGAGAGCGAGAGAGAGAGAGAGAGAGAGAGACAGAGAGAACATGATTGAGCGTCGCTTTTCGCAGTCGCAGCAACAGCAGGCGGCTTAAACGAAACAAATTCGTGCTTCGGCGTCGGCGCAGTACAGGCTTTTGAGAAACCTTTATCAAAATTATACACACACACGCACAGACAATCACACACACACACATACACGCGCGCACAGCGGGCAGCCAGAACTTTTGCTTGCAATATCTAATGGCAGGGCTTACGCAGCGTATGCGCGATTTCTGTGAATTTGAATGCAGACACACACACACACATACACACACACACACACACAATCGCACACACAGCTTGAAGATGCCACATGGTGGCATGTTGTTGACGCCAACGTGTTTTTGACCTTAATTGCGCTGATTAACCCGTTTTTCTTTTTTAGTGTGTTTTTTTTTCCTTTTTTTTTTTGCAACACTTCAGGCCAAAGCCACTGAAACCAGCAGCAACAGTCGCCCAACCCCACCCCCAACCCCACCCCCACTCGCACCACCCACAGCACAGATAAGCATGGACAACACGCACAGCATGCAACACATTTGGGCACCCCGCCAGCAGCGAGTGTCTGATGCGCGGCTACACTGCGCGAAACTGTGCTGATTTGAGTGCCTGAAGACGAAATTGCTTTGAGAGTTGAATTTTCATTTCTAATCTAGGCCGAAGAAAACCAAAGAAAAATTAGTAAATGTCAAGGGCATTGCTCCGATTTCGTATTAATTATGAATTTAAAAAAAAAAAAATACTTAGAATATAAGATATAAGTTTTTATTAAAAAATTTTCTAATTAATTATTTTCTTTTCTTATTAATTCATCAACATTTTCAGTGGAGTAATAATTGTTGGTATTTTCACTTAAATTTAAATTAATAAAAAAAAAACTTAAAATATAGGAAAAAAGTTTGTTTTTTAAGTTTCACTAAATAATTTTCCAAATAATTTATTTTTTATTTTTTATTAATTCATAACTATATTCTGTAGAGTCATAATTGTTGGTAGTTTAAATTAAATTTAAATTAATAAAAAAAAATAAAATATTTAAAATATAGGAAAACAATTTTTTAAAGTTTCATTAAATAATTTTTTAAATATATATTTTTTTTATTAATTTATAACCATTTACAGTGGAGTTATATTTGTTGGTATTTTCAATTAAATTTAAATTAATAAAAAAATACTAAAAATACAGTAAAGAAGTTTTTTTAAGTTTCATTAAATAATTTTCTAAATAATTTATTTTTTTTTTTTCAAATTCAATTCAAAACAATTTTCAGTGGAGCTATAATTGTTGGTATTTTCAATTAAATTTGAATTAATCTGCGTGTTTTAGTAATTGTAAGTATTTACTGAGTTCTTTTTTTATATATATTTAGCCAATGTTTAACATAATTGTAAAGATAATAATAATTTCATATGTTAACTGATTTTTGACAGTATTTTTTGTTTAGTAACTTTAACTAATTATTGGTATTTTAATCATTGTTGGTATATGCATTATTTTTGGTTCTTTAGTTTAGTTTTAGTATTTTTTGGTATTTTACATTAAATTAGAATTAATTTGAGTATTTTAGTAATTGTAAGTTATTACAAAGATTTTTAAATATATTTAGTCATTGTTTAAGATAATTGTAAGGATAAATGTAATTTTATAAGTTAACTGATTTTTACAGTATTTTTTGTTGAGTAATTAAAATAATTTTTGGAATTTTTAGCATTGTTGATATTTGCATTATTTTTGGTCCTTTTGTTTAGTTCTTGTATCTATTATTATTAGTATTTTTTTTTTTGTATTTAGCTATTTTTGCTTTTTTTAGCCATTTTTTCAACATAATTAAAATAGTAATATATTTTTTTTAATTAGCTGATTATTAACATATTTCGTAAGTCAAAATAAATTTCAAGATTAAAAGCCCTTACGACTAGATAATAAACCTAAATTTTATTAAAAAAAAGAAAACCATAAATAATAATTGCAAAATTCTGCAATTGAATGGAATGGAATCAGAATTTATTTTTGCAAATAAGGTAAATTTGTTTTTTTAAGATATCACAGGAATTTTGCATATTTCACCATATATAGCTCCTATACATTGAAATATGATAAACCTAATGAAAAATTCCTGTGATATCTTAAGAACATCACTAACTTTTTGTGCAGTGTATTTTTGCATTAAGCGGAATGAAAAGGGCTTGAGGCCATAATGCAAGTGCTTGGCACACTCGGATTTGATTCCGAGTGCTTGCTGGGGTGAGGGGAGGGGCGTGGCATGGGAAACTGGGAAAGTGGGAAAGTGGAAAAGCTGAAAAGTGGGCCGTGCGCGGCAACTAACTAACTAAGTAGCACTTAAGCCTTGCGGCAATTGCCACAAATACTAATTGCAGCATTTGCGCTTATCTGTTAATGGTTTGCACCCTCGAGCTGGCTTTAGGCGTGTCCACTAACTGTTGTGGCACACGCTTAAAAGCCAAGTTAGAAATCAATTTGCGCCATTTACAACCTTAAATGATATAAAAATGATTCAAATTTGCTTGAATACACTACAAAATAGATATTAAGCAACGTTCAGTTTATATTGAATTCAATTCAATTTAACTCTTTAAATTAAACTAACATAATTCACCTTTAAAGCTCAAATTTCATTTATTTTTCACTAACTTTACATAAATTTAAATTCAACAGCTGTTTGGCGCCATCTAGCGCCCCGTGCATCTCAGCTATTGTGAATTTCAGCTCATGACGCAACCAACTTCACTTTTAATGTTACACAAGTAGAACAGTTCGTATGCTCTGTAAACAACCTGAGCCCGCTTAATGCTGCGCTGTTAACTTAGCCAAGACACACACCAAAACGTCGCACAATAACCAATTGGCAACGCTGCACACTTGGCGCCAAAATTGAAATTCACATTAATTTTGATTTCTTGGAAAATAAATGAAATAAAATGCATTTGGTTTTTTTTCAGTTCAGGATTTTTTTGTTTTTATATTTAAAATGTACATATCTTTTTCAATAATATTGCCTTTTTTGATGCAAAAATAAGCTTTGCTTAAAATAATCATTACATAATAAGGGGATTTGTTTGTTTTTGTTTTTGTTTTCGTTTGTTGTTCGTTCAGTATGTGTGTGTTCAGGGGGCCAAGGGTCAAGGGGGAGGGCTAAAATTAAACAAATAAGCGTAAATTGTACCTAACACAAGTTTTCAACTTTCAACTCTTATGCTTAAACATAGCTAAAATATAAATGTGTGTGAGTGTGTGTGTATGATTGTATGTGTGTGTGTGTGTGTCTGTGTGTGTGTGTTTAGCCTGTTTTCTGCTTATGAGCTAATGAGGGGGAGGGGGTGTGTCGCTTAAATTTTTATGACATTAAATTTTCATTTTAGATTATAATGCACATTTTTTGTTACGTTAGACAAATTCAAACTAAAGCTCTAAGTTAATTGAACTAAAATTTCATATATAAAAAAAACAATTAAACAAAATTTGATCAAGGAAAGAAACGAACTTAAAAGATTCAGGAGAAATTACAGCTTAAAATGTACATGAATGTGTGTGTGTGTGTGTGTGTAGGGGCTTGGATGGGTGTATGTGTGTGTGTGTGTGTAGCTTTACAATTAAGTCTTAACTAAAATTAACAAATCAAAATCAACAAAATCAACTTAAAAGGTTTTCGCTTTAAAAATGAAATAAATACCCAACTCTCTCTCTCTCTCTCACTATCTCTATCTCTGTCTCTCTTTTATATACAAATACGAGTGAATTTTGCGGGCGTTGCCACCCAGTCGCAAATAAAAAGATGAAGCCGTCTACAGCATCAGCCGCGAACGCGACTTCTTGAAGCGACCCGTTGCCGCGCCCCCAGCTCCTCCATCGCCATTCCAGGACTTGGACTTGGCGCGGAAGTGCCTGTAGGCCTCGTTGTAGGCCGGCTCCAGCATCGGGCGATACGCGTTCGGCTGGCAAAGCTCCGACTGCGTCTCGTAGAACTCTTTGTAGCCGTTGTGCAGCAAATAGATCTCCGGATAGTGCAGAGCCGGATACGCATGCGTGTTGCGCTCCCGATCCAAGTTGCGCAGGAAGCGCGACATCTTGGGGCCACGCTCCGACGAGAACTCGCAGTGGAAGATGATGATGTTGCGCTTGTTGCCGGCGGCGGCATTTTGCTGCTGCTGCAGCTCAGTCTGTGCCGCGCTCAGGAACTCCTCGAGGATCTGCTCGTGGGTGTAGAGATTCTTGGCGCCGCGGATGTGCCCGCCATCGAACTCGTACGGATAGCGGCAGTCGATGATGCGATAGCTGGCCACCTGCTGGTCGAACTCGCCGTTCAGCAGCTGCGCCACCGTCTCGCTGGAGATCGATTTGAGATCCCGATGACGTCCCTCCATCAGGGGCAGGGCGTACGCCTTGCTGAAGTCACCAATTAGCTGCGGCTCATTGCGATTCTCGGAACGCGCCAGGGCGGACATGATCTCCGCATCGTTGAGCGACATGCACTTGCGTAGCGGAGGCGGATGGGGATGGGCGTGGGCGTGGCTGAGGGCAGTCGATGTGGCTGTTGTTGTCATTGGGGCTGTGGCTGTGGGGCAGTTCTCCTTCTCGACGCAACGGTGGCGCTTGCTCTGGATGGGCGAGCAGCTGGTCGATGCGGGCGGTTCGGGACGCTTGAAGCAATCCCGTGCAGTCTCTGACGTCTTTGGTTGCTGTTGCAGCTGCAGCTGTTGTTGTTGCTGCTGCTGTTGCTGTTGGTGTTGTTGTTGTTGTGATAATGCTAGCTGATTGCTATTCGTCTCTGTCATGCTGAGGCAACGGCGCACCGACGGCCGTCGCATCATCATGGTCAGTGCCTCCGGAGATTTGGGTGGCACCTTGATTTGCCCGCTGATCAGCGAGTTGAGCCCACTGGGCAGGGTGAGCGCAGATGGAGCAGCCTGCTGGATGCCAGCATACGACTCCATTTCGAACAGTTCCATGTACTCATCATCCATGGAGGACTCCATGGAGCCCGACGAGGAGAGGCTGTTGAATATGCGAAAGCTGCGAGCAGGCGTAACGGCGCTGCCCGCTGCCGCTGCTGCTGTTGCGCGTGCAGCTGCCGCCGGCGTCGGCTGTTGCTGCTGCTGCAGCTTGGGCTGGCGCACAATTTGAAAGCGCTGCGGCGAACCCTCCGGCGAGAGCAGGCCGAGCAGCGCCGGGCTGACCGAGCGCTGCGACGGCGACGACAGCGGCAAGGCGTCATCGTCGTAGAACGAAAGCTCCTCCTCAGCATCCATGGCCATGATGTTGTTCATGTTGTTGGCGTTGGTGTTGGTGCTGTTGGTCAGCGCACGGCGCACGCGGCGACTGCTGTTGTTTTTGTTCATGTTGCTGAGAGAGAGAGAGAGAGAGAGAGAGCGAGAGAGGGGGAGGATTAGTCAACTGTGTTTCGTTTGCTTCCTGCTGCTGGTTGTGCTGATGCCTAAACTGTGGCGGGTCATTAAACCCGCAGCTAAAAATACTCCGCGGCGGCGGCGGCGGCGGTGGTGGTGTAAAGAGGCAACAACAACAAACAGTGGAAGAAGCAGCACAAGCAACTGCGAGGGGTTGCTGGGCTCAATTTCCATGCATGTTGTTGTTGTCTCCCTCTTTCGTAAATAAGGAAATTTGAATTAGAACTTAAAAATGTCCCCGCCCCCTGTCTTTTTTTTGCGGTACTCTAAGCGGAATTTCCCTTTTGCACGTTCCGCTCGGGCTGTTCGGCTCAGCGGTCAAATGCATCTGCACTTTTGACGACTTTTTGGGTCACGCAACGCAGAACCGCAAGAGAGGCGAAGCAGAAGCAAAAGAAAAAGAAGTAGAATAAAACAAGCAATCGTTAGCCGACTGCGGCACACTCTTTTCACACTCTCTAATAACTGCGAGCAGCTCGAAACGACGAATTGGCTGTGTGTGAAAATATACTCTTTTGCATTTAACGAACAGTGTATTCGTGTTGTTGTTGTTGTTGGCATTTTGTTTGGGGCTGCGGCTGCGGCTGCGACTGCGCGAGCTTCGCGGAAGCCGGTTTAATGAATGAAAAAGCAACAGCAACAATACCAACAGCTGAGCGCCACAGCCGAAAAAAAAACGTGTCGTTCGCTCGTGTGGAGCGTGCAAAAAATAATGAGAACAAAAAACGTTTTTACTCTTACTTTTGTTCAACTGTATAAAGCAAAGCAGCGCAGTCGACGCCGGCGAATGCCTTGCGGCTTCTGCTCAGTGCCGTTGTTCACAGTTGCTTTCTGTATGTTTGTATGCGTGTGGGCTTTGTGGAAGTTGTTGTTGCGCTCTGTTCAAGTTCAACCGCGGCTCTTTTGTTGTTAAAGTTTACTTGCACTTTTATTTTATTACACTATCTATCTACGCTATTCTCTTTCCTATTCGTTCTCTCCTTCACTTCTAATTCGTCAGTGATAATTACCTGATATTGCAATCCATGGCGCAATTGTTCTCTTCGGCAATTGATTCCCACAGCATTTTGTGTTATTTAATTTAATTATTTGTAGCGGATGCCGTAAATATTATTTGGCTATTTCGGTGGAAGAGTTCCAACTCGTGAATGTTTTCCGATTCTCTTTCAGTGGTGATCTTTTGAAAATTGCTAAAACACAATTCTCACACGTTTCTTTTGCTGGCACATTTACAGTTAATTTGTTAGTTCGTTTCGTTTTCGTTAGTTGCGGCTTTGCACTTGGTAGTCCTTCGTTGAATTTGTTGTTGCATTTGTAAAATGTATTTGTTAAAAACTAATATTGCATTTATTGTTGCATATATGTATATTGATTTTTGGAGTTCTGCATTATTATTAAGTCCGTTTTAACATTGTTGCATTTGTTTGTAGTTGCACGTACTTTGTGAGTTCTTTGTGTGCTGCGTTTTGTATTAATATTTTATATCCCAATCGTTTTAACACAAACACACACACAAATTTACTTCACTACCGTACGAATGGCAGAGAGAGGGAGAGCAGCTCGAGGCGCAGATGTTGACACGACGACGAACAGAAAACAAATGTAGTTCTCGAGCCGAGCGCAGCTGGTTTTAAAGAGCGGCGGCCGTCGATGCAACCCCCGCTGCCGACGTCGCTGCTCTTTTGTGCGAGCAGCAGCAAGTATAACGGCAGGAGCAGGATCGGGAACTGAGGCAGCAGAGAGAGAGCAGGAGCGAGAATAGCAACAGGAGCGGGAGCTGCAGCAGCGGCTACATACATACATATGTATTGAACAGTTTCCCATTTACCATACATACATATATCCCTCTATTCCAATACCAAATAGCAAAAGGCACTGAGGCGAAATGGGATGGAAGACATCGGAAAATCTGTGCGGTTGGAGCGAGCGTTCGATCACTGGCCAGGACCAGTGCCAGTGCAACAGGTAGCTCTTAACAATTTCCCCTACCCAATGCGCGGTCGGAGCACTATTGAATGCGAATATTTTGGCGCGCGAGCTTTTATAGCGCGAAGCGCGTCGTCGCCGACGCTGAGCGCCAAACCGATAGCCGAGTGGGCCCCGATTGGGGGCCGAGCAGCGATCGTGTGGAGGCCGAAGCGAGAAAAAACACATGTGATTTACGTTGCAACGTTGCGAATGGCTGGGACCACAGCCAGAGCCAGAGCCAGAGCCTGGAGCCGGCGGGCTCCTCTGCCTGCGTCTTCGGGCAGCGTGCAAATCTTTAAGCAGAACTGAAGACGCAGACGGCAAAGGCGACGACGACGACGACGACGACGATGGCATCGACTGTGCGGCATCGATTGTGTCGTTCGCAGGTAATAATGTGAGATCCACGCATTCCGCGACGCCTGCCCGCCCGGTCGTCCCCCTGGACCCACCTTAGGCGTACATCAGCAGGTAGTCGTTGTGCCAGGTCCCAGTCATATGATCGACACTGTGCTCTTTGGGGGAGGTGGAGCGGGGCGTGGCTCTTTTGTGTTTTGCAGACGTAGACGCCAATGTCGTTAAATGAGCAGCACTCAATGTGTTTGTGTGTGTGTGTGTGTGTGCGTTTGAGTGTGTGTGGGCAGTTGCGGCAAAGTTAAAGCAAAAATCGAGTTACATATGCGAGCATGCCTGTATGTGTGTGCGTGTGTGTGTATGTTGGTATTTGTGTATGCAAGCCCTGCGGGAGTCGTATCGTATAAGGCAGGGGCAGCGGTGGGGGCACCCTTGGGTATAGCTGTGCCAGCCAACAGCCGCTTGTAAAGACTTGGCGAATTCCTCGACAGGCAAAATCTACAGCACAGCACACAGTGCAATGTACAACAGAAGAAACAACTAAATTGGACGGCGACCATGGGGCGACATCATTTATAAAACTATCATGCGAATCATATGGGCAAAGGCAAATGATTTGAGCTGGCGTTGCCAGCCGCTGCGAAATGCGCTCAAAGCTAAATGAGCTACGGTTTCATTCTCTTGAATTGCTTTTGTGCTGCGCAGGAAGAGGATCATCTTTTTGAAAGAATAAACAACAAACTAAAAAGGACGCAAAAATCATAAAGTGGTTCCGAACAAGTTAAAAAGCATACGGAAAAAACCTCGAAACTCATTCATAGTGTGACACAGTGTGCGGCGTGTATTTATCAGCAAAAATGCCGAATGATAAAGCTTCAAGCATATGAAGTCATACATGTACATGATATTCATTAAAATATATGTATTTAAAATCTATGTGATGTATTTTATTTAAATAACATAGGCATATCAATTCTACTATTTGCATTGCTCGCTTTCAGTGCTCATTTGAATATCATAGATCACATACCACGGTGCGGCGACACAGACGAAGACGAACACAGAACACAAAAAGGGCAAACTGAGAAATCAAAAAAATGTATGCAAAAAAAACTCACACACAGACGCAAAAGCACACGCACACATAAATGCAGTGAGTGAATTTGATTACGAGCAAAGAATAGGCGGCGCACTAATACAAGCGTCGACACTATGAAATTGCAGTAACAACGTGAATGGGAATGGAATACAACAATAGCAGCGGGAGCAGCAAGAGCAAATAAACCTCCAAAAAAAAAAAAGAGAAGTGGAATGAACAACGTGAAGAACTAAATTGTAAATCGAAATTCCAAGAAGTGCGGTCTGAGATTTGGTCGAAGTTTTGTTTTTTAAGCGCCTGACATCGACGGCGGCATTAAAAAAGTGTGCAAAAAAGCGTTTGAGATACTTTTACGCGCGCGCGCGAAAGCTAACGAGTGCGAGGGGTGTACCGGCAAATGATTGTGTGTACGTGTGTGTGTGCGTGTGCGAGTGTGTGTTTCGTTGTGCGCGGCATTTAGGGCTTTTGCATACAAAAGAGGCGGAGAGGAGACGTGCAATTAGTGTGCAATAAAACGGAGATAGAAGAATTTGATGGATAGGTAAGTTATGACCATTTAATACATTTGCATATTGGCGGCATTTGTGCACGAGAGTGTTTGTGTGTGTGTGTGCATATAAATTCCAGCCGTCTGTACGGTGGAAACTGACTAGAGCAGACAATTGAAAACAAATTAAACAATTAAAAGAAATAACAAAAACATGCAACTTATAATATTTTATTTACATTTTACTTAGGTAATCTTTTTAAATCAAAATATCTATTTCTCATACTTTTCTTAAACTCCATTATACAATTCTTTTCGTTTAACGGAGCTTTTACTGTATTTTGTGCTTGGGCTCCACTTCGGCAGCCAAAAAGCTATTGCAAATTTGAATTGGAGATTGACAAAGGTGTTGACAGGCTTTTGCCATTGAAGGTATTTGAACTTTTCAGAGAATGTGGACCGAACCGAGGCCATGTGAGTCCCGAAAAGTAGGGGAAGTTGAAGAATGTACATAAGAAGCAGCGTAACATAGACAAATGCTGATCAGAAAGAATGTTTGTGGGCACACACTCACACACACACACGGGCACAGGACAAACAGTTAGAAAAGGATAGGTGCGCGGGGAATGACCCTCGGTCCCGTTTCAATTCCCATACACAATCCTGTTCCTTTCGGGCCTCCGTCTGTACATATGTTCAATCAGCTGATCGTGCGTCGCCCGAAGGACATGCACATAACAGAGCAGAGAATTAGTCCTGCTGTTCTGTGGTATGTGTGTGACACGAGCAGAAGGAGAGGCACGGGGAACGAGCACAACGCGCGCGCAAAATTCCTTAACACGAGCCCAACAACAACAGCAGCGGCAGCAGCAGCGGCAGCGGCTCTGTGTGCTGTGTGCGGTGCGTGTGTGTGTCTACGCAAGACGTAGCAGGGGGGGCGCACAGATTTCTTGCAGTCGCCGATGTGCATTGGCCAGGCAGACCTAAGAAAGAAGTAGGTGAAGAGCGCTCGGAATAAGTGCACAAAGAGGAAACGCGTTTTGATTTTTGCGCCAAAATCGCTGCCGCTGTATATGTGTGTCAGTGTGAGAGCGCTGTGTCAGTGTGTGTGTGTGTGTGTGTGTGTGTGTGTGTGCAGGACTCGTCTGTTGGGTAGAGTTGTCGTATAAAAGGCACAAATGGTTAAATATATTCAATAAATAGCTTTTGGAGTCAAATTTAATTGAGGGCGTTGACCTGTGGTGGCTTCTAATAATTGCAATTTATTTAAAATATTAAATAATTAAAAATATACATTAATAGAAATATATATGGTATTGACTTTTAGTCATTTTATGAATATTTGGGCTTATTGTTCTATGTTAATAATTTATTTATAGAAAAGGCTATAATTATATGCACTAATTCTAGCTTGCACTCATCGCAGCTAAAACATTCACAAATTAAGCTAAAAGCTTGCCAATGTCAAATGCTAGAAGTAGCCAAATGATAGCTAGGATGGCAACTCTGCTGCCGAGAGCGGCGCAATCTAGACGTATGCAAGCATGTATGCGTATTTATATGCCTGTAAATACATGTGGATTGGTGTAGCCGTCTGCGAGCCTGTTTATCTTTGAGCTCTGCTGCAGTCGCTGCTGTGATTTCTTGCAGTCTTTGTCGCTCCTCTGATTATGTGCAGTATAGTCGTCGCTCTTATTGCTGTTGTTGTTGTTTTTCTTGCTGCTCGACGTTTGTCTTTTTACCTCTGCCGCGCTTTGTTGTTGCTATTTTATGTTTCCTTCGCCGCCTCGCACCGTATTCGTTCCTTGTTCCTTTTTGCGCCTTGTCTACAAGCTGATTGTGAGAAATATTTTTCGTTACTTGACTTTCTGCTGTGCGTGTTCCTTCTGTCTGTCCGCCGTCTTGTGTCCTCTTACCCATTGGCGGCCACCGCCGGATCCCACAGTCACAATTCTGGCGATCGCCAACACTGCACCCCGGCCGTATCTGCCCCCTGGTGCCCGCAGCCCCAGTCTCTTGCACACACTAATTGATTCTCTGCATAAATTTTATTTAAAGCTTTAATAAATGTCAAAATAAGCAATTCATTTCGATGTTAGAGAACGCATTCATTCACGAGCACGCACACTCACACGGATCATTCACGATACATTCACCACACTCACATTCTCCAAATGAAGCTTTCACTGTGGCAATCAATTGCCGGGTTCAGAGTTTAAATGTGCTGCTGCCGAAGAGCCGCCCGCCTGGCAGTCCAAGGCAATCAATTCGTATACAAACATATGTCTACACACATCCACATGCATATGTATCTATGTGTCGTGTGTGTATGTATGTATATGTATGTATATGTATATAGGCTGCACCCAGAGATTGTCTGTCACGTCACGCGACAAGCCCTCCCTGCACATTCATTGTGGGAGGTGTCAACGATTTTCATAGATTTGAAAGGATTTTATTTATGAATTGTGGAATTTGGTTTAAATTGAAGCAATTAATTTGTCATTGATAATGCATAAATTGCTTGGGGTGCAATGTAGTTTATATTCAACAAGAAATAACGGTTTTCTTTGTGGCTTTATAGTATATATTTGAATATTTGAATAATATGATTTTCTCTTAAATATTTTGTTTTTCTTCTACTCTAATTTTGGAAATTTTCGATTTATTTTATAACGCTAACTTATTCTACCAATATTTTTACAGATCTTTGCCTTTAGTCATATTTCTATATACCCCCTCTTTTCTAGCCCTCGTCTCCATCAATTTCCTTTTACAACACCTGAAATTTCATAGGTCTGTGCATTGTGCAGCGCCCGCAACATGCTGGAATGGTTCACTGCATGCAAAACTAGGGAATGTCATAATGTTATGATAACTTCTAACGGTCAACACTGATAAGCCTGAACACTGAAGCTTCCCCGACTTCCAAAGCAGTATTTCTTGGATTGTTTGCACAGCTCTTGGCAAATAGCCATAGTCTATATACATAAATACATATATGCATGCATATACATGTGTGTATATAAGAGAGGGTCTATATATAGGAACTTTACACATGTATTCGTGTGTGTGGAATGATATGAGGCTGCCTCAGGAAGTACTAATCAACATTGCTCGGCTCAGCAGCACAACAAAAGTTGGTATTGTATATGTGGGCAAATAGGCAACAACAACTTGAGAAGGGGGCGGTGACGGTGACGGTGGCGGTGGCGGTGGAGGCGGTGCGGGAATGTACAGTGTACCAGTGGGGAAGTAGGTTGTTGTCGTTGTTATTATTGTTGTTGTTGTTGCTATTTAATAAGCGAACAATGTTCTTGACATGATTAGATATTTTTTATATTCCCAATACTCTTGTTAAGGTTGTTTTTACTAAGTCTGCGAATTTGTTACGCATTGAATGAAGCATATCAGATTGGTATAAGATATATGTATAAATGTATATAAATACATCAAGTTTTATGTCTAAAAATTTAAAATGTGTTTATACATGTGTCTAATATAGACTTTACGAATTATCTAATTCTTAACTTTTCCAAGTATTTCTTTTTATGTTTTTTATAAATCCCACTCAAACTTTTTAGATATGAACTTATGAAGCTCTAGAAATCGTGTGTATTATATTTTTTATCAACATTTCTTTAATAGATATATTAGTCATTAATATATATTTAAATTATTTGTTTTAAGATATCTTTACCATATAGTTATATGACGTAAGAGCTTTCATACATTGTATATTTGCGTAAGTTGAAAAAATCAATAATATCTTAGCAAACCGCTTGGGAATCAGTATATTCTGTTTTGAAAATATTAAAATTGAACTAAAACTTTGTATATTAATGAAAAAGTTTTAAATATAGGTAGGATTACAGTTATTTTTTTTTTTTTGAAACTGCATTCAGAATGAAAAATAACATTGTTTTGATTTCAGAACAGAAAATCTATATTAAGAAAAACTATTCACGTAACTAACATATCTATATACATATTTGACATAGATTGTATCCTTCATATCGTACATCTTAAAATTTGACGTTAGAGTATTCATGTTTCTACTAGACTCATAATTGTTTTGACAGTTATTTTTATGTGTCGCGCGAATTTGGCGCGCATTTCGATTCCAATTATGATATGTGGGGGCATAAATGACACATTCGTCGAGGTTAGTGGGGCATTGACTAGGCACAGGCCCAGGTCCAGGCCCAGGCCCAGGCATTGGCTTGATAAGACTGCTCTCGATCTGCCTGGCGTTTGGCTCATCTGCCTGCCACATTTAGCTGCCCGCTGCGCGTTCCACTTGAGTTTCCCAGGCACCCGAACACCCCCCATTGCTGGGTTAGTTTGCAATGGAATTCGATCGACAATTAGTTGATGTTTTGCTTGCAATTTTCTAAATCATTAGAATAGTAGCAGCCTGTTCAGCTATTGTCTGCGTGGCTCAAGTGGTTCGCCATTCTCACAGAGGACAATTCGCCTTGTGGCAGGCACTCGTTGCGCTTGTGTTCAGCTTTTGTTTGCAGCGTTTCTCAGTTGATTCCTTTCTATTTTCTTGTTTTCGCCAACTATTTGGGTCACAACAAGTGCCGACATTGAAACAATCTCTTGCCATTATATTTCTGCTCGATTCTGAGCAGGCAGTGCGAAATCTTCATTGTCACATGTTGCGCAGCATTTTGGTTCCCACACAGCATGCAATTTATATACATTTATGCTGTTTGCCTTTATCTTATTTGACTTCACTTCTCAAGTGTTTCAGGCTGTGGCCAAAGTCTTCACATATTTGGCTCAAGGCTCTGTTCTGCTTAAAACTGTTCTTGAAATATCTTTGCGAATTTCTATATATAAATGTGTTACTACACTATATATATATACTATACACTATATACACAATAATAATAAAAAGTGCTAAATATAGAGTCAGTCATGACTTAAGAGTGTGGTTAAGATATATTTGAATGTTCTAATGATAATCAATAAATGTATATCTAATGGTAATAATAAATATAGCTAAAATACTGCAGAATCTTATAGAAATTTACCATAAATTTCATATTGTTTTTAAATAGGTTTTTATCTAATTTGGAACCAGATCTTATGATCAGGATTTCTATCTATTATCTGACATTTCAGTTATTCAAGTATCTTAAGAATTCGGCATAAAATAAATATAAAATATATAAAATTAAATTTTAACTACATTCCAATTAAAATTCCTGAGAATCTTTTAACTAATCCCCATATAATAATTGAATACTTTTTTTTTAAAGATTGGTCCAAACTCTGATATGTTTGTGTTGCCGTCATGATCAATGACTTCTGTCACTCTAATAAGGCATCCTTTATGGGTTTGCAACGATTCGAACCCCTTCGCGCTTTTATACCCTTGGCCAGTGGTCAATGTTTATGTTTAGATTAATAACAGCCACGCGACTGACCCACGAACTGACCATTGGTCATTTAATTTTTAGTAAAACCTCAATAGATGCTCACCCTAAGGGATCTATGCTAACATCTTGAACAACCACAATTTCTATATACATATATAGCTATACATATATGGGCATGTAGCCAATCTATAGCTTAGAGGGATATGTAGAAATTAATCACAGAGCTCAACCCTCGCGCCGCGGAATCCTTTCGCTGCCCCTAACTCTGTGAGGCACTGTGTACACAGCATGTAATTAATTGATTAACATTCTTAAGGATAGCATTTCTTTTGGATTGATGTGCCGATCTTATCGTGTTACATTCGCGCAGCCTTTCAACACATTTGGGACGCAACCCTTTTGTTAGACTTGTGCTATTCGCCTGACCAGATCCGGGATAACAATGGGCATGGCTATGTGTATGTCTGTCCGTGGCGGGGCATTTCATTCATGCATCTCTGAAGATGATTTGTTTCGCGTTGATCCTAATCTAGTGTATGCCCTGGAATTGAATATAATGAATGAAAAAGGGTATATTGAAGCTTTTGAGTAGATGGAAGTAAAGATCTTATTTATTAATAATTAGATACTGAGTCGAACTCTAGTCTAATTATGGATTTTCAAGTGAAATTTTGAGGTAATTATATATAGATAAACTGAAAGATTTCGTGAGTAAGTCTCACAGCTACTACCATAGCTCGCTGTCCAGGGTATCTTTGTGTCTATCATCCTCAACTCAAGACATTCGTAATTATTCATTTTACGCGCATCTTCGCTAACGCGCAGTTTGCTTCTTAGAACTCGGACTTGAGAACAACGCAATTTAATCACTGAAATCAGTCAAATCAGTTGTCCGAGCTAAACCACAGACTGGAGGAGAGAGGACACTGCTGTTGCTGGGCCTGGTCCAGCCATTTCTCAATGTCTAAGTGAATTACACAGCACATTAGATGGCATCGATGCGGCTGATGTTGCATAATCCCGACGATCGCCCAGCTGCCAAGTTTTGCACCCCTCGACAAGGTAAGCAAATTTTGCCATTTGCCCTGCACCCATTCCCATTCCCACTCCCATTTCCATTCCCACTCCCAATCCCATTCCCAGGCGGGATGGGTCGCTTACCTTGAGCGAGGGGCCCAGTCGGGCAAAGCAATTGCATTGTTTTACTAACAACATCAAAGTTATGACAAGATTTTGTCTATCACAGCTCAAGCTGTGCCCGTTCCTTGTTTTCTTCTTCTTCATCTTGTTCTTTATGATCTTCAGATTTAGTTTTCGTCTTTGGGAGGGTTGAAAGGATGATGTCGTAGGACACCTCGAGCGGCCAACTGACAGACTGACTGACAACCGAATGCACAGTTCTCCTTGTGCTCGAAATGCATTACGATTGAATTTCAAATTTAATCGCATATACAAATTTTATTTATGTGACATGGGTGCATTCCGTACCGTGGGATGGAACTTTCCGCGCTCTTTATCTATCTCTGTGACAATTCACGAATCACAAATGGTCCATGTCAATCCCTAATGCTTTCACTTGGTTTCAATTGGCAGGCAGGGAAAAAGTCAGGAGACAATTCAAAGGATATGAAGTTAAGAGAAGGTTAAGGGATAGTCTTATTAGATTTTTGTTTAGTACTAAAAGATGTTAAATATTATTTAACAAGTTTTCTTTACTTTCATCAATTTGATTTATTATTATTCATATTTAAGATTTATTATATTATAAAATAATATTTTTTATATTATTTTATTCCATTACACACTGAATTGTAAGTATTTTTAAATAAGTCTGTCTATATCCTTAATATTTTTCTTCAACCCAATCTGTTGCAATCTGATCTATTGTAGAAATTTTAGTAATTTGAAGATGAGATTAAAATTTCTAAAAAAAATTTTAAATATTGGCTACTAATAAAGCAATTTTCTTGGGTTATTTTCTCACTATAATTCTCCTTTCTTTCATATTTCGTACAACTTCATAATCATATACCAGCTAACGTATGTCTACTGCGAACTCATTAAAAGATTAACAATATCTTAACTAGAAAATCTAGCAATTTGCTTTTCGCTTCTCTTCTTCTGCCCGCTGCTAAATGGCTTGCAATTGCACATTCAACACATTGTGGCAAAGACAAAGGCACATGTCAGATACAGATACAGACATATATTTGTATATATGTATATAGTCTCATGAGTAGTTGGATTTCATGCAGAGCAACAAGTACAACTCAATATGCCGATCCATCATCTGGTACTCAACGCTGGCCATATGTGTGTAATATTAATCTGCAAAATTTTATATATATATGAATTTCATTCTCTTCTGTTCTCTTCTTTATATATATATTCATTTTTTGGCACATGAACAAATGAAGTCATTGTCAGCAGTTGTCAACGCCGGCACGCCCATCCAGTGTGTGTATTGTGGGCGTTGCAGCGATAGGAAATACGAAAAATCTTTAAAACTAATTCCCAAATTACCGGTAAAAATGCCTAAAACAAAGTGCCAAGCAATTGGACAGGAAAAAAGTTATAGAAATTTGATGGCCTCCAATGGCTTGGCTCAAAGGAGTGTATGCTGATCCAACCCATAATTAACTATTCAAACAATAGACTGGCGTGCATACAAAAGGATCGATAATCACACACACACACCCACACACACACACACTCTATATACCACTTGATGTTTCGAGTCACGTTTGCTGACACAAATCCTTCTTAGGAAAGGCAATATTTCCTAGTCATCGCCACGATCTACACGGGCACACATCCTCATCATCAGGAGGCTTGAAGAATCGGCTGCGAGGCGAGCCATATTGACAGGCCATAGCCCCGTGCATACCAAAGCAGATTGCGCAGATTTCCAAAATGTTAGAAACCAAACAGCAACAACAACAATTATGAATACGTGAGCTGATCTACCTATTGTTCGACTCTTTTGGCTGCAACCTGTTCTGTGCATCGTGTAAGGTGTTGCTCGCCTGGCCTTCTTCTTTCTTTTTTTGCTTCTTCTCTTGATCACACCTACATATATATATATATAGAGGTGTATACATATGTATATATATATATGATCATTCCTACTGTTCGCTCGCAGCGTGTGTGTGTCGCTTGCCAAGCATCAGTCCATTCGCTTGACAGCGAATTGCTCTGGCTCATAATTCACTCAGTGCACAGGTTTGAATTTCTTTAAAAATAACTTTGTTTTGCATGCCATTTCATTGCTTTTTATTTTGCGGATTTTTTTTTGTACTCTATTTTGCATATTTTGTTGTTGCTATTATATGTCAGCTATAAAATTGCGCCAGGCGTATGTCAGTATTTGTATCTAGTCTTAGACATCAGCTGATTGTTAAGTGTGTGCCTTGCTGAAATGATTCCCATAATAAATTTAATAATTAAAGCTCTATGAAGTAACTCTTCTTTAAGAAAATCATTAAAGCTCTATAAAGTAACTCTTCTTTAAAACAATCATTAAAGCTATATGAAGTAACTCTTTTTTAAGACAATCTTTTTCGACCAAGCAAAGTATGACTTTTAAGATAAATTGTTTCGACTTAGAAGAAAATCTCTGCTAATCTAAAATAACTTATTGATGGTACTAGTATTCTAGAAAAAGAAGAGAACTTGTTATTCTAGCTAGTTTTCCAGTTAGATAAATAAGTTCTTTTAGTTCGGGCGAGTCTACTATTTAGGATTCTGTTTTAGGATCTAGGATCTGTCTTAAGTGCCTCGGTAGCTCCTTACGAATTGAACACCTACTTCAACACTTTCATATTCCAAGAATTTCAGCTCTATAGAAAGAAGGTGTTGAATGTTTTCCATCTTTTGTTCTCTTTTATCGAATTGATCTTGACTAAGGTTCTCATGGTTTTATTTTGTCATAAAAAGGTAATTTGTATCTTTGTGATGTGTGAAACAAAACTGAAAATAAAATTGAATAACTATAGGCTCTGCCTCACTACCATTGCAGTCTATGATTGGAATTTAGATTAATTAAGATGTTTACTATTATACTATAATAATAAAGGAGAGGCATAGCTGAGAAAGAGACCAAAGATTTCCTTTAGCATGCTGAAGGACATTTCAGATTATTTTCCTATTCGAGCAATACTGGAACACATTTCTCTTCAAATTTCAGATATATATAGGTTTTCTTTTAATACCCTATAATAAATGCCTCAATCATATGCAAATACACCCAACGCCCCAAATATGTAGCACTCGTCCTGGTCTCTTTCATTTGGCACGTGTGCCGGATACAATTTTCAACAGTTTTGCCACACAATGGGGCAGAGTGAGCGTGTTAGGAAAACGTGCCTACTACGCGGCGCCCGCATCAGATGCATTTGAAATATTTATCCAAAAATTGTTAATACACAGCGCTACAAAAGGACCTTTCAAATTGAAAGGATGCGATTGTATTTGCATTAACATTGGCATTGTTATGCCGGCATCAGGATATCAAGCGCGCGTTGGTAGAGGGTGTGACAGTGTGTGTGTGTGAGAGAGAGTGTGTTTGTGTGTGTGTGTTGGCAGATCCTTTTACAATCAGAAATACGCGAAAGTGTGGCGCATGCGCACGTGCGCTTAGATCCTGCGCGCTTGTGCAAGGGTGGCTCAGGCTGCGCCCCTCTAACGCTAATGAAAACAAGTGGACGCCATTTCCTCAAATGGTTTAATTGGCGTGCCAGACAAGCAGCTTGATGATCCTTGTGGTGTTGTTGCTGCTGCTGGTGGTGCGCCGATGGTGATGGTGGTGCATGCGCCCTCGGCTTCGCTAGCAGGCAAGTACAGTGCGCAACCAGCATAGTCCTGCTTAGCAGGACATAAGCGCCTGTGTGAATCTAACGGCTGCAAGGACAGCCGCCAGAGAGGGTGGTGCTGCTGCTGCTGGTGTTGTCGCTTTAGCTTGATACCCTGTAGTTTGTGCTGTGATTGGGAAAGGATATGATGGAAATTCTTAAATTTTGCATAGTCAGAGAGTGGATATGTTTAAAGTAAAACAAAAGTTTATTTAGTTAAAATCATATATTCATTTAACTATATCTGTTTTATATCTGTTTGTATCTCTGGGTCTCTCAATGTTGAAGATACTACAATATTACGTAATTGGGCTGGACAGAAAGAAGAACTCTTTGGAGTAAAGGAAAACTCGACTTGGGCATATTTTATATCTATATTATATTTACTTTTTATAAATATATCTCTGGATCTTTCAAAGTCAGAGATATCAGTAAAAAATTCCCTTATTAATATATCATATATAATATAATATCATTTATCATATATATTATCATATCATATATCATATTTAATATCACATCATATATCATATTATGTTCTCATTCTACCTCTAGCTAAAAGCTTTCTACAGGTCAACAGCTAGTCGTACCCACTCACTCGCCTAGATCACAGCGACTTGTTTGGTCTGGCCTGTTGGTGGTAGCTGAGTAGCGGGCTGGTGGTGCACCATTATATTTTTGGGGTGGTTCAACCCCCAGGATGTGGCACGGGCCCCTGTAAAGTTGTAACAGGCAGGTGCTGGCTCATGCTGGTGTTGATTTTGATTTTCATTTCGTACTGATGATACCCTCCATTGGGGTGATGCTGCTGTTGCTGTTGGCTGGGCAGACAGACATGCAGTGCAGCTGCCTGTTCACAGCGTACAGTCAATGACCCGTTAGCTTAATCAAGGCACAAGTCCTTGATTACATGGTTGACATAAATCACAAGCAGCGGGCCGCCAGCTGGCAGCTGCACAAAAGCTCAATGGCCAAAACAAACTCGATGCGCAGCTGAGCAGAAATAGAGCAGCCGATAACGACAATAGTCAAATTTGTGCAATAGCACGGCAAGCGGCCCGACCACAAGCCCCGTCAAACATCTTTGTGGCGCACACCGGGCCCGGCACGGGTCCTTTGCTCAAAATCTTCATAAATTACTGGACATTAAATGTCCAAGAGCTGCTGTGGCTGCTGCTGCTGCTGCAATCATTGCGCAATGTGTGCAAAAACGACATCAAGAAATCAACAATGCGTGGCAAACAGGGCAAATCGCTGCCACACCGGGCCCCGTAGCTGCATCTTGCAATGCGCTGACAATGCTAGCTCTGCTGCTGCTGCTGCCGCTGCTGCTCAATGTTTTAATGCTATTATTCTTCCGGCGCATAGCCATTGTGGCACTTACAGCGACTCCCTTTTCTTCTTCCTTCTTCCGTTGTCGTCCTGGTCGTTGTCCTGCGCAATCATTGTAATCGATTTTGCACAATTTCCAATGCCAATGCTCAAGACGTTGCGCCGACTCTGTGTCTTAGTCTTAGGGGTTGTCGCTGCCGCCGCCACTGCCACCTGGTATATATCGTATCGTATATATATATATGCATTTCATCCCCCTGGCTTGCCACACAGCTGATCATACGTGGCTCTGTGTAGCTCGTGCCAAAGCGCGCGCGGGGTTCGTCTTTAAGGAATACGAAAAATTGTAACAGCAAATAATAATGGGCTTCTCTTTGGGCTAGGTCTGGGCTCTAAGCAGCCGGCGCTTGCCGCTGCCGCTGCCCGCCACCGTTGCCGTCTCTCTGACTCTCGACACCTTCAACTATTTCTCGCTTGGCACAAGCCAAAAAGAAAATATACAGAACTATATGTATGTGCAGCATGGCCAAACATCTGTCCCATATTTCGTGCCGTCTTAATGTGACACATTTGTAAGACTCGGAACAGCTCTCGACTGTTTATCGCTGACTAACAAATTTGGTAAGTGCTTAGGGAGCAGCGCTAAAGGGTTGCCCCAATGTTTTTTGTTTTGCTTTTTTTTTTTTACGGCTTACCAATACTAAGTGCAGTGTTGGCTAATTAACCGAGCTCAACTTAAGGGTTGGTAACTAGCTCCCCATTTGCTGGCATTCCCTACATGCTCTCCCCACTTCTTGATTGAACTCAAAAATTGACTTTTATTCCAATTGATATTTAGCTCCATTTCATAAATAGTTAATTGCCACAAGGTGAAAACGCTGAAGTCCATAACTTTGCTTGCATTTTGTATGTAAATGAGATTTCAAATAATCTCAAGATATCTATAAATATTATGCTCGAACTGGCAGTTGGTTTTAAGACTTCTTTTTCGAAAAACAAAATTATGTAAAAGAAGTTTTTGAAAAAAAAAAAAATTAATATTATATGAAGCAACGTATAGTAAATAAATGCTAGTGGTTACGCCACCAGATAGAATTGAATAATCTTGAGAGATCATTGATAAAGATTTGTTGTTTATACTCTTTCATGAAGTGAAATGAGGGTTTTTTTTTGTTCGAGGTTTATCTTGTTGTCCATACATATGTGCGTATGAAAGCAAACCATTTCGTTGTAATTGAATCCAGAAAATTTTTTTTATATATTTTGAAACCCAAAAAAAAGTATTGATTTTGTCAAAAAATCCTCCATATTTCGAGCTCAAAGTAAGCTACTCTTAATAAAATTGTCGTAATTACTCCACATTGATATCTAATCATTCAAGTTTTCTAAAATTCATCTATATTTCGAAAATTTGTCTTTCTATGTTACAGTACTTAAACTCCACATTGGTCCCCAATCAAAATTCCGACTTTCTTAAAAAGTCTAACTTTATTTACCATGTAGATTCTTTAGTAATTCCTGATAATACCTAGGTACACCCGTATATCTACCCCTTTATAGGTTTCTAGGAATAACGAATAACTGAATATATGGCACATGCCATTTGAGTTCAACGAACTGTTTGCATTGCTCATTTTTATTTTCATGTGCCTAACCTAAGACAGTAAGTTGTAAGATATCTATGTGCCTCACATACTATATACATTAGATATGATAATGTGACATTTCTCTATATATCACACACTCACACACACACAGACACCTCCCCTTCTAACGGAACTCTCAACAGCCGTATTAATAACATTGGGGTCATTGTCATGACAGTTCTTCCGTTTATTTATATAGAACGTCTTGTCGGCTGAAAGAAACCCCCTATGAATAATGCACTCCATGTTGCACGTTGTTGCTGTTGGTGTGGCAGCCATGCGGTGGCATTAGTTGCTCGATCGGGTGGTGCTCCTGGTGGTGCTGGCTTACTCTAGTACATATACGAGTGCTCAAGCAAATATGTATATCGTATATATATATGTGTGTAGGCAAAAGTTGAACCCTCCTGGCCAGCCATCCAGCCAGTCAGCCAGCCATCCAGTCAGCCCAGCAGCTGCTCAGGCGGCGGCTCGGCTCAGACTTGGAGAGTTTTTCCTGCTCCTTGCCACGTTTCATTAAATTTTTGCTTCATTTCGAATGCGATTGCATGCAACTGTGTGTGTGTGTGTGTGTGCGTCTGTGTGTGTGTGCGCCAAGGAGGCAGGATTACTTATGGGCGATCGAGGTGGCATATGCGTTTTCTTGGCGCGAGCTATGCGGCAATTGATGCACAAGGAAACAAAACCGGAGGCAAGGACGAGAACCAAGAAAGCAGGCAAAGCGAGAACAAACGCACACAAAACAGGGAGTATAATGGGAAGTTTCGGCTCTGGGTAGCAACTAAAATTGGGGTGACGATGACGTGCTCAGGAAGGTGGTGCCAGGAGCAGTTCGAGAGCTGAAGCAGTCGCAGCAGCAGTCGGAGCAGGAGTCGGAGCAGCAGCAGCCGCAGCCGCAGCCGGTGGTGCTTTTAATGTAGAAATGCGCGCAAATGCAAAAATCTCAGAAAAAAACTAAAGTTGAGCATCTAGAAAAGTGAAAAGCAATCAAAAAACTGCAAGAATTGCTCAAGGTGTGTGTGTGTGTGAGTGTGTGTTTATGCAAAAAAGTGCACACACACAGACACAGACACACATCATTGGTTGGCTGTACACACACACACAAGACGCTATCAATAAATTTCAGGACTTCGGGCGCGTTTCCTTGGGGGCAGCAACCTCAGCGCTGCATGTCTCAAGACGAGGCTCTGTTGCAAGCAGCAGCAGCAGCTGCTGCATTTGGTGCTGCAAATTGTTGTTGCTGTTGCTCTGGCTGTCTCGAAAATTATGAAGCTGCAAGCAGCGCCGGCTGCTCTGTCATTGATAATCTAGCATAGAGTGCCGCTGCACTTGGGGTTGACTTTCCCCTTGATTGGGTTGACTTTTCCTTTCCTTTATTTCTCTCTCTTGTCTTATTTTCCTTGACGAAGATTTCCATTTGCCGTGGGCGTTTTTGTGCACATATTTTGACATGTCACGCCCCGTCGGATGCCGCTTGACCATCAATAGCTGCTAATTATTTTGGCATTGTGCTCATGGGGTTTCGCAAGCTGGCAATGTCCTGTTTCTATGTCCTGATAATTTGTCTTTAGAGCAGACGGCACGAGACCAAAAGGTAGATCAATTAAGGTTCGTTTCTAGGCGCGAATCGATATCGTATAGTCTATTACAATCATTCTATATTGGGAGTCTAAGTAACAGTTGCTATGTGAATGGGTTTGAGATCAAATAAAGGCGATTGATTCTGGGAAAAGCTTAGCTACGGAGTCTAAGTTACATTTGATTTGAAAGGAATTAAATTAAATTTCTTAGGAATTTACAATATGAATAGATCCATAATATGGAGAAATCTATGATATAGAGGGATCTATAATATGGAGGTATCTGTAATAGAAAGATATTTATAGAAATAACTATCATAGTTCTCATAGAGAGATCTATAGCAATTAGAGATATATAATAAAGAGAGATCAATAGTAGAGATGGATCTATAATATAGTTATATTTATAATATGTAGAAATATATAATATAAATATATACTTCAGAGAGATCTACTAATATAGAAATGTCTAGAAGAGCTTAAAGTCCAAGTTCAATTACTAGTCTCCCTTAATATAGCCTAATCTCATACTATATTATGCTTGCTATAATTAGGAGAGAGATCTACTAATTTAAGTTCAGTTTCTATTCCTATAGTTCCTTAATATACCCTATTCTCATACCCTATTATACGTGACATAATTGTGACAATAGCAAGCCCTGCAGGTTAATAGTTTTATTAACTTTGCATAAATGACTTTTCGTGCAGCCCCTAATAAGCCGATGAAAGGCCGCCCGCTAACATTTCAACACCATGGCGGGGCAAACAAAGAACTTGCCTAATCAACAGCTTCAGAGCCTATTAGGAACTTTCGCCAAACACAATTCAAATGGGAAATGCAAATCAGCGTAAAACTTCAAACCAATTAACTGCTACCAAGTAAGCAACTTAAAACGCCTTAAGGTCCTTTTAGCGCTCAACGTGGGCCAATTTGAATGTGAATGTGAAGGGAAAGTAGAGCAGGGGCAGCTTTCACAACGGGTTGCTCCCGAAACTTTTGAGTAGCATCTAAAATTCATGGCACACGCGGCATTCAGCGCCAACGAAACGGAAAATGCAAGCTGAATGGTGAATGGTGAAAAACTGTGATGGAAAAATGCAAATGGGCTTTGCGAAAACTGGATAGATCGGCCGGTGTGTCGGGATAACCCTTTAGCTCATTAGTGCATTTATTGATCTACGGCAGGAGGCAATCAAATTCACATTTCGCAACATTAACATGACAATGCGGTTCAGATCTCAAGTCGGTTGAGGCAGCGAAGCGTTGCTAACTGTTGCGGCGCAGTTGCAAATCGATCGATCGATGCGGTCCATTCAAGGATCTTAAACCCTATCGACCCTCCTATCAATGCCCTGGAGTCGAGCTGACACAGCTGAGGCACAGCTGAAATTTCGCAATGAGCGCGCGCGCTAAAAAATGCAATTAAATCTTTGGCTTTACCCCCCTTTCGGATTTTTCCTTCTTCTTTTTTTTTTTTACTTCCTATAGCCGGTTCCAAAATGTACTTATTCATGCATTTCTGTGTGTGTGTGTTTGCTTTGAGCAAGAGATTTGTAGCAAACGTCTTTGGTTTTTGACATACCCTAGTCTTGGCCAGACTTTATTCCTCTACCCTTTTGTCTGGCACTCAGGGTGTGGCACAAGGTTGAGTAAGGTAGCGTAAGGTAGGGTTCTCCGGTAAGGTAGGGTTTACTTCAGGTTCGCCTTGCCACTGTGCTGCTGTGCAATGTGTCATGGGGTTTGTGTTTGTGTTTTTTCGCAATTGATTTGCGGAGAAAGCATCGATTGTTAGGTAATTGTGCAAAAATTGGAAAAAGTCACAGGAGATGCCAGCGAATGTCAAAATGGGCGTGGCGCTGCATCTTTGTGTGCAGTTGATTCGGATGTGAAATCCATTTGAATGCCAAAGCAAGTTCTTATATAGATTATGATTGATAAATTTGAAAGGAAAATCTATAAGAAAGAAAGTTTTTACAAGTTTATGGAGAGCATACGTTTAAATACAAAAGAACATATAATAATCTCGAAGTAAGTCTAATAGGATCTTTTATGGATATAATTACTCTCGATTAGTAGAAATATTCACATAGCTATAACCAGTTCAATTTTCATGTTTTTATTGCACTCTTCCAGCTTAAGACAGCTTTATTTCTAATTTTAGTTCATAAATTAAACTTATCCTTATGTAAAAACTTGCAAAGGTCTCGCTTCGAATTAAAGAAATTTCTGTATACAAATTACGTACCCTAGAAGCTATAAGAATAATAAGGTTTCTTTCATAAAAGACAATCTATGAATATTTCAGATAAGATACGGAAATATATAATAAGTAGTGATGGGAAATAGTGATTTTGGGGATCTTATAATTACCCTGCTGTGTTGAATCACCTGCCTCATATCATGTACTATACCTACTAATTTCACCCTCTTGGGCCGCATATATTTCACTTCAGAATTCGTCACACGATCACTCAAACTTGCAGACGAAACCCCTGGTCTAATTTGGTGTTCTTTCTATCAGTGCGCTTCGCATATGAGCGCTCCCATGAACGGCAGCGGAACCCTTCGGAATCCCACGAAAAGTGAAATTGTAACACTCTCCCTCTTGATAAGGTCGCGCATGCGCCCAAAAAGCTGCACAGCTGCTACAGTTTCTCGTGCTCAGCTAGCTATTTATTTAATTACCAAATATTTATTGAACATGCATTACGGTCGGTTAATGTCGCGTCCCATTTCCCAGGCAGCGATCCTTGCAAGGGGTTCCGAAATGCGTCACAAATTTTGCAATTTGCTAGAAGAAGCTGTTGCAGTAGCTCCTGCCAACAACAGCGACTGCAAATACAATCGGCCTTATTTCGCATACCTTTCACGTAATGCAAAACCCGCCATAACTCAACCTCAGTCTCAGCCTTTGCCTAAGATTAGGTGAGCCCACAGCGAGCTCTTTGAAGATATTCGATTGGGGTGTATTTTTCGCATCGATTTCCCACCGATTGGCGCACCCTTCGCTGTGAATTTGCCTTCATTAGCTACTTTTCTCTTTCTTTCACTTTTTCTCCGAGTCGCAGACAATTTTCATATGCATTTCTCGTACTTTGCAGGGTTTTTCGCATACCTTGGCAAATAATTTATTGCGTTTCTTTAATTTCATTTGGCGATTTGTCTGCCTCGCAATTTACAATTTGAATTTAAGGCGCTTGTTTTGCTTTGAATACGATTTATAATGAGTTTGTGTTTGGGGTTGTTCGATGGGCTTGATGTGGGATTGAGCATACGAATCTATTGTCTGTATCAATAAATATGCAAGTAGAGTGACATTTTGTAGGAATTCATGTGCAGTTGTAGAATGTTCAATATGTGGATCCGTTAAGTTCCATTTACATATTTTTAACTTACTGCCCGAATTTATTTTACTATTTTTTATTGTTATATATACAAAGTGTACCTATGTGAACTCGGAAACTAGCACAAGTAGAATTGGGAAATTTTTGTATGAAAGCGAAAGCTGCGAAAGCTGATATGTTAATCAATATAATTTTATTAATTTAAATCATATATTAACAACATACCTCAAGTAACTCAGGAACCAAATAACGTATATCTACCAAAATCGGCATGCTACTAATCTAAGAAGAAAGATCATAAAAAATATTGAATTTTAATAAAATTTTAATAATATTGTATATATATAAGAAGATCTAATATTTTTTCTTACTCAAAATTGGTCTATATATCAACATTTTTTTCATATAACCTCAAAAATTTATTTATACTACGCATTAGACTTAAAAATTTATTTAAAGCCAAAAAAATGTCTTAAATTGAGTGTTATAAGCTGTTTTTTTTCCGAACTTGCCTAAATTTGCTCAGGCTTTTTACAAACGCATTCAAATTCAAATAAATTACAAGAAAAAAATGTTCCCATTTCTAAAGGAAGACTTCTTGCTGTATAACACGCTTTTGCCATCCAAATAAAGCATTTTGTTAAGCTAATTTTTATCCCATTGCGAACAAAACACTTTTTGCCTCTTGTATTTTTTTTTTTTGTCTCTCATTTCTCCTGTAAAGAAAGTCTTGCTCCAGGCATTGCCATTGATAGTCCCATTCAAAAAAAGCAGTCAAAATTATGTTATAAATTATAGGAAACAAGTAAGAGTGCTCTAGTCGAGACTGCTCGACTAGGGGATACCCTGAGCCCTGTGAAGAGCCAAATATCAAATCATTCAACGTTTTTTTTAAGCATACATACAAACAACAGATACACACACATACATATGCACGCACGCATAAGCGCGCGCTCTGCCAACTGCGCAGTTGACGCAGCGACTGCGCTTGGGCTGCAATGTGGACATTACTATGGGAACTTAATTGTTTAATAACTTTTCTTAGCGATGGACTAAGTGCATCAAACTTTCACAACTTATTAATGGCATTCATATGTGTGTATGTGCCAAAGCACAAGTCTCTAGTATTTGATATGCGCTTTCTACAAATAGAGGGCTATTGGGGGTGAATGGGGCGTGGCATCCAAAATCTAAAGATTACGTAATCTCCGTATTCATTGCACGCAACTACACAGCAAATTTGAAGTCTCTAGCTCAAATGATGTACAAACCACGCCTTAAAAACACATTAAAATTATCGATAAATGCTCATAAAATCGAAATGGAATGAGTTATCGGAAAAATTTTATAAACTTGTGCAGCGTATGGTATTATCGAGTATTCATGTAAAATTTCAAGTCTCTACGTTGCGTACTTAAAAATATCTCAGCGTTCACACGGACGGACGGACAGACGGACAGACGGACAGACGGACAGACGGACGGACGGACAGACGGACAGACGGACAGACGGACAGACGGACAGACGGACAGGGCTATATCAATTCGTCTTGTCGCGCTGATCAAGAATATATATACTTTATGGGGTGTGGCACGCCTCCTTCTGCCTGTTACATACATTTTCACAAAACCATTATACCCTGATTTCCCATTTTCAATGGGCTCAGGGTATAAAAAGGGTAAATTCATGTTGAAAATTTCAAGTGTTTTGTAATAAAGCGCAGAAGACTGAAAAAATGAGTCTATGGCCCAACCACCCCAAGAGATCTTCACAAAAAAAAAAAAATAAATAAAAATAAAAATAAAAAAATTACAATGAATGTCAAAAAATGCAGAGATGAAGAAAGAATTAAGTTTGCTTCATTATTTGCTTGTTTTTCCTGCGTGTTTTGTTGTTGTTTTTTCTGCTTTTTTTATTGTTATTGTGTATGCAACGTCATGAGCATGATACCCCAAAAAAAACCTAACCCAACCCAATCCAAACCCAAACCCAAACTACAAATTGCGAATGCAACGAAGCGGCTGCAATCCTTAAGAATATATAAAAGCTAGCAAAGAGTTGAGCATTGAGTTTGTTCTTAAAGCAAACACACACACACACACACATACACGCACTCACACACAACCTGGCACCGCCAGTCACTCACCCAGGCCACCAGGCAGGCAGGCAGGCAGGCACCACCCCTTGACAGCGACACCCTGAGCCCAGTGGCTGTGCCTTGACATGATCTTCATGGTACTCCTTGCCAGAAATAGCACCATCTAAAGGCAGCCCGGCGCTGGCACTGAGTAGCTAAGTAAACCAAAAGATTTCACACGCCGCTGCAAAAGGCGTCAGTGTTTTTTTTTTCGCTCTTGCTGCCCCTGGCTGTCACCCCTCGGAGTTTTTTTTTTCACTTTTTGTTGGGTCGGATGCATTTTTTACTTGACGCCTTGGCACAAAGCTGCATAATAATTATGCCCGAGATTCCCTTATCGGGCGCTGCGTAGAGGCGTAGAGTGCGAAAAATCGAGCTGGAAAAATCTCATTTGAATATGCGTTTTTGGGAAAACCAAAAAATTAATGAATATTTTCGAATACTTTATGAGGCATGCTTAACGCGCACAACGCGGCCCAGCTGATTGGCAGCACTTAAAATTTGCATAGAGAAACTCGTTTGAGTGCACTGAAGAGAAAGAAATGGAGAGAGTGAGAGTATTTACATTAGGCAGATGCGCTGTCAGCTACAAACCGATCGAGTAATATGTGTGTAGTAGTCCAGCTTTAGCTTAAATTGCATAGAAGGAATATAAAAATAGTTAAATCAGTGATACCAATCGTATATCTTTTATATAGGGTATTTTTTTCTTACTTTCTGCCATAATAAGCCATAAAAGTATAACTCAAGATATCTATTTCTAAATAAACACACATTATTACTATCGATAAATATCGATTTTGGCTATGCTAAAGAATTGCTTGAAGTAAGCTCAATAAACTCGCATCTAAAATTCAAACATTGTCTAAGACTAGATCACCAAACTCAAAATGTTTATGATTTATGGGCGATTAAGTCTTTCCAGCTGCATTCATCCAAAGAACTCATCTTAAAGAATCTATAAATTTGCTCAAATTAAAACCACTTTAAGTATTTTACAAAAAGGAAACAAATTTCGAACTAAGTTCTTCTTCCTTTTGCTTCTCCCTTGGATTTTAGCCACCTGTGCCGACACTTCAGTTGCTTGAGACGTCATTAGAAACACATGTAGTCGCGGCACTTGCTCTCATGGGAAAGTGCGCAGCTCTAATTCATATAGACAAAGCCTAGCGCTGATTAATCATCGGAAATGCTTGTCGCTATATTACGTGCCGCTAACCCATTTACAGCAGCTCGTAAATAATGTTTTTGCCTACCCTTAACAAACAAGAAAGAAGAAGAAATAATCAATAGAGAGACTCAAAAATAAAAGCGAGGGAGGCTGGAGCAACAAAACAATTAGAATGCCAAAACATCAAGCTCGGCGATCTTAAGTGCTCATAGAGCTATCGGATTTCTCAAGTGGTTGTATATATAAATATATATGTATAATTATACATATTTATATGGCCGTGTGTGTGTCTGTGTGGCACAAAAGTTTTGCTTCTCCCCTTTGACAAGTTGATCAGAAAGTCTGGGGGTAAGCTTCGCTCAATGCGCAGTTCGTATTGAAAGAACGTTATAGACTATATTTCCATTCCATTTCTATGAATTTGTGTTTGGGGCGGTTCGTTGTACTCTTTGCGTGGCCTCATTTAGAGCTATTCTCTATGATTTCTTCAGCCTGTCGGCTAGGCGTCATAAATTGAAATTGAAATTTATGCTGGAGCATTTAATAGATTACTTCTCTCATAGAGACATATATATATTTAAATTTGTTGAGTTTTTCTTTAATGATTTAGTGTAATTAGCTCGCTGGCTATGCGGCGCTGCGTGCCAGGCGCCTGGAGTATCTTACATAAGTACAACTACATATATATGTATATATATATATGTATAAAGAGATGTATTCAAAATTTTTTCATGAGTGCTGAGCGCGTTTTGTGATTAAGATCTTTGAGTAGACTCACATTGCGCTGGGCTAGGCGGCCAGAGGCGGGCGTAACAAAGCAGGGAGCAGCACCATAAAGTGGGCTGCCTGTGAGATCATCAGCAGCATATTTTTTGGGCAGTTGGCTGTGTGTATGTGCCAAGGGTTTGGCTAATTGATACATCAGCTATGCATGAGAAACATACATTAAAGACACGCTCCTTAGCTGAAAAGAATGAAGCACATACAATTTTTATGGTGGTAGTCGCTTGCTGGGGGTCAGTGTAAAAATTCCATACTCTTAGGTTTTGGAATTGATATTGAACTTGATGAGATAAGGCGCATATGAACAGTGCGTTTCTATTGAAGATGTGCTGAAGAAAAGTAGAATTTTATTGTATAGTTTAGAATTCGATTTTTTCGGCAAACATTTTTAAGAAATTTATTAATGTCATATAGATAGAGTCGACTTTTCCTTGCTTGAAGTTATATCATATAGGAATTCGAGTTAGTAGTATATTAGAGCATACTGTCTGAAAGAACTTATTGATAATATATAATAAACTACAGTTTATAGACCTCATTAAGTCCAAAAAACTATGTTTTATATAATTTATATAAGATAATATAGGCTTTCAAAACTGAACCTAAAGAAAACCCGAAAAATAAATTCATTTCGAAGAAAAAAATTGTGACTTTCACTTCTTCGTTCTAGTTGTAGAAACATATATCAGTATAGTCCTAGCTCTAGAAACTCTCTGTCCATGTAAATGATCTCGTTAGATGTTTAACGAGAGCAGCTGTTACAACTTTTCCAATGTAATTTTCAATTAAATTTTCACTGTCGTAAACTTGCAGTTACTGCTAAAAAAAAGTGAAAGAAGAAGTGGAAAAATCGTAAATATTTCTCATTTGCCTCAGCTCACACGCTCGTCATTGTCTGAAGCTCTGACAAAACCGTCAAACCGTTATCCCTGCTAAGCCAACAATCTATATTTGTTTCAGTTTTATAGTTTTTGTGTGTCTGCGTGTTTTTTTTCTGCCCAAAAATCTAGCCCCTTTTTGAGACATCACAATGGAAGCATCCCGCCTTTTACATCAACTTGAGACAACTTTCTTGATGCTTTGAAAGCTGCAGCGACCTTTGATCCTGTTTCTGTTTCAATATTATTATATATTTCTCTGTTTTTTTTTTTTGCTTCTGGGTTGGCCAACGTTTGACATGCGCATGTAAATGCGAGCGTAATACCCATAAAGCAGCTTAAGACACTTTTCCTTTTGAATGCTTTTCCACTTTTCCGCATTTCCGGGACAAAACACTTAAAAAAGCGTATGAAATTTTCTACAACGACGAACGCGGAGCGTGGAACGCTAATGATCAACGGGGTTGGGCCACGAGAGATATCCCACATGAGCAGAACGGGGTTACGTCTGCTAATTTACATGACGTCTGCCCCTTTTCGAATGCTGCAAGAAGGAAACTGGACCACAGCCTGTCCCATACTCGACTGGCAACATTTACAGCGAGGGGGTTGATCGCTGAGGCTGGAAAAGCGAGGCCAGCATCTTAGGATCTCAGCATCTGAGGATCTTTGCGCATCTGTCCGCGAGCGGGTCATGGTCATAGATGCGGCTAATGAGCGTGCACAATGGATGCAATGGCCGGGCAGGACACTCGCTATTAGCTCAGACAATGCAATCAAATAGCCATGAAGAAAGCTGCGAAGCCCTTTCACAATCATTTGCGTCATTTGCATTTGAAATCAGCTCAGCTCAGCTCAGTTCAGTTCAGCATCATCATCAGCCTTATAGCCCGGGTTAAGCCCCTTTTTGTGTAGTGGACCGCGGGCTCGAGAGCTTGTTGTGCCCCTTTGTGGACACTTATTTTGGACATTTTTATTTTCATTTGTGATTTAGTTGGTGCGCGGATTAGCCCCTCGGCAAACCGAACCGTACCGAACCGACTGCGGCAACTTGACCTATTTTGCCAACTTACGGGTCGAGCTATAAATGTCAGTGTTGTCTTTAAAGTTTAATAATTTATGAGAATCGCGCTCTAGATACGTTGCGTATGCATATTTGTATAGCTGTCGTATTTCCCTCAAGTGTTCTGCGCAGCGGTCGTTGACTGTAATTACGAGAAAAATTAGTTTGATTTTGATTTCAAGTTTCAGGGCATTTTTGTTTTCGGAAGTGTTTTGAGCACGCGCCACAGCCGGAAGTGGTTTTTCTCATCCTGAAGATGCATTCTCATCTAGTCTATTTTTGGAGGATGTGCGGGGGTGTGGTGTTGTTACTTGCAGCGGTTTGTCAGCGCCTGTGGTTACTTTTTCGTTTTCATTCTTTTCTCTTTGGGAAATTGGGGAGCTCGAGTTTGTGGACCCATCAACAGTCACTTATTTCGAGCCAAGTGAGTGACAGCTGCCGCTGAGCCGTGAAGTACATTGTAATGCGGCTCATTTTTGTTAAATTTCATTTAGAGAAATGCGTGCGGCACTCTCTGTAAGAATTAAAGATATAACGGGGCAGGGAGTTTGGCCTGGAGGGCCGGTAGAGCTTAGGGCGAAATAAGCTCCACTGCATGCATTTTGGCCATTTGGGCGCATTTCGAACTCAATTAGCGCTCATTAGCAAATAACTGTGCAGAGGGCAAAAAATCTCACTCAGAAAGCATGCCAAATGGAGTGAGTCTGTGGCCCGAAGTTGAGAGTAGCTGGGCCACAGCCTAACTAACGCACACACACGCAAGTGGCTGGAGTCGGGGAGAGCTGGCTAAACGGAAATGAACATTGACAACGACAATTGCTTGTTATTTGCAATGCGAAATTCCAGTGCTTCAACAGCAGAGGCAAAGCCTTGGAGTCGGCTGTCCCTCCGAGACGGACCCAGTGTCCGGGGGTGCCGGGTTCGTAATTATAATTATGAGCGAAGCGGGGCAGCAGCATCATTACTGCCATCCGAGACTCGATTCGGAGCTCATCATTGCCATGATTATCGGCTGGAGAACGACATCATCAGCAGCAGCCGCAGCCGCAGCAGCAGCAAGAGTTGGAGCAGTGGCGCGAATTGGTGCGAAACGCACTTTGACTTGGGACAGCAAAAAGCTTTTTGCTTCACTAACCGACAGTCCGAGCGACTGGGAGAGTGTGAATGAGAGGGTGTGATAGTGTGCAAGCGAGTTGGTTAGCCCATGGATTGGCATCATGCGATCGCAATACTAAGACCCGCACAGCTGTGCGTCCAGTTCAGAATCATTGCATGCCTGCCGCAAAACAAGAACGAACTTCCATGGAAGCCTGAAACCGGGTGTATTGGGTGCGTGTGTGGGTTGTATATATGATATATGTTGTGAAACAGATAAATAAGAAGATTTAAGGTATATAAGGAGTCTATATAGGAAAGGTTAGTAGATTAGTTGATCATTGAATTACTAAAAATAAATAATTCAATCAGTCAGTCAGGTAAATTGTCTACTAGTCAGTCAATCAATCCTGTCCGATCCGATACTTCATCAATCATTCAATCAGGGAGTGATTCATTTAGTTGATCAGTCTATCAGTCAGTCAATCATTGTATCTGTCATATAGTGAGCTTATCCGATATACAGTCAGTCTATCAGTCAACCAGTCAGTCAAACTATTCATCAAATTCGACTAAATAGTACGTCAGTCAATCAATCAGTTAACCAGATACTGATACAATCAAACAGCTTACTGCTTAAGTAAGTAATACATCCAATCACTCTATACATGAATATTTCATTTAGGCGATGAATCAGTTAAGTCAATCAGTCCATCAGATATAAACTCAGTACAGTACATCAACTAGTCAGTCAATCAATTAATTCGTTAAACAGATACTCAATCAATTAATTATATACACAGCAAGTAATCCTTCTAATTAACCTTTAAATCACCCTTTCATTTAGTCAGTCAACTAATTAGTCATTCAATCTATAGAGCAATCTTTCATTTAGTCAGTCAATCACCTGGTCATTTAATCTGTAAATCAAGCCTTAAATCCGTCAGTCAGTCAATAAGTCAATTAATCAGTTGAACTGTTCTTAATCAGTCAGTCAGCTAATGCTTCAGTCAGTAAATCAGCACTCACTTAGTTAGTCCATTATTCAATCATTTAGTCAGTCAGGTGTCAAGTCGTCAGTCACACAATCCTACATCGAAACGACTTTCAACTTTGCTGGGTATATCCACAGTTGGTTGTTGAATGTTGAAGTTCTCATTATTATTATTTGTGCTGCCTTTGTTTGTAATGCAATTTTCAAAGCGCGAGAATTACAGCGAAACAAAACAATGAAAATCGCCTGCGTCGACTTTGTCGTCGTCTTCATCGAGATCTGAGAGAAGTTCGTGTTTGCAGTGAGTCTGCGTCTTGACTTGGCACTGGCGTCTTCTGCCCCTCGGTGATGCCCCTCAGCGGGCGCCTGTTGGGGTCTCTTGCCTCTGCTCCTTCTCCTGCTGACTGCCTTGGCTTGTGGAGCTGAAGTCGAAGTCGAAGTCGCAGTCGCAGTCGAAGCCGGACTCTCCAGTCCGTGTTGGAGTTGCTGTGAGGCTGTGCGAAGACTTCAATTTCAATTTAAATGAAAACAAACTGTAGGCACTTTGTATTTATGTATTTTGCGGCGTTCATTCAGCTTGTTTGCATCTGTAATGCTTCGTGACTTTCGAGTGTACTTCAAGATACAGATGGATGGACATGGCCTGTATGTACTTGGCGACGTGTGCGATGCAGTTACATATCCACTCACACACAAATAGATACACTGATACATAGTTACATATGCCTGTGTATATAGAGGAAGATTGCAGATATGCGTGTCATATGGTGTTATATACTGATATGCTAGACTCTAAACGATCTCACGACCTTTGCAGACAGTGTTAATTGGGTATTATGATAGCCATTAAGCATATATACAAGATATACGAGATATAATGGTAACAGTAGAGTTCACCATATACTAGACATGCAGGATATTCAAGATATATAAAATATATACAAGAGTGCAACTATAGAGTTCAGTTATATTAAAAGTAGCATTTGAAGAGTGAACTTATTTTTATGCAAGAAAGTTTATTTAGTTTTTATAACGTTAAGATTTATTTATAGATATTGTTTAAAAGATATATAGATATACTTCTACATAGAAGTACACAGAGATATGTACATACATATATGTATATAAAATATACTAATTTATTACAATTATTTTATTCTTCCAATCAAAGTTTTATTAAAATTGTTTGAATATATATAATTCATCAGAAAATACAAGATTATTTATTTTCTACAATCGAATTTCATTATAATTAAAAAAATAAAAATAAAGAATTATATTATTTATTTTCTACACTGCAGCTAGAAATAGAAGAGAAATATGTATGTATATACAATGCGTGCCTGTCGATAAGCATGCCATTGCTATTCTCAAGGCCTGTAGAGAGTTGCCGTTACTCGACTTATCAGCACCCACACACACGAGCACACTCACACATATGGCCAGAGGCCACCCAGGCAATGCATGGCTATTGGGCTAACAGCGCAGCAGTCAGCAAAACAGTCAGCTCCAAACTTCACGCTTCGTACAAAAATAAACAGAACTGTGAATGAATTCGAAAACTGTGAATCGAACGCGTCGAAACGGAAACACGTCGCTTACAGCCTGAAGGGGGCCAAGGGGGGCAGGGGAGCTCAAAGGAAAGGGTCTAGTAAAGTGTGAAAAAGAACCAAGAGAGAACTATAATTTTGCACGCCTTCCAGTTAAACAATTGTTTGTTGTTGCGTCTAAGTGCGTTCCGCGAAAGCGCTGGAATTTACCCCAAGCTGTGACAGCATCCCAAGTCCCACTGCCCCAACATTCCCGTCGCATCCCCACCGAAACCAGCTGACAAACGGAAACGTGCAGCGCCGTCAGTCATATGTGGCAAGTTATTTTGAATATGCAAAAAATATGGAAAATAAAACAAATCGACAGCAAATACACATACACACACACACACACACAAGCAGTAAGTCGAGCAGAAGCTGAAGATTGCTCCATTATGGAATCGTCGCCAACTTTGTGTTGTTGCTGCTGATGCTGTTACTTTGTTGTAGAACATGCAAAGGCAAAAAGAGCGCCAAAACGGAATGGAATGGAATGAAATGGAACGGGGTGAAGGGGGCCTTGCATGGCAGCATGGACTCAACCCAAGGGCTCAACGTTCAGGCAGACGACGACGGTTGCGGCAAAGCCAACAATTCGAGCACAGAGCAGACACAGAGGAAGAGGCAGAGGAAGAGACAGAAGAAGGAGATGCAAAGCATATTTAAAGATCATAAAGCAACATTAACTGAGCCATAGAGTCGGCGCTGAGCGAGCGAGAGAGTGGGTGTTAGACAGGGATAGAGAGAGTGAATGTAAGACAGCGAGAGAGAGAGAGCGAGTGAGCGAGAGCGAGAGCGAGCTATATGGTGATCTTCACAGACGAGTGTGAAATTGTCAAGTTGTTTAAAGTTTACGCAGCATAATTAAATATTTGCCAATCGGCGTTTATAGATGTTGCCAGCCTCTCAGCTGGGCTCAGTCTTTGTCAGCTCTCGGATTTGCGTATCTTTTTTTTGGTTTTTTTATCTCTAATATTTTTTGTAGTGTAGCAACAAACGGCGACTGTTTTTGCCGTGGGAATATTCTAAGAGCTTGTTTAAGTTATTCAGTTTTGTTGGATGATTAATACTCTTGCAGAAGGTTTTCAAATTTGATTTAACAACTTGAAAGGCCTAAGCTGTTTTAAGAAAAATAATAAGAAGTTATATACTTTGTATAATAGAATATATTTTATTTAATATATTAAGAGAATTTTAAGTGGAATAAGGATACAAATTAAAATCTCTTATATATTGTATTTATATAATAATATATTTTATTTAATATATTAAGAGAATTTTAAGTCGAAAATAGATCAAAATTAAATTTTTATAACTGAAAATTTTGGAATTATTTCGATTATTGTTATTTCGATTCTTTGTTAAGCGAATCTGTGATCATTTCAAATTTTTTCTGACTTATAAGAACATTTAAGCTTCGACCTAGTCAAGATCAATTTTATACCTTTTATATTCATTTTGATTTTGTTTTTTGTTTTAAGCCCTAGCAGATGCCAACTGGCATCCCGACCCAGTTCATAACCAGATGATGATGTTTATTTGTGTTGACAACAATATTGGCAGCGTTTCGACAAGGGTTTGCCAACTGGACCCCCGCGATCTAGAGACAGCCTTAGCCACATTTGTTAGACTTGCCAAATTCACACACACGCACACATATGAAAACACTCACACATACACACGCTTGCCTTCTCAGCTGTAGAACGAGTTGTATTCTCTCCAATGTCCGTTACGAAATAGAAGGCAGTTTCTCCACATATCTACATAAGTGAATGAATGTGAGTTTATGTGTGTGTGTGAGTGTGCGCATGTGCGTGCAGATGCTGTGTGCCCACATAAAACGGAATGTCTCCACAGCGCTGCTCTAGGCTTTTGTAGAGTTGCTTGAACCTTAGATGCGGACCAGGGGCCAATGGGGGCTGCGTCTATATACTGGCTGTAGCTGTAGCTGCAGCCTCAGACCCGGGGCTTATATTAATATCGTTGTCGCGCATCTGTGTGGGGGCTGCAGCTCCAACACACAAACACACACACTCACACACACAGATGCAGGCCCACTGCAGTTGTTGTGCATTAACTAAATGCATTGACCTTTCGGCTTGTGCGCCTCGCTTGATGGCAGAAATACGAGTTTTCCGTGTATCTATCCCCCTATAGAACTAAGTGCACGACTCTGTATGAGTGTATGTGTGTGTGTGTTTGTGTGGGGAGTTGCTCTTAAACTTGTCCTGCATCTTTTCTATGTAACGTTCCGATCGTTGCGTTGGCGTACAAGCATTTGATTTGCTCCCTTTATTTTTAGCTGAGCGTTTAGTGTTAAATGATGTGGATGCTGTGGGGAGGAGGGAGTGTTTGTTCGCCGTAGTCGACACCAGTGGTGGGGGCTTACGAGAATTGAATTCATTTTGTTATTTATATACTCCAAAACAATCAAACTTATCTTATCTGGTAGGTTATAGGTGACTTGTGCTAATGCCTAGGCACTTTTTCTCTATTCTTGAGAGGGATTTGATAAGATTTTGAAGTGATCTTCTGATGGGAAGTGACTTTTGGAATAAGTATCTTAATTCAAGCTTATTTTGGATTTCAACATAAAAAACTTGAAAATTTTTGAAAAACTCTTGAAAACTTCAGCTAATTTGATGTCACATTTTGAATTCCTATACACAGTTCTCAGATTTATCTTGAATGTCTATATACAAATTCTTAATGAATTGTTATATATAAGTTTTATCTTGAATTTCTATATATAATTCAGGGAATTATGTGAAATTTTTATAAATAAATCCTAGAATTGAAGGAGTTATATCTAGAAATTCAAGATAAAAGTATGTAATACAAATATGTTATCATTATATAGCGGGAATAACAATCATATTGCAAGAACTACTTCTCATATATATAAATTTCAATCATAAACTGATTAATTTGCCTGGGCATATTTCGAAGGCGAATTTCCGATTGAGAATCTCATCATAAATAACTCAAAAGCCGGCTCGGAAGTGGCGCGAACGTTGGACGCATATTAAACATGAGTTAAGGTCCGCGCGCGGGCCTGTTATTATTCCCACGGGATCTGTGTGGCGCAGGCGCATTTCGTTTGAAAGGAAATCAGAACCAGAACCCTGTTGATATCAGCCCGGCCAACTGCTCGCTATCAAATGGGCAGGCATTTGTTTAAGTGCTAAAAAAAAAATACTTGCCGATAAGCAAAGCGTTAAACAAAGATCGAAAGAGAGCGAGAGAGAGAGAGTGAGAGTCCCCCAGAACATTCTGCTGCTCTTACATATTCTTTACACTGTTCTCTCAAACAAAGCGCTCGCTGTGCCGTATCTTTCATATTTGTTAATCACATAATTTGTTTGGTTTTTGCGGCAGGCCAACGGGCAACAGGTACAACTGCGGGGACCACCGACCACCGATCACCGATCACCGACCACCGACCACTAATTGGCCGAGTGCAAAAAGAAGGAAATCTCTTTATTGGTGGCTAAGGATATATGAATGCGTTTACAATATAGATAGATGTATATGGCATATAAAAACAGGAAACAAGTGAATACACAAAAGGACGATCGTTTTACGGGTAGTTTTTCTATTCTTATTTTCCCATTTTGGCACAATGGTCAAGGATCTACGCTCCTCGCGCTGAGCTGCACCGACTGACTGACTGACAGCCCAACAGACATCAATGGGCTTCAGATACGTATCTGTATCTACATTGTTGCTAATTTGCTGCAGGCTGACCGCAAATAATCAGACAGGAAGCTGTGCGAACATACTAGCTAATGCATGTATGTGTGTTAGTGTGTGTGGGCTTTTTCTTATTGCCAAACAATTTCATTAGCAAACCCATACAGATACATTTGTATCTGCCAGATACTTGTCGCTGTGTGCGTGTGGATGCGTGTGTTCGGAAATTAAAGTGGCTTTTAATGCCTCTATCTTGGCGCCCAATTAATTTTGTCCAATAAAATGAAAATTATATGCATAAAGGGTATATATATACATATACATATATAAACATATATTCATTGTGTGTCTGTGTGTGTGCTGCACGAAGGGCGTGCAAAGCGCAGGGCCTGAAAAAGATTTGCAGAAATTTTGGCGCCAAAATGCAAGTTGATAAACCAGTTGCGTTGCATATTTCTGCCCCTACAGAAATCTGTGCGCCTTTTTTTTTTGCTGACTGTAACTGTGTGTGTGTGTGTGTGTCTTTTTTTTTTGCTGACTGTAACTGTGTGTGTGTGTGTGTGTCGCTTATCGTCAGATAGTCAGACAGCGTTCTACATCTACATTTATAGGACTCGAGACACACAGACACTTGTGCACACAACTTTATGAGTTTGAATTCTAAAAAGAAATAATGAAAACCTTCGAGAATTTGAGGCAGAGGCTACAGAAGGCGACGCATAATTTGTAATAAAGCTCGAGGACTAATGTGTTCCTCTGCTTCTTGCTTGGATTTGTTGTTGCTGTTGTTCATGTGGAGATCCTCGTTTATACCTTGTGGCCATTGAGGCCAAGCCAAGCCGAGTCTCGGCCCATAAAAATCACTGAGCCAGCCGGCATGAACGAAAAATTTGAGACTTTAAACTTTTCACTTAATGAATCTAAGCGGGACGAGGTGTGCGGCGCTACTGATGTGTGTGTGCGTGTGTGTGTTTGTGTATGTAGCTGTGTGTGTAGATTGGATGTGATCGTTGTCGTCGTCGCGCATTGAACGTGGCAGGTAGTAAAGTTGTGCAACATTTTTTCCCAGGAACTTTTTTTACTTCTACTCTGTGTCGAGATGAAAGAGAGAGAGAGAGTATATATTATATTATATAGTATAAGAATTGGAGTCTAAAGTTTTGATTGGTTTAATATTTGAGACTTCTGAGACTTGGGGTAAAATTGGACTACCTACTATCATTTTTGATTCGATGACTGAAATGTCCATAAATACTTAAGATTTGACCTACTAACTCATGATACAGTTTGGTTCGATTTATGAGAAGAAAGTTCTGCAAAGCTAGTTTTTTAATATCATTACTTGACTATATTTAAAAACTAGCTTTACAGAGCTTGCTTCTTATTATACAGGGAGAATCTTTAAGATTTCCTTACTATTAAGTAAATAGTTAAATTAAGTAGTAGTAAGGAAATCTTAAAGCTTCTCCCTGTATGTCAAAGAATATCGTTTTGGAGTCTAATCTATACCTATTTTTTCACCCATTTCAAAGCTAAATATAAATATAGTCTCAGTATAGGGTAATCTACAGTCTGGCATTTTTGCTATATCATTCTCACTTGTTCTTCGATATGGTTTTTGTTGTTGTTGTGCCGAAACTCCTTATTGAAGCATATATATGTATATTGTGAACTGGTGGCACAGCATTCCATGGGACATCCACCAAAAGCCGAGAGACCAAAGCGAACCTCAAATGCACGCCACCGCCAGCGCGGACGTATCAAAGACCTAAGCCATTGATCAATGGTATTTGTTGTTGTTGTTGTTGCTGATGATGTAGTTGTTGTTGTTGTTGCTGCTGTCTGCAGTGTCTGGTTAGAACTGCAAGTTACCTGGCCACAGCCCATTTAACGTGCCAGACACATTTTCGGCGAAATGTTTTTAACAGGCCAACAACACACACAATCTCACACACACACACACATACACACGCACACAGGCAGCAAGTGCTGAGGACTGCAATCTGGACACTAAGCGAAAGCTAAGAACTGTGTCCAGGCCATGTCCCAGTACCCGAGCCTGCAGCAGACACATACGCAGAGGCAATGAGGAGGCACTGTCCAAAAGGAATTTGCAGTGCAAACTCTGCGTGATTAGAGAGCTAAATTGAGCGCTTCGCCTTTTTTGCATTGGTTTGTGCGAGATTTTCGATATGCGGATGACCCCCACCTCCCCACCGCAGGTCGCTCTGACTCTCGCTCTTTCTCTCTCAGTGCCTCTGTCAACGGTCTACGGTCTACGGTCTCCCACTCGTGATCGCATAAGAATGGGAAGTTCATATTTGTTATCGTGCTTTGCCACGATCGTTATGTGTGTGGTGCCCTGTCTCGACTGTTGTGTGAGTGTGTGTGTTTTAGTGTGTGTGTGGAGACCGCCAAAGCGCAGAGCCAAGCTATGTTCTTTGTTGTTGTTATATTATATTTTGGTTGCTGTGTGACGCAATTTTGGCGCGAAACTTGGCGTCTCTTTTGGGCTTTTTGGTGTGTGCCAATGGGGCACGCTTTCTGATTATTATATATGTGTATATATGTAAGTGTGGGTGTGGGTGTTGATTAAACTCAAATGAAAAGCTTTTACGTGACGTATATGAGAGCATGTTAGAAGCTTTAAAGACGATCTTAGTGAAGGGGTTTTGGAGATATACTCGATGATAGATCAGTGAGCAAGTCTAGTAACTGAAGAACTATAACTAATACTAAGCAATATAATAATATAGAATATAGAACATGTCAAACAGTTGTCTTATAACTTATCAAATATAGAGCATAACGAAGAGCATATTAGATCTCTCACAGATCACTGAGAAGACTTAGAAATACATTGAAGATATCAAGACATCCAAAGAGGATTTGGTCCCACCTGTACAGGAACTAGTCAAAAAACATAAAAAATGCTTCCGTTTCCTTAAAATGGACTTTCTTTCCGCTGCACGGTTGCGGAAAGGAAGTGTCCTGCCAGAAGTTGAGCAACGTTCGCTAACTTCACAATTTGTTAAACTTCGCAATCCTAAGTAAATAATGCAACCACATCCTCAGAGTCAGAAGATTGCTCGAGTAGTTCGAGAGTTCAAAATTGGAGCCGTTAAGCAAAGTTCGAACTGTCACCACCGATTGACCGCAAAAACCCAAAGAAGTAAAAACCGAATTGACATCCCGTGTGTAATTCAATACGCTTGAAGAGTCAGCGAATGGTCGAGGAGTTGTCCATGTTCTCGGCTTACGTTACATAATCGACGGGGCAGGGCGGAACGCAGGACAGTTGAGACCAGAACGTTGCGAACTTCATATTTACACAAGTGTTGTTTTAGCGGGAAATACTCGAGAGAGCTGTCGCACAGTAGGCGTGGCACCTGTGTCTGTGAGTGTGTGTGGCTAACTGTTAATAGAGTTGCGCAAAGTCCAGATTTGGTTTCCTGGAAATATCTTAGCTAAGCGCCTACCGGGTTTGTCTTTTTAGCGAAATAATTTGGTCCGGTGACAGTTCCAAGGGAGAGCGCATAGGAGATAAACTCCTGTGACATGCGATACCTAAGGGAAAGTGGCCTAAGGACTCGGGTCCTATCTGTGCATAAATCTAAGCGCAGCACTTGAATGGACACTTGAAAGTACAATTTTCTCATCATTGGCAATGCGAGCCGCTGGTCAATCAATGAGCCAGAGCGATGCGGAGGAGTAGTTTGGATAGGATGGGATAGGCTAGGATCCGAGGATCTTCCAGTCGACAAATATCCTGTTGTGCACGCTCATTTTGCCGTTGACACTCCAAATAAAGTGCAACAACGGCCCAGAAAGGATACTATTTTTTACGGCTAGTTATAGATATCCCTTGTTGGACAGACAGGTTTGACATTTGTGGACAATCTGCAGCCGCCACGTCCTGTGGTGCCCAGCCGAGCCGAGTCGAGCCGAGTAAACAACAAGTGAAACACAGACAGACTGAGTCAGCTGAGCGGTGCTGGGAAAATTTTTGTGCAATCAGCTGTTGGTCGAGAAAATCGATGTGGGAAAAATCTGAGACCCCTCTAACGGATCTTGTGGACGGAGCTGAGCTCTAGAAGTGTATCTAAACCTGTTTGACTTTTGTTGTATTGCACAGGCTTTGGATTTATTGAGATACTCGTTGGGACAGTTAAGTAGGGGTATATTGGTTGAGTGGAAGTGATTCTACCCACAGAACGGTAGTTAGAACTAAAGATATATAGATCTATAGAGTAATATATAGAAGTGAAAGGCTAAATATATGGAATATACATTTCAGTATATGCTTGATAGGGTTGTGGCTAATCAAATGATTTTGTATATACTAGATAATTTTTGAAATTGAGAGCTGAAAAATCGGGGAAAAATATTTCTATATATGTATATAGAAAGAAAAAGTTTTTGGAGATTTGAAAGTTTTGTCTTATAAGAGAAAATTGGTATAAAAATAATAATATTAGGAAAAATAATACCAATAAGCAATTGAAAAGTAAAATTTGAAGATATATCCCAAGAGATCTAATCTAAAGATCAGTAAAAAGTATAAAAATAAAATGCTTTATAACATTTTATATAGATATATAGATATATAGATATATAGATATATAGATATTAGAGCCCTGAGCGAGTATTCTGCAGTCGGTTCTTACCTGCTTGCCTCGGCCAATGGTGGGTTGTCTTCCACTTGTTGTTGGTGTTAGTCTGAGCTGCTTTTTGTTAGCGACTCTTGGCCGTTGCAACAATGGCACAGCAAATCATCAAGTGTTGCTGCCGTTCGTTGATGATGGTGGAAAAAAAAGAGGATTGGAAGGCCCTAACATTGCAACATCATTTATCAGCTGCACGAGCGAGTGGCAAGTGGGCGAGTGGCTAGCCCTAGGCTGCCGGCACATACCTGCCGTGTGCTGATCTCACGCTAGCCGAACAATAAAGTCAAGCATAGGCTGATAGACACATCCCCTACGCACTATAAAAAGATATAACAAAAATACTGGACCCTAATTGTGTCAGCTATTCAGTTGGGTGTTACAATTGCAGAATTATTGTCCTGGGAAACGGCTCCACCTACGTTTCGTAGGACCACCGCAGCTCGAACCCGTTGCCACAAATAACTTTATGCCACATACACAGCAGACACAGACACACAAACATACGCAAACACATACGCACACATAGGCAGGCGGCACACCCGCTCAATAAGCGAAACATTATGCAAATAGCTAACAGATGAGGGCCGCGGGGCGTGGCAGGGCGGGCTGAGCAAACGGCTCAACAAATTTCAGCATAAGGCAGTTGCTGCCAGCAGCGACAGCGGCAGCAGCAGCGACGTCGACAGCGACTGTGACTGCATAAGAAAATTTTGTCCGTTACAGAATCTGGCGCGCAATTGTGTGTGCTAGTGTGCGTGTGTGAGAGTGTGCGTGTGTGTGAGTGTGTTTGGTGTGTGTCTGAGTGTTTGTGTGTGTTTATGTTTGATAAAATGCGATATGGGCACATTCTCATGCCTCGACGCTCAATAAACCCCCCTGCCTGCCGCTGGCTGGTGCAATGCGCCACACTGAGCAACAGCATAGAGAGTGAGAAAGAGAGCGAGAGCCGCCGCGGAAGAGAGACAGCTAGAGAGGCAGAGATCGAGAGTGAGAGGGCTAAGCATGAGGCATAGAGTAAGAGTGAGAGTGCAGAACGTGAGCCGTGCTCAACCCGTCGTCGTCGTCGTCGTCGGGTAGACGAGGCGCAACATAAACGAGCATAACGTATTTTTGCTGTCGGTGTGGCACGAACACCAAGTCACACACACACACACACACACATACATACATGCCGCATGCCCCTTGCCATATAGAGTGTCAACTTTTAGTCTCTCGATGTTGAGGCAATAAAAACTGAAATAATTGAAAAACTCCGACAGACCGAACTATGCCCAAAAATATCTTAAAGATTAGATGCGTATGCCATATGAAAGGGGTCTCGCTGGCTGACTGACTGACTGACTGCCTCAATGGGGGCAACAACGGGCAACCGAACTCTTATGATTAATGTGCTGGCAAAATTGAAAATATATTTTTGTACCCAAAAAGAATAAGAGAGAGAGAAACCCCCCAAACGGAAATGAGGAAGTCGTCGTATGGTTTATGTTGTGCTAAAAGAGTTGGGGTGTGATGCTCGGCTCCTGCTTAAATGGGGTCTGGCTCAACATACGATCACAGATCACAAGCCTTGAGATTAGTTCTGAGTGGAGCGGAGTCGACCCGACTCGAGTCGCGTCGCGTCGCATTCAGACTTAGGGGGAGTACATGCCAAAAAGGAAGTGGAGTTCTGGCTAATGTATTCTTGGAAATACGCTTCATTGTGCTACGATCATAATTGTTGAAGAATGGAATTGTTGATGATGAGAAGCATACATGAGAGATGTCTATAGGCAAAGGTTGGTTTGAGCGCCAAGACTGGTTGGACTGGTGGGAGTTTGAATTTTGGTTGATCTTGTTTAGTTGTAGATTGGGACGTGTCTTTAATCTTGAAGTTATGATGGAATCTGAACAACAATTTTAGAATATATCATGATTACTATGAAGCTTGTTATTAAAGGTCTAGGGACGGCATGGGACGATTTTTGCTATGGGGTTTTGGTTTTTTGTGACTTCTTCGGTTCCTATGGTTTCCATATTCGAATTTTCGTGTAAGTTCTTAAATCCTAGGTTGAAATCTTAAAGGAAACTCATTTAAAATATTTCAAGTTAAGAAATAATCTTCTACAAGCTACAATTCTACTTTCATATTCAAATAGATTTTCTAGTTTATTGGATATTTCAAATCAATTCCGATCTTAACACATTACCCTCGAAAGTATGCTGCAGTTTTCTTTAAATCAGTGCGAATCTCTGATCGATCAGAAATTGACTAATTTTTGCATTTTCTATTCATTTCCTATTGTTGCATAATTTGAGACCAATTGATGTAACAGTGTTGTCTTTGTCTGTGCACTCATTAGGCATGAGATGGATTCCAGGAATGTGGCCCAGAGTCGGGCCCATCAATTTCCAATCTAAACCAATGCACGTGCGAATAATTCGGTAAATCGTCTGGTCGGTGAAGTCAAGCTGAAAAATTACCTGCTGGGTTTGGTCATAAACGATGCTGTCACTTGTCCCAACCCACATAACACACACACACACACACACGCCACACTCGCACACACAAGCCGACACCCGGGGAGTGTGTGAAGATTTTTCGAAAAGTCACCTTAATGGCAAAACCTGTGCAAAGAAAGAGAGAGAGAATATAAATTGTGTACAATAATAATAATAGTAATAATAATAAAACACATAGTCGAGAGACGAGTCGAGACGTACGAGAGGAGAAAGAGTATTTGTTAAAGTAAACACGCCAGGATATCAAGTGTACACATGCCAGACGACACAGTCTTGCAAGTTGCAACTGTTATACCTATACCATACATATATACATATACATATATCTCTTCTATATGGCAACCTGGGAGCGAGTGGGACAGATGCATGCGAAAGATCTCCAGTTTCTGCACTTGCCGAGGAGTGCAAGAAGACGGGAAGAAAAATTGCTTGTGCGACCATTAGATAGCCCCTAGCCGTTGCCATGGCCCTGGCCCTGGTCCTGGTCCCATTTGAAAGAGAGTATCGTGGGAATGGGCATTGTGAAATTGTCTGCGCTTTGTCAACGGTTCAAGTGTCGCCAGCGACTTTTGTTGTTGCCTGTGTTTTCGTAGACAAATGTTTTCAATTTTTTTCAATTTTCTGATATTTTTTGTATATATATATATACGCATCTACCCACTGTGCCACAAAGAAAGTGGTACGCGTTTACCATGCGTCCAAAAAAAAAAAAAAAAGAAAACATCAGCCGAGAAGAAATCCTCGCCAAACCTCGGCACTAGACTCAAGTGGTCAGCGAACGACGCGTCTATGTTCCGTTCCTTTGTTCCTTGGCACTCTAATTTGTGCGGCGGACACTTGAGCCAGTGAAAGGTTCAGCCCAGAGTGAAAGAGTAGCCCACTGTGAGAAATCCAGAGAGCGTGCAGCTGCAGTTGGCGTGCGTGGGAGTCACTTTTGCCAAAGGGCAAATCGTGGGCATGACGCAATAAATAATATTACATATAGTCCAAAGGTGACCTCAGTGTTTCTCACGATGAGTCTAAGTAAGGTATCGTCTGACTTGTTTCTTGGTTTCTACTTGCATAATGCGTTATATGACAATATGAAGTCTGAAGGAAGCAAAAGTTATAGACAAATTTATGAATTCCAATGAGATCCTATAAGATTGCTCAGTTTTACATAATATATATGTGTATTAAAATAAAAATAATATGTAAAAATGCATTCTATATCATGTTCTCTTTTTTCATTTCTACTTTATAGATATGTATATATTATACATGACTCTACTATAGATCTATCTTTATTTCATTCTTATATCCTTACTATCTTAGCACCTCACTGATATTCCATGTACACTTTGCAGATAAAGTAGACAGAAATATTCCTAGCTCTATCTGACTTTACCTTCTTAAAGTCACGTTCAATCCATTGCACTTTGCACTCTAACCTGTTGCAGGTCTTACAATTTACAATCCTTGATTACATATATTTATGACTATTTACATCGTCGGTGTTTTTTTTTTTTTTTGCCGGCAAAGTTCAGCAAACCCAAAATACACGATCATAAATCATCAATGGAAATCGCCTCGAATGAAACTGCGCCACAAATATTGCATGAATGAAGAAGAAAAAGGGACCTGAGGCCGGTCGACTTGCTGCATGCAACAATGTTGCTAAGACTGGACAAACATTTGAAAGTTTGTTGCACCGCTGTTTGCACAGATAAAAGAAATTGAAACAGCATTTCACTTGATAAGGCACGGGGAGCACGGTCGATAGGGCATCATATCGTTGTCGCAGATAAAACACAGGAAAAAAACGAAGAAGAAGAAGAAAATATCAAAAATACAAAATTTTTAGTGAAAAAAAAATGTGCTTAGCAAGAAATCAGCATTAGGGCTGCGCTGATAAAAAGTGTTGAACATTGTGTTGGACAAATAAGAAAACAAAAAAAGAAACCAGCGGGCGTAGATACTGAATGCACAGATACAGAGACATGCAGATACAGATACACGAGCTGCAGATACAGATACAAACGCTGTGTTTGCATGCAGAAGTGCGCAAACATATTTCAACTTATTTAAAAGCGCGTAAAAAGTCGATAAATGTCATTTATCTGTTTGACCAGAGTCAATAAATATACATATATATATATATATATGAATGTCTGCATATATAGAAAGAAACTGCTAAGAATTGCAGGGGTCTCGTTGAGAAAGGCGAGAGGGGGCGCAGGGCGCGGCTAAGAGTCGTTGGCATGTGCTGCGGGCTGGCGAGACTCGAGCATTAGCGCCAGCTGCAATTATGTGACGTCACAAAGTTATCGCAGCGATTGCTGCTGCTGCTGTTGTTGTTATTGTTGTTGTTATTCTTATATACGCCCCCCTTAAGAGACCCGCATGCTGAAATACATAGATACAAACACACACACATACACACATATATAATTGCACTGATAAGGCGCAGTTTTATGAATGAAAAAGTATTTTTTATTGCCTTTTTGTATGCTTAACGGGCATTTTAACAGCTTCAAAGGCTTTATTTCTGTTGTTGTTGTTGTTTTTGCTGCTGCTGCTGCGGCTGCTGTTCCTGTTGCTTATCAATGAACTTTTCGCGCATTTCGCTTGCAATTTTGTAGCTGGCTGGCGGCAAGCTGCAAGCAAATCTTTTGAAGAAAGCAAGCGACTTTGACCTTGAATACGATTCATATATATGTTTAAATATATGTAATCTTAAAGTATTCATATGTATATATAACCATTGACAAATTATATGTGTGTCATACGTGTTCTTTCACATGACTCGTATGCATGCACACATTCCTCCGCCCTTCTCTGTTTTTTTTTTTGGTGTATATCATATTTGATCTTACTGCGGAAATGCTCGCGACGTGCTTCCAGTAGAAGCGCAAACTGTCTGCGGATTCGCTACAATTTCAGTCATGAATATATGTTCGCTTGTATGTGTATATATTTGAGTATGTACATTTATTTGATTTTATTTACTCTTTTCAATATTTACTAAGCACGGCGCGTGCTTGGGTTTTGAATGAAGCAAATTATGCCTAAATATTGTCGAGTGTAGTTCTATATAAATACATTTATTTGAGTCTATATGAATATATATGTATATTCAGACATATGTATGTATATGTATAGCCATGTATGTGTATATGAATAGAGACATAGTCATCGTGTAGATTGAAATGCCGCAACTCGCATTCATGGTGTTATCTAATACTAATGCCCTACATGAGCTTCTCAAGAAATATATATAATAAGCAAAGCTTATCGGTACGCTTAAAAGAGACTTATAATGTAATATAATATAATATAATATAAAATAATATAATATAATATATTATATAATAAATATAAATAATTAAGAGAGAAAGAATATAAGAGAATAACAAAATAATCCTAATAATATTATTATAAATCTTATAAAAATCTTTAATTCCTCAAATTTTACTATGATTTTCTCTATTCATTATCGTTTCTTAGATTTGTTTGTTCATTTAAAAAATGTTTATTTTTAGTTTTCTGCTATCAGTATTGCATGGAATAAACCCAATTGCTTGTGCAAACTTGTGTAGGGCACAAATATTTTGAAGTTCTATTTGCCGACCGAACATTGATTTACATAAATATATAAGAATTTCAGATGTTTTGATATTTTTGCATATTTTGATATGGCACAGTATGACACAGCTGCATTTCTCAAACATTGGAATTGATAAAAAAGAGTAGGGAATTCTTAGAAATGTGTCGGCGTTCTATAAATACTTGAAGGCACATTCCGGCATACCTTTTATCGTCCTAGGCATGATCACACACATATCTCACTCGCTCTCTCTTTCTCTCTCTGGAAATGGTTTCTCTGATTTGTGTCTCAGCGGTTAAGGGCACTCCTTTTTCCATTCAAAAAATAAACCGAAAATAAAATCATTCATTGAATGGTTTCTTCTTCCTAGAAGTGATGGCCACTTAGTTTCCACTGTCTCAACCAGTGTCACCATCACTGAACGCGAATCGGCGTCCGTTGCGCACAGTGCACAGTGCACAGCGCACAGTGTCTCGCGGCCACTTCAAACTAGGACAAAAGTTGCCCGAACAATAGTTATGGTAACCCCGAAAAATTATGCTCGAACAAAAGTGTTAAATGTAGCATTGGTAAATTTCTGTTTGGAAAATATGAATTACAAGGTGTCCAAAAAGGTATTCATAGTAATGCCCTCGTTCAAGCCTCCGCTGTGCCGCGCTGTCGATGTCCTCGAAACTGAAGAGTTACCTGCCGCGTCCTGCACGCCTTTCAGTTATGTAAGCGGTGCAGTCTCTATGGCTGTCATTGTGACAGGTTGCCCCTAACTCGGTTCTATAATTATTTTTTGGTCTACTGTAAAAAATCAAGTTTTTTGAGTAGGTGTTAAACAAACAGCAGCTCGCACTGCAACTGTGCAAAAATTGCCAAAAAGTTGGCAATATTGTAAGATGAAAGACATTTCTCAATGATTTTGCGGCATAAAGGCACCCAGGGGCTTAACGGGAAGGGGGTATATTCTTAAGAAAGTATTATACTATATTCTTTATTAGCAAGGCTGCTGTTTGGCCTCGATAAATAGAGTTTATTGATGGATTCTTGTGAAAAAATAACCTCAGGGCTACTACATTGGGCCAACTGTGACATATTTTAGTCAGTCAGTTTTCTGATATGCATTGGAATGCAGCAATGGCTGATAGACCTTGTAGTATTATGAAATGTGAAGAACTAACTAAATTTACTAAAGTGAAGTTTAGCATTTCATTTTCATTTTTTATTAAACTTCATCATATTAGGTGATACCTTTAATAGACTTAGTAGAATAGATTATAGATCATCTATGATATCTGAAATTTCTTCAGGTAGAGATCTAATAGATCTTAAACAAAATATGTATTCATTAACCTTGTACGACTCAGAAATATTTGTAGAAATATCAAATGTGAAATTCATTTAGTTCTTTGCTAAAACAAATGTAAAAGGTCTTAAAAGAAATATGTTGTCTTATGCACAGTTAAGGGCATCTCTTCCTCTTTTAGATCACAGTTTTGTATACAGTAATAAATAAATTGGTCAATAGCTTGAATTGCATTGAGAAATCAGAAAACCGTTTCTATTCTTGATATCTAGGTACAAATTGAATCTCTAGAGTGCAGCTTCTAAGATTCCATAGTTTCTTTTTCACAATTCTGTTGTGATCTTTGTTAACTGAAACAGAAATCTGAAAATATTTTTAAGTTACGACCATATCTCACTACCCCTCTCGCCTTACAATCGCATATAAAATTGCATTCAGTGCGACGCAGTTCACCTGTGCTTGAGTCAGACAAAGGACATTTAAAAACCAATTCCATACAATTAATAACAATAAAATGACGCTAAAATTGCAACAACACAACGCCCCTCCCACCCGAAAGGCCTCTTAATAGACAACAACAAAAGGACATAAAGGATCGCATTGTTTGAGCGCATTCACTTGCTCTAGAACGCAGCAGTTCAATGAAGGCGACTGTATTCAAAGTAACGCGTAGTTCTCATTGAAATATGTCGCATGCAGACTCCCAACTACAGATATATATGTATAGATATATATATGTATAGATATATATATGTATATATAGAAATTGCAACAATGGGCGAGCGCACTCGACTTCTCGGTTGCACGTGTGTCAAACAATTGCAATTGTGTTATGTAGTACACGAAACGAGGTCCTGCTGTAGCGTCCTGTTCTCCTTTGGCACTGACCGCTGTCCAGTCTTTAAAGGAGTCAGCGATGTGTGTGCATTGTCAGAACGTGATTTCCTTGTCTTTTAATATGTCTTCTTCTTTTCTCTCAATTTTTTTGGTAGTTTTTAACTGAAAAGTTGGCGCATTGTTTGGCCAGTTCATTATTGGGCCACTCGCCTCTGTTTAGTTGGGCTTGTTTTTTTGGACGGGTTTAAGCTATTGTTCGCCAGGCAGCGCTTGTCCCGGCACGTACGCGGCATTGCTCGGTTAGCCATGGCTACGTTTTGCCGCCAAAAAAAAATAACAGAAGAGAAAAACTTTGCCTTCGGCTGTAAGCTTTGCCTGCGGTCGACTGCCTTTTTAAATTTCTTCGAGTCCGACCATTAAACTAATTTATCACCAATATATAGCGCAACATCTAAGACGGGACAGGGGCGGCGAACCCTTTGGTTTGTGGGAAACCAGCCTAGGTTTCCTAGGCTTGACTGTGTGTGCGTGTGTGTGTGTGAGTGTGTTTGTGTTTGTGTGTGTGTCTATTTACCATAATGAAAACATTTTCAAATATTTTATGCAAAGTTGTTGCAGCCTTGACATGACCTTAGCTCAACCTCAGCCGCGCTACCCCGCGGTGCGTTTGCCAAGGATGCGCAAGATATCCTGTATGGGAATTGCAGGATACAGCATATATATATATATATATCTATGGCATATGCCAAATACCGGTTCGTAATTTAGCTAGCTGAACTAGTTTCCCCCCTCTGTGTTCGCTGTGCTTTGGGCCCTCTGTCATTATGTAGATTTCATGTTAGGTAAGTGTCATTCGTTATTGTTGCCCCATCTCTCAGGAACTGAGAACTGCCAAATGTTGTTGTCGCCGTTGTTGCAGTAGTTAGTGCTATAGCTGTCACTGTCGGCTGGCTCATCAACTATAGATTTTCTCACACAGGATATATGCGTTGGCCATAAAAACCTCGGAAAGCACAATGCGAGCGAACCATCCGATAAAGATCCAAACGAAATGTAACAAAAGCAACAAATTGTGTTGTGAAAAATCAAAGGCAATAGCCAAGAAATAAAATGCAGTCCATTTGCCAAGCATCCTTGCTTGCTGTTGCTTGTTTGCACTGACTTGGTTGACTGTCTAAGCCGCAGGTACAAGAAATGATTAACTTCAATGCCGTTGAAGATTCCACACCGCAATTAGGACTCGGCCCAATAAAAAGCAAACTAGTGCAACCCCAGGCCGAGCGAGCGATTCGAACCCTGTTAATGGCACAGAATTGCGTCGTCACAGGTTCAACTAGAGATCAACCGATCGCAAGATCCTGCGCTGAATCAAACCCAAATGCACTTAGCCATTACGAGTTTCCCTCTTATGAGTGTGTGTGGGGGAAGGCAGCATTATATTTTAACATCAAACAAATAAAGGTCAAAATACGAACTATCCGACTTCAGTAAAAACTGGAATGAAAAAAAAATTAGTGGTAAAAACGCAGCTCAGCTGAGAAGGCAGCCACAAAAGGAGCGCGTGATTTGTTGCAAGATTTCTGTGTAAATGGCATAAAAAAAATTAAGAGAGAGAGAAAAAAAAGCAGATCCGAGTCGTGAAGCAGCGCAGGCGACAAGCCGTGGGAGCCGACATAGTTGCTGCTGCCGTTAATGGCGCAGTTCTGGCCAAATCGGGCCTGGCCTCGTCCTCGTCCTCGTCTGTTGGACAATTAACACAACAACAACAATTTGGAGGCACATCCTTGGGAATGTCGAGCAGGGCCTACTTTTTTATGAATTGTTCATAATTTTCTCTCTCAGTCTCTTGCTGCTTTTTGTGGACAAAAGGCGGGCTCAAAGGCAAGCCGACGCAGCCACAATCAGCTGATTTGTAGAGCAGCAGGGCAAGGGGGGATGGGATTAATTATGTTGACAGGTTGCTGCAATTGAAGTGCGTTCTGGTTTAGTTCTAGGCTTAATGAATGGACAAGTGTTAATGCCAGTACACTGAAAAGAATCAGAGTCCACAATTTTAAAAATATTAAATATTATTCTAAAAATATTAAAATAATTTTGAAGATTTTAACCTTTATTATAGAAGTTTCCCAACATTTTTGTTTCCTTTTTTCCTTGTGTAGGAATTCGTATTAACTTGACATTGTGTTTTGGTTTAGGGTTTGGCGTTTCCAGGTAATTGCATAGCTGGGAAATTGGGTTTCAAAGGCTGCCAGATCCTGGCCATTGACGGGGCACGTACACAATTAAATGGGCAAAGGCTGGGAAAACGCTGGGAAAAGTCAATCATATTGCATAAAATTATTTTCGCCCTATTGAAAATTGATATTTTTTCGCATAGGAAATGATTTGGCAATAAATATAATATCCATTTTGCAAACACAAATATTTTCGCTAGAAATTTATAAATATTACTGTTTTTTCTCCATAAATAAAACTAAAATCAAGACCAATGAAATTCCCCAGCGAGCGTTGAGCACGATTTGTGAATGAAAAGTGTTTGGTAACCGTGCAGCAAAATGTTGCTGAATGGGCCGCAACGGCTCAAAGCAAGGCTCAGCTCAGCTGGCAACGGTTGCGATTTGTATGTCGCCTCAGGTGACAAATTGCAAGGCTTGGCCAACAGGTTGCACTAACTGTTAACCAAGGCCTGCCTTTTCAGCTTCTACATGCCTTTATTTCATTTTTTGTTTTCTTTTGGCCAGGCCGCACAGGCACGCAATTGCCGTGAATGACGCGGCAGGTTTTGTGACCCGGCCGAAATGTGTCATTTCGCACCTCCATAAAACGCAGTCGCAGTCGGCCGGCCATTCTGGCCGAGGTGTTGTGTAATGCTGTTATGCCATCGGCCATCAGTTCGTCTGGGGCAACCAATTGTCCAACCCCCTCGACGACCTTCGCCTGGTCAGGCCTTGTCTAATGTGCGATTTCCTTTGCAGAACTGCATTTGCATGCATCGGATTTTCACACATGTTCGAAAAGCCAAGATAAAGGGTCAAGGCAATTGCTACAGGAGTTGCGACTCATAAAGGATTTACTTGCTCAAATATTTACATAACACAACGTTTTTGGCGCGCAAAAATCAGTGCTGCAACGTGTGCAACGTGCTGCATGCCACTTCCTGTGTGCGTGTTTCTGTAATGCACTCGCTGCGCTGGTATTATTGGGCAGATCCTTCCTGTCGGCATGTCACGTGTTCTTCAGTTGCCACCCACGTTATGCAACCAAGAACAATAATAATAATAAAAACAACATCGAAGAAAAAATAACAGGAAAGCCGAAAAAACACTTGGCCTAATAAAGTTGTCGACAAGGCCGCAAATTCCTTCTCACGCCTGCACTCCTCAGAGATTGTGGGTTTTTGTTTTCACAATTTTCTCATTTAACAATAAAAAGTGAGGTATTCACAGGTGAGAGAGCATGACTAGTGAGTACCCTGCAGTTGTCTGTGAAGCAGCAATATCGCGGTTTGCTATGCTGTTCGGTTACTTTAGCTGTTACTATTGCGTTGATTATGGATTGTATAATAGTGGAATTCCCTATATATACAATTGGCACAGTATTAATAATCTTAATAAAATCTAATTAATAAAATTTAAATTGTAGATGAATGTAAAATTTTTAAAATTTTGTTTATCATACTATTTCAATGTGGGAAACTCATTTTTTAAATTTTTTGTTTATTTTTAAGAACATTTTTGTTGATTTTCGTTTTAAAACTAAGAGGGCTCTAAATATATATTTTAAATTTTTATTTAATTTAAATTTGTGGGGACTAAAAAAAAATGATTTTTTTAAGTTACATTTAAACATTATAAGTTCAACATAGCTGTTTTTCAATTACAAATTTACAGGGTGTACAAATAGCGCGGCAATTTCGCTTTTATAGCACATACACATATTGTGTGCGTATTTCATTCATAAACTGAGCTCATTCAGCGAACGGAATTCGTTGGAAGCGCTGTAAAAAATCTCCTGCAATATATACATACATACATATACATATAGTCTATGTGAATGCTTTCATTGTGCGGCAACAATGCGTCCGAGGCAGGATAATAAGGACACAACTAGCAAAATCTATACAAGTACTTGATGCGGCACAATGCGCCAGGCAAATTTAAAGGACATTCGACCAGCAAATTCTCACGTTCGTTTCATTCGCTCTCGCTGCCTCTCGCTCTATATCTTTCTCATTTGGGTGCATGTCAGATATATGTATATATATATATATGTTTTTTTTGCGGCATTTCTCATTGGTTTTTTAATGTTGGCTAAGGCCCGGCTTAAACCTCAAGTGACCGAGGGCTTGATGAGCTCACATTTGCGAAAAGGAGAAGCGGATGCGCCGCCACTCGGGTGTTCCTTCATCAACGACATCATCATCTGACGATCATCCGGATATAGTTCAATAAGGTTTTTTTTTATTTTATTTCGCAACCGTCAGTCGGTGTTTCGCTTCTTTTTATTTTGTGCAATTTTCATGGAATTTTCAACACATAATCGAGAGATAATGCTGTTGATTATCTCAGGAATTTCTATTCAACTTTTTTTCCGTTGTTATCCTTGTTACTCTTGTTGTGTAAAGTGGCGCTGGTGTTGTCCTTCGCCGACGTGGCTTCCGTTTCATATTTCCTTCAAGCGCTGTGTGCGGCCTGACAAAACTGAGAATCTTCGAGTCCTTCGAGTCCGGTTTCGGCATTTTGGGTCATGTGAATTGTGGCAGTTGCTTGGGGTTTTGTCTTTCTGGAATTTGACGGTTAGTGGAGCAAAAAGTCGTTAGATCACATTTGGCAAACACTGTGAGAAAGTGCGAAATACGAAACGGGACTCCTAGGGGTAGTCGTAGGTATTGTAACTTGTTTATATTGCTTGGGAAATGAAGGAAGATATAATTGCATACTAATAGAGTGAATTTCTCTTTTAGATATCTCGATCAGGATTAGCTAAGTTTTCTGTTGTGCTTCAGAGTTTCGAAAGTATTTTGCTTAAAAAGTAGTCTTGGGATATATTATAGGAAAACTTTGAATCCTGTTCTTGTTCCTGAAACTCATTCTTATAAAGCCCTTATATGATAACTCCTTCCTCTATGAAGCAAAAACTTGATAATCATTTATAAGAATATAATCTCAAGTTTGTTGAAACTCATAAGCTTCACAACTTTTCTTTGACAAAGACGAAAAAATGTAATTAGATTTCATATCAGTATAGAGATTTTTGATGTCAAACTTCTGTTTTTGTTCCCAGCAACAACCCCAAGCAAGAACTGGAGAAAAAGCAACCCGCATGACAATTTGCAGTCTCTGGCTAAAGTCTGGTCAGAAGTTTTGTAGTTATGCATATAAAGCTATGTAAATTATGAAGTCGAAAAGCATGTTTTAGTATTACGAGATGAATGAGATGGAACGTGAGTGAGAGAGAGAAACAGATTCTGTGACTGTCTCTCATTTCGTGTCACTGTTGATGAAGATGAATGATGTAATAATTCCATCATAAAAATGCTTGCTCAGCCAACAATTCAGACGCAACATTAACTGACAGCCTGTCCAGCCCCGTGTGCCAAAGGGTTGTAAGGCCCCCCGGACCTCTCTCGCTCCTTCTCTCTCATTTTCTAGGGCTGTAGCTTTTCATGCAGCGAACTTAAAGCTAAGGCTCAACTAGAATTTGGTCGTCTAGCCAGCAGCTGCTCAACGGCTGCTGTTGCTGCTGCTGCTGATTTACAACAAGTTTTTACATTTGCCACACACTGCAACTGCGGTACATTTTCTCGGTTTCACAGAACTGGTTTCGGTCAAATCTAAAACCTGAGATCCATTTACATTTATCGTACTTAGGGACGTACACTTTTTTTTTGTTTTTAATTTTTATTTTCTCTAAATGCCAGCTTTGCCACTGATTTGATTGCCTTCGAATTTGAGTAGAACTTAGAGAGGAGCGAAGGAAAATCCATTAACACGCTCAGTCAAGCAAAATCCATCATAAAGGTAAATCTTTGTTTACCTTGACCCTGCCTCCACATACACGCACACACACATGCACATTGGGACGTACACAGACAGTCATACATAAACATGCTGTCCGGTATCGATTCGTGCATCCTTTTGCTTGGATACTTGTTTTTATGTCTTCTTCTTGCTGTCATGTGTTGCCCTCGGCTCACCTTTCGATTTTTTTACAACTTTGTTTTCAACATCGATGCATTTTTAATACCCTCTGGCAATGGAAAATGCTTACTGGATCAAATGGGCTGCGGGTGACATCAATGATTCCTTTAAATACATGGGATATACATAAATATAAAGATCATTTATTAAACATATGGAATCGATTTGACCGTTAGTATTTTTGATTGAACTTGTTTATTGCCAACAACTGAAGATCAATCGATAAGCACATAGTTGAGATCTCCTATGAATGATCAATTCTATTCTAGACATTATATATTTCATTAGGTACATTATAAGGATTGATTTAATTTTAAAGTTTTCCAATTAATATATATTCTACTTTCTCCCAAATTTTAGAAGTTATATTTGCTGTAAGACATCTTAATATGTTTTCTGCACAAAATATTCGACCATCTCTCTATCTTGTTAAGATTCAATCAAATCCTTCAATCTCTCATTTCCTTAGCTTATTAGTATGAACAACTTATAGGGTAACTGCTAGTCGAGCACTGTTAATAAAAGAACTCTCGTTTGTTTTGATTGTGTCTTTCGTTGCTGTTGTTGTTGTAAAGTCAAAGTGTCGAATTGTAAAGATCAGTCACCTTTTGCTGCCTAGGCCGATCGCCGTCGTATCCCATAGATACATAAACATTTACATTGCTGTTGCTTTTGTTGTTGTTGTTGCTGTTGCTGCGACTGCCCATTGGCTCGTACCCCTTTATTATGCCAGGCATGTCGCGGTGCTCCGTCGTTTGTACTCGTATCCGTTCGCCTCATCTACTAGTATTTTTACTGTGTAATCACGCTTAAGCCGTGCCTCAGTCGCAGTCGCCGTCGACGTTCCCTCTATGTTCTAGCTGCACGCTTATTTATTTGTTTGCTGGCTCCAAACTGGTACTGGGCATCCATTGGTCTAGCTCTTGGGTCTTCGTCTTGGGTAGCAGCCAGCAAAAGTACAGTCCTCAGTCCTCGTTCTGTTCTGTTTTTCCTGATTTTTCTCCAAGTTGTTGCATCAAAAAGGGGCGACCTTTTGTGTGTGTGTGTGTGTGTGTGTGTGCTGCGTGTGTGTGCTTGTGGCTTGCGACGCAGCCAACTGGTTTGTCTAGTACAAGTATCTCCACCTCATTTTATTGCCTTTGTCCCCCTCCCACCAACCGACTGCTCTTTCCCCCAGCGCTTCTTCTATTTCTTAGAATGCTGTTTTCCTTCTTGTCGTATCTGGCGTCGATCAAGCCTCTCGCAAGTTTATTTACCTCGCCACAGGTTTGTTTACTTTCATTGTCCAAGGAGTCACAGCAGAAGAAAAGAAGATGAAAAAAGAAATAAGAAAATATAATAAGAAAAACATTTCATAAGCCGATTTGCTGTCACATAGACGGAAGGAAGTCCTACGATGCGATGATGCGTTGAAATTATTAATCAGTTTGTATGGTAAATGAAAACTCAATATAGGAAGTAAGGCTTAATGGCAGAACTATTAGGAATGCAGGTAGTAAAATTGTTAATTCATCTCTTTTAATATGCTAATGTAAGCAGAAGGAAATATCTATGGAAAGGTATTATAAATAAAGCTTAGTAAATGTCGGAATTCGCTTTACAGCATATTGTGTTAGATCTTAACCTTTTTCATCTTCTCTAACAAGCAATTAAAATATCATAGCTGCAGCCATCAAGGATCTAATAACTATATTTTTTTGTAGATAGTCTAGCCAACTCAACTGTCTCGGCCCACACAAAAAAATAAAAAAATTTACAGTAATTTAGTTGTTGCATTTTATGGCTAATTGATTTTAATCTGACCGCCACGACGGTGGCCAAAAATCAGCACACAAATCCGTATACATTACCGAAAAAGGCACAGCCTCTCCAGAGAAATGGAGATATATCGTGATAAGGCCAAGACATTTTGCGCATCATCATTATCGGAAGAGCTCTTCTCTCTATATATACAGATATAACAGCCGGGCAGCTCGGAACAAATAATAATTGCAAACTGAGATTAGTTGCGCCCGAATAAAAGTCGACCCGAAAAATATCAATGGAAGCAAAAAACACACTAGGTAAACTTCTCTCTTCCTCACTCTCTCTCTTGCTCGGCCTGCCTCTCCTCTCCATGGTGGCTATCTGTCGTCTCATATCTTTGGCTTTGATATATGCTTCACTGCATCGGACTGTCAACAAAGGAACCTGCCGGGATTTCTAACGGTCATCAGTCAGCTGACTGCTTGAGATACATTTGTATCTGTAACTGTGCGTCCACTTGAGGTGCAGTCGAGCGCAAGATAGCATCAGCTCGAATTTGTTTTTAGAATTCCATGTGTATTAGTTATCTAGGGTAGCACACTCACACACACACACACAGGCAGGACTAAAAAGGATACTATTTTTGGCGCTCTTTTTTCCTTGGTTGTTTAAAGCAAATTCTACTGTGAAAGGATATTAGTGCGGCCTTTGAAAAAAGGATTTTTTTCGTTCGGAACTGTTCATTTTGCGCGCCACAACCAAACCCAATAACTCTCTGTGAGTGAGTGTGTGTGTGTAGAGTTGTGTGTGGTGCGCATTTCGTAGTTCGTATCTTAAACTCACAATCATGACCGCTGGCCGGCTCAAAGGTCGGCTTAAGACTTTCGAGAATTGCCATAGCATGTGGGTGTACGTGCTGCTGAAACAATATTACACACAGCCACACCCCATGCACACACACACCCTCACACACCCACACACACACACACTCTCTCTCACACTGACAATGCTTGCTTTATATTCACTAAGGATATGCAACAAAACAATATGCAAGTTAGTTATTCCTTGCAAAACAAAAGTCCTAAAACTATGTAGAGCTCTAGCAATATTTTCAAGTTAAAGTAGGCTTATCCTTGCAACGTTTCTCATATTCCATCCTTACTCGATTCCTTTTTTCGGCTCTAGCCATTGTTAATTGATTAACCGAACTGCAACTTTGGCTGTTCAGTTAGCCGGCACAGCTGCCTCGATAATATCTGCATATTAGATCTAGGTAACTGGAACCTGGAACTGAGCCTGAACTGAACCTGACCACACAAGTCCTGTGTCCGGTGACCTGTGCCTTGTGTCCATTCATTTGGAAGCCTAAATGTGCGAAATGCTTTTGTGCACATATGAGATGATCTCGTTTTTGTTGAGCGAAAGAGTAGAGCTCACACATGTGTGTCTGCATAGATACATCAATATACATAGATCTAGCATCTGCACTTATTTTTCGCTCTTCTATTTGAATTCCCATTGATCCATGCCATTGAGCAATATGTCGTCAAACAGTTTGCCGCCCTAAGCCTTCAGCTATGCAAATTATGCACAAATTGTTCAACTTCCTGGAAAACAGATCGAGTTCTATATATATTCTACGTATGTAAACACATTTTTTGCACAAGTGCTATAGATTCAGGCATTGCGTATTGAACGGAAGTTTTTATGTTTTTCTCTGGAATTGCCGCCTTGGTTCTTAACAGTAGCTGACTTACGTAATGTTTGTATTAGAGGTTTTTGATTTCAGTTTTATTGTTTTTCTTTTTTTTTCTGCTTTTGGTACTTGTTTCTTGAGTCCCGCGCGGCCTATTTGTAATGTTGTCTAATGGTTTTTCACACTCGTCTGCTAAAATGCAAAGAGCCGAACTCTGCTCAGCTTAAGTCCGAATTGAATGTAAATGATTTTCGTCTTATTTACATGTAGAGTTAGGATCTGAATGCCTTTTGTCTAAGCAATCGTTTTATATTGTCTTAGCATTGGAGGTGTTCTTAAAAGGAATTCGAAAGTTTTTCAACTAACGTATTTGGCCCTTGTTTGATATATGAGTTAGTGAATACGCTGGAAGACTTGCTTTTGATGAGTTTTAATTGCTTTTAGCACTGTTTCAAAGGTACGGGATTTTGTAGGAATAGAAGATAGATAGACTCTACTGATCTTGACTTGGGTGATCTCATCTATAAGTCGGTTTTAGTTAAAAATATCATCTGTTTGTAAATATATTCAGATTTACAGATTTAACTGAATAAAATTATTTGACTTATAAGAGTTTTATCTAGTTGAACTACAGGTTTCTAATAAAAGTTAGTTACACATGCCAAAGAAATGTTCTTTGTCTACTTCAAACTTTCCTTCACCCATTATAGAACTAACCACAAATATGTATGAATCAAAGAAATCGGCACATTTGAGTGCATTGTTAGATCGATGCGTTACCCACAAACAGTACTTCAAAGGGCCTTACGCTATCTGTTGCAAAAGAATTCGCAAACTCATGTGAGCATGTTAATTGCCATTTGCAGAGTCTCAAAAAAATGAGTTGTAAATGAGCAAAAAACTGTGTGGAAAGTGCGGCAAGTCAAGAGAGCCGTAGGGTTTTCGGTCCACTAGGAGGTTCCACAAATCATTGCCCAGTTGCCTAGGAAGATCTGCAGATCGTTTTGCAAGTATGCAAAAACTATAGGATCCCATCATTAATTACCCTTTTTTGGACTTGAAACAGACCGACACGTGCATTGTAATGATCATGTCATCGGGAAGAAAGGGAAGGGTCCTGCGGAACCTATGAGCATAGCGGTAACTAATCGATTCTGTTTTTGGCATTGGGGCAGTAGCTATACTCGTAGATCGTGCGTTTTACCAATCTGTAGATCAAAATCAAATATTTTATGCACACGCCTCGAAAGGAACCACGACCAACGAGCCGTGAAATTTGTTGGCTATCCCAATGCTAATGCATAAATCCAATAGTTATGAAAAAGCAATTATGTTGTATGTTGCTCGAGAGATGAGTATCCCTGGAGATGAGTGAAGCGACTGGTTGAATGACCTCCAAAGTGATTGACCGCTTGGCCGTGAGAAACTTGAATGCAACCCTTCATTAGATCAGTTTTGAAGAGGTTACATAAAAATTAGATGATTGCTTTTTATATTGGGTCTGTCATTAAAATTGACTGTTTGTATTGCTCTAGAGTCCGGCGGGAGGACCCTTCGTTCAAGTTTTGTTATGGAGCGCCTTGCTCAGCAATTTTCCGTTAAAAATCAAAACATATAATTTTCCCCCTGGTGAGACAACAGAAACTGCGACAGAGACGGAACGAGCTGAGGTAAATAATAGAAGGGAACAGGTAAAGACGAATCAGTGCATAGAGGAAAATCCAATACATACAGGTACATAGGCGATGTAGGGGTAGGCCGAACAATAGAACCTGTTTGCAGGGGAAAAGTCCAACTGGAAGTTAGACCCATAAGAAAACGAGTCGAGATTTCCTGCAGAGAGAAATGGAAAATAAACAAGTTGTAGGCACGGGCATTGGAGAAGGCAAAGATGAAGGCGATGGAGAAGGAGAAGGCAAAGGCGAAGGCGAGAGCATAGAACACACAATACGTGGAAGTTGATAAATGGGTAGACAAACAGGTTGAGGCACAGGTACAATCCGTATACATAGAGCGGGTGTGGAGGCGGGGGCGGGGACTTAGCTCTGCGACGGTAGCCCTTAAGCCACGACTGAAGCGCGGCCTGCACGTGGACGCTGTTAAGGATCGGCTTGTGATGAAGCCTTTTCATGTCTATGCGCACTTGGAGACGTCGCTGTAACGAGTTTTCTTGTATGCACTATTCGAAAGAATACAGAAAAGGAATATAAAACGAGTTAAGAGGGCCTGCGGTTTAATGGGGGTTTGGCTTTTTCACAGATTACCAAATTATGTGCCCCTTTGGCCGCGAACAAAGGAAAACCAAAAGGAAAATGTGTGATGTGGCTCCAATAGTGCGCAGTGCCTGGGAAAATCAAATTGCCCCCAAATGCGTTTATCGAAAGTCCGAGGGCAGACAAAGAGTTTTTATGGTGTTAGGGCTAAGCCTATGAAAACTGATTCGAACTTTTGATACTAGATGCACATTAGAAATGCGTACAAAGGGGCATAAAAGGATGGTCAAAATATGGACTTTGAAATTTTATGAATAATTTTATATATACATAGGTCAGAACTACAACAAGAAATGAGTTGATCGATGCGGGACTGTCTATGTCTTTAAGAGATTTATTTAATTTTAAAATTTTTTGAAACATTTTTTTTTCTTATATAGATTTTGATAATATATGAAATAAAGAGTTTTTCTAGATTATATCTAGCTCATATTTATATTATTAGTAATATAGGACCTACTCCCAATATTTCTATACTAATGACGTACATAAGCCCAGAATATTTTCAAAATATGCTAATGTATAAGAGTTTCAACCCTGAAAAATTATCAAACAAATTCACAAAAATTGATTGATTTATAGAGAATTTCTTTGTCCGCAGGGTATTTGCTAGTCAATCAGCTGTTTACATAACTCTCTATTTGCAAAGGCCTCAACTGAAAAGGATTTAAGTTAACATAAACTATGGATTGCAACACATGTTGTCTGCTTTGTTCGATGGTTTATATGAGCTGCAATTTAGGAGTCGACATAAACAAGAGAAAACCCTAAAGATCGATTCCTGCAGCAGCCAAAATGATGTTGAATAAAATAATAATTCAGTTGCTGTCGCTGTCCGTGTCGCGACTGCAGCCAAACAATAACAAGTTGCTAATGAACTGGCAGCGAACGTAGTCAGGGAATAGACTCGTCGGCGTTATTTGAGATTTTATCAAAACAAAACGACAGTCAGGACAACAACTGGTAGCATCGATTGCCTTGCACTTGATCCTTTTGGCTTGGCGCTGGTCCGCAAGGTCCTTGTTTATGACAATGTTTTTATTATTGGGCGCTGGGCTAGTTTGGTGCACCGAATGTCCTGTAATTCGAGACGAGCTCAAGAGATGCGCGGCACGATCTCTTGAAGTGGTCAACCCGTCAGGGGCATGTGATCATCGATATATTTCGTTGACCATATGTCCTCGGTGATTTAGCTCGAACCTGAGCCCGAAAACTCAACCCGAACATGCTTTGCATGTGGTATTGATTGAGCAATTCGAGTGTAGCCACAGCTACAGCTATATGTGTGCTCCCTCTGTATGTGTGTGTGTGTGTGTGCAGTGATTTGGAAGCTGTCAGCAAGGTTGCTCCAATTTCATGGCCGATTTGCCCAAGTGCATTCTAATTAATAATGGTTCGACTGCGACTCGTTAGCCACTAAATTTGACAACAACAGCTGTTGCGCCGTTCGCTTAAATTTCATTAAGGTCACTTTATTGGACCATTAACGGTTCTTTATTTATTTTTGATTTTTTATCTCAATTCCAGGTATACCATGTGCTCGATTAGAAGAATGTGCTTCGAACTGAGCAGCAAAGTCAAGCGAAGAATGTGGAAGACGCCATAAAGGGAAATATGAGATGAATCTTTTTATATTAAAAATAAAATAAAAATAAAAATATTTAAAATTGAATATAATTAATATTAAATTAAATTTATTGCAGGACTACATACATACATACATAAATAAAAATGAAAATTGAAAAAGTCAAGCCTAAAAGTCAAATCAATTTATTGTAATCCTATATATTTGAAGTCTGTCAAAACTGTAAATTTTGTTTTTGTGCTCACATTTCGAGAATTCAAAGAGATCTCATGCATGCTCAAAAATTGAATTGCGAAACTTTCGGGGAATCGTTTGCCATGAGGGACCACAAATTTGGCGTATCCCATTGCACGCCAGCATTAGCTAATGCTGTCTGCGGCCAGGGCCATTAATGCTCTCTAGAGAGCAGCGCAGCCTTGAAAAGATCATTAGCAGGAATAAGATCGTAAAAAGACATGACACGCGAAAAAAAAGGCAAGTGCCGCCCCTTGACCAGCGCTCGGACAGCCATGAAATTGCGAGCGAGCTGGCTGGAGTCAATTGCAGATCGGAGATCACAAATCGCAAGACCTCCCGGGAAATCAATGCATTGTACGGAATTGCCAAACAATTGCAAGAGACAAAAGATGAGGCAAAATTTTTATAGGCACATCAAACATTGGGCAAGGATGAAAATAGTTGGAAATAGTGCGCAATCATGCCGACCCAACCGAAAATATATATCATAAATGTACACAGAGAGACAGTCAGGCACACAGACAGGTTGAAGTTGCGGTTAGGTGTTTGAGGTTTTGCCGCGCCTCGAAGGGACTTCTTAGTTGTGTGGTCATACATATGGAATTCCTGGAAGCTAAGTACAAATGAGTTGGCGGCCAGGATTGAGCGAAAATATTGTGAGAAATAACAAAAGTAATCAAATATGTATATAAAACTATTGAGAGTCGACTTGAGTCCTTCTGCCGGTCATAGAATCTTATATACGTACATATATTATTTTTTCATTCTATTATTTGGTCAGACAATGCCTTGAAGTTTGCTTGTGCTGCCGGCGAGACCTTTGCCTCAAGTGCTCAGCGGCGTGAAGGAGTTAGAAAACGATTATGATTTTGCCACCACACAAGTCGAGGACGCAGCTATCTGTTCATATATATACATATATATCTATAGGTAGGCATAGCTGGTTGCCTCGCGCAGTTTTATGCAAAGTTCTGACGTGTCAAATTGTCAGCGTGAGCTCCTTTGATCCCGGGCAGCGATTTCGCACGGTTAGGCACAGTGCGCCTGGCCCACGCAGCGTGCTCCTGCGCAGCGCTGTTGTGTCCTGACGCATCCCAGACACTCGTCCGCTCATTAAGCGTTGTCCGGGCTGGCGCCTATCCTGTGGCGCGTCTGCCTTTCAGTTTGGTGGCTTTGGCAATTAACTGCAGCGCTTTGTTTGGCGCGCGAGCGCACTTCCACGCCAGGACATGCAGGACACGCACTGCGACACTCTGCTGCGCACTCGGCGCATTTTTCACTCCTTTGCAGCAAATCTAATCGCAAAACGTTTCGTGCTGCGTAATTGCGCAGGAGAAGTAAGAGAAAGGTGCACTTGACCCAAGCAGGTCGTGCAGTTTATCCAGCATATGGTGTGGACTGGAGTTAACTGTGCTGCCACACCCAGCCCCAGTTTCGCCAGGACATGTGCTGGACAAACGGCTCCCGTCTGGCACGCCCACTCGAGCCTCGGGCGTTGCGTAATAGACAATAAATATTTTATTGATTTTCGGTCAATAAATCTGCAAGAGGACGAAAGTTGCCATTGCTGGTCCTATTTTGCGGGCAGCCCAAAAGGACCTGCAGCAGGTACTCCTCGCTCGCCGCTCGTCCGTGCACTTGAACTAATTGACAAACTGAAAGGTGAGAGATTGCATTTGGGCGATAAGACAAACTGATTTTGTGTTCCTTTTTATTTCAGCATTTTTTGCCATTGTCCTTTCGAAATTTATTGCCTTTTGTGTCCTTTGTGCGCCGAGTTTCCCACTGCTCGAACCAAAACAAAGTGCCAGCCTGACAGCCTACCGACAAGGACTATTAATTAGATTTTATGTGCACTTGCCGTACGCTTCAGTTTTTATTACAGATCAATATTTTTGCGCTCGTCCTGTTAAATGGCAACGGCCCCTACTTCGTGGGAAGCCACACAGCGCGATCCCACGGCAGGCCAAGGCTCTCTTACTTTCGGCTCATCATTTATAATGTTTTCTTGACGCCAGCGCCGAGCAATTGGCAAAGCGTTCGACCTACATAAACTGCATCGGGTGGCAACGCCTCTGGCCCCCCTCGTGGCCCCCTCTGGCAGCTCTGCAACTTCAGCTCGTGTCATTCGATAGCTCGGCCAACTTTTAATATGCACATGTTGCACTTTACGGCCCTCGAGCAGTGTCTTACTTGGGTTTCATTGCGGCTGCTACGTGCCTCACGGCCCGAATCCTGCCAAGTGCTCATTGATGTGAGCTTCCTGCACTACAAAATGCATTTAATGTGGGAATATTGTGCTGAACATGAGTTTAATATTCATATTGACGGCTGGCTGTGTGTGGAGTGAACGATGTTGCGGTAAATTTTACTTATATAAAATATATTTTGCTTAATATGGTTTAAGATTTTTCTCAGTTCTGTTCAAATGAATTCAAGTTCAAGATGTTATATAAATGAATTGGAATGAAATATAAACGAATTTATAGTAAATTTATTATATATTTCCTTATTTATATCTCGCTTTATGATATTATAATTTATTGTGAGTATCAGACTAAAATTACAAAAATGAGAGTGAAGGTTAATTATTTAACCTTCTTTACTTAGATATTAATACATATAATATATCATATAGGTATTTTTAAAGATCATAAATTGTTTTTGGGAAATTAAAACTGAAGATTTTATTATATTTTTTACATAATTCAACTACTCCCTTTTCAAGTTAGTCTCAAAATTATACTTTACATCTGGCTAATGACAGGGCCCTCTACTACCTCAACTAACGAGCCTCGTATACATATGGCATTTCTATAGTAAACTATTAACTGTTTCTGAGAGCTGTTTCAAGTGGGCAAATTCCACACCCCAAACTGCAGCACTTTGAATACCAAAAATCGCCCGCCCATGGTGCAAAATGTAAAATTTCCCAGCAGCAAAAAAAGGAAACAAAACAAACTAAAGAGGCTATATATGAAGTGGTCAAAGCACACATGGTTAGGGCTATAGGTAAGGGAACTCGGCTGCTCTATAGTTCGGCAGGCACTATGCCACCCAAGCAAAACCCGACGCCTGTTTCCTAAATTAATAATTGCAAAATTTCGCGCTAAATGAAAAGTACAAAAGTCAGCAGCAGGCAGGATCGGGCAGGAACGAGCAGGATCGGGCAGGAGCAGCATGTCCACCAGATGCACATATGCGTAGCATATTTCGCTCGAGCCACAAACCAGGCTATATATATTTATATATATATAGTTCAAGTCGGCACGAAAAGTCAGTTGGTCACATTTTGTTGTAATTACCGGGTTGGGTAGGCGTACAAAGGGCAGCGCGGCGTGAAGCTTCCACACACACACACACACTCAGAGAACAAGGCGCTAAGCAAACAACAAGAATGCGCCTGGCAGGATAACACAACGGCAGAACAACAACACATACATATGTGAGCCATATGAGCCTTGCAGTTGCTTGCGTGCGTGACCGTTACAAACGGCCGAGCCGTTTGCTATGACTCAGCGGTGCTATATGAGGCATTATCGTGCGATATAGCGCCCGAATCGTGGGCGCGCGCGTCAGTTGGTCTGCGCAAAGCTAACCCTTAAATGGCAGCCGGCTGCAATTGCCCGCCCTCGCGAGATCGCCATATCGGGCTAAAAGCCACCCTGTTCTAGTTAAAACAAGGTGGCGTTTGAGGGCTAAAGACTGCACGACTAGCAGTTGCCCTGTTGTGAATTGACAATTGTTGATATACATGTTGATGTTGGGTACAAATATGTTAGAAGTTGTAAACGAACGAATCTTCTTAAAACAGGATTATTATAAAGAATATTAGTTTTTTTTATTGATATTTCTGTTGACTGTCTGAATATAGGTATCTCCATATAATATATCTCTTTTATGATTATATATATGAACCATTAGATAGAATATCTATATAAAATATTCATATTTTTTTTTCCAAATAGGAGCATTTATTATGTAAATGACCATTACATTAACCCTTTATCTCGATTTCATAATAGATAAAAATCTTTATTATTTGCTCCTTACCCCAAATAAGTCATAATGAAATCTATAATTTATTTTTTATCTCCCTAGGATAAATATAAGTAACACATATAAAATACGCAATGATTGTGTATCGATAAATATCGATAACACAGAATATGAGTAAAGCTAATCAAATTTGATGTAGTTCGTTTAATTGTAAGTCATAAAATTCTATATACAAAATTCAGTATGCCTACCTGAAAAGATATGCTCAATAGCGTGTAAGTATCTCTCAATATTTATCGATTTCTAAATAAATTAAAGCTGAAAATTGAAATGGAAGCAGCTCGATTATTCCTATAAAATCTATCCATAAAACGTGATGATTTTGCCTTAAATCTATACCAAGGCAGCTAAACAGGGCATCAATATTGAGTATTGAGTTAAACGAAATCCCATATATCAATATTCGATATTAGAGCCCAATAGTTTATTTACTTTTAATACATATCGATATATATCGGTCTCACAAAAAACAAGATTTTATTGTATGATAGTCAAGTAAACATTATATTAATTTGGTTCTTGAATCTAACATGCAAATGCTGAGCAAGCCCATACACACGAGTGTATATGCCTCATTGACTCGATGAGGACTTCTTCTAACCTAGACAACTTCCCATGGGCTCTATCCCATGTGAACAGTGCAGGGTATTACAGAATAAACAAGCAGCTAATGTCGCGCCCACATGACCAAAACGAAGCCACCTTTTTGGGCGCAGTTAAAATGGTTGCAGTTGTTGTTGTAGTTGTTGTTGCTGTTATCCTTGGTATATTTATGTTTAATTGTTATGCTGATGTGTTGGCACGAGCCATGCGCGCTGGCGCATATGTCGCTCGGGGTCCTGGCTCGGCTGCGGCACCAGCTCCTTGGGCCAATGTCATTGACTGCTGCACGTTTTGGCGCCCAATTTGTAATGCTGCTGCTGGAAAAACTCACAAGGGTTGCGCATGCGCTGTACTGGTCAAATGTCGCTAGGGAAAACTGTTAGTTCTGCCACCACCACCACCACCAACACCACCGGCGATCGACAGCAGCAGCAGCAACGCCACCACCACCGCCGCCAGCAGCGAACCGCGACCAAATTATGCTGAAGTTGACGCAGCGCTTGACTGACTTCGCCTTCAACTTCGACTTCACCTTCGACTTCGACTTCAGCTTCGGCTTCGGCTGCCGCTCGCAAACAGCACGCGCTCAGGAACCACTTCCTCAACGCAGCATTTCCTCAACTCGCTCGCCCAAATAGTAATGAGTCGGCGGTGTCAGGTGCATGCATGTAACATTTCGAATGACCCGGCAACGACCCCAAGTCCAAAACAGAAAATAAACAACTAAGAAGGTTGCGAACGGGTGTAAACGACTGCAACTATACTTGCTCGATCAATTAAATATGGCTATAAATAAGGCTTGTATAAACTGTATATACAGATAAGAGATTTTTATTGGAATTTTGTGGATAGGTGTTAGAGGAAAAGATGATAGGGATGACCTGTGGATAGTTGTTAGAGTATGAGATGCTAGAGATGGTCTGGTATAGATGTTAGAGGAGGAGATGATAGAAAAGGTCAGAAAATAGGTGTTAGAGAATTAGATGATAGAGATACTCTATCTATTTATATAATATTTTAGTTATGCTGTCTGGAGACATAGATAATTATAGATAATCATGATTATCTATGTATGTCTCCAGACAGCATAACTAATATATTATTAGATTCTAATGGTCATTTAGATCTTTAGTATAGATTTGATTAGATTATATTGCCAATCTGATCAATCTAACTCCAACTCCAACGATCCTTCCTTAACATAATAAATATACTTTATATAGCTATAACTTTAACCGTCTAACAACATTAAACACACAAAACCTATATACTCCACTCGCTCAATGAGCGCGCATAAGAATTTACCCCAGAAACGCATTTTCTTTTGCTCGCGTAATTACAGCGACCAAGTTGGAAGTTTTTCATTCTTTCGAGCGGTGCTCATTAGACCAAAGCATTTTCATGGCTCATAGCTGAGTGTGTGTGAGTGTGTGTGTGTATGTGTGTGTGTGCGTGTGTGATAACAACTCGCGCACGAGCTATGATGGGACTGTGTGTTTGTGTCCTTATGCCTAGCCTATTTGGTTGTAATAATTTGAAATTTTGATCAGGTGTTCCTTTTAGTTTGTTATTTTTTTGTGGCTTTCTTTCGTCTGCTTCTTCTTTCTTATTTTCTGCTGCTACTGCACAGTTGTCGCATTTGCCGGCCAGCCTGGGCGGGTTCAAAGGGGAACTATGAGCGTTAAGAATCGTCGAACCGTATAACACATCAGACCTGTCCCAGTGCATGTGGGCAGCAAAAGCGCGCGGCTTTTTGTTCCCCTTGTCGCGATCGAGCCACTTGGCACTTGAACCGTGTCATGCGGATTTCTCTACCCGGGAGAGAGAGAGACCCTTGAACTGTTACTATTACGACATTATTCTGTATGGCGAACTGTGAAGTTTGATTTGCCAGCAAAACCTTAGGAACAGGTGTCTGTTGACGCCATGAATGCAAAACAAACTGACGAAACATTTTGCCAAATATGAACAGGCCTATTTACTGAAGCAAGAAATTACGTTGGAGTTGGTCGACAACTTTGGAATATTGAAAAGAAAAGTTCTAGTAAATTCCTTCACACATTTTTAAAACTAAGTAAGTGTTGATTACGTTTAAAATGTTAAGGTGGAAATATAACATAATATATAATCAGACCTAGCTATAATTGTAGTACTGAAGTTTAAAGTTCTCTCTCACATTCCTAAAAATTGAAGATTTTCCTCTTTAGTTAATTATCTCAAAGTACTATTATTTATATTCATTATTGAGTTATGCCAACTCGCCTCAACACTTTTGCCGTAGGAAGTTCTACAAGTTAACTCGTCTTGCCTACGTCTCGAGTCACTTATGATATTCTCTTGATTTCCTGTTGGCTGTCACAAAGCGCTCACAGCTCGAAGTCTGGCTCGCCCACACGTTGGCTGTGGGAAGCTGGCGCTCCTAGTTATGGTCTTGTCTGGTCTCGCCTGGTCTGGCAACACGCCAACTCTCTGAGCTGTGCGGATTATTGAGCAATTGTCGGACTCGCCTTTGAGTTACATTTATGCTTGAATTTATGGAGAATACAATTCGAGAGCTAATGATCCCACAGATCAAAGCCAATTTTGAGGGGAGGCGAAATTCTGCGCAGCCCACGTAAGAGTCACGCAAGAGCTGAGGATGTGGATGAGGATGTGATTGTGATATTAAGGTTCAAGTTGAGGTTGATCTTCAGTTTGGGTTAGAGTGAACCATGCCGTGCCCAGTTTCTTGCACGTGCATTGTTTGTGTATAAAAACACTTGGAGAAAGAATAGAAATTAAAAAAAAAAAATTATATGATTAAATTATATTTTAAATTTAAAAAAAAATCGGTAAGTTAGTTTTGGCTTGGGGATTTTTATTCCTGGCGTTGGATTTTTATGATGGAGCTATTTATTTCCAGGAGCCGTAGGATATATGGTTTTAACATATATGTTTATAAGAAATACTAAGAAATACTAAAAGTTTTCCCAGTTTAAGAGCACTCTGACACGAAATTTCAATAATTTTAACAAGAAAAATTCTATCAATGTAAGGTCTTTAAATCCAAGTTTATTTACTACACAACCCTTACATTTTCTCCCAGTGTACTTATGCTTAATCAATTTCTTGGTTGGGGCCCCTGCCAAAGCGTGGAGCACACGTACAAAATAATGATACTTCTGTATCATGGCAGAAAATTGCCAAAAGAATTACCAAAGTACAAAAAAAGTTTGGATACGAAAAAGAACAAATTGGAAAGAAAAGAATATTTCGAGCATGCAAATTGCTTATGAAGCGCCGCAATTTTCCGCTGGTTGCTTAGTTTATAAAGCTGAAACTGATCCGCTTAGCCAGATGCGACTTTCCGGACAAAAGGCTTGATTCACTGCCCGGAAAGTGCATTAAAAAAAAGAGAGAAGAAGAAGAGCGCTGACCACTAGGCGAGGCGAACAAAAGGCAGCGGTTCAAGTGCCGCTAAATATTCAAAAGGTTAACCGTACCGGACACCGGGGGCAAGGCCTAAAGTAAACAAGGCGGAGACAATGAACTGGACACTGGTCGGTCCGCTGCAGTGCGATCTGGGAATCTAACGATCCAGCGATTCTAATGCAATTAAAAATTCTTTTTATATCTGTTTTTTTATATCTCTTGCATTATAAGTCAAATGCGAATCAGGTCGAGTGTTTGTTTAGTTGCGGTCAGTTGGCTCTGGTCAAAGGGATCTACATATATAGCTCTCTCTCTCTCTCACTCTGGATCCGGTTACTTATGTAACTCTTTGCGTAAGCGATCCTCGGGGTCAAGCCGGCAGGGGAGGAAATCGCGTTAGACCATCTAAATTGTTGAAATTAAGCGTTAAATGGAAAAACAAAAGCTTAATCTTTAAGAACAAGGCAATCAAAAGCCAAACTAAAAAGCCGCGCACAAAGCAATTTTAATTAGGGTCACTTATGTGCAGTAGGGGTTGCATTTGATAACGGGCTATCAACGGCTGTTGTTGTTGTTGCTTTTGGGGTGGACCTGCGCAAGCGGTCAACGGCGCATTTCGAAACTAGTTTGCAGCTTTTTAACTAAGTATACCCTGTGGGTAGAGGTAGATGCTATAGAAGGGGTATGCTGATTGAGTGCAAATGTCTGGAAGAGATGAGAGAGAACTATTATATTAAAGATCAACAATATATACGCGATATACGTAGCTTTGATCGTCTATCACTTTCTATTCTCTAAGGGTATATTCACCGATATTTGACTTTGGCAAATTTATCTGCTAAAATGATACCACATTATGTACCAAACAACCCTAGGATAACGCCTTTAAAAAGATCTTAAATACTTTTCAACTCATAAACAGGGTATTCTCGAGTCGAGCACTTCTTACTCACTTCCAATTGTCTTTCTTTTTCAGGATTTTTTCGTGCATTTTTAACGCTGTTCGCGTAATGAGGATAAACGATTTACAATAAAAATCATAATGTTTTTACACCACCCAATTGCGGGTTTCATTTCCAACTGCCCAAGGATATTAATGACCAGCACATTGTTCTTATTCTTATCCTTGGCCAAGCAACGTAGGGGACGGATACAAGATGCGGGGATTCTATGTTAGCAGACATCTTTGCAGTAACAAAATAAAAACAAAGCTTGCAAAGAGACAAAATTTCATTTATCAAAAAATTTTATAAAATTAATGTGATTTAAATGAGAAATTTTAAATGCGACAAGATCGTGTATGCTCGTATGAAATGCATTGCCTGCAGTTTAGGAGCAATTGCAAATAGCTAATCTATAACAAAAGGTGTGAAACTTGACTAATTTGACATTAATTTGACATTTATGTAGCGAGCTGCTTCGTTAAATTTGAGGTCCTGCCAAACCTTCGATGTTTGTGAATTTCATGCACCGACTTTATTTTACAATATTGTGTACTTTTCGTCAGATGTGGAGCTATTTAATATGGTGCGTAACACAGTTTAGTTGTAAATACATACGCTAGATGACTAAGTCTCTGTTTCGTTTAGTTAGTTGAGACATCAACCTGAGGTTTATACAGTAAGCTTTTGTCAGCTATCACTCAGTTTATAATATTAAGCTTTTGTCAGCGAGCAAATTAAAGGAAATCAGCTTTTGTCTGGCTCAACAAGGCGCTGATATTCAAATTTTGTATAAATAATTTATTGACGTTAATTCATGTATAAATTACCAAAAACACAGCTATATTTAAACAACTCAGAGTTAGATGGGAAGTCGAAGTGCTAGTCGGGCTTGCCTGACTAAAAAATACCCTTAACGAGGATACGGACTGCTAAGGTCCTTGATATTTGCACATATGAAGACTTGCTTTGCTTTTTCTAAGTGATCGTAATAATAATTAATAATATTTAAATTAAAAATATATTACATTTACATTAAATAAACATTAAAAGTATAACTTTTACATTTTCGCTTAACAATTACTTAACTTACTTAACAATTTTAACACTTACCAACAGACAGAAGAAGAGGAGGAGAAGTACCGCGCTGCACTGGACGACTGACCACCAGAAAATTAAAAATGCGACTGAAGCTGCGCTGCAGCAGGCTTGCCTTTATATAGGGCAGCGATAGCGACAGCTCCACTCAAGTCAAGCTCAACTCTTGAGCCTCTTTCTGAGTCAGTCTTCACACTCGATCATTAGGCGACCAATCAGAGCACTTTCTGCTGCTGCTGCTGCTGCAAGCATCAGCTCCTCTGATCTTCAGCTGCCTTTATATAGGGCAGCGAGACTACCACTCGAAGTCGAGCTCAACTGTTAAGAATCTCTCTGAGTTAGCGTAAGCTAAACTCTCCATCAGTTAGCGACCAATCAGAGCACTTTCTGCTGCTGCTGCTGCATGAAGGAGCTCTTCTGATCTTCAGCTGCAGCGAGACTACCACTCGAAGTCGAGCTCAACTATTAATACTCTCTCTGAGGTAGCGTAAGCTAAACTCTCTATCAGTTAGCGACCAATCAGAGTATTTTCTGCTGCCTCTGCTGCATACATATGCTAACATCTGCTCTTCAGAACCTTAACTGTTTTTCAGCTCTTCTTCTTTCTCGTCTACTGATTAAATTTAAAACATCTAGCTCAAACGATGTACAAACCATTTAACTTATATTTAACTACCATATATATTTATATACAATATATATTTGTTATCCTCTCTCTCTTAATCTTTTGTTTATTGTAAATGCATAAACTGCGGACAATCTGAATCTAATGGCCGAGCAATTGAAATTGAACTGACATTTATTGACAGTAAAGTATCATTAGAATATTCCATGCCATCAGGCATTCACTTCTGGGAAGTGCGTGGGTTAATTGAGTTTGAAGCGAAAGGACATTCATTGGGCAGGTTGAAATATGCAAATCTATTTATGAATCGAACGGCATTTGCATTGACATCAGATCCTTCGAGCAGTCAATTTCATGTCCGGGCGCCAAAATCCAATTCAATCGAGTGAAAAATGGTTATTGCAAAACATGGAAAGTGAAAAGTGGAAAGTGGGTTGGGGCTAGATTGAGAGGGGGTGCGGCGGAGGTCATAAGACGATTATCGCGTCACGAAATCAATGAGAATAATATTGAGGGCAAATAAATTGTGTGCACCGGGAGCTATTAGAGAGTCGCATAGTTGAAAAACCAATTTATTTATATGATTTTTTATCCGTAATCTATAATCTGTAATCTTTATGATGAAATCGAGCCGCAATTAAGGGGCCGCTCGTGTCTGCTGGCAGTTGCCCAAATGCACGATTTAATTGCACGGAATTCGCTAAGAGCAGTTCGCAGTTGGCTTGGGGTCTCTAGAGCCAAATTGCAACCCTTGCGAGCGGCCGACCCCAAAAGTTGTCAACTCCGGCTGCCGGGAAGGGACTGCAATAACATTACATATGGCCTGGTACTTTTGCTTACGCATCGATTGGCCCGGAGACGGAACCGGGAACGGGCACATCAGTTGAAGCTGCTGCAATACGTCCCAGTGGCAGCTCCCAAAGGGGGGACTAGACCCCACTACTACTGCAACTACCCCTCAAGTTAGACAAATTCTACTTAAAGCGCTCACTCGGAAGCCCGCCGTTTATGAAATCTTTTGATGGGCTCTATAACGTTGTGGGCGGGGCAGTCCAGGGCGGGCCTGGGCGGGGTAGTCTGCGTGTGCTTATTGTCTGCTTGAAGGGTTCAAAGTTGTTTTTGACAACAGCAAAAAAAAAAAAGAAAAACCAAAATGGAAATGTATTTTTATTAAAATTATAATGCTTACGCATGGCAAAAAGTAAATGTGGTTTGGCCACCCGCTGGACACCACCCGCCAGACGCACTGTGGCTGCATCACATGACGTTGAAGCTTTTCTACTGGTTAGCCAACTGGGTTTTGCACCTTTGTTATGAAATACGTAACGTATAGCACAAAATGTCGTAAAAATTAAAGCTAGTCTAAAAGTCAATGCTGAGTGTAGAGACATATGTGGAAATGATTCAGAAAACTATATAGAAATTACACAGATAAATATAGAGATATACTAAACAATGTTCTGGTAAGTAAATAAAGTACCTTAATTTTCGAGTTCTCATATACTATATGAATTTACAATTATTTCAATATAATAAGTTGTTTCCCTGTAATGATATATCTTCAGCAAACTCTGCATAAAAACTTTATTTCTTTCCCAAAATCAGAGTCCTCTGTCACATATTTCCCTAGGAACAGGGTCCATAAAATAACAAAATTTTGAAGTCTTCGAAAAACTTGCCTTAGTTTATTCCTGAAAATCTGAAGAGATGTAGTTTGAATTATATGCTATTCTCTGTGTGCCAATGATGAATATAAATATAATTTTTATTGGTTCAGATAGTAGAGAATCAGAGGTTGATAGCGTGAAATGAAAATCCACTATGATATCTGCTGATAGATCTTTTACATATATCATCCAATCTGTTATTATGATTCGAATTTCCTAAATCGAAAGCAGAGTATTTTCTATTCCACAAGCCAAACTGTAAGTTTTCTTTTATTTTTTCCATCTGTCTATGAATTACGAGCAGCTGAACGCATTTCCCGCTCTTAAGTTTTATTGTTGTTTTTTCTTCATTTTTTTGGCCATCTTTTTTTTTAATATGCAACGGGAGCAGTTCTAGCCGCAGTCAGCACAAAAATGTTAATCCTTTTAAGTGCGTCGATATCGCTTCAGACATCAGTTAACCCTCTCCACCCACGCAACCATTTAATCTTTTGTGACCGAAAAGGTCGACGGGTTGATTCCAGACGCAATTCAAATCGCAGCACATCTGTTGGCGGGCATAAATCTAATTTGAATAGAAAGTATTTGCCAATCTCCACATATGCATGCACATGTGTGTGGTTGAGTGTGTGTGTGTGTGTGTGTGCATTAGCCTGGGGCTGTCATAACAATTTCATTAACAATTGTGCCTTTCGGCCCTCAACCACTGAGGAGTCTGGCTTGGCTGGTTTATGGGCGCAGGAAATTGAATTAAATCTAGCGAAAGGCGACAAAGATATTTATATTTGTTTAGGATTGTAACAACTTTGCGGCAAAGTCAAAATACTTAAAGTTCAAGGCAAAGTCAAGTCTTTGAAACCTTAGAAATAAGTTAAAGATTTCATGTGGAAGTTGTTGGTTGGCTTAAAGTGAAACAGAAAATATTTCAGTCGAAATGATTTAGTAATTATGTAATCAGATAATATATGTGATATATGATAACTAAAGCATCTCGATTTAAATTCATTATATCACAAAGTATTTTTTTTATCCAAAAACTGGGACTTAACTTTACTTTTAAGACAAAAAATATTCTGTTATGAATATTACGACAATAATATTATTCGAGTTATGGTGGTCTGTATAAAAACCTTTAAAATTTCCAGGTTCTGAGGTTCTGAGATCGATAAAGAATTGAATGGATTCAGATTGTCGCCCTGATAAGGGAAATACTTTATGGACTCTGCCACGCCTTTTTCTCCGTATTGCAAGTATTTTAAGAAAATTATTATAAAATCTAAATTTAAATTTTCAATTGATTCAGGATATAAAAAGATAAATTTCAAAAGTAGTATGTGTGAATCATATTTCGTCCATAATAAGAAATCTAATATAAAATACAATATCTATATATATATTATACATTCTTAATATATGATGCAATTTGTTATTCTATATTATATGCGATACAAATATATAAATCCATATTACATTGCTATTTCGTCTTATTTCCATTTTAATGCAAAGTTTTTTTTTAACCTACGAACCCAGTCTATGAATACAAAACGTTTTCATTATCAAAGCTGACTAAGTTTATGTCCATATATAAATGGTAATAGGCTATGGGCCAAGTTTGTAATCCGCAATCGAGTGTTTCATTTCCTGCAAGCACTCAATAATTCATCTGATCAATTGGCAAGCTTTGGGCCCAATGGTCGGAGTCCATCACATTTTAATAATCTAGGAATCCAAATGTTTTGTCTCTTTATTTGGTGGGCAAATGTCTAAAAACCACAAAATATGTGGCGCTGTCTGCGCTGCGTTGCGGTGGTTGTCGCTGCACGCACCACCAAGCATAAATCCAATTGGAAGCCGATTTACTGTGGGGCGCCGGCAGCCGCCCACAAAAATGTTCAATCAGCATTTACAAGGGCTTGACATTTAAATTAACACTGGACTGGACCAGGCCACACGCATTTGGTGGTGGAAAAAAAGGATATGCAGGATTCTGGTGGACTGCATGCCAACGCCAGCTGGTTAGTCCTTCCGGGTTGCTGCTGGGCGTCGGTTGTTGTTGTTGCTCTCATACAGTTAATATCTGTTTATTGATATACATGTTTCATTTGGTTTTGACATTCAGTTTTATTTTCGCTGTAAATTTTCATTGTTATAAATGAAAAATGAAATTTATTTTAACTCTGAGTATAACTAGCGTATTCATAAAATTTCGTTTAAATTACATAATATTAAACTAGATATTTTCCCTTTGCTCTCCCTCTCTCTCTCTCTCTCTCTCTTGCTTTCCTTCCCTCTCTCTCTCTATCTCTCTTTATTTGCGTTTGGAGTTTTCTTTGTCTGCATGCTTATTGGTTTTTCGTTTATCTTTGATTCCCTCATGTGTCTAGTTTTAGTTTTAGTTTTACATTGAAAAGTGAGAACAGAACATGACATATGAGACAGAATTGGGGGGACAGGGTGTTGTAGTATTTGTGGAGAGTATACGAACAGAAATACAATGAATAATACAGAACGTGCCGTACGTATAAGATGACTAAACCAAACCACATAAAAACTAGTTCATTTAATTAACAGCTGCGTGCGATCGCCAGCTTTGGAGTTACCAACAACAGTTTTGGTACTTGAGGCCTACCTACTCTCTCTATTCGTGGGTGTTTGTTCGAGTTCTCAATGAATATGAATCGAGTGCTAATTTAAAACTAAAACAGTTTATGTTTCTGTTGTTGCTGCTGCTGCTGGTGTTGGTGTTGTTGTTGCTGCTGTTGCCATTGCTTTTGCTGCATTTGCTGTTATACAATTTTTGGAATTAGTTTAAGTTTTCAAGTAAATTTTGTAAATCCGAGAGACATTTTGGATTGTGCCCCGCCCTCTAATCCTTGCGCACATTACGCTTGCGGGCAGATTTCGTGGTGTGTTCCTGTAAAGAAAGTAAATAGACATTAGATATGTTTTCCCAAGGAACTTTCTTATTAATTTATGATTAATATACCTCAGTCTGTGTGGGCTCTTCATCCTTCTGGTTGAGCTGCTCTTTATTATCTAAATCAGACTTTTTATTCTTTTTGGGACTTCCAGAGTTTGCTGAAATCTCTGTTTTGCTGTCACCAGTCGCCAGCGCTGGTGCCGCATCAGCATCCTCTTCGCTCTCGTTCTCCTCAGCAGCGACCTCCTCCTGCTCATCGTCGGGCTGTAGTTCGTCCGTTTTCTTAGCCTGAGCAGCTGCAGCATTGGCCGCCGAATCCTATTGGGTTGCAAGCGATTGATATTAGAAATGGGACTCGAAATGTGGCTCAGTTCATTTACGCTTTAGATTTAGCTTTAGCTACATTACCTGACTCTTAGCTTTGCCAAATCTACAGTAGATGCCGATGACAATCAGTGATATGAATACGACCAGGCCACCAGCCCAGGCCGTGGGATAGGCCTTGGCTAGCTCAAGTACCTTGTTGACCAATGAGTCCTACAAAATGAGATGAGCAAATAGCAATAAGGGTGCAGAGTGCAAAGGCGGAGGCAGTATGCGAGTGTGAGTTCGTGTGTGTGAGTTTAGCTCTATATCTTATATACATATATATCTAATATAGTCGAAAAGTGACCTCTTTGGATCGTCGATACAAATAGAAGATATAGCAGCTGGCGGGTATCAGCAGATATAGGAAGTATAATGCCCACCACCCGGGCTTATAATTCATGTGCCGCATCAGTCGATGCCACAGGGTTTTCTTTTAAAGTTGAATTGATTAGGAAATTAGTATTCTATTGTTTCTATTTTCTTTTTTATGGCATTTGTTTGTGAGTGGGCGTGGCAGTCAACTTACCGATTCGCGATCAATGTAGCGACGCTTGATGTCAAAGCTATTGGCGGCGAATTCACGAGCCACATCCACGTCGTCCGTTACGATAAGGTTATCGAAAAGTATCTCATTGGACATAGACCACAACTCCAGACCAACAGCGCCCTAAAAGAGTAAATAGATAGTCAAGAGATCGTATTTTGCAGTCATTCCAACTGCTTACAATAGGCGTCATTTTGAATGGCATAAGATCCTCGAAGAAATCGGGATTGGGTATCTTGCGCGGCGCCCATTTGCCCTGGTAATTGGGATTCTCGATCATGGGTGCACGCCACTTGCCCTTGTACTCCGGATTGGGAATCAGTGGTGCCTTCCATTTGCCGCAGCCCGGTGCCTTCTCACAGGCAGGATTATCCACGAGCGGTGCCTCCCATTCGCCATCGATTTCAGTATCCCAATCATCGGGCTTGGTGGCTGTGGGATCGGCTATCATATCGGGCTCATCATCCAACCAGCCATTTGGCTTGGTGGCACTGGTATCGGGTATCTGTGGCAGAGCATCATCGTTCCAATCATCGGGCTTTTGTGACGTAGGATCGGGTATTTTCTCGCGCTCATCCCAATCAGCTGGCTTCTGGTCAGTGGGATCGTCGATCTCTGCGGGCGGATTGACTGGCGGCTTAAAGTCTGTCAGAAGGGAGCCCTCGTTAACGATCTTATGATCGACGCGAATCTCAAAGGTGTTGTCCGGTCGCACAACCAGTTGGTACAAATGTGGCAGCTTGTCCTTGAAGGGTTCCTCCAAACGGTTCCTAAGAGTGATAATAATAAGAAATGATAAAAAATAGAAAATAGATTATGATTCTCGATGGAGTCTCTTTGGGAGCTACTTTCAAAGATATTTAACTAAAGTTGTATTGCAAAAGCGGAATCTAATCTATAAGCATAATATATCAAGAATACATATATATCTAAACTTCAGCAAACGCTGAATCACTTTTAGATTTTACATGACAAACTTGTGGCGCCCTTTGCCCGGGTATAACAAGTGAATGAACTCAATCAGCGACAGCTGTTGCACATGGGGTTAATCTATGTAAATAGATAGGTATATAAATGTCCATAGATGCGCGGGCTTATCTGCATGGCATGCATAATAAAGTAGCAAACGGTGGTTGCACGCGGGTTTCTATATATGTGAGTGCGTGTGTGTGTGTGTGTGTGTGTGTGATTGTGTGGCATATGTGGGTCCACTTACTTTGGTTTGTTACAGTGCTTCTCGGTTATGGTGCCGTTAATTGGATTTACGTGACGGAATATGAAGTGCAGTTTCACATCGTTTCCACACTTGTCCGGTCCAAACATGATGGTGTAGGGTGTTTTGTCATTGAACTAAAACGAAAACAGAAAACAGAAACAAAACAACCAATAAGTAAACAAGGAAATCAGAGCAAATTCATATTTCAATTGGGTCTGCGACTAACCGTGGTAAGATCTTCGGTTTCCTTGCCCGACGATAGCAGCTTAATGTACGAGCCACCGCACTCTTGACCCTCCTGTGGAATACGAAATTGAAATTGGGTCGATTAGCTTTTAATTGGATTAGTCAATCCATAGGCAGCGGCGTCTGATGCAATCCACCAAGTCTTTGCAGTGGCCAATTGGTTGGCTGCTTCGTTGGTTGTTGACCCACCTGCATTGTGACCTCATATTGCACCACCAGCGGCTTGTTCGATTTGAAGTCGAACTGTTTGCTCAGGCGCGCTGAAATGGCTGCGTGCTTGGCCTTAGACTTGAGCACCAGACCCTTATCCTTGGGCCAAACAATGCGCAGCGGCGACTCCCAGTTCCAGATGCCATCGTATTTGGCTATTTCCTCGGCAATGTCGTCCTTTTTGGCTTGTGACTTGACCCAGAGTTTGCGAGAGGCCTCAACATCGTCGAAATGATCGGCGAAATGGAACTTCTTCGGCTCAATCACTGGACTCTCATAGACCAGCTCCTCGCCGGGGATGTTGACGGGTTCCTCCTGAAGAGATGAGAGATAGTGATGAGAAATATGAAATATAGATTTGGAATACGTTAAAGTCTATGGTATATAAAGATATTTTATTTGCTTAACATTTATTTTTAGTCTTTTATGGCACATGATAATTAAATGTGTGCCTTAGATCAATCGATCAATCGCAAGAGAATTAGTCAGGTATCAAAAGTAACACACTTTGAGATAATAAAGAAAGCTCTAGAATGTAAAAGTTGTTTCCAATGGAAACTCCGAGATAGGGAGAAGTGCAGGCGCATTCGCCTGTTGATGCTCAAAGAGAATAAATTCGCACACCCATATACCCTTTCCTAATCATTCGGCATGGGTACAGGGTACAAGTGGGGGAAAAAAACCACGCGGCTGACACACTTAACTTTTTATCGTAGCAGAGCGAGTCGCAGAGAGTGAAACACAGAGACAGAAGCTGAGACAGTGTGGCGAAAGGGGCGTCTTGCGTAAGTTTGTTGGCTTAGTGTATGTGTGTGTGTGTGTGTGTGTTTGTCTTTGCTCGTATGCGTGTGTATGCAAGTGCAAATCGAAATTGTAACGCGGGTCAGCGCTTTATACGGCGGTCACGCTTTTTCTCGCACACACTATTAACCCCTATAATGCTCCCGGTGCCATGAAACAGAACAGAATAGAACAAGAAACAAAAACAACAACAGCAGCAACTGTTGTTGCTACTGACGTGTACTTTTGTGTGCCGGTGGCAACCGGCCACCAAAATATATACACACACACACATACGCACATGTATTTATGCATAAATGTATGTATGTATGTCGTATGACGTATGTATGCTCCACGTTTTTTTTTTGTGTTTTTGCTCGTCTCACCTGAACATCTTCCACAATGCCGTCGTCATCGAAGTCATCGATCTCAGCCTTAGTGGCGCCGGCTGCTGACAATAGACAGCATGCGGCTATCAGCAGCAACGCCCGCGTTGCGCGGCGGCCCCGGCTAAAATTTAGCTGCTGCATTTTTCTTGCTTGTGGTTTTTCTACGCTTTCAACCACCTCCTCTTCCACAACGGTGCGAGCGTGCGTGCGTGTGTGTGTGTGTATGTATGAACGTATTTATGCGTGTGTTTGTGTGCTCTGAGTAGCGGTTGTAGCGCTCGTTGTTAATCGCTTTGCGGCTGCTTGCGTTGCTTCTCAACGTTTGCTACGTACTGCCGGGCGCTGTGGGGCAAAACGAAAAATGAAATCTAACGCGGCCAACTAATTTGTAATTAAGTTAAATTAAATTATACATTTTCACTGCGCCTACTGTGCTGTTGCTGCTGCTCGCTGTTTTGCTTCTTCTTTCACTTTCAGCTCGGCTGCAACTCTGATTATAGTTTGTGCCTAAAAAATACCAAAAGCCGAGTGTGTTTTTCACTAGTGTTGTGCAGTGCGCATGTTTGCTATATTGATGACGTCACAGGCGACGAGTTCGCTCGTTTGTGGCGCAGAATTTGAATTCGAATGTTAACAATAAATAAAATAAATAAAATTAAAAAAATAAGTTTATTATTGACTTAAATTCATCAATTTATTACATATGTATATTATATTACCTATTATATATAGGTAAACAAATTTTCGAGCTAGCTAAATTAAATGTAGAATTAATAATATAATACATGTGTTTTTAAGAATTTTGTTGAACTATGTACATAGATTAAGATTAAAGCATTATTATTATTATATTTAAAAAAAAAAAAAAATAATATATTCGATTTTGTTTTCTTTTAAATTATTTTATTTTTGTTACTTGGGGGTATAATCATAAAATATGTATTTTTAATCATATACACTTGCTTAAAATATAATAAATATACATATTTTTCCATAAACTATAGTTTAATCAATTGGTACATTCCGTTTATCTATAGAGTGGCTAATCGAAAACATAAAGACAATTATTCACGCATTTTTTGCAATTATTTTAAAAGCTTGCCAGCTCTATTAACAGCTCTTGGTAAAACAAAACTTTTCTTTATATAAATATATCTATGTGTGTGTATATAAATATGTGTATATATAGGATGCACATAAAATGTTGTGCATTTGAGCATAAAATTATAATAAAAATTGCAGGCTTATATTCGGAACGGGCTGCCGGCAACTGTTGGATACAATTCAGCCCCGCCCACAACGCTCTTAGCTGGGGCTACTTTTAACCATTCAATTTATCTACTCTGGCATCGGTGCAACTGACTGTTGCAGTTGCAAACAAAAAAGCTTTCTGTTTAATGGAATATTTAACACAATTTAAAAAGTTTCTAAAGACAAACAATGGCTCAGACACTCGCTGGCACAATCAGCCAGAACTTTTTTCCAGCTCTCTGCGCCACACACACACACACATACACAAACATAGACATACATGCACACACACACTCACACACGCTCGTTAGTTGTTTATGGAAATTGTGTAATGACAGTTAATGACGGTGCTACATCTAGATATGCATAGACAACATGCTGGGCTGCGCTGAGCTGAGCCTACCTTCCCTCCCGCATGCTACACGGCACTGCATAATTAGTTTGAAGTGACAGTGTTGGTAAGTGTTTTATTAGCTCAAGCAACAAGCAAAGCAGCACACCTACAAACACTTGTGCTCGATTTTCGCTACTGTTTGTTCTTGCTCTTCTTCTTCTTCTTCTTCTTCTGGCAAAAGGGCTGCATAATAGAAGTTTCACACAATGAACTGTTTTTATACAGATGCATATATAAAAATTATTATGTGTGTGCCAAATAAAGTATACAAATTGCTGTGGCAGGTTTTGTTCTTTTTAAGTAATTTGCGTGTAGCTTGAAAATTTTGCTGTATTTTAAAGTGATGAGTTGTGTATGAAAAAAGAATTATTCACTGATATTTACTTGCATATAAGAGTATCTATATACATACATATGTATGTGAACATATAAAAGATTGGTGCAATTATGTTGTTTTTAATATGATTTATCAACTTTGAAGTGAAAGCTCAAGGACACTGCTATTTTTGTGAACACAGCTGTATGTATGTATGTATGTATATATTATATGAGCTGATTTTCTAAGAGAAGATTGAGTGTATATTTATATTGAATCTCTGAACTTTTTCTGAAATGAGTCACTTCAACGTTTTATATATTTTTGCTTAGCTTTTTGGTGCTAAACAATGAAGTTAAAAGATATAATAAAGATCTAAACATTAAATTAACTAAATTTAATGTGCGGCTTTTAGAATTTAGTATTCTTTATACATAGCATTTAATATAAGAATTGTATTAAGTTCTTTTGAATAGCTTGAATGTAAAATTTAGTATTCTTGGTAAATACCATTTAACAGTAAAACTGCAGTAACTTCTTTAAAATAGCTTTACTGCACAGAGACCTTTCGAGTTTTTGTTATTGTTTATGTCAACACTTCTTAGTATTGCTTAATCTAATGTGTGTACCCTATTAACTGAACATATAGCTAAAATTATGTACATATTATGTTTGATTTTTCTCTTTAAAATATATTTGTATCTATATTCCTCTCTCTATGTTTATTTCTATATATCTCTATATAAAATTTATATATAAATATTTATATTATAAATAAACAATATCTCTCGCGCTCTCTCAGTCTCTTTCTGCTCCCATACTCTCTTTTTAAAAATTTCCCTCTCTCCAAGAGTCTCTCTTTCTTCATATCTCTTTCTCTCAGCTTCTTCTCTCTCTCTCTCTCTCTCTCACTCTCTCTCCCTCTCTCGCTCATTCTCTCTCTCTCTCTGTCTCTCTCCCATTTTATAAATATCCGTCTCAAACTCTCTATTCCTCTCTTTCTACATCTATTTTTCAGTCTCTCTTCATTTCTCCCTCTCTGTCTAACTATAACCTTAAGTTTGTTATGAGAAAATGAGTCCTCTATTTAGGCGCGCTCATGAGATTTTAAGACTATGTTGCTGCGCAAACATGAAACACTTGAAAAATGCACTTAACACCATAAACATAAGTACACAAAACACAAAAAATATGCAAAACACAAATAAACACACACACACACACGCACGCCTAGCCATAGCCACGCAGAAGCTCATCAGCGAGCTTAATGCGCAGGAGCAGCGGCAAGGCAAGGCAACCGAAGGATGTCGACATTAATTTTGATGGGGCATAGCGCAAAAGTTTTGTTTTAAGCCTTTGGACAACGTCTCTGTGTGTACACAATAATAAAAAATAAAGCACAAGCATTTTCACCTGCGGGGCAGGTGTCTGAGTGTGTGTGAGTGTGTGGCGAGTATCAAAAAACATATGAAGGAAGCGTCGTTACAAGCGGACGAGCTCAACTTAGTGTGTACTTAACTTCCGTTACATGAACACTCGCACACACACATAGTTCATTCACACGCATGGCCAGCTGCATATGTGTGTGTGTGTGTGAGTGTGTGTGCGTGTGAGTGTGGTGTTTGTTTGTTTATGCCAAAAGTGTTGTAAAGTGCGGCGCTTTGTCGGCAGGAAACGCTGAAAATTTATTACCGGACAATTTTGCCAGGGCATAAAAAAGCGAGAGACAAGTGCGACAGGGGGAAGGTGGGGCACACACACACACAAGCATGCATATGCATATGCATAGTTTGCTGGGCAGCGTAAGTGTATGCAAACATGCCTAAAAAAAGAGAAAACAAAAAATAAACGAAGAGTAGCAAAAATTTGGAGCAGGCAGCCTAAGCAGGCGGAGGCGGGCTGCATTAAAAATTCAAAATGCCCGACGAGCAGCGGACAAGGGCCTGGCCTGCCATTAACAGCATACTAGCTGGCAGACACACACCCACACACATGCACTCTCATATATGTATGTATGTATATTTGTTTGGCGGCCTCTTAAGCGCCTGTCTCTGTGTGCGTGTGTGTGTGTGTTTGTGTGTCGGCGCCTTTGCTTTGCTTTGCTCACCTTTCAACAGCTCGTTTTCGCACCTTTCAAATGAGTACCGTTCTGTGTGTGTGTGTGTGTGTGTGTGAGTGTGGGTGTGCGCTCAAGAATTTGCAGCGCCGTTAAAACTGAATTGATTTGTTATTCATGTTTGCTGACTTATGGCCAACACTTTGGGCGTTGCGCCTACCATTCAACGTAACCAGGACCTGGCCTCGGCACCAGCTATCCTTTTTTATTTCGTCCTTTATTTCGCTCACTTTTTGCTTTTATTTCTTCATTTTTTCTTTTTTTTTGGGTTTGTTTTCTTTTTATTTTTGTTTCTTATTTTCCAAACGTGAATAGTGAAAATTTAATGCACGCAGCGCGCGCGCATTCACCTGAAATGACGCTGAAGTTGTGTGTGTGGATGTGTGTGTGTGTGTGTGTGAGTGTGTGTGTGTGTTTGTTTGGCTACTGCTTGAAAGAGGCGCACGGTTCGTTCAAGTTGCTCTTTGGCTTTTATTTTTATTAAATTGCCGCAAGGGGAACATTTAGCGCATGTTTTAATAAAAATTAAAAACAAAATAAATAAAAATAAATAAAACTGAGCGAAATGCGCGCGTAGCGAGCCATGAATTGCCAATGCTGAGGGAAAGGCCAAAGGGGGTAGCTGGGTGGGCATGGCTTGCGGGTTGGGTCTGCCGCGCTTAAGTGGCCAAAAGTGAAAAGGCTTGAAGGGGGCTCAGATCGGGAAACGTGGGCACAAATTGTGGCAGCAACAGCAGCGGCAGCAACAGCAGCAGCAACAGCAGCGATAATGCTAGTTTTGAGGACGCGCGCATAAATTAAAAATGATTTTTTCTTTATTTATGAATATTTTATTTTATTAAGCCATTAAGAGTTAAGTACTATATAAGCTTAAAAAATCACTGCCGTTAAGTTAACTCATTTACTCAAGTGGTCGACTTAAAAAAGTAGTGTGCATGAATGAATGTATTTATAAAGCATTTGAAAGGATTTACGTATTATTTATATATCATGGAAATGATATGGAGAAGAGAGATATATAGAGAGTCAGACAAATTTCCTTATATTCTTAAGTAATAAAGTCTGATTCGTATATCTTTCAGCTTAAAGTTTGTCTAAATAAATAAATTTAGTTTCATTTTGTTTCTCCATTGTATCAATCATCTTTGTTATATATTGTAGTTGCTTCAAGAACTATTAACAAAAAGTTCAAGTTCATATTTGTAAAACTTTTCTGGTTTTCGAGATATTTTGTATTAAAATGATATTTTTTTTATATATTGGATATTAATGAAAAAAAAGAGATATTTGCACATATATCATATTTAAAAAATCGCTAGAATTGGAACTTTACCTAAACAATGATGTTCTATCATTCAATATATAAAACACCTATCATATCTCTTAAATCGTCTTCATTCGAACAACCTTATATGACCACCTTAGATATAACTGTTTTCAATATTTAAACTCCCATCAAAAGTCTCTGTAAAACTATCTATTTTTAGGGTATTCAAGCTAAGCTTTCTCTTCTTCTTCTCCTTCTTCTAGCTATTGTTTTCTATAAACATCCAGCCCAACACAAAGCTGTAGCCAGTTGTACTGCAAAAGCAAATTGTAAATTGTAAAATTTGATTTGGGTTGCGATCCTTTTTTGTGCACCTTGTGGCACCTAGTGATTATCATGCCACAGGAATCTGCCGCATTAGCTGCCCCATTTCGGGGCATTTCATTCACTTTCGGGCGGGTGCAAGAAAGGCTGGCAAACTTTTAATCACCTTGGCTGACAAGTCAAGACAAATAATTGCGCCGCCAGTCACATCTTTTGTGTGCTCGGGCGTAAAACGAGCACAGAGCCACCCCCACACGGTGGCCCACGCCGACGTCCCCAGCTCCCATGGCATAGAAAAAACATTTGCAGGCCAGCATAATAAATCAAGGCATAGAAAAATATTTAAATTTAAATGTTTTAAAAGCAGACGGAAGCCGGAACTGGCTGCGGCGGCAGTCACTTTCATTATTGAAAATATAAATCACATTCATTTGGCCAGCACAAACAGCAACAACAACAACAGCAGCAATCAGATACCCTTTGAGAGCTGCAAGTGAAATTGGCTAAAGGTGAGGCAGGGGCAGCAGGAGATGGAGTTGTGGGCGGGCCCGGCTGGCCGGGTTTGTTTTTGTTTGTATTCTGCGGCTGGCTCTGCGGCGGGTTCTCATTTTTACGATAAAAACAAACAAATTCATAGCTAATAAAATTGCTAATAAATAAACGAGAATGGCGTAAGCGAAAAAAGGGACACGAGCCAAAACAAAGCAGCCGCAAAGCAAAGCAAAAAGGAAAAAACAAAAAAAACATCACACAGAGAAAAAAGTTGGATATAATGAAAAAGTCGGTGACGCCAACCTGGCCACATTGACCAACAGCCGGCGGCCATTTTGGGGCTAACGGTGCATTAACCAGGTGTGGGTGGACACATTCATTCATGATGGGCGTGGCACTCGCGTGCCACAACTGCCAACAATTGCCACCAATTCCGTGTACCCTGTCCATGCTTCGTTTTTGCTCTTTATTTTTATTTTTTGTTCTTTATTTATTGTTTTCGGTAGCGGATTTTGTTTTACATAGTTTTATTTTTTAAATAACATATGGAATGGTGTGCCCAAGAGATACTCAGTAAAAGTAACATAATTATAGCATTATCAATCAAGATTGGTAAAAATTATACATCATTTTTGTAGATATTTATTTATTTAGTTTATATTTTTCATATATTATATATTCTAGTATGAGCTATAATATGAGTTCAGAAAATATCTCTAGTCAAGTTGTTTGAATGGGTAGCTAGCATATTTTCATATATGCTAACGTCGCCAAGGTCAGAATTCAAACAACTTAAAGTCTTTGGGCGAGTTTATTCAACGCAAACTATGTAAACATTTCCAGAGTATGGACAAGGTGCACGAGTTATTTTTAGATATTATCTCGCAGTTCATTTTTAATATTGTTTTTGCTTCTGTTTGTTGTGTTGGGCATTCGATTCGTTGTTGTGGTGCAATTTTAATCAAATGATTGCTGGCGTCGACTTGTCGTCGCTTTAGGAAATCTAGAAATCCAATTACTTTTTGATGAAAAGCGGCTAGGTAAATGGTCAAGTGGTGCGGAGGAGGGAGGTAGTGGAGGTGAGATGGGCAGCATTTGGTTTTATGTAAATCAGTTGGTAAACTGTATTCAGGTTTATTAGCCCTTTGCAGCTGACCGCAGGTGCTGGACCATAAAAAGTGTTTGGTCAGGCAAAATGAGCGCTGAAAAGCGGCGAGGAAGATAGATCGGAGCACTGAGAAGTTGAAACGTGGGTCATCATTTCATGTCTCAGCTCATAAATCTATGGCGCATAAAAAAGCGCTGAGGACGGCGAAAACTGGGGGCCGCTCAAGTGCTGGACCCAGGGGAGCCGGACTCATAGAGGTCATGATATGCCTGCAATTGGGTTTTCATTTCATCGTTCTGTTAAGGTTTTCCTTTCTTTTTTCCCGGATACTTTCTTTATTTTGTTGTGTTAAATGAGAGGAAGTTCGTTTTACGCTTACTATTTGCATTTTTATGGAAGGCCGCGTGGAAATTGAGCCATTTAATGAGCTCTGAAGTTGCTGAAGCTTTTGGCCGTGGATATGCCAGGATTTAATGCGCATATAAAGATTATACCACAGATTCGAGATCAACGTTTTTAATGGCCCATCCACTCCAGCCAGCGGCAACTGTAGCCGTCTACTTCGAACAGACTCAACGAAATATTGCACAATTTAATGGGAAATTAATAAACCAAAAACAGCTGCTAAGCCATAAACCAAACTAACTGAGCTGCTATGGCGCCAAGGCGGCTCAAACCTTCTAATCTTAGGCCCCAAATGCGACCTAAATAAACAAAAACAAACAAACAAGCTCACACACCCACACACACACACATTCAGAGAGGAAGGAGTACAGATAGATAGAGAGGGACAGATGACACTCAGAGATAAAGCTAAAGATACAGCTCGAAAATATACAGATAGAAATCCAAGGTCGCGTACCCGCTGATAAACTCGTGTTGGGGCCGAACACGACCGCAAAGGAGACTCAGAAGCAAAGGCAAAAACAAACCAAAGGCAAAGACAAAACATGCTGCACACAGTCAAAGGACTAAACCAGGCAAATAATCCTTTGGCTTAAATAACAACAACAAGAAATAGCAAAAGCTGGCATAAAGCAGAAAAAAAGAGCTGGACTTGTGTTTGTGATGAATATGAAATACCCTGGAAAAGTAAGTCACTATGTGGAGTATGTTTGTATATAAAATTATTATATATTATCTGATCTCTAGTTTTTCCTTTCTACAATTTCATAATCTGATTGTCAGCTTAGTCTATCTCATTATACCCCATGCAAAGCTAGGCTAAAGTCTGAACGAATGTATGTTTGACAAAACATTGCTTGACTAACTAGAAGAGGCAGCGAGGGGCGTGGCGAAAATTGCGGCAACTTGCTGAGCCGCAGCAGACTTTGAACTCAACTGCCATTTTTTGGCCTCCACATGGCGTATACTTGATTTTCTTTTTTGTTTTTTTTTCTTTGTTACACGGTCGCCGCATTGTCCTTTTGCTTATCGCGATGCACGTGACGAACGATGGGGCGTGGCACGCTGCTGGCCTCAATGCCGGTTGGCGGCATTTTGAACTTTCTCAGCATCTTTTCGATTTTGATTTCGCCTCATCATTCACTTTCACTCTCTGACTCCGGCCCGTGGCCGTTTTGGCTTTTATTTTCATTTCAGTTTTGTGTGTTTCTTGTGTGTGTGTTTTTTTCGGCTGTGTCTTGTTGCGTATCCTTTGGCATTAATTTGGCAAAGTGTTGTCCTTGTTGGCGGCTTACGATCTCAGCCGAGCGATAAGCGAGCTAATTTCGTGTAATGAAATAAATTAAAATCCGCCATTGTGCAAATAAACAAATTGGCTTGCTAATGCCCCATTGCGTATACGCCGTGCTGTACAAGTGAAAGGCAAGAAAAACGAGACATTTCAATCGAAAATGTTGCTTGAATCGCATTGACTGGCGACAAAAAGGATTTACAACATTTCACAAAATGAAATCAAAGCCCGAATCCCATTCGAATGGCATTTGATACAAGATTTAAATATTCAAAGCATTCGTTACGACTGCTTTAAGTTTTAAGGCCAACAACAAGAACTCAAATAAAACTCAGACACATACATATGCATACACACTCACATACACACACACTTATACTTCTTAGTGTTGTATATGCGCTTATGTGCAAACAATTTGTTCATATTGAATTTGGCCTTGGCTGTCGCATGTTTTATATGTTCTCTATATTGGCTTGGCCACATGCACTGAGCGAAAATGTGGAGTATGGGCATTTAATGTGATAGTCATTTGTCTTCAAATGAGAAAGTGGATAAGCGCTGATGTCTGTCTGTCTGTTGCTCAGATTGAGGTCGTAATACTTTATAGGTGCTGGCTTAGAATGTAAATTCAGAGTATAAGGAATCGAATATATATAACTTAAAGTTTATAAACAGAATTGAGGTATACAAATAGTCTTTTTTATGGAAAGAACATTTTTGGAATACTCATTCATGAAAGTGAAATGAGTATATTGGGTTTATGCAAGGTCTGTCTTGTTCTCTTTTCGTTCGTCTGTTCGTATTTTGACCCCATTAAAAGCTAGATAATATGGAATTTGTAATATATACAATATATACACGCGCTTGATAAAATGACAAGACTTCCCCAATATGTCCATGAATGAGTATGCTGCAGTGGATATAGCTCGATTCTATCATTCTTCCTTGAATTATTTTTAAATATTTAAAATTCATTTTAATTAATTTTTAATTATTTATAATTATTATTTGACAATCAACATTTAGTAGTAAACTTAATTGTATTTATTATTTATATAGACTTTGATTTCAGATCTTTTTTCTGCTTTTTCTGCCAGTGTATTTACTGTATGCCGTTCGCTGCGCTCCGCTTTAGCATTTGCTAATTCGATGCCAAACTATAAATTTGTTAGCTTTGCCACATATGAAAGCGTTTATTTCAATATGTGGGCGTTTTGCTATTCAAAACTTTGCTCATTCTACGTAAGTCTGTGTGCGTGTCCATGTTTGTTTAGGCCAAAGCTTAGCATATGGCAACTGACATGAACGGACGGCCCAGCTGCCCGTCTGTTTGTGTGTGAGTGTGTGCGTGAGTGTGTGTGTGGGTGTGTGTGTCCTGGGGCCAATCTGTGTACGTGGCTCTTGGCCCGCTTTGAATCTCATCTGTGACACTCGTTAAACTTGTCGCCATTTAGTTAAATCAACTAAACCAAATTCAACTGTGGACGGACGGACACACACACACACACATACACAGAGTTGCCCTTTGCTGGTCATGTAGGCTCACGTACATTGGACCGGATGCAGAGCGGAAGTCGTGCATATCTCAAAAGCTCACTCTGCAGGACACCGCACCGCAACGACCCCTCAGTGATCCACTCGTGCCGCCCCGCCCCGCCGCTGCTCACACTTGAACTAACGTGACTTTACATAGCGCTCATTTTTATCAGCATAATTTAGTTGTGGCCAGCATTCCACTGTGCGGCAGGCGGTTGCATTAGCCGTGGCCACGCCCACATTTGAAGCTTTAATTAAGCTGCTGCCGGGCACTTGAATTATTAAAGTGAAGCACGCAAAACCAAATAAAATAAATATGAATATATATATTCGTATATATATATACATATATGTATGTGTGAACTCATAATAAAGTGTTTCTCATGCGCATTTCTCTAATTCACATCCGCTCAGTGGGTGAGTGGCTGCACCACCCGCAGCGCAATCAGCGTCCCGTAACTTTATATTTTTGAAGCAGTTAATAATTTTATTCTTTACGCTGTGCCAAGGTAGCTGCAGCAAAGTACGGCAATCGCCTATGGCCAAGTGCAGTTGGCCAAGAGAAAGTGCATAATTCACAAAGATTACAGGCGCTGGGGCGGGGTAGTGGTGCGGGGCAGTGGGCGCTGCACTCGAACCCTGTTGCGCCGTTGGCTCATAAAAGTTAACGTGCCGCAAAAGTTGGTTAATCAATTTAGTCCTGGGTGTTGATAATGGCCATCATCTTGCAGTGGAGCGACGGCTTAGCCCGAGGTCTCGCGCGACTCCAGTCCTATCTATGGCTATGCTGTCATCTGAACGCAGAATAGCTGCTGCAATAACAATTGCTTTGCAGCAGACGCAACAAAGCAGAATTTAAGCCGCCAGCCACTTTGCATCTCTCACTAAGGGTTAGAGATGAGCGAGAGTTCGTGTTTGTTTTAGGAGTAAATTTGATCTGAAGTTGGGGTAATAAGCAGCGTTTGAAAATGCTACGCTACTCTGTAGTTTTTCGTTTTGCTCTGGCTACCGCTCTCATTTATAGCGGAGCCGTAGCAGAGCCATAGTCGAACGAAAAATTTTATGAGCTCTGCTCTGCTCTCGTAGTTCATTGTTTTCATATCGGTAGCAATAGCAATAGCACAAAACGAAATGAACGACTACGCTCCGTCAGAGCGGTAGTCGAAAAACGAGAGCAATAGCGATAGCTGAAACAGAGAGCGAGATGAAATCATAGCAAGATGAGAACAGAGCCAAATGAGAGCATATCGAGATGATAACAGAGCGAGATGGGAGCAAAACGAATGTGCGAGAGCGATATGTTTGTTTTTATTTAAATTAATGATTATAATTAACTAATACTACATAAACATCTTCATTTTCAAATAAACTTAAATTATAATCATTAATTTAAATAAAAACAAACAGAAAGATCTGCTGCTACTCATATCGCTCTCGCACATTCGTTTTGCTCCCATCTCGCTCTGTTATCATCTCGATATGCTCTCATTTGGCTCTGTTCTCATCTTGCTATGATTTCATCTCGCTCTCTGTTTCAGCTATCGCTATTGCTCTCGTTTTTCGACTACCGCTCTGACGGAGCGTAGTCGTTCATTTCGTTTTGTGCTATTGCTATTGCTACCGATATGAAAACAATGAACTACGAGAGCAGAGCAGAGCTCATAAAATTTTTCGTTCGACTATGGCTCTGCTACGGCTCCGTTATAAATGAGAGCGGTAGCCAGAGCATAGCATAATTCTTATTGCTATTACTGCTACAGAGTAGTTTTTGCAAACGCTGGTAATAAGAGCAGAAGTGAGAAATTTTAACATTCAAATTGATAATTATATAATAAATAATAGGGAGTAGGTATGTTAGTAGTAGTAGTTAGGGAGTAGTTATGCTACAAATTAAATACTTTCTACACACGTCATATGCTTTTTTATACTGTGTTCCTAAAGGAAACAAGAGTATATTGGGTTTTCTATATTACATTGTGTCCGACATCTTCTTTCTTGCAGTATAGTTAAAACAATACCGATCATCTTTGGCTTCAATATTAATAAATTATTATTCTGTACAAGCATAGTGAGAGTGGAGTGAGTGCTAATATGCTCGCTCTTAAAAATTCATAATTCAGCCTAATTAATCGTATTGATAATTCACTAAAATGTCTTCACATATTATATAATTCCTAATTTGTATTTTAATCAGTTTAATTTCTGTTTCAGGTATTGTCTTAGACCCTGTAGCGTATCTAGCTCTAAACATTAACAGTGAGTAGATTTCTAAATCTGTCTTCCAAGACAACTTATACTTTTTAAATATACACTTAATTATTCTTTTTTCTCTTTAACAGTATTTCAAGTTCATGTGATTCTGCAACGGTCCGGAAGATCGAAGCTTTTCAGCCTTTGGCTGTTGTTCTTAATAGCCAACTTAGACTCTCTACATAAGTTTGTGATATATATATACTCCTAAACTATAATTTTTTTATATTTTCAGTGAATTTTATTATATATTTTTAAAACTATGTGTTAGAGCTCAAAATTTACGATACTTCAAACATATACTTAAAATTATTATCACTTTAAGCATATTTATAATATATATGGAAAACTATAATTTATATTTCTTATCTATATGTAATTAAATATACAATTTGGGATAGATTTTTAAAATATTTAATCCCCAATATATAGAATAAATATTTATTAATATTTATAAATACATTTTTCTTATACAAATGTTTGTATCTTAAATAAACTCGCATTTTATTCTTACTGTCATTTTCTCAAAATTTTGAAATATATTTCATTTGAATACTCCAAGTTCGTGTTCGTCTCTGCAAGTCCGGCACGCGCTCAGCTCTCGTGATGGATGCTGGTTGTTGGTCGGCGGTCGCTTTTATGTCTCGGGCAAACTCTGGCCACGCCTTATTTAATGCTTTTGCCCGGTGGCCAAATCTTTGCAACTAGCTCTGGCTCCGGCCGTGACTTTGACTTCGGCACGTTGGCTGGTTTTGGTTGGGCTTTATAGCCAGGTTTTGCAGCCGCAACGACAACGTCAACGTTGGTTTTGGCCAACTTGCGCTCAAAGCCAAAACTGCGCGGCTCAGCCGCTTTTCGCGTAATTAAAAAGTGCGGCGAGCGTTTTACTCAACCCCATCCCCAGCTCCAGCCCCAGCCCCAACCCCAACCCGCTGCTAGTTGCCTGCGCCCAATGGTCTGCCCCAGCTGGGCATTCGCTTCACTTCACAGCTTTGTCGGATGCTGTGGGGCTTGGCTGGCCGAATAGCCCCCACTGCACCCCACGGCATCTGCTGTGCTCCGATTTTGCTGCGCTTTGAGTTTTAGACCGAGCATAAGAGGTTTCAACTCATCTGATTTAAACGTGCTGCCTCTCCTGCCCCTGCCCCGCCCCCGGTTTTGCCTGACGCGTAATTTGCGTTGAGTACTGGGCGAAGAAAAAAAAAATGCATATTTCAAATTAATTAACGCTAATGAAAATGTTTAAAACTTGCAAGTTGCAGTTGTAGTCAAAAAGAAACGGCAGTTGGGCAGGCTATAGCGCACTCTCTCTCTGTCTCTCTCCCCCTCTCTCTCTCTCTCGCTCTCGTATCTCTCTTGTGCTGTGTCTGTTTGTCGACTCACTTCTACTTTTTGTGGCAACTTTTAGAAAACTCAACTAAATCAGCAAATTTGCCAGCACTACGAGTAGATAATTTTCAATCCAGCTTTTTCTTCTGATACCCTGTAAAGCAAAGATATGATAAAGAGTTAATGAATTATGGAAATGTATTTAATGTTAAGCTATTTATGATATATTAAATTAAATCAATATTTTAATGATTTCACGTGAGTTTGTATTAATTGTACAACTTTCTGTGATATCTGCTCGTCGGCTACTCTCATGTTTGATCACACCTATTTGCTTTTTAGTTGGTGTCCCTGTCACACACACACACACACACGCACACACTGGCGTTGATTTCCGCTGCTCGCTGGGTCTTCTTCTTCTGCCTTTGCCTGCCGCACAAACAAAGGCGCCAGCTGCCAAACTTATTTGCCTTGCACAAACTGTTGCACAAACGCCGCACAATGTAATTTCAATCAATTTTATGGCACATTTATTTGCCAAGCACCTGAGCCGAGTCGAGCTGCCTGCCTGGCCCCGTGGCGCACCTGTCCGCCGCCCTTTGGCCCACTGCGATCTGCTGACTGGCCCTGTAAATTACTTGGCCAAGTGCATTTTCATTGCATTGCATAGAAAATTTCATAATAAATTATGAGAAACTTGTTTCACTTCCATTGTTTGCGATGCGATGCGATGCGAAGCGCAACAAAAGCAGCTTTGCGTAGAACTTTTCCATCTCAGGGCAGTTTGCTTTTGTTTTCCTACTACTTCTATTGGTATTATGCATCGGAGCAAAACTTCCTATTGAATTTATAACATGACTATGTCATATTTCACATATATACAGGCGGACATACAGACGCATGCATACATGCAGACCAGGGCTGCATGCGTGCGAATCTAACATGCATAAGATTTTTCCAAATTAAATTATAAAATATGAAAAATCTTATGAATATCTTTTTCGTATCAGAGTTGCAAAAGTTAAGAGAAATGACATGAAGTCTTTATACATATATTTATTGTTTTTTAAGTTAAGAAATTGGTTGTATATCATTTTCTTAAAAGATTTGCAAAAGCTAACGAACCTAACATGTTATCATTTGATATATATATGTTTCTTCTCAGAACTGTCAAGCTAACAGACATGGGATGCAATTTTCTGTATATATATATATATATATATATATATATATATATATATATATATATATATATATATATATATATATATATATATATATATATATATATATATATATATATATATATATATATTTTATATCAGAATTATTATTAGGCTACAAAACATGATTAAATAAGTATTTTTATTATCAACATTTTTTTTTATAGTTTTGAGGGATTTTTTTTTTCTGGATCAAGTTATTTGAAATTTAATTTTTTTTAAATATTTTGTGGTAAATTTGTTTTGCAGCCTTGAAACCTACATATACAAGCATATATTATGAGCCTATCTCAAGCCTTTGAGTATCTATAGCAGCTCTGTTAAACAAGACGACTGTGCAAACTAATTGAGTTTCATTTTGTATTATTGAACAATTTTTACAAATTTGAAACTTTACTGAAAGCCCAAAAAACTAATAAAATGCAGTAGCTGGACTCAATGAGAGTTTCTTTTACTGTGTGCTTAGACCTTAGTTTAATACCTTAGTATTAAGAAAATTTGTTTGGGATATTAAAATTTGATCCAATGAAAAAGATTTTTAATTATATGTTGCCAGAAGATGAGTTTGCTCTTCTGAAGACTTAGCCTTAACTTAAGGCTTAACCTTATCAAGTTAGAACCGATTTTTGTTATCGATAATTCCTTATTTTAGGTTTTTTCCTCTGAACTCTTATGCATCCAAGTTAAGTTTTTTGTACTTCAATCCTTCTCCCATTTTCTATCAATTCATTAGCATTGAGCAGTAGTTGTTATCGTCCCGCTGTGCTAAGTGTAAAAGGCTGTTCCTCAGTAATATTGATTGCCCGAAGCAGTTGCCTTGTGTCAACAGTTATTGATATAGTATTTGGGTAAACCTTTCGTATCGGCCTGTCATGATGTCTGGACATAACTTTTGCTACTGCAAATTCAAAACTATGACAAATAGCTGCAGGCGAGAAGCACAAATACAGCATGCAACTGCCGAGTGCTGCTGCCCTCAAAGGACATGGCCAAGGATGTGAATGTGAATGTGACTGTGTGGAGACAGCTATGCTGGATGCTGAAGCCAACATATGTGCGCTATGCGGCGACAATGCCGCCTTTCACTTGTCAGGTTGCCTGGCCAGTTGGCAGTCTGTTGCAAGCGACGCCCCACCTGCCCTTGGCCATTGCTGCTCCTTCTACTGCTGCTGCTCCTTCTACTCCTGCTGCTGCTGCTCCTGTTGTTTACTGCCGCATTTGACGTCTGTGGTGACATTTGAAGTGGCGCCCTTGGTGCAAGCGGCCAAATAAATGCCGGCAGCCTTCTGGCTGTGTGCCGTCGCCCCCCTTTGCTTTATTGTTGCCTGGGCACGACATTTAAATGGCTCAGCCAAATGCATAATCATGTAATTGTGCTGCAGCTGCAGCTGCACCTGTGACGCCTACGCTGGCCACCTTTGCCTCAGGCATTACGCATACGCCGCGTTTGCCGGGATTTTGGCAACGTTTTTTTTTGCTATTTTTCTTTCTCTTTGGCTGTATCCCATTTGATTTAATGCGGCGCTTAGTAACCGACAATTGTGCACAACACTTTGTTGGCATTCTTTTTGCCTTCGCCTGACACTTAACTGTGAAAAATTGTGAATTATTATGGCAGCACTTGGACCCCAGCCCCAGTCCCCCCCTTCCGCTCTCACCAGTTTATGGCTGCGATTTGTTACGCACCATTGGGCTTGGTAGCCCACAAAAGCTGCGTCAACAATACAACAAGAGAGGAGTATGAATAGTAGCAGCAGCAGCAGGAGCAGCATCAGGACAAACAGGACTCGGCAGGCGCTAGCCAAGCGGTGCGCTGCGCTGCCAGTGGGCCCAGGTAAACAAATAATTCAAAGTCATTTGTGTGACTTGAGCTGCGTCGGTGGGCAAGCTGTTCAGCTCAGCGCAGCTCAACTCCGCCGTGTTGAAGCAAAAAAAAAAAAAAAGAAGAAGAAGCAAATGTCAGATCTCTCTACACGTTGCTATGTAGGTGATTATGACACTAAAGAGGGGCAGGATCTCGCTTTGGCCGGGTCTTTGGCTTTGACTCGTGTGGCAGCAAAAGGTGTCAAGAACACTTTACGCATTCGCTTAGCGGGACAGCATGTCTTGAGCATGCCCTGGGCGTGTGTCGGGAAGGGGGTGCTATAAAAGAGAGATTTGAATAAAGCAAACGCCCGAGGCTAATATTAAAACTCTTCGTACAGGGTATTTCATAGTCGAGTCTACTAGTTTCTACTACACTTAGTTTTCAGTTGTTGCAAAGAGTGTGTGGTTTTTTGCTTTATGCTCAGCTTAAAGGATTTGTTAGGTTAGTTAGAGACAAAAAATATGATAAGTACCTGAGGATTGGAATCTCTAAGTAGAGTTTAAGTTTGGAGTGGGGGTTTCTCGTTTACAGCGCTGACAGCTTTGGGTCTTTTGTGAAACAGGAAATAATTTAATTAGGACTTTAAATTGAAGCTCTAATTAAAAAGTTAATTTAGCTTTTATGCAAAAATAAATATATCACTGGAATAAAGTAAACCATCTCAGTTTGCAGACTTTAAGTGACTACGGCACTTGAGTAAAAGTTTTCATTTGGAAATTAAATATATCTTAAAGCACTTAAAGCTTCGCTCGAGGCATTAGAATTTGGCAAACGTATTCTGTTCCGTAAACTTTTAACCCAAAAACATTCTTTGCTCTTCCATTTTGCACCTCTGCACATGAAATGTGTTTACCTAAGTGAACGGCAGGCAGAAAACGAACGAGGGAGAGAGAAAGAGTGAGAGTAACAGAGAAAACGAGTTAAAGTCACCTACGTCTTGCCATCCATCCGTTCTGCCTAGGCGCCGGCTGGGCCAAGATGTTGGCTTTGGCAAACAAAAAATCTCATTAATCCATTAAGTAAATGCGAAGCAAAAAAAGTTCAAAGCGCCTGTTCGCTGCTGCAGAATCTCAGCTACAACTGTGCGAGTGTGTGTGAGAGAGAGTGTGCAAGTGTGCATATACTGTTTGGCGACACTGTAAAAGAAATCCTTTTGGGAGCACTAATGAGTTTGACATTGTTTTCTACTAACAAGGCAGCAAAGTTAGGGCAGGCCCAAAGCAGCCGCCAGGTGGGTCGCCCAGCCGCCCAGCCAGGCAGCCAACCATCTGCACCACCAGCTCCCGACGACATTTGCCTTGGCATCCTTTGGCATTTCTATTACGATTTCAACAGATGCCAGCCAGCTGCTGTCCCAGACCTAATCTTCAGCTTTAATGATTTTTTTTTGCTTTTATTTTTGAATTTTAGACTCGTTTTTTTTGCATTAATTGAAATCGTTTTTTGATAGCACGCCTCTTGGGGATTTAAAGAACTAATCATGATCAATCAGGGAGAGGATCTTTAAATTAAGATTTAAACAGAAAGCGAAATGAGTTAATTTTTTAAAGAAAAATTTTGTATGGATATGTGATCAAGCTCATTTGAGTTTTTGGATCATATATAAAGGAACAATATTTGAAATATATTTGAATCTTATAGTCTTGAGTAATAACTGATAACTGATTCTGTTTAAGAAACTGGCTCATCGCAAGATTAGATTTGATAGAGATCAACAAGTCTTATAGTAACTCATCCAATCATTTTCCTCTGTTTAGTTTACTATAAGATGACAATAAGAACTTGAAGTTTAGCCTAGCTTCAGAATAATTTCTTAGACTTAAGTTTCAGACTTTGGAATGAAGTCTAACAGAGAAGTTTACTTAATAGGGTAAAAGTCTTTAGCAAGTTAAATAAATAAAGACGAGCTAGTTGCTCTTTTGGGTTTAGCTGAATGTAGAAGTGTTTAAATCCGATTATTCAATATGCTTTATATACTAAAAAGTGTAAAGATTGCATATAGGTATGGCAGGCCTGACTGCCTGACTAGTTGGCTGGTTGGCTGTTTCCTGCGTGCATATATGTATTTTTGGCATGACTAATGTTTCCCTTTTGACTCATTTGGTTATGCACACTCACACACACACAGACAGCTACTGTTAGTGCTGCTGAATTCAGAATTGCCATTACACACACACACGCTTGGAATCTGAAACTACGTGTGTGTGTGAATATGTTACACTCACTGGAGTCTGTGCGCCGAATTTGAGGGAATATGCGGCAGGCGGCGATTGTAAATTACGCCCTAATGCGCCCATTTGTATGCTACAACAATTGCCGCTTATTGAATATTTAGCAAGGAGCGCAACTACCTGAGAGTCAGCGTTGCTGACTTCTTATCTCCTACTTTCGGCTGTAAATGAACTCATTTGGGATATCGCATGCGTGTTTTAGGCTGCTCAAAAATAAGTATGAGAAGAAAAGAAAATGTGAGCGCCAAACAAACGAAAAGTCAAACTTTTTTTTTTGCACTTTAAATAATTAAACCAGCGCACAGGAGACACGAGAGCGGGTTGCATTCAATGGCCACGCCCATGGCAGCGCAAATGTCAGATGTCAGGCGTTCGGGGCGTCGCATTCGTAATCTTCTAGCATTGATAGGCCAACATCAACGGTTGACTGACAGGCCAACTGCCCGGGGCCAGACGGAGCCAAATATCCGATAAGAGCTAAACAAGCAAATGGAATTCAAAGTGTGCCCAGGGCAAGCGTTGAACAAACCTTAACAAGACCGTGACTCGAGATTGTTGAGAAATTGCAAAGGAAATCTTAAGAAATAGATAAATGCTAAAGGGTTTCTTTTAATTTGCATTTGATTAAAAGTGCTGAGGAGATAAATAGGAAATAATAAGAATAAGAATAGGAATGAAATGAGGGGAAGTGGGGGAGAACTATTGATGCTAACCTTATGTGAGAGTTATTTTTAGGAGAATATCGAACATTTAAAAGAAAATAAAGGGTATTAGTATTAGTATCATATTTGTATAATAACAGAAGAGTTTTGATAAAGTATTACAAATTAAATGGAAGGAGAACATATAGATAAGTGTAAATCCAGATAATCTAGAAAGGAGAAATATAGTAGTTTATGCTATATTATATAGTATAATATGGTATATTTTTTTATAAAATTCATTAGACAACATCAATCAATTTAGATCTATAACAAAAAACCCAAACACAATAGAGCTGTCTTTTCGTCTCATAACTGTGCCTTGGCTCAATTCTCTTGGGCTGTGTCGCTGTTTTGATTTCCTGTGTGAATTCTTGTAGCTCGGCACCACTGTGCAGTCTTTGGAAATGTCATTTTAAAATGCCTTTCAATTCGGTCCAAGCACCCACATAGCTCCAGCAACGACATGCATGAGGAGGTGGAGGAGTACGCAATTGGAACTGGAACTGGAGCTAGAGCTAGAGCTGGCGCTGACTCTGGCGCTGTCTCTGACTCTGACTCTGGCTGTGACTCTGGCACTGGTTGCCTTTTGGTGGCGTTGGCAATGACGCAATCGATACTTCATTAAGATATCGTGTTTTTGTGCCTAGACGCTTTCCGTTTACGTTTCCTTGATTACTTTACATAGTTGTTCCTCTGCTTTACTTGGCTCAATTGCTTTCGCTTTGCCTGTCTTATCTGCATTTTGGCCTACACTTCAAGGCTGACTGGCTGCCTGGCTGCCTGTTGGCTGCCCGGGTTGGTTCTTTGTCTTTTACACTTTGGCAAATAAATCGCAAAATCCTATCACAGACACGAAGGGAGCGAGCGTAGCGAGGCGCCTTCCTCTCAAAAACATTATTTGCCGCCGGATGTATGCACGAAGGCGTCAGCGTCAGCGTCAGCGTCATGTGGCTCGGCTCCATTTGGCAATTGGGGGAAGCCGAGGCTTATTTAATCGTGGGGTCGAGCTCCAGATGAGTCCAAGCGACCATTTCTCGTGTTTATCGCACGAACACAATCAAATTAGCGCACATCGAGTACAAATAACTAAAGATAGCCAAACAAATATCCACAGCTCCAGCTGTCAGCTGGTGGGGACTCCGCCTTGAGTAGGTGTGGCATATGCAAAGGCCACAGTTGGCATTTGGGGCAGCTAAGAAGCCGTGTGGCCCGATGCAACATTGTTGTCGGTTGCATGCCTGAATACACTTACCTAAAGGATCTACGAATTGTGTCAGGAAATGTATTATGATTTAGTGGAAGATACAAATCTGATTACAATTGTTAATAGAAATCCAAGCATTAGTTATATGTACTATATAAGTATATTGTTGTCATTTTATAGATATTTTCTTATCATTAGAGTATACTTCTCATAGATAAGTTGAGAGTATATTTAATCTTCGACATCTCGCACATATCTCTATGCATCTGGCTGAGCTCTGTCATCGTATGTGGCCTGCCTGCTGTGCGTGTCAGCCAAATTAACTTGCCCAGAAGTGAGATTGGAGGGGGAAATGGGATTGTGGGGCAACTGCACTTCTTTGGGAGCTGTGGGGCGCCTGTAACAATTGCACTTTGTACTTTGTACTTTGTTTTGGCATCGCTGCTGTCACAGTGTCAGGACTTTTGTTGTGCAGTGTCAACGGGCGCTGTAAGAAACTTTGTTCATATCGCCACATCAGGCAGGCAGCGCACACACTCACACACACTCACTCACACCCACACGCATGTGTGTTGCATGCTGCCACAATGTTGCAAGCGTCGTGTTGGCTGTTGTCATATCTACGGCCACATGCGCGCCTTGCGCATCCGTTTAATCAACATTACTTGTGCTTAAATCAATTACAACTAATTACATTTTATGGCCCGTTGAAGGCAACTTTGTGGCTGCCACAGCAACTGCTTGCCACACGGCTGACGCTCGCAGTGCAACAATTCGCCAAAAGAATGCCAACCAAATATCCTTTGAGTCTGCTCAACTTCAGCTCAAAAGGCGTTAATATCCACTGACATTGCAACGCGGGCAACCCATTGCCCCCCAAGGCAGGTGCACTGCATGCACAGCTTTGTCTCATTTGGAGCTCTGCGACAAAGTGCAAAAATTAGATGACAAATGAATGGAAACATTCCGAGTGCCTGCTAAAATGGATTAGACCCGGCTCTGGCAATGTTTGTGGCGCCACACTCGCGCTAGGCTTGATAAATGGCGTTTGTTGCGCCTTTTTGTGTGGCGTGAAAGCATCGAAAGGGCAGCCAGTTGTACGAATTCAAGTTTAAAGCTTATTTGCCGAGTGCTGCTAATGATGCAGCGCGGAGGTTGGGGAGTTGAAAATTAAATGGAAATTAAGTTGTTTTATATGTCAAGTGTGTTTGGGGTAATAGGATGGTGATAAAGTATATTTTATTTAATTAATTTATTTTTTTCTTAATTTAGAGTTTGTGGGTGGGTTTCGCTCTATTCTTCATTGCACTTGTGACCACACTCATGTATTTTCCCAATTTTAGCCGCCAGTCAAGAGTAAAAAGATATATAGTTGTGCCTGGCACATGAAGTTTCAAGCAATTTCCTCTTACCAATGTGTGTGTTAAAATTCCTTATCCTTTGATTAGTACTTTCTCTGAGTCTTTATTAAAATAATTCCGAAATATATAATATTTCCATTTAGCTTTTTTCCGCCCTCATACACATAGCACTTATGTGCAGTCATGCTTTATATAGTCCCCAATTTCTGCCCCTTCTTAAAGACTAAATTGTGTAATTTGAGCTTGCCACAAAGAGTGGAATATGTCCGTTGCCCTAGCATTTAGCTCTGTTCACATAATAACGGTCTTTGCTCTAGGCCAAACAACAAAATTCATAAACTATATGGCCAAAGTGGAGCTAATAACAAAGCTGCTGCTGCGTGGCAGACACACTGCAATATTTTGAGTAGCTCATAAATATGCATTTGCTTTTTGCCTTTTATGCTAAGGATTTTCACATATTAATTTTTAATATTGCCCCGCCGACAGGTAGTCCACAGCCAGTCAGTGAGTCCGTGAAGTGGACAAAAAGCGCGCTGGCTAATTAGCTCGCTGGCCTGCTCCCTCAATGGCCAATTGCCACGCAAATCAGCGACATGGCTGGCCGAGTGCCGGCTGCCGGCCCGGTCTAAACACCACGTTTAAAGCCAAAAAATAAACAACAATTTAGTGCAGATTAGCGCTCGAGTCCTTTTGTTTGTGCCATTGTTTCAGGTGCTGTACGGCAGGTGGGCAAACAGGAGGCGGCGTCGGAAGGGGGCGAGTGGTTGGCTTTGACTGGACTGGTGACATTTAGGCTTAAATGTGCCTGCCTGCTTACATGGACATAGACATGGCCAGTGTTTGGCTAATTGCTACACTGAGAGAAATGATGTGTGGATTTGTAATGCTTGAGGTAAGTTGAGTTTAAGTTGGGAAAATTTGAAACATATTAGTAATTAATTAGCTGAGATTTTGTAAATTGAATAAAGATTAATAAGAGAAGGTGTAAGTATCTGCTAGTCGGATATATCTTTACATATTTATACATTTATTTAATATAAAATAAATAATTCAAGAAAAACTTTATCTACTAATGTTTGAACTTCTACTTAATTCAAACATAGTTAAAACAAGTTTCTATTTCTTTATAAAGCAACTCTTTTTTTCGCTGAGTGTAGTGTGAATCGCGCGCTCATATAACAATAGCGACTCGACGTGCACAGGCAAACTTCCGCTTCCGCCGCTGACTGGCAAGTGAATGGGCAGGTGCGTTGGCGGTTGGGCTGGTCTAGATTGGGCGGGGCCCTGGCAAACTAATTAGATTCGTGCGCCTCATTTGGCCACTTTTGATTTGTGTTTGTGTGCCAAGCAGTTGGCAAAAACTTTTGGGCCACAGAATCTTTATTATCTTACAGCTGTTTCGACTGCCAGCCAAGTCAAGTCAAGGGGCGCTGTAGACAGCGCGTATTTGGTTCAAGTTCGTCCGGCTCAGATTTGCCATCAAATGAAATGCAGCAAAAGCTGACGAAGAAAACTGCGCCAAAAATAAACAGAAAATAAAGAACAAGTAAGAGTGCTCTAGTCGAGACTGCTCGACTAGGGGATACCCTGAGCCCTGAAGAGCCAAATATCAAATCACTCTACGCATCTTTTATGCATGCATATAAACAACACACACACACACACACACATATGCACGCAAGCATAAACGCGCGCTCTGTCAACTGCGCAGTTGACGCAGCGACTGCGCTTGGGCTGCAATGTGGGCATTACTATGGGAACTTAATTGTTTAATAACTTTTCTTAGCGATGAACTAAGTGCATCAAACTTTCACAACTTATTAATGGCATTCATATGTATGTATTTGCCAAAGCACAAGTCTCTAGTATTTGATTTGCGCTTTTTACAAATAGGGGGCTATTGGGGGCGAATGGGGCGTGGCATCCAAAATCTAAAGATTACGTAATCTCTGTATTCATTGCACGCAACTACATAGCAAATTTGAAATCTCTAGCCCAAACGATGTACCAACCACGCCTTAAAAACACTTTAAAATTATCGATAAATGCTCATAAAATCGAAATGGAATGAGTTATCGGAAAAATTTTATAAACTTGTGCAGCGTATGGTATTATCGAGTATTCATGTAAAATTTCAAGTCTCTACGTTGCGTACTTAAAAATATCTCGGCGTTCACACGGACGGACGGACGGACGGACGGACAGACGGACGGACGGACAGACGGACGGACGGACGGACGGACGGACGGACGGACGGACAGACGGACAGGGCTATATCGACTCGTCTTGTCGCGCTGATCAAGAATATATATACTTTATGGGGTGTGGCACGCCTCCTTCTGCCTGTTACATACATTTTCACAAAACCATTATACCCTGATTTCCCATTTTCAATGGGCTCAGGGTATAAAAATATAAAAAAATCTCAAATGCTGGCAAAAATTGCGACATGTGGCGGGCAAAAAAAAAAAGAAAGAAATAAGTTCTGCCAAGCCGCAAAAACAAAAAACTTTTTCGAAAAGTAAACGAAAGCGCAGCAGCAACAACAACAACAACAACAACAACAACAACAACAACAACAACAACAACAACAATGACAAAAATTATGCGAAATTTAATTTGACTTTTCTCATTGTTTTTTTCTTCTTCTCTTTTCTTGTTGTTATTTTCGCTTAGTTCTTTTTCCAGCACTTTTCTTTTTAGTTTTCACTGCGGTTCTCTCAGCAACTGTTGTTCCACTTTACTGTTGTTGTTGATGTTGTTGTGCTGCTGCACTGCCAGCTGGCAAATGCTGGCAACTGCTGCGCTGCATAAGGATACCCCCAGCTCGTAATTTGCCAGCTTGGCTTGTACATATTTCATATTATTTAGTTGGAAACTGTTGTGGGCCCAGTGTAGAGCAAAAAGTAAAAAGAAAAACATTTCTCGGTGAGGTATAACTGGCTGCAGTATACACTGATTACAGGCTAGATGCAGTCTGATAATATTTGAAAATTATATATTATATTGAATTCAATTTAAGGAATACTACACAAAACTATAGCGAGATTTCCAGCACAAGTGAATATACAATATAATACATTTAGAGTTCCGCCAATATACCCGCTTTGCATCCATGCAAACAGTGTATTAATGTAAGAGTTTAAAACAAAGCAAGCTGGCAAAGAAATATGATTATCTAATATGGCAGGAGTACTGCAGTGCCAGCAGGACATGTGCCGGCCAAATGAGGCCCGGTCAGAAATGCGACGCTAAACGGCAATTGCCGTTCCATCTGAGCACTAGGCAAAAGTTCCATTGTCTCTCTCTCTCTCTCTCTGTCTCTCTCTCTGTTAGTGTTACATCATGTCTAACATTGTTGTTGAAGTTGAGTCTTGGGGCATATTAAGTTTATGTGCATTACATTTTACGAAGTGTCTTAAGAGGTTGCCACTAGGCAGTTTAAGATGAGAATATGTAAACATAGGCCTTTATTATATAAATGTTTTGCAGATTTTGTGTGAACAATAAAGGAACTGAAACTAATTAGGGGTATGTGGAGTATAAAAATACAAATTACCTGGATTCGATAAAGAGCAATAAATGGATACGACATATTATTTTATACTTTTTGCTGTTTATATTGTAGTTTTTTGTAGTATGTTGAAGCCATTGAAAAGGGGATATAGGTTTGAGAAAATGTATGTGAAAGGCAGAATGCGATGCCGCAGATTCCACCAAGTGTATATATTCGTGGTTACGATGATATGCTGAGTTGAAATACCATGACTGCTGTCTATCTGTCCCTTTGAATTTCTGTTCTTCCGACTGCAGTGATCTCGCAAACCACAAAAGCTAGAGACTTGAATTTCAAATATACAAATAATTCGATATAGCATACTCATTATGAGCTTTTTATTTTTTTTTTCCAATAACTCAATCCACATCTTTATAATATATATATATTATATTGTGTTAAATATTAAAAAAAAAGAAAGTTTCCTTAATGTGCCCCTGAAATGAATAAAAAGATTTTGTATATATCAGATTTTTTTCTATTAGAGAATTGTGCATGGGAAATACAAATACATATGTACATATGTATGTCATTAGCATGTTTTGAAAATGTTATTAGATTATCTCAATCACATTATAATAGATATATTTAGAAGAAGAATTGCTGTTTTAGGTCACTCGTATTTATTCATACATAAGACATCATAAATAAAGGAAATATATATACATATATATACATATAAAGGAAATATATATACATATATATCTATTGTATATATTATATATATTTTAGTGCCGTATAAATGATGTGGAAATATGAAGTGCTTAATGATGTTGTGGTCGAGCGGGCTCGCATCAAATATGCAATTGGTAATTGACTTTTGATATTAGCTGCTGATATCATACTTGTATTTATATAAACATTAAAGTTTAATATCTAAATGGATTAAATAAGCAAATAAACTGAGCATTTTTGGTTTTTTTTTTGTCATTCCGTTGCGGGCTTAGATTGGAGTGTGGCAAATGACTAATTTATGCGCACGTTCCAGCTGCGGCTGCTGCTGTTGCATACAAAGATTGAACCAGGCTGCCACCTGGGCGGCCCATGCGGCATGTGTGGCATGTGGCATGTGGCTGGGTGTATGCAATATGCATAATGTGCGCCCTTTGATTTGCCTTTGCGAGCATATTTATTTATATTTTATTTCAGCTAGCTCTGCTCGCCCCTCCGCCCCCACCTTGGCAACTCCTTCTGCTGGCGCTTCGAGTTTCTGCTCTACATTTTTTATTTATGTTTGGTGCGGGTGTGTGTGTGTGTGTGTGTGTGTGGGTGGCGACTGCTGGCTAAACACTTTCGCATTTTGCCATGCGCTTGGCTTACACAAAGCGCACGAAACTCAACTCAAGCACAAACACAGATACACACCTAATCACGCTTGGGTGTGTGCTAGAAGTTGTTTTCCTATATACATATATTTTTTTCTGGGCTGTGGTGGGGGCGGCCGTCTTGCCAAAAACTATAAAAACTGAAAACAGAAAACAAGCAGCGTCAGCGTCAACTAAAGCGCTTAATATTAAAAACAAAACCACAACAGCAGCAGCAGCAGCAACAACAACAACAACAACCAAAACAAGAGCTCTAGAGCATGGCACAAGAGCAAAACAAAAAAAAGTTAAGTATGTATGTGTTTTTATATACATATATGTTTGTGTGTGTGTGTGCTTGCATGTATGTGCATGCTTTTAGCTGATACAAACAGCATTTGGCTGGTAAGCTGCATTGCAGTATCTTTGCCCCACCGACCGTCCCGCTACCTGCTTCATGTATTTCTAATTTTTAACCTCTCTCCCAGTCATACGCCCCCATCTCTCCCCCCTCTCTCTCATTCTCTCTCCTTCTGTCAGTCCCTCTGCCACTGTGTTTGTCGTTTTCGTTTGGTTTTTATTTTGCAGCTCATATGCTTGTGACGTTTAAGCTGCTCTCGTTCTCCCCTGCCTCTCCTCTGGCTTTCTTTTCGCTCTTCATTTTTGTTTAGTGTATTTAACATTTTTCTTAAATGATACTCAACACAAGTGGCATTTGTTTGTCTCTTCCTGTTGACTGTTGCCCTCCCCACCTCCCGCTCCCGTTTTCGGTCTGTCGTTAAGTGCGGCTGCTAGTTGCGGTAACAGTTGTCAAAGTGACCTCAAAGTGGCAAACCATACAACAACAACAACAACAACAACAAAATAAGCTAGAGCTAAAAAAAGTTATTTTCAATAGAGAGATCTGGACATAAGAGCAGCGCCACTTGCGAATTGATTTTGGGGCTTGATATTATATACAGAGGGTTAATAGTTTTGAAGCTATTTTTTTGCTTAAAGATTATTCGTATAAGTTTTAGATATTAGTTTAACATCTTCATTTCTTAAGCATAAGAAAACTTCAATATACAATTTCAATTGAATATGTATATGCTTGATTGAGTATACAGGGTATTTTTAAAGTCATGTATTTTTTTTTTATATTGGTTATTTGCACTTTAGCCAGAGGGCTTAACTCGAGCTGTTTCAGAGCACCAGAGAGAGAGAGAGCGAGATAGAGATTTGCTGCTGCATTTTGTTTGCCTGCTTGTTTTTAGCCACTGTAATGAGCTCCAAACTTGACCCGCTCAGCGTCAAATTATGTTTGACATTTATGCAAATTACATGGCATATACTTGTTCTTATTTTTCAACAAGAATTTAATTAGTTTACTATATATGCAGATATATGTATGTGTGTGTGTGTGTGTTTGTTGTTCGACATGTTGTTTGTAACTTTAACAGCAACACGAAATTTCAAATTTAAGAACTGTTTACTGGAAATTTTGCTATACATACATATATAAAGAACATATATTATGAAACATTAACATTATGTGAACCAGAAGTTTGTCAGTTGGGCCATTTTCAATTATGATGGTATTACTTTTTAGTCGCGCTGATATGATATTTATTGCCTTCAGGTCATCTTACAAAGTACCTATGAGTGGACTCGCAGATCTTACACATTGTGTAGTGATTTTCCAATCCCTTCAATTTTACTTATACTTAAGAATCTTGAATAATTTTTAAGTTTCCCCTAACACTCTCTATCTATTATAGTTTCAATAATATTACTGATCATACATGGTTGGACTGACACATAAAGTATCCCCATTGGGTTGGTGGTATTATTGATAAAAGCTATTCTCTTTAGACTTTATAATATATTTTTATTGTTTACTTTTAAGTTGACTTCAGTTTTCTTAATATCTTCAATTATGCATATACACATACTTACATATACATTCATAAACATTTATTCCCCATATAAGCTTATGACTTTTCATATCATAACAAATTAGAGTTAATGAACACATCTAACCGCATGTTAAATTATTACCCTGTTAATGAATTCTTAATTCTTAATTCTCAACACTTTTATTTAGTATCTATATATCAAACGTGTACATCATTATTCACTTGCACATCACGACTACTCGAAGGTGCGTCAGGTGGCTAATTAAATGAAACTGCATTGCCACGAACCTGTCAAAATGTGCAGTGAGTGTGCGATGCTTATGAAGTGCACGACTGCAAATGCCTCAGTAGAGAGTGTGTATGAATGTGTATGTGTGAGTGTGCGTGTGTGTGCTGTGCCTTGAGCACGCACTGACAGCGCAGCTATGTCAATTTCCAACATCGGACAGCGTTCATCAAGTGCGCACTGACAGGCAGCGACTCATTTGATTTACTTTTCATTTCCGACTGGCAAGCGGCGTTGCCAGACTGTCAGACTGCCAACGAGCTGGCCAGAGCCAGAATGCGAACGGCACCTTGGGCAAACGCATGACACCTTCGTGCTGGCTGGCATCTATAGAGCGACAACGTGTAACTGCTACACAACTCGTGTGTGTTGTCGCGCCGTGTCCTGCTCGTCCTGCTCGTCCTGTTCGTCCTTCTCATCCCGTTCGTCCTGTCTCACTACACGTTGAGCGTTATGCAATTATAACTTTTGTCATTAGCAACTTAAAATGCAAATTGCTGCAATGAAGCGTTCTTCTTCTTCTCGTTTTTCGGCTTCACACAAACACACACACGCACACACAGACAGGCTCGCACATCGGTTAGCCAGAGGGCTGGCTGGGCGTGTGTGTGTGGGCGTGGTCGTGCTTGTTGCCTGTAAAATTGTTAGATAGCTGCGTCAGTTGACGTCGTTTAAAGTGTAATGCTCTGAAGTTGAGCGCCATTGACTTTTAAACGTTATCTAAGTAGCTAACCTCAAGGCAGGCAGCGGCCAGAGCCAGAGCAAGAGCCACAGCTTGCCGCATGTGGCACATGTGTCGTGGCAGCTAAGCAAAAAAGTCAACACCTTACATAGTTGGCCAGCCAATTAGTGCTCGTCGCCAGTTAATTTGCTTGCATTTCGCTCTGTCGACCGCTTCATAAACTTGGCCAACATGCGATGCTACGGCAACAAAGTTGCTATTGCCAAAAAGCCACAAAAAATATGTGAAAAAATAAATTGACGAAGTTTAAATACTCTTTAAATAAAGATATGATTAATAATTCTATAATGGATAAGTTATTAACTTGAATAGTTGAACATTTAAAACAATGTTTAATTTAAGTCCAATACTTAGAAATTTGATAAGATTTATTGGAATTTTTATTTGTTATTATATTATAATGTTATTATTATTATATCATATAATATATTTTATATATACATTATATTATATTATATATAATTTATATCAATTTTAGTCATATTTGAACTGAATTGGAGTCTTTAGTTCACACTCTGAAATCAATGTATAGTAACTGTGCGAGATCTAACTCCTTATCATATAAATATATACATATATGTATGTCTATTCATATACTTTTATACATTTAATTACATCTTCATCAATCTGTTACATATTTCATATCATGATCAAAGTACCCCATTCGGGCACATTAAAAAGCGCAGCACTAAATTGAGTGCAGTTACTGAAGAACTACCCTCCAACCCCTAGCTGCTCATCCCCAGACACGCGTTTATTCCCCTGACCATGTCACGTCCAAGAAATTAAATAGTTAAGCATTCTTTTTTATGAAATGCAATTTTCAGGTGCGCGGTTTGCAGTTAAAGCAAGAGGAAGAGTATTTTATTTCTCTTTTTTTTTGTGGTGCAGCGAACACAACGCTAGTTAAATCATTAAGATTTCAGATACGAGCATTGCGGATGCGATGGCGGATATGTATGCGGATGTGGAATGTAGGACGTAGAATATGGTGGGTGCGGTTATAGATGTGAGTTTTTATGCATTTATGTATTATTTATAAGCACATTTTATAGATATTTATTGGCAATAAAAATACTATAAATTGTCTAAGATATATTTTGATTATTATGATTTCTATATGCATATTTGAGAACTATTAGATATTAACTGAAGCATAAAGAGAGTGTGAATCAAGTCAAATGCTCTGTCATAAATCAAGTAATTTCAATTAGTATTAATTACTCAGCTGCAAGTGAATGAGGTTAATTCACACCTGAAAGTCATCAGCTTATTACACATTTAACCAGTCTGCAGCCTAAATTTGCAATTATTCATTGACAAAGTGCCCTGACGGCGCCATAGCCAGTGGGTGTCCTCGAAAAAAGCTTATGAGATGGCTTAATGCGATATAAATCGATAGGGCTTTGGAGACGAAACTCAGACGACGCCGCTGCTAATGTGACAAATTAATTCAATTTATTTAGCACCTGATGCAATCAAGCAATTCTCCTCAATTCAATTGATTTGGCCAGTGTAATTGCTGTTGCTTCGTCGAAAATTGGGCACACATGTTGGGCAGTGATTGCTGCTGCTGGGAGTGATTGCTGATTAAGTTGCTGTTGAAAAGTTTAAGTGGCTGTCAGTGCAATGTAAGCTACTAAAATTTCATAGCCTCGTCTCGGCCACGCATTGAACTGTTGGCCATAAAGTGGCGTTAACGTGTTTAGTCGTAGTAGTAGTAGTTGAAGTGCGCACTTGCCCAGTCGGAGATGGGGAATAATGAGGGTTAACCCCCTCTGGTTAACGGCTAACAGTTAACGTCTAAGCCTTGTAAGCTGACGGATATCCTGAATCGTTCTCGTTCTGCCTCGCCCCTCGATGAATTATAGCCCGTTGCGGATGGATATATACGCATACGGCACGTGTCTGCGCTGTCTAATTGGCAAAAGCGAATGAATCTGTCGGCCCGTCTCACTCACTCTATCAATGCCTCTCTCTCCCTCCCTCCGATGGCAGGCAACCAGAATCAACCCGCTGACCGCTGTGGTGCCCCGCCCGCTCTCTCACTCTCTCTCTCTCCCCTTCTCTAATGCTTGAGCATTTTCAATTAGACGCTGCGCGTTTTCGATTTGCGTATTATTTATGGCCTCAGCTCAAACGTGCGCATTATTCATAAGCTGAAAGCCAGCTTAATGGTCATGGCCTTAATGTTGCAAAAGTTTCTGGGTTGGGGAAAATGGTTGCCATAGTTGTTGTTCTTGTTGTTGTAATTCTTGTTGCTGCCAAGCAGTGGTTGGCTTGCAATAGCGATGCTTATTAAGTGCATCGTAAGCTAGAAGATTGCGGGCAGCTTCGCAGACAATTTTTTTAATTAGAGGGTTTATAGAGAAAGGAACGTGATTGAGGTATTCAGGTTTCTAAACTGTTTTATGTTTTTTATTGTTTTTTTTTTTTATTTATATTTTTTGAAGTGGACCACCTGCACATAATAATTTGTACGTTTACAACACATGGATTGGTAAATGCTTTTAGATCCACAACTGCTGCATTAGAGGATTTTTCACTGTTTTAAATATGTCAATAATATAAAGAGAATACATCTAAAATAAAAAATAAATATGTTATAGTCTTCGAGTTTTCATTTCTTTATTGAAATTTCTATGTTATTGCTAAAACCCCTAAAAATAAATGACATCTGAAATAAACAGAAGACCTTCTTTAGAGTCTTCCAATTTTAATATCTAATAGATTAAAATAAAAAAAAAACTAAAAATTTGTAAATAAGTCAAAGATAATATCCAAGTACTTAAGAGTTCTTTAAGAGTTCTTTAAGATGCAGATAAAAAACGTAATAGGAATTTCTATACTATTTCTATCTGAAATAATCAGAAGGACTCTTTAAAAGTCCTCTAGTTTTAAGTTCTTTCTATAGGAATTTCTATACCAGTTATAAAATCTCTAAAATTGTTTTTAACAAAATCTGAAGAATAACTTTTTTTTGCATTACATTTTTTCAATATTTTTTTTTATTTCTTTATAAGATTTTTCCATACCATATATAAAATCTCTAAAAAGAGATGACATTTGGAATTAATATTTGTTTTAGGGTTTTCAAATTTTTATTTCCTTGCAAAATAATTTGTTTTACATTTTATAAACAAATTTTCTTAAATTAAATTTCTTGCTTTTAGCTTAAGAAACTTCGAGCTCGACTACAAATTTTCTTAAATTTGTCTCTCTGCTCGGCCATAAACTAGCTTGGCTTGGCGTGGCTTGGCTTGGCTTGGGCTGCCTTTGTTTGTGACGCGTGCACCTTGCGGTTGCAATATGCCACTCGAGCACTAGTTGCAACATACTGCGAGACAGTTGCCATCGCCTTGGCGCTGATAAACGTTTGTCTTTGCCAGCAACACCGACCAAGGCGCAAATATGTATTCACATCGCCCGGGCCAGACATATGACGTTGAAATTGCTCGCAAAGCCGCAAATGTCTGTGTTGGCGAGCTGCTCCAGTGCCTGGCTCGCACACATTCAGCCGTGTCTCGCGACGATGAACCCTTCAGCTGTCCCGCACCCTGTATCCATGCCACCTAACAGCCCATCAACCCTTCAAGCACTTAAGGCAACCGCATAACCAACCCAAGTCGAGGAATTGAAACCGCCTCACGTCGACTCCGAGACTCGTAGAGTTGAATGCAATCTGCGGTGGTTTGTCTTTGTCTTTCGCTGATCTTGGGTTAGATGAAAGTGCCCGAATACGACGGGTTATGATGCGGGCCACGAGCAGAGGGTAGTAAGGGGAAGCAGCCGCAGGCACTGTACGCTGTTACTAGTAAGTGATTGAGTGGTCAAAGTATATTAACTAGTTGCTGCCTTTTATGCTACTCAACAAATTGGCTTTTCATTAGTCAAATGAAGAGCGTAAACTTTCTATGAAATGTCAAGGTAAATTGAATACAAGATAGGTATATAGGTAATAGCTTTAAATGAAATCTAGTTATTAATAAAAAAAACCTCTAAAATATCAAAGTTAATTTCCAAGTATTTTATTTTTTAAGGGTTCCTTAAGATGAGTTCAAAGACGTAATAAGATTAAGTGCAAAATTGCGCTTCTTGAGAACTTTGAACATTCTTATGAATTCGCCTTCTACAGTAACACAAATACTTTGAAACTTTCAAGTTTCACTTGCTTTTGTTCCGCTTCCACAGCATTTCACAGGTTTGACCAGTCGTAACAGCGCTTAACGGCATTGCAGCTGCGCAGTTGGTGGCGGCGCTCTCTTAAATGTTAACGCTCTGTTAGCTAACAGTCTGATCTGTTAGCATGTTCCGCATGCCACAGCGTTTCGCAGTAAGTAATCTGGTGCACTAGGTGAATGCGAATGCCTAGCTTGGGCCTTTGCATAGTCGGAAGCATAAATTGTTTGGGTGGCATGTGGGGCACGGGGACTGCGTCCTCCTTTTGCGTGTCCTGGCATCGTTTGCAGCTCGAGAGTCGAGCCTTTTGGGGGTAGTCCCCAAAAAATGTATATTTGGCCTGGCACTTGATAAAAACCTGTTGAAAGTGTGCCGAGTGCAGCCTTGATTTATTAGTTTTCGGGCCCGACGAAGAATATTTTAATTAAAATCTTTCATCTTTCGATCGACACAGACAGCTTCGCTCGGACTGCGCCCTGCCCCGCCCCTCTCTTGTCGTCCGCCCGGAGGTAATGTTGTAAGAGGCGACCCGAAATATTGGCAGCAAATGCAGACACCTAATAAAAGTTTTGCGACAAGCAGCAAACTCAAGTGTAACGAAAACAAAAACAATAATTTTCGAGTTTATTTGAAGACGAGCAGCAGCAGAACCAGAAGGAGCCAGCCAGCCAGCCAGGTATACCTGTGCCGCCGCCCCACTCACTGGGAGTCAGTCAGTGGGACATTTGCAGTTTTTCCCATTTGCTGTCCTTGTTGCTTTAGCTGTTGGAAAACTATTTGCCATCTCGACAATTTCTTGCACGTGCTGAGCATAGCAATGCCAAGAGTTGTTTTTTTTTTCAGGTGTGGGAGGTGGTACCTGTGTCAGGTACAATATTTCAATAAAATACATTTACGCAGCAGCAAAGTAGGTGGCCAGAAACTTTCAATGATTTCATATTTGTCAATTCATTCAAATATCAAATATACTTTGGCCATTTTCCCAATTTCCCACTTTTCCACTTGCCATTTTCACTTGTCTGGCGGCGGCCTTTTACACTTTGCTCCGTTCGCTGCACAGTTTTGGCAACAGCAATTAATAACAATTAGTGGAGGCGCCGCGGAACCCCAACTAATTGTGTCTAACATATATGTAAAGATGGCATGTGCATGAGTATTAGTGTGTGTGTGTGTGTGTGTGTGCGTGTGTGCCAGCCAACTATTTCTTGCACATTGTCGAATAATTTATGCCACAAGCGTAATTAAATTAATTAGGATTAACTTTGGCGGCGCACGCATTAAACTAGCTTTGATTAGCTTATGCTCACACACACACACACACAGATCCATATATTTATGTGTGTGTGTGTGTGTGTGGCAGCTGTTTAATCTAAATGCTGGCTTTCGTCTGGCCTAATCATAAAGATGGCATAAGCGATGAGCTTGCCGCTCAAATTTATCGCAGCCCTCGCAGCTTTAACTCATAATTCTTTTCTTCAAGCTTTTGGGCATTCGTTTAATGTGATTCAATTTATATAGAGTGTTTTTTCTAACATGCTAGTTGATATCATTAACTGCACTTAAATAATTTTTTATTCTATTCACACTAAGCCTAATCATTAGCTCAGTTTTTCAATTTTGTTTAGTTTTTCTATTACATATTTGATATAAATATTATTATAAATAATTTATTTCTTTAGCTAATTTTGATTTTTTTAAATAGATTTAATTTGTTAATTATATTTTTTTACATAACTAAAATGTGTTTTTTTTATGCAAATATCTTTATTAAACTGTGTATGGTTTTTAATTTTTAATGAAGTTAATTTGTTTATTATCAATTTTAATAAAAAAAAAAAATAATTTTTATAATTTTTTTTTAATTATCCTTTTTTTGATTGTCATTAGATATTATTTATTTGATTTTTTTTTTAGTTGGATTAGGAAATAAATACATAAAAATATTTTGTTTGTATATTTCCCAATTTAATTTTGAGTTTAAATAATTTATTTATAAATTAAAATTTGTTTTTATTATAATAACTAATATAAGCTCTTACTTATTCATATATGCAATAAAAAAAATAAATAAAAATTGTATATATTATTAGATAAATTAATAATTAATTTATTTGAAATATTTTATTTAGAAGTTAATAAATTTGATTATGATGAAATACAATAATATGCCGTGCTTATCATAGTAATAATACTTATCTATATATATACTTATCTATATACTATACAAAAATATTTCTAAAATAAATAAGATTACTCTACGAGTTATTGATTGATTAAGATATATTCTTAAATACTCGTAATATGGATGGTTGCATACCCAAAATTTCCTTTTCTTGTTTGTTATTACTCATTGGCAATGCTCTAGAGCAGCTCTCTTAAATATACTCACTTGAATTAAAGTTATTCCATAAATTTCGAAACATGATTTAGTAGAACTACAGCCAAGTATCTCTTCCACAGAGTCTTTCCCTCTCTCTCGCTGTGGCCCTCTGATATATTGAGTTGAGCTAAGAATTTTTATTATACCCGCTCTCATCAGCGATTGAGTTAATTATCATTTGAATTGTGTGTTGCATGGACAATTGTTATTTGTTATTTGTTATTTGTTGCGCGGCATCGAGTGCGGCCAACGTCATGATGTCCTTTTGTGGCTGCCCAGTTGTTGGCCAGTTGCTGTCTTCTCTTTAATTTATGTTGCGAATAAATGTGTCGCAAATCATTATGCGGAACATTTTTCTATTTGTTTTTTTTTGTTGCTTTGTTTTGCTTTGTTTTCTTGCAGTGTATGCGAAGAGTGTTGGGAACTTTATTTAATGGCTTGGAAATGGAAAAAATAAACAGAGAAGCAACAAACAAAACAAGAATAGAGAAAACAGCCGCAAACCAAGACGGAAACAATGCCAGGCAGCGCAACTGGAGTTGAATTGGGAGTAGCAGCAAGTGGAGCAGCAAGTGGAGCAGGTTCCACAATGATGGCCCATTGGGGCTTCAGTTGAGCGGACCATCTAAATATAGACACAAATCACAAAAAACTCAGAAAGCGAAAGACAAAACCCAGAGCTATTGTTGCTCTAGTAGGTGGGGCTGTTGTTGTGGTGGCTGGAAAAGGAGCATATTAAATCAAAAAGTGGTGCAACTGCGTCGCCTTGCTCAGACAGCAAAAGTTGAGTGGAGCCACACACACACACACACAGACAGAGACAAGGATTAAAGGACGATGTTGAAAACGTGAACGACGTGAACGTTTAACGCCTGCAGGATATTTATGATCATGAATTTTCTTATTGTACTGAGCTCTGGGCACCCAGCTCGTGCCCTGTGCTCCAACTCAGTTTCAGTTTCAGTTTCAGTTGGAGCACTGGCGGCTCCGCTTGTAAGCGATTTATTAAAATGTGCAGCAACACGAAAACTGAAAGGCGGCCAAAGGACAGCTGTCTGTGGCATGGCCTGAGCTGAGCGCCACACTCCACGCTCCACAATCCCCACTCCACCACTCCTCCTCCACTCCACGAACGTGCCGCAGCGTATGAAATGTGCGCCCATTTATTTATACACATCGCTGCGCCGCGCCCACCAATCGACAGAAATGAGTTATAAAACTTCAATAATCTCGGCGAAATGTTTATTTATGTTTAGCACGAGAGCCAGCTGAGCCAATTGGCGTGGGCGCGGGGTCTGGGTATGCAAAGGAGCAGAGGGAGAGGGAGAAACAGAGAGAGAGAGAGAACGCCTGGGGCTTGCCATTACAATATTTGCATCATGTAGGAGTGGTGGAGTGGGGGCACTTGTGGGTGGTGCAAGGAGCACTTACAGCGAATCAATAACAAAATAAATCGTTTTACAACCGCAGGACATTGTATTGTGTTACACAAAAGATTGGCAATGCCACGCCAACGGACCCCCCACCTATCCTACATATACCCGCCGGAGCTAAAGCGAAAGCGAAAGAAAGCGAAGCAGAAGAAGAAGAAGAAGGAGAACACGCAGCACAAGTACAGCAAACAATACCAGGCACTTGGCACAGCGAAAACAAGCAATGAAAGGATATTATAGTAAAAGTATTTACAAGATGAAAAGCGAACAAAAGCGAGCGAATAGCACCTGGCCAGGACGCACACAGGTAAGGCGAAAATATATAAAGTGAAAGGAAGTAGAAAGTATAAATCGTTGCAATCAATTTTTGCTATGCGGTACGAATTGATAAACTGCCCAAGCAGCTCCCTGCTGTTGGGGCTGTTGGTGCCGTTGCTGCTGCTCGTGTTGCATCCGCAGAGCTTGGCGGCTGCGTTGTTGCAAGCCGATACGCCAGGTGAGCAGGTGAGCTGGCTGGGCGCTGGCAGGACTGCCTGTCGGCTGCAGCACTTCGATCTGGGTTACCTACATAGCTCTTAAAGCGAGCGCCATTCGACTCGGTGTCTCCTCCTTTGATATCCTTCAGCTGATTGAATTGCAGCAAGAGGCGGGTATATGGATTGTAGATGGATTGTATATTGATTGTGAGAGGTGAGTTAGAACTCAAGCAAGATTGTGTAGATGAAAGAGAGGTGAGTTAGAACTTAAGGAAATTGGCTTTAAGGACAGAGCTCTCTAATAACTAATGATATTTTGATAAAGGGACTTAAAATGGAATGAAATAGTGTCTTAAAGTTCTGTGTAGGGTAATTCCCAGTCGAGCAGTTATAGTTGCTGTGACTCTAGTCTACGATTTGCTTTTGGCACAGGTCGCTGTATAAGTGGGCGTGGCCTGCAAATGAAGCAGCAGTTGAGTTGAGTTGAGTGCAGCTTTTGGTTACTTCTCTCTTTCTCTGTCTCCCCTCTCTCTCTCTCTCTGCTTTATGGATTGGTGCACATTTAATTTGTATTGTGGAATGGAAATGATTGCACTCGGGAAGTTCTTTGCGGTCACAGTTCGTTAATTTAATTCTCATTATGTTTGGTTACTTTACAACACTAAAATCCCACCTAAGCATAACCCACATATTCGAAGTTGAAGAATCCGTGCTTATCGCGAAAACTGGAAACTGGCTCGCCGGGCAGGCAGCCGTTGCGGCAGTGACAGCCCCTGGGATTGCACTTGCCACGCCCACACCAGGTGCCCACGACGCCGTCGCCATTGCCGCAGATCTTCTTCTCGCACGTCTCGTGGTTGTGGTACTTGCCGCCATACGTCTGGCAGCTGTGCTCCTTGCCTTGTGCCAGCTTGAAGAGGATCTTCGAGGGTTTGCAGCAATCGGCCGTTGCGTTTGCAGCGAGACACAGCAGCCAAAGGGCCACGGAAAGTGAAGCGATCCAAGTCAATCTCATAGTGAGACCGAATCTAATCTAGGACTGATGTCAACCTATGCCAAAAACTTGCTTTATATATTAATGCTTCACTCGTCTCGTTATCTTTAAACAAGTGCGATTTGAGCGCAACATTTCTTTGTTAATTGCTGCTAATTGGATTCTGTTTTAACTCAATCAGTGCGAGCGAATTGACACCGTTATTAATTGTTGATAAATGGCTTAAGTGCGTAACCGATAAGCCATTTAATTGCAAAGCTCTGTGAACTAAGTGCGAAGTGAAATTGAGTAGAAGATGCCGAGGAGGGGGCAAGAAAATGCAGAATTATGTTTCTGATTAGCACTAAGAGGCATTCGACCGTCTCTGGCTGCATTCTCAGTATGAACTAATTTATAAATTAACTCAATTCTCTTCAATAACTGCTCTCATATTGGGTTACTTTTCAGACTTGAATGAAACTCCTAACAAATAGTTTTCTTCTCTCGTTCTACATGACGAAATGCACTTTAGTTATGTGATAATCGCCGTAGTAGTCCTGAAAGGCCAGCAGAGGATTGCCGGTGCGACAGCCTTGTTCGCAGTTGCAGCCGAATATGTTGCACGGACCCTTGCCGCAGTAGGTGCCCTGAACGGCAGTTCCATCATCGCAAATGGACAGCTTGCAGAGGCCATCGCGCGTCTCCTTGGCGTCGTACAGCTCGCAGTCGTCCTCCTTGTCGAGCATCTCAAAGGCGATAACTTTCGAGGGGCAGCAGACGCCCTCGCTGGGCACGAACTGCTGCAGCAATATGCCTAGGCACAGCTGCAACAGCATTAGGCTACCGAACCACATGTTGCTTAAGTAAATAAATTATGTATATAAATTTTTTATAGTGTAAAGTGAATGCAATGAATTTATGTATTTTTTGTTGATTTTTGGAGTAAGAAATCTAAGCATATCAAATATAAATAAATATATATGATATATTATAGATCCATAAGGAACATAAATGGTTAGGCACACTAAATCATTTAATGAAAAAGAAATTGTTAATAATCTGCAATCAATTCCTCACTCTACGCAACTGCAGCTAACATAACCGATTAGGCCATGGAGCCGCCATCAAGCATATTATGCTAAAAGTTACGTATACGCCGCATGTGCTTGCACTGGGGCTAAAAATGAAATTTATATGCATGACAGGGAGCGAGAGAGAGAAAGAGAGAGAGAGAGAAGAAGAGAGGGAGAGGGAGGGATAGAGAGAGTGTGTGTGTGTGTGAGTGAGAGCGGCATAGCGTCGCTGTATTGGGCAAGTAAATATTTTATAATTTAATCAACATAAAAGCAACAAAGGCAATGACAATGGAGCCTGCGCGACGCCTCTGTGGTTAAGCGAGGGGAGTGGCACAATAAAATTGGTAAAAGAAACGGGAAATGCCAAAAACGAATGTCAAATACGTTGCGCGATAATGTTTAATGATAAGCAGCCGACTCGAGTCGAGTCGAGTCGAGTCGAGGCGAGGCCAACTTGAAATACAGTCGGCAATAGTCAAAGATGTTTATCGTGCGACGAGTGTGCGACAATAAAAGCGAAGACAGCAGCCATGTGGCGCAGTGGGGAGGGCGCGGCTGCCACTGACAAATGGACCATGCCTGACATGAAGGCGACCGAGGAGTGAGGGAAGGGGAGTGGGGACTGAGTTGCCGTTGTGTCATCCAAACAATGGACAAGTTTATATTTGCATTTATTTCTATTAGGCGCACATTTGTCAAAAGCTGTTTATGTGCCTCGGGCCGAGATGAGATCTTGATCTGTTAGCCAACTCGTCGGGCCGACTTTAAGATGTGCTTTAAGTAACTTCCAGCCTGTGCTCTGCAATAAAATATTTATTCGGTATTGTCGTGCACTTTTATTTGACATCATAAACAAAAGCCACGAAAGTGTAAACACAGCTTGGCTCAACATGCGTTCGCATTTGGCAGGAGGTTGTTTGCACTCGTTCCTGCCACTCTTCTTCTTCTTCTTGTTGCTGTTGTTGTTGTTGTTGTTGTTGCTGCCGTGTTGTTGACTTATTTAAGCCATAAAGTGCTCTCGCGCACACACGCACACTCGACTATTGACACGAGCACGTGTGGGTGTGCCAAATTTAACGCCCCTGTACGCACGTTCATAGACGGAGACAATAGCAATGGCAAAAAGCAAACAACTCCAACGCCAACCGCTAACAAATACAATAAAAATATAGAACTTACCTGACGACTATTTAATACGCTAACAATGGTGAATGGTATTTATATGAAATTGAGATTTAGTGGGCAGACTTTGGAGTTTTGTCTTAGAATCTGTTATAGCAATCAAAACAGGTAAGAATAGGTCTTGTGTGAGTAAAAAGAGGATCAAAGTTGATTAGCATAGAACAAATTTTTAAGTGCTATGGAAGTGATTTAGAACTTATTTTCAAATGTCAATCTACTTCAAATCTTACTTACTTTTTTCTAAGATTAATGTATGTAAGCATATTCTTTTTATGGAAAACCAGCTTAGAATTGATAGCTTGAGGAAGGAAAAAATTATAGTATGTAAATCTATCACAGATAAAGTTCAAGTTTTTCGACAGTTTTTGAAGTCAAGCCCAGTAGATCTTGAATGGCGTCTAAGTCTCCTAACTCTAGTCAGAGAACTAGCCGATCCTTATTTATGTAAGAATCTAGTCTCTGGCGGTATTATTTAGACACCTCTTGTATATCAAGAGGTGTCAAAAATATTTGTCACGAGTGAGATTTTAAGGTGGAAAAAAATGATATACGAATGGCGTCTAAGAAGTCCCTCGAGAAGAGGTTTCACTGATTTACCTATAAATATTTTGAATAGCCCAACTTATCTTTCTGTCTTCTGCTCTCTCATCATTTCTTGCCCTATAATTTTGATTGTTATAAAAATTGTTTTTCATTTGATAAGTGATGTGCTACTATGCCTAAAAAATAACTACTCAATATTCCAGCTAACCCTTTGCTTTTCATTATATGGCTAAACTAATGCAGCTGGAAACCCAATTTTATATAAATATCCCTGACTAATTTATGGCTTATTTATTCCGGAACAAATCCTGCTACAAATTTACTATGCCCGTTTGCTGGGGCATTAAAAAAAAAGAACGGCAGCAGTTCAAAATCGCATAAATTTTTGGCTATACACACTCAAGTATGTGTGTGTGTGTGTAAGTGTGAGTGTGAGTGTGAGATTGGGTTGTGCTGTTAGTTCTTGGCATTGCTCTTGACGTGTTTTGGATTTTATACTCCTGTTGGGTTTCCTTTTGCTTTTCCCTTTTGGTTTTCGTTTTTCGTTATTTCGTATATTTCGTTTATTTTTGTTGTTGTTGTTGTTGTTGTGTTGCCAATAGATTCGTTGACCTCGTTGCCTACTTTTAGGCGAGTGTCTTTTGGCCAAGAGCCCGGGGCGCCACAAGTGGTCGCAGCGTCTCAGCTATTTGGCATTCTGTGAAATTTGGTAGTGGATAATATTCATATCGTATACAAATTGGTATCGAGCCAATGTTGACCAACTTGTGTGGCAGCTCATTATGCATCTCTGGAGGCGTGCGAATGGGGCGTGTCCTGGGCTTATATATGTACATATGGGTGTGTGTGTGTGCGTGTGCATATACTATATCTCCACAACAATTTGTATTTATGTCCTTCTTATGCATTTTATGGCGTTGCTTAAGTAAAGGCTGCCCCTCAACGCAATCGCCCAGAGGCCGCCCCACAGCGTATCGCTGCCTCAGTCCCCATCCCCAGCAGCAGTTTTTGTTTACGCTTAACGCTGATGCTGCTACGACTGCTGCTGCTCCGGCTGCTGCTGCTGCTGCTACAGCTGCTGGTGGCGCCCCTTGGACGGGCCACCTTCGTCGCTTACGTGCCACGCATATAAATTATTGTATCTCGGGCGTATTAAAAATGTACGAGTGCTCATCTTGTTATCCTGTTGTGTAAGCGGATTATGTCGGGCATAAATGTCATGCGTTGTGCGGCTGTTGAAACCACGACACAGCCAAAGGCTCCTATCTTCTGCTGCTGCCGCCGCCTCTTCTCGCACCGGCGACGACCTTGCTCCCATGCCGTAACTCCTTGTCCTTTGCGCGCTCTCTCTCTCTCTCTCTCTCTCTCTCTCTCTCTCTCTCTATCTCTCTTCTTTCATTCACTTCTCATACACTAGCTGCGGGTAGTTGTGATAGGTCTGAAAGCAGTTTAACTGGGCTAAAAGGGAATTTTCTACTATGAAGTTGATTAAGATATGATTTCTATAAATCAATTACTGCTTGACTTTCAAAATGATTTAATTTGAATTTGTTGGCAAATTTATGAATTTAAATTGAATTAAAAACACATTTAGAATATGAAATAAAATGAAGTTATATGTTTTTATATTTCATACACAATATTAAATTATTAATATTATTATTTCTGCATCAAAATCTCTCTCCACTTCAGTAAGTGTATTCTCTATTCGGCTATTCGGCTCGCACATTCTCGCAGTCGTATTTTTCCTTTGCTTTTGTGTGCCGCAGCGATTTGTGTGGAGCTGTTTTTCTGCCATTTCGTATTAAGCATTACGCAGCGTCATGCACGTGTCCTGCGTCTGCCACGCCCCCCACACGCCCCGCTCCACTGTGTCGTTGTTGGCCATTGACAGCATTTTGATTTTACTTTTATTGAAATTTAAAACCGTTGCTCGCCGGCGACGACAATCGATGGCCGCCAATAGCACACAATTTGCACATAACTTGCGCTTAAAATTGTTAACCGATTTCGATCGGAAGAGAAGGGGGCGGGAGAGAGGGGATCCATGGAGCCAGGGAGTTGCAGCACACAGAGTAGCAATGCAGGAACGCAGTCGTTAATGCCAGTTTCCGATTTCATTTCAGCATTTTCGGTTGAATTTTTCGCGAATGAATGCAAATATTACAGAGTGGGTTTTTCAGCGCGTCGAATGTTTGCATTAGCCCCAAAAATGTTATTGGATGCAGAATTGCAAACGTGGCAGCAGCGACAGCGGTAGTTGCGGCCGCTTATCGCCCATGCCAATGTGGGCAGCTGCTCTGTGTGGCCCGCAGCAATATGAGTTAAAAGTAATGCAATTGCTGATAGCTTAAGCCAAGTGTCCGCAATAATGTGTATATCAATGTGACTAAATCGACGGACCTAAACAGAAACAACATTGAAGTTTTCATTTCTGTGGCAGATGAGATATGGTTACTATAGATACACATGTAGATAATACATAAATGCGTATAAGACATCTAATTAATCTGTCTACACGGATGTCTTACACTCCACATCATTCACCGCAATCACAAATATTTAATTAACGCTCAGCTAACGAGCACAACGAGCATATTATAATAAATCGATAATTAGCAAATGCTACTTATATAAAAATAATTACGGCGAAATCTACTTTAATTGGCAGTGCTATACGTACAATTTCCAGTACAATAATTTCGTATATAATTGAATTAAGATGTTGCCTGGGCTTGCGGGTGATGCATGGTTTCGTGGCTTGTTGATTGTGCCACATCGAATGTCGCACGAGTTGCACTTATGATAAACTCCTAAACTCCTTGAGCTTGAGCAAGATTTATGCGGCTGGCGGGCAGCGCAATAAGCGTCTCGCAAATGTGGCAAATGCGATGATCTGGCCAGATGCTGCAACATTTTGCGGCCAGCCTTGCCAGTCCGGTTGCCCAGACAATCTGTCAGTCGGCATCGCCATGCCCTACTGCTAATGGAGACTCGGGCCCGTTATGAGCTTACCGATATGCCCAAACATAAAGCCTTAACTGCCATGCACAAGTACACTATGAGAAAGTATCTAAAACACTTAAGTTTGGGGAAATATTTTTATAATTTTAAAAAATTTTTTTAGTATTATTTTCCTGATCATTTTTAGTACCAAAGTATTTACTTTATTGACTTTATACCATTGGCAGTCCGGCCATCATGGCGTACATTTTCTTCGCTTCTATTGTAACAGTCTTCTATATTCCTTTCTCTCAGTGTACACACATGTATCTAGCCACAATAAAATTCTGAGCTACTTGGCAGCAATAGAGTTTTGTGTGTTTTTGAAGCGCCTTTGAAATTGACGCTTTTGTCTATGCACGCGCGCCCCTCGCTCTCTCTCTTTCTCCTATCTGTGTCTCTCCATCACATACAAATTATTTGCAGCTTATCAGCGCGTTGCTGTTGTCCATTTTTATGGGCATTTGCTTTTGTTTTGGTTGCTTTTAGTTACTTAGCCAGGGTCCAGCAGGCGAAACACAGAGCCACGGGATTCGAATCTCGTAGGACTACGCAGCTTAGACAATGTTCGCTATGCCAGTGATGTGTCTGTATGTGTGTGCACAGTATTTGTGGTCACTCAGCACACACACACACATACACATACACGTTAAACACTTATCGCTGGCTGCGAAGCAGGACATCACTTGAAAATTGCCTAAGCAGTTTGAGTCGAACCATTTCTTTTTTTTGTCAATGTGAAGTGCGCATTTTTTGTTATTTTGTTTTACGATGCTGGGCATAGATTTCGTTTTTGTTTTTGTTATTGTTTTTCGCTTCTTTGTCTGTCGAATGTGAATAAGAACATAAGCAAGAGCCCACAAATTTTTGGCCGCAACGCTTTCTGCAACATGTCTTGTGGCAAACTTTTGCCACAGAAAGAAAGCCAAGAGACTATTGAAAAGGCTATCAGCCGTTAACCGCAAACATGTTGTCCAAATTTCAAATGACAGAGAACATGATACAAAGACGATTCAGATTATATGCCCAATATCCGAGCAGATAAACCGCATTGTTCAATCTAAGAAGGAAAATTTTGTCTTTCCTTCCATTGATTTTTGTTTTATGTAGCAAAAAACTGAAATTTACATCGGCAAATTAAGTTAACTTATCCGAGTGAGTATTTTTCTGAAATGTTATTCAATTAGGCATAATCTGTAAGTAAGAGTAGGCATTGTGGCGGCGACACGAGCACCGCTTTGTGGCGCCACGCACAACTTTCAGCGTGGACCGCATGAAGTGAGCGGCCAGTTAAGCAGTTGATTTTGCGGTTGCGGTGTCACTGATTGAATCCAAAGACCCGTCAACAGGCCTCCACCCCCCTCCACCGGTCCAGCGATCGCCGTCCGGCGCAAAACCAACTCGACCGGAGTCGAAGCGGTCGCCATCAATAAATTGTAAGCTGATTGGCTCAGTGTCCTTGTGGATATATATATGTATATACATATACGCACATATATTGGAATAATAACGCCGGAGTCAGCCGGCGTTGATTTACGCCAGATGACTGGTGAGCTGTCATTAAATGTGACCGCAGGTCGAGGCGCGGGCCAATTGTTTCGGGCTGTAATTAAGCACTGACTATTTGGACAACGCTGCGTGTGCGCGTTATGAGTATGGCTGAAAACGCGAACAAAAATAAAACAAAAATGCAAAAATACAAAAAAATAAAAATAAAAATAAAAATAAATAAGTTAATAAATATGAAAATGCGCCTCAAGGCTTTTCAGCTGAATTGTCGCGCGAATGAAATTGAATTAAAACCGTTAAGTGACAATGCAAATAACTGAAATGCATTTCATTATGCGGCATTTAAAGTTCTTAACTTTTTAATAAGCTGCTCGCCATTGACAGAGTGTGTGTGGGTGTATTTGTGTGTGCATAATGTATTTTAATTCGCGTCACATACACACAAATAAGTCGGAATTAACAAAAAAAAATGTGGAGTTTAATACTGGCGCAATCATTAAAAAATATATATGTATGTATGTATGCCTATTTATACAATTAAAATATAAAAAAAAATCCATTACGCTGTTAGTTAAACAAAATATATGTATAAATTGTGCACTCTGTTATGTATAGAAGGAGGGAGGGGGACAGAGAGTAAATTGAGAATTTTTAATATGTTAATATAAAGTAATGAAAGCAATCTTCAGGTTGCACTGTTAATGGGAATTGTTAATGTTATGCTTGTTGAACGTTTTAATAGCCATCTCATTTGCCAGTGGAGAACGTATTAATAAGTTCATCAATTCATTAGCCAAATGAATGCGGTCTAAGAAATTGTAGGTAAATAAATAAAATCGATTTAGGTGTTATTTGTGTTATTTCTTTGCATTGGGTCTGTTTCTTATACAGAAAATGTTTTATTTAAGTGCAATCTGAAAGCCAATTTCGTAAAAACTTAAACTAGTTACTTAAATTAGTTACTTAAACCTCATATTCTATATATTAGTCACAATTAAGAGACAAAGACTATTCAACATAAATACAGGGTATTTAACAGTCATCATTATGCATATGTATACTTATATAGTAAGTATCCTTGGAATAACAATTTATTCATAATTGCAGTCAATACCTCTAAAAAATCATTCAACCAGGAATTTTTTCAAATTTAAGGGTATTTACTATTAGTAGTAGTATATATACAATGCATATCTTAGAACAGTTACAACTCCTGTATAATATATACTAAATACCCATTATTTCGCAAATTCTTACTGTTGACAAATTATAGGATATTAAATGATCATCATACATGTGTAGAGTGCAAATCTAAGAACAGTAAATACTTCTGCATAATGATGTGTTCATCTAAATATCCATTAATTTTCATATACTTACTGTTGACAGAGATGGGTAAGGCATTGCCAGCGAATGTCAACAAATTATAGGGTATTTAGTATGCAGCAACTCGAACTGTTTGTTCAAATATCCAAATCATAGACCAGCTTTAGCAGTGAACAGCACTTACAGTTGTTTGCCTCTTGTTTTCCAGTTACTTCGGGTATTATTAAATATTAATTTCTGTTTGGGGCAAAGCTCTTAAACTGCTTTTTAATGGCTGCAACGTGCGTTGCAACAAAATGCGGCGATTACGTACTGGGAAGGACACGTGTCCAGGGTCTCATAAAATTATGTAGAGCAGCTCACATAATTAGACGTACCAGGCCAGGCCGCTGCCGCCAACCGCACTTAACTGACATCCTGTGGTTTTGATTTTAAATTTATGTTAATTAACTGCAGACTCGGCAAATAGCTGAGCACATTGTTGTTGGCCGTTGTCGAGGACAACGCTTTGCGGCGAAGACGCTGCCGCGGCTTACGCCTAAGTGCAAAGGACTCCCGCCATAAGAGTCTTGTTCAAATCCTATTTCGTTTCTTTGTTTGTCCTAGCACACGCCCACATCCAGTAAGCAAACTTTCTCGGAATGCACAAACGGCGGCGCACAGATAAGCCGCATTAAGCGTATCGCCGTGTGTTTGTGTGTGTGTTTGTGAAGCCTGCATTAATGTACACACACGAGCCTTTAATTAGGAGCGCCTTGAGGCAAAAGTATCCGAAAGTTATGACTCACATGCCATAAATTAAATATGTATTGATTGAATCAAATATTTTAAATTGAATGAAAATAAATCTGTGATCTGTCTGTCGACACTTGTGCTGCAACAGTTTGTACACTTCGTGCTGCTCGCTCAATTTTCGAAAAGAACTCAAACGAATTGGTAATGGAAAAAACACAATATAAATGATTTCAGATATCCTGTAACGAAAGTTTTCGAATGATATGCGTTGGTTCCTTTTGCCTGATTGGCTAGCTAAGCTGAAGGCATTAGTTCTTATAGACTATATTTTGTTTTACTTATATATCTCAAATGACATTCTTATTATCCTTATTATCTATTATTAACTGGTAGTTAAATTAAAAATATTGTCAAGAAATCATTAAACTACATCTCCAACAGCTATTGTCTCTAAGTTCATTCAGTTATAGCCAAAAAATCACAAATTTTCTCATATTCCCTTCCGTTTAACATTCCTAACGAAATCTTCTCTCATTTACAGGGTATAAACGCGCGCGTAAATGGATTAACGCTCAAACCCTTCGTTCCGCAGGCCATTTAAATTTGAGTTTTCCCCTTCCGTCCCCTCCTCCATTTTTTCCCATTAAGAATGGATTTTTAAAAGGTTGTAATAATTTGACAATGTATAATTCCACACGAAAACAACAACAAAATATGTGCCGAAAATATTGACAAAAGTATGCATCACAATATTGAAAAAATACCAAAAAAAAAGGGAAGGAAAACGAAAAGCAAAAACAAAAATAATAATAATGGCCAACAAGTGTCAGAGCCTCGCCCTTTTGGCTTTGTCCATTGTCCATTGTCAACGCAATTTTTTGTGCCTGCATCTTTTCATTTATTAAACATTTTTCGCGCTGACCAACAAATAGCTGAGTATTGGTATTGGTTTTTACAATCTCCCAGTCCATCGAGCTGATATTTAACAATAACGCGTGAGTTGTTATTAAAATGTCAGCAACAGAGTTGAGAAGTCACAGCAGGCGACGGACACGCCGGCAGCCAGTAAATTCCAAATTGTTTTTATCTCTATTATTTTGATTTTTTATGTGTGGGAGTGCGAGTGCTTGCAGCGTTGATACCCTCCACAAAGTGAACACAATAGATTAATAATTTGTGTTTCGTCACACAGAGAGAATGTGCGATATGAAAAGTTGTGTTGCTTGGCGCCGTTTGCTGCTGTTAAATGGAAGAGTATTTACTTGCCTGAGAGTTTATTGAAATTGCACTCTGCATATGTAATAACTCAGTGCTCATAAATCTTATGTAATAATATGTAGTTGAAATATTGAGAATAATTTTTATGAATATAATTTGTTTATTATTTTTTTTTATCAAAGAATATAATATAATTTATTATAATATAATATATTTTTAAATAATAATATTGTAAATCAAATCAATTTATTTCTTTTTGGAATAATTAAAGTAAATTCCAATTATTAGTTTTTGATATTTATCTATATTATTCTATATAGTACAATTTTACAGTTTAGAAAATTACTTAAAATTTTCGTAACATTTTTAAATATCACAGACATATTCTTAACTAAAAATATATTTTTGAAAATTTTTAAAAATAATATTTCGTTTAGTAAATGTATAATATAAACAAACAAAAGCTTGAATCAACAAAATATGCAAATTACTTTTATATGAATAACTAGTGAAAGTTTTTATACAATTGTCTAAACTGTAAAAATATCAAATTTTACTTTGTTTAAATTTTAAAATATATTAATATATTTGAATCAATTGAAAAAATTAAAATAAATTTCTAGTGTAAAATTACAAATATTGTCTGTGCAGAAATGTTCAAATATATCTCTTCAGCTTTTCCAGAATTTTTACTAGGAATTTGATTTCAGGTTAACAAGCTCAAATTGTTGTCATGTGTGCATGATTTCTGGCCAGAGATTCATTTTTGGTAAATGCATATTTAAATTATAAAAAATGTAATTAATTTTTTATCAAAGTAATCCCTTACGCAAAAAGATGGCAAAAATGTTGCAGGCAGCCTTGCCTCTGGCAGAGTCAACTGTGGAGGGCCAAATGAGGCTACTGAACAGCTGGCAGAGGAAGAAGAAGAGGAAGAGGTAGAAGCACAAGAGTGTGCGGTGTGCAACAAGCGGCAAATGCCGAGACAACAACAATGGTAATAAAACAATATTGCCCCTGGTAGCAACATGTATGCGACGGTGCATGTGTGTGAGTGTGTGTGTGTGAGTGTGTGTGTCCGTGTGTGTAATGTATTTTCAGTAAATAACAAGCAGAAAATACATGCCATACCCCCACCACTCGGCCCAGACTTAGTTAGTCTGGCAGCCTGTCTGTCCGCTGCATTTGCCTTTTGTCCGCTCAGACTTTGAGCAAAGTTTTATGATTGCATTGTCCTTGTTGAGACTGGAGCTGTGTGTGTGTGTGTGCTCCATGTGCCAGAATGTTTGTAAATTAAATGTTAAGTAAATTGCAATTTTCAGAGAGAACCGGCATTAAGTATTTTTCTGTGCTAGTATTAGAAGCAACTGCAGCGTACTTAAGATTTCATTTATTTTATTAGCAACTTCCTACCTAAAGCTCCTCGAAGTCCTCCTCCTCCTCCTCCTCCATCTGCTCTCAGTGTAAACTTTTTAGGAAATGAAACTGAAGTTCTTAAACATTTTGTTTGTTGTCATTTTTAATTTAATTAAAATCTGTTGGCTAAATGTGCGCCCCGAAAGCAGGCAGTAAAATATTTGGACACGGCCTTTAAGCAAACAGTTTGTACAAATTTCTGCTCTCTTCTGCTGCTGCTTCTTCTTCTTATTCTGTGTTGTTTTTTTTTTGTGGCACACAAATGAATTTGCAGCAATTCATTAAAATTCAAGCAACCAGGCAGCATAAATTGCTCATATAAGCCAGGAATAACAACAACAACAACAATAAGGACTTCAAAGCAGCATATATCTTATCCTTTATACCCTTTCAGTCCGGCCAGCGCGAGTGCTGGGGTTATAAATAAGCGCAACAACAACAACAACAACAACAACATCAGCAGCAACATCAACAACAACTACAACTAAAACATGGCATTTTCAAGGACATTTCATACAAGCCAAACTCGAGCGGGTCCTTGGGCCAGCTGCCCACTGCCTCCTTGCCATTTCTTATTTATTTTGTTGTTGTTGTTGTTGCTTTTGTTTTTGTCTTTCTATTTCTTTCGTTTTGTATGTTTTCTCTCGCTCGCATGCGAAAATTTATACGACTTGCTAAAATTGCACATAAATTAAATTTATGTTTTATGAGCGTTGTCTCCTTGTGTTTTGCACAATTCTTGTGTTGTGTTTCGCTACGTTTCGTTTCGGTTTGGTTAGTTTTTCGCTTCGCATTCGGTCCGTTACTGCGCCTAGGCCTCATAAGAGGCTACTCATATAGGGTCGCTGCAAAGGCAAAGGCGTCTACACATTCTAGAGATGGGCACGTGACGAACTAGATAGTGGGAAAATGAAGAGGGGCGTGTTTATGGGGAAGATATATATAGAAAATAAAATGGTTTAAGTTTGCTTTGTAGCTGACTCTGGCGTGGTGTTAATGTTCTTGAATTCTGGTAGGGCCAGGACTCAGTTAATTGAAAAGATATAAACATAGATTTAATTTAAGATTTATTATCATTAATTTATCAAACATGTTTTTCAGCTGACAGTAATTCATAATAAAATAGACAAATCGTCTATTTATTGCGGTTGCTTGAGAAGAGCATGTAAATACTAAATATCTTGACTTACTTCGATTCATAATATATCATCCTTAAACTAATATGAGGCTAAGATTAGTGTGAGGATGCAAGTAGATGGATATAGCATTCCATTATCTCTCTCTCTGTCTTTCTCTCTTTCCCTCAATATCTGTCTCCTAACTATATAGAACTATTATCAAGAAGCATACAATTTTATACCACAATATTTGATGAATTTTTCAAAAATTTCTAATTTGGGTTTTTGGATTTTCCTATATTCAAATAAATCTACCGAGACTTTTCGTATGGGGTTTAAGTCCTCGGATTATATATGGAATGACTGAACAGTCATATAAAGAATATAGAGAAAACGGAACCACAATATCTTAACTAATATAAAACTTTTGCAAAGTAAATCTATTGATCTATTGACCGCTCTTAATCATTTCATCAATTACTGTAATTCTCCAAAATATAATACAATTCTAGATATGACAATACTAGTACTCTAATCTCACTCCAATATTAGCTTTGCTTTTCCAACTGATATCTAATTCCCATTCTGCTGCTCGTGCTTTTCTCTTCGTGTCACGCCAGCAAATGCGTTACATCTCTCAGCTTCACTTTGATCTCTCAGTTAGCCTTTGAGCCGGGAGCCGGCATTCACGTGCCGGAAAAATCACATTTATTTAATACGCACAGTAAATTTTCAACACTTGGTAACTAAATAGACGGACATTTAGTGCTATTCCGATAGGCAGCACTGGCGGCAGTCCGAGCATCTACGAAAGGCACATCACATCAGTCCAGCCAGCCAGCCCCACATGACATTAATAATTCACTTTACGCAGTCAATTTGCCCAAATTGCTGGGCTATTCAGCTCGTCTTTTGGTTCTTTTATTTTTGTTTTTGTTTTGGTATTTTTTTTTTTTTTTTTTGGTATTTATATATTTTTTATTTGGTCCTTGCTGTTCATTATTTTTAAACGTTGCTGACAGTTGTAAATCTGTCAGGCTTATTAACCGTTAAATGTCACTTAACTGTCATGCGCCTGGCCAACGACAGCAGCAACAACAACAACAACAACAACAACAGTTGCTTGGGCCGCCAGCAAATGAAGTCCAAAAATTATGCGCATAATACAAAAAATTGTATGAAATTCGCTGATGCCAGCAACAACAGCAATAATAATCGTGATGATAATAATAATAATAATAAGAGTAATACTCGCCATAAAGCATCCAATTCAGCAATTGTAATTATTTTTCGCGTCTTTATTACATTTAAATGCCAATTTATTGCCTTCGATTAAATTACGAGCGCGCATATATAATGAATTGTTTTTCATTTCCGGTTTGCGAATGGGTGGCCGAAGTGGGTGGATGGCTTGCTGGGGCCTATAACTGTAAGCCACATAAGCTGTAGTCTATGGCAAGTGAAAAGCTAGACAAATACAGTCGAGAGTTCAGGAATATGCATATAAGTTGTCCAATTCTGTATATTAAATCTCTGCTTTAAACATCTTACTTTAGCATGTCTTAACTTGGTCAAATGCAGTTGCCAACTATACTCTCTGTGGGATCCAATGATACTGGCATCATCATAGCGCTATCCGCTTGACGACACACTTATGGCAACGGCATCCCTTGCTCTGATATTATAATCTAATTGATTGCCAGTGATTATTTGTGTGAGCCGTTGGCCGTAGCCAAGGCGCACATATTAACTTGCAGTTTGCATTTACAGCCAATTGGCCAGCATCGAGTTGAGGCAATCAATAAGCCAGGGCAGAAAGCGACTAAGCTCCGCTCGCACAGGTTGCGCCTGGCCCTGGCTCTGATAAATGGCCAAAACCAAACAGCAAATTTAAAAGGCACTGAGCGAGGCATGCCAGAGAGAGGAGAGAGGGGAGTGAAGAGTGGAGAGCTGGGAGCAGAGGCGAGCGGCAAATACAAATACATTTTCATAAATCTGGCAGCACTTTAATAATTTCCGTTTATCTCTTGTACTTGCAACGGGCTGTGGCACCAGGCATGCCGTCGCCCTTGCCGTTGCCGTTGCCGTCGTCGTCTCCATTTGTTGTTTTTATGGCTGCTTACTTCAATGGCCTCTCCAGTTGCTGCTGTTGCCGCTTGGCATTTTATAAATCGTTTGACATAGTAGCAACAGCAACAGTAGCAACAGCAGCAACAACAATAATAGCAAGTGAAAGTACAAAACTAAACAATGCAGGCAACAACTGTGGCAGAGGCTGAGACTGAGGCTCAGGATCTGGCGCTGGCGCTAGCGCTGGCTCAGTCTGAGCCTCAGCCTTGGTGTGGCAAAAAAGTATCTACGAATATGAAACATGGCAATAAATATTGTGCAGGCATTAAACGTTTGGATTATTTTACTTGCAACAGCAAAAACAGAAATAGACAAGGCAGACAGCTAGACAGGCTCTGATCTGTGTGCGTGTGTGTGTGTGTGGGCGGGTAAGTGTGGCAGATGGGCGTGGCAATGGGCAGCATTGAACATCTTCTAACTGCCTTAGTTAGCACTTGGCTTAGCTTTGTATTTGTCTTGTTTATGCGTAAGCGTCTGTGGGTGTGTATGTGTGTGCATGTAGCTACACTTGAAGAAAAAAAATACTGGCAAGGATTCGCTGATTCGGAATGTTTTATTTGGAATATGAAGAATTTGTAAAAGAGAAATATATTATTAAATAAATAATTAAATAATGTTAATAATTAATTAGCCTTTTATTATGTTTTCTAGTTAATGTATACAAATTATATACCTAACTATAAATTACTAAAAACACAGCTATATTTAAACAAGTCAGAGTTAGAGGGGAAGTCGAAGTGCTCGTCGGGCTTGCCTGACTAAAAAATAGCCTTAACGCAAATACGGACTGCTAAAGTCCTTGATAATTGTACATATGAAGACTTGCTTTGCATTTGCTAAGTTTTTATTACAATAATTAATAATATTTAAATTTAAATATATTATATTTACATTAAATAAACATTAAAAGTATAACTTTTACATTTTCGCTTAACATACTTAACTTTACTTTTAATACTTACCAACAGACAGAAGAAGAGGAGAAGCACCGCGCTGCACTGGACGACTGACCACCAGAAAATTAAAAATGCGACTGAAGCTGCGCTGCAGCAGGCTTGCCTTTATATAGGGCAGCGATAGCGACAGCTCCACTCAAGTCAAGCTCAACTCTTGAGCCTCTTTCTGAGTCAGTCTTCACACTCGATCATTAGACGACCAATCAGAGCACTTTCTGCTGCTGCTGCTGTTTCTGCTGCTCATCTGATCTTCAGCTGTCTTTGTATAGGGCAGCGAGACTTCCACTCGAAGTCGAGCTCAACTGTTAAGACTCTCTCTGAGTTAGCGTAGCAAAACTCTTTATCAGTTAGCGACCAATCAGAGCACTTTCTACTGCTGCTGCTGCAAGAAGCAGCTCTTCTGATCTTCAGCTCTAGCTTGCCTTTGAAAATTATTCTTATTCTTTCTAGTAATTTTTTCTTCCAGTGCTTCTGCTCTGTTATGTAGTGCTGGCAGCTACTTTTTACTCGAGCTGCCTTTAGGTTTCGCTTTACTCTTTAGTAAAGTATTTCCACATTTCCACACCATTAAATTGACAATGCAATAAAATGCCGAGTCCTTTGGCCAGCTGCTGCTGCTGCTTAAGCTGCATTAATAAAACAACTCGTAGCATACGTTCACTGGACTTGGCCACAACACAATTTACCACACACACGCACACACACATACGCACGCACAACAAATGAAGTAACTACTTTCGGGGCCTTCGGTTGTGCGTTATCATTTTATGCGCTCACATGGCGTATGCGCAATATTTCAAAAGCCAGCCCTAAAACAACAGCCCTTAGTTGGCCCCGTCGAAGATCTCTTAATTTTAAAGCTCTTCAATCGGTTGCAAAATACTTCAGCAAACGAGACAAGCAAATCGTTTAGTGCGCCTTGCTTCCGTTTTTGTGGCAAAAGGCAACGGAAGGAAACTCTGCCACGCACACATGCAACACACTCTGCACGTGTGTGTGTGTGTCTGTGTGTGTGTGTGTAATCGCAGCTGACTGCCCATTCAGGCAAATGCAATATGTCAGTCTATACAACTGGCAGGCCAAGATACGACTGTAGCCTTTCAAGCTTCAAGCCAGCCCAGATCAACGTGGCCTCGGTCAGGAGCAGCGCACACAAAAGGCTCAAGTAACGTCGGTGTCAGCGTCTGTGTGTTGGTGATTGTGTGTGTGTGTTTGTGCTGGAGGTGTTGAAAGCAATTGGCGTTAGAAAAATGCAGACATACACACACTCACACACCCACAAACACCCACACACACACACACACACACACTCAACTGACGCCAGACAAAACGCAACGAGACGCTATTGCGAGGCAAACGTGCCTAAAAATGTGGAAATTTTCTAGACTGCAAAGCGTGAAAAGGCAGTTGAAAGCAACAGCAACAAAATGAGAAGCAACAGCAACAACAACCAGCAACGATTGGCTTTAAATGTTGCTGCCACATAGGCGTGGCAGCCTTAAAAGCGTTTTTGGTTATAAACTCCCCAAAAGGAAATTTCACTCTTTGAAGCCAAAATGAATTGCCAACCGCATGAAGTTGCAGCAGTTCATGTGTGTGTGTGAGTGTGTGTGTGGCATAATAATTTTGCATATGCAATTTGTTCGCTCGATAAGCCAAAATATGCAAAGCAGTTAAAAGACTGCAACTCCCCAGCGGGCGTTCAGCTAGCAAATGAGAGACGAGCGGATGTTTTCTCAGCTGCTCCTCAGGTATCCCATTGACAGTATGCCAATCGATGTCGAATTTTGTTGCTCTGCAACGAGTTTTAATGACATCTTCAGCTCGCTTTAAATATCAATTGCAGTTCGCTTTAAGAGCAGCACTTGAATGAATTTAAGATATATGGATGGATTTTAGATATATTTTAGAAAGAGTTCACAATTTGTGTTGCTTCCTTTAGACTGCTATTCAGGTGAGAAGTTTTTAGTTATGCCTGCAGGAGCAAAAGAAAATATATGCAGGGATTAGAATGAAGTGGCTGAGTTTTAGCAAAAGTTATGTTTAGAGGATTTCTAAGGCCCTAAACGACGGATGGATATTAAATTGCCTATAATTAATGGATAATGTTTTGGACGTCTGATCAATCAATGGGACAAGATTCGAATAGTAAGTATAATCTAAATAATTATATTTTATGGTAATATATACTATTATAATAATATATTATACCATTGCTTGGTATAGGTATTTAACAACCATATAATAATATTATTATTATATAATACAAAATTAACTTACTTCAGAATGCCAGTTCAGATTCCCAAAATCTTAGCTGTGAATCGGCTAAACAATATCTTATCATTTCCCCCATTTCTCTTGTTAAATTCTGCAGCTGAAACTTGGTTTCTTTAAGCCAATTTGGCGGACTATTTCGGAAACTGCTCCCCGAACAAGAATTAACAGTTTTCATAATCGAAATGCGTAACGAGCGACATATTTTGGTTGTGTTTTTCATTATATATATATCTATATTTCGGCTGTGGCAAGCCCAGAGGCATCGTTGTCAAAAATAGCAACAGAAGTCAAGTGGCAGAAAAAACAAGTTGATGGACTGGATGGGGCGTAGGAGTAGGACGTCTGGGAGCTAAGGCTACAGGCGCAGGGGGAGGCGTTGGCGGAGGCAGCACTACGAGTAAATTACAAATTAAATCATAAAACGCAAGTGACAGCGCACAGGGCAGAGATTTAGATTTATTACGTGACTGGAAACATTAAACGCTTTGGCCATTAACACACGCGCGCGCAGGATAACAAGGCAGGATGAGACAAGTCAAGCATGTGTGTGTATGTGAGTGTGTGTGTGTGTGTGTGGGCGTCTGTGTGTCTAGCTAGGCAGCGAATATGTGTGACTTTTGTGTGTTTAGTGTGTGTTTATTTCGATTAAATTATTAAAATATTTAATTGCCGAACGAAGTAAAGCCATTTATCTAACAGTATCTGAGCGAATGTATCTGGAGTGAATGCACATTTCTGGTTGATTTGCTGCAAATTGTGCTTTGACTTTGGCCTTTTGATCAGCTAATTATATTTGAGCTGTGAACTGTATATAAATACATGCTTTGTATGTGAGTGTTTGAATGTTTTTCGGTTTTGCCTCCAAAAATAAAGAAGAGGCAAGACGGTCTTGCGGTCTTGTGGTTTTTGTTGTCTTGACCAAGCCAATTAGTTGTTGGTCCTTTATCACACATTCACTTAATGTCACATTTAGTTCTTAGTATTATTTCGATTTGTGTATGTGTGTGTGTGTGTGGCACTCAAGTTTCCCTTAGTTGCGTTTGTGTGTGTGTGTGGTGTGATTTGTCGAGCATTTCAGCTCGTATAAAGTAATTTTCATTTAATTGACATAATTGCGCACACTGTGCATATGTAATCAATTGTCGCCGGTCAAGTGACAAACGGCAAATTCACACACATACATAAGTACACACACACACACACTCACACGCACAGACAGCGAGGCATTTGTTGTTCACTTTGCCGTTAAGCTGACAATGACAGCGATGGCAATTTTATTGGCAGGCACTGGCAAAATGGCCATTGGCATAGATAAATATTTGTTGGCTTACCATTGCAAACGTCACACACACACATACACACAGATACATACACATGCACATCCCCTTTGCCATGCCTCAATATTCAAAGCCAAAGCTTTCACTCAAATGTCACTTATCGCCTCACAGAAAATGGCTTCAAACTACACCAAATGCACACAGACATATATACGGACACTCACACATATATACAGACACTCACACACACAGTCACACTCACACACTCCCTGACACTTCAACAGCTGTTTACCATATGCCCAAAGTTTGCATGTATGTTTGTCTCTAAGTGGACTTATATATATGTGTGTGTATGTCTGTGTGTGTGTGTGTGTTTAGCGTTTGAGTCTTCCTTTGGCTTGTGTTAATGATATACAATTGAAAAGTTGGCCAACACAATACAGTTCAATGATTACGCAAATATAGATAAACAATAACAATTAAGTATAGAGTGAAATGGAAAGAAAGAGGGGGGGAGATAGGAAGAGAGTGTAAAAGAGAAGAAAAGAGACAGACAGAGTAAGCTTGGATTTTATTTAAGAATCTTGAAAGAATTGACTAATGATATCAAACTTGCTTAAAGCCTGCACTCGAGTAGACGCAGCTCTATATCTATCCTTATCAAAAACAGATATGCTCTAAAACAAAATTGAACATTTGATAATTCCATTCTCTAGCTCTATACTGTAATTTTAATTAAATCCCACAGCTAAAACTCAATTTCGAATCAAACACAAGCCTCAGACAGTTGATATTCGCTCAAGGACTATATTAATTATTAGATTGAAGTCTTATTTCTGGGAGGCATATTAATCCAATAATAGGATTTCTCAGCCCCAACCAGAGACTGGGTTCGTTTTGATGGCTTGGCAAGTGCAAGGCAATATAAATTGAATGACATTTCATGTATATAGCTCGGCTGTCGGGACTTGCCCGGACAGTTGTGAACGGACCCGTTGATATTCTTGTCGAGCTGCATAATAAAGAGTGCGGATGAATTGCTCCGCAGCCGCAGCCGCACAATATAATTATGCATTAATGTTAATTATCGCCAGGCATTGTTCGTTTTGGCAGGACATGGGCACGCCCAGCTGCCCAACCGCCCATCGGCTTACAGGACGAAGAAGCAATCAGTGAGGCCGCAAACCGATACGCAGAGTCCATTCTGAGACAGAGAGACAAAAGGCTGAAAATGATTTTAATTACAATTAATTAATGACTGTTTAAATGTTGGGCATGTGGTGCGGTGCACATTGCACGTCGAAGCAATTCACGCTTTGTGTATTGCAACAGGCTTACCTTTGATGCAATTAATTTGGCTTAATGAAAGACCCACACACTCAGACACAGACAGAGACAGAGAGGGAGAGACAGAGGCACAAAAAGCTGAACGACTGGTGAAAAATGATGGCTGTCAGTGGCATCATATGCAAAACTCTTGGCATTAACTGTCCAAAGCAGAAGCCACGACCCGAAAAACCCTTCAAGGATCAAGTGGCCCCAAAAACTAACCGAAAACTAAATTTCAAGGCTCATTGCGTGCGAATAATGTGGCCAATGTTTGACAAGAGCACGGGGCGGTCACTCATGTGAGTGTGTGTGTGTGTGTGTGATTGGGGGTCTAGGGTAAGTTTGTGCACTGAACCTCACTAATGCTGCGGTCACACACCCACGCACCCACACACACACACAGTCACATACATAAGCCAAAGTTTGACTTTCTTTGAGCGGATGTGTCTGCGGGTCGAGGCGAATGGCAATTTGCATATGAAACACAAAAACGTTAATGATGCATAAAATGATTTTGTTAGCTTGTAAAATTCTTTCAATTCACATATACATACATACATACATACATATAAATATGTATGAAAAGTCGTGCTATAAATGATTGAACAGCAAATGTGGGCGTTGCCAGACGTCGCCCGCCCACTCGTTAACAGCAGCTGCTAAACTTGCTTGTTAACCTGTTGATAAATTTTATGTTTCATGCGCAAACTTTTCCAAAGATTTTGCATTATCGATTCGCGCTGCTCAAAAATAATGTTTAAATAACGAAAAAAACATGAGTTCAAACTGTGTAAAAATACAACTCAAATCACATGTAAAATTATGAAAAATGAGCACAAAGCGCGGAGCGGTGCGGCGCGGCTCGGCGACCTCCCAGGGGCATTTGTTTTGCAGGTAATGCCGCGAGCGCAAACTGAATGAGTCAGCCGGGTAACATAAATCATTCGAATGCGAAAATCAGTTAAAGCATAATGTTCCATAAACATTGAAATTGCGCCCTGCCCCTGCCTATCCCTCTCTCTCCCTCACGCTCTCTTTCTCCCTCTCTCCGTGTGATGTATACTTTGCTTTTGTTTTATTTAAAACAGCAACTTGGGAGCTGCCAACCTATAAATAAGTGTAATGATCTATATGCAAGTATTCCCAGTTAAAAACATGGTCCGAATGCGTACAACAGACTGAATCAGCTGTCGACCATTTGGCCTATAGCATGGGAGCATTAGTTATGATGGTGTGTGGAAGTAAAATCTATATTATAAACTCATTTGTGTTTATTTTATCAGTATGGCATTTTCAGAAAGTGTAGAAATACTACGTAAGAACTGTTTGGAACAGGACATTTTTTATTTATATTTATCAATAAAATAAATATATAAATATGGCATTGACAACCACAACTCCACTCAAGTCAAGCTCAACTCTTGAGCCTCTTTCTGAGTCAGTCTTCACACTCGGTCATAAGGCGACCAATCACAGCACTTTCTGCTGCTGCTGCTGCTTCTGCTGCAAGAAGCAGCTCTTCTGATCCTTAGCTGCCTTTGTATAGGGCAGTGAGACTTCCACTCGAAGTCGAAACTCAACTGTTAAGACTCTCTCTGAGTTAGCGTAAGCTAAACTCTCTATCAGTTAGCGACCAATCACAGCACTTTCTGCTGCTGCTGCTGCAAGAAGCAGCTCTTCTGATCTTCAGCTGCCTTTGTATAGAGCAGCGAGACTACCACTCGAAGTCGAGCTCAACTGTTTAAACTCTCTCTATTTTATGCTGCCTCTGCTGCATACATATGCAAACTCACATCTGCTCTTCAGAACCTTAATTCTTTTTCAGCTCTTCTTCTTTCTGTAAAACGATGTACAAACCAGGCCGTAAAAACGAATTAAAATTATCGATAAATGCCAATAAAATCGTAATACAATGATGGAAAATAAATAAATAATTAAATAAATAAATAAATAAACAAATTAAAAATAAGAAAAACAAACATCACCGCATCTGGGCTCGAACCTACATACATCTATATACTAAATATGTACATTACAGCAACAGATCGTTGTAGCTTACTCACATGAGTGCAATATATTGCAGCAGATCGCAATGACTCTCTTGTCGCTATGACTCCAATATAGTCTTATCTCCTTCTAGATAACCTCCTATTCTCCATTTATCAACTCTTCACTCGATAGCGCATTACAGGTCAACTGTTAGTCAATCTCTGCCTGCAGTTCGATCTCTGTGCTCTGTGGCAGCGAGTGGCTTATAATTTATGGAGTGTCTTGCATATTTCATGCCTTTAAGATTAAACACACATGAATATTTAAAGGAAAAGTTGCTGTTGCTCGAGGGCGAGGGGGACCAATCTAAGGACTAATTAAAGCCCATGTCGGATTTGTGTGTCAAGCTTTTGTCAAGCTGACTGGCAGTCGCTTCAGCTGAAGTTACATTTGACATCAACTTTATCCTCCAGCTGGTGGGCCGTGTATGCGTGTGTGTGTGAAAGAGTGTGAGCTGCAGCTGTGCGATTAAATTAATAACTGCACAAGGATTAAAAAACTAACTAACAGCCATGGCAAGGACATGCACCCAGGCACAGGCAGCAGCTGCTGCGTCCGAAAACTTTTGCTGCAGCTAAAGAGGGTTTAAGTTAAGCAGCCTGTTCTAAGGTAGAAATAAAGAGGAGCGCTCATTTCCATAATATTTACTTGTGACTCCAGCCAGAACCTACCCTCCGTTTCGCCTGCAGCCGCGTGGAAGAAAATAATTTGCTAAATTATGTCTTAAATAGTTAACGAAGTTCGCACGAAAATCTGCGGGTCGTTTTTGCGTTAACAGATTCTGAGTTGTGCTGGCTGTTGTTAATTTACTCGGACCTCTGCTATCACTGTTATCTCAGCCATCACTGTGTGCAATGGCGGATCCATTACCACCTCAGCTCAAACATCAAAGTGGCTTTAAAGCTGTTAACGTGGCGAGGAGACGCAAACTTGAACTAATTTGCTTAAAGCTGAAATCAATTCGGCTCACAGATTGCGGACGCAGTGCCACGCCCCCCTTTTCATTTGCTTATCTTCACATGACGCCGGTTGGCGACTGGCGGCGGACCTGGGCATCTCGTAAATTTCGCCGAACCATCCGAAACTTTCCATTCAGAAGCTCAAAAACAGATATACCAAACTTCCAAGTGCTCATCCGCCTGGCTGGGCGCACAGAGATGCGAGGGGGAATAGTCCTGTAAGCGGGGAGCTGTGGGTGGCATCTGCTGTGGGTGTGTGTGGGTGTGTCTGTGTGTCTGTGTGTTTGTGTATGTGTGGGTGTGGGTAGGCAGGCGCGACATACGCCGCGCAACAAATCACGCGTCGCAGCCGCCGACCAGGCCAAATGGAAATGCCGACAACCAAAAACTGCTGGCCAAGTGCTCTCAACTAGGCGTGCTCGACTAGCAGATGCCCTGTGGCGGAGTGAGAGAGAAGAGTATTTGTGGGAGTAAAAATATGTATAAGAGAAGTTATATATATTTGTTTTATATTTAAAGAGGTATACTAATTAAATATTTTATTTGTTGAATTTTACAAATTAAAATCTTAGAAAAAATTAAAAAGAACTAATTTATTCTTTTACTATTGTAATATAATATATTATTATATATGAATTATAATAATTATATGAAATATTATTGAATATTAAACTATCAATATAAAAGAATAAAATATTTCTTAATATTTACCCATAACCTCTGGAAGAAAGAGATTTGATCGTAATTGAAATAAAATAAATATTTATATTTTACTATAATAAAACTAGTTTATTATTACTCTAAGATCTCTGACATAACACGATATATAAATGATTATATATAATCAAAAATTTGTACTACATATTTAGTCATGTGTGCTTATACCTTAGCATATTAGATTCAATAGTCATACAACTCCTATCACACAAATGATCAAGTCTTTATTTAGGCAATCTTAATTTGTACAGGGTATACAGCAAAAAAAGCACAGGAAGTGCACGCAGCCTGTTAGTCGGGAAACGAATATCATAATTTACTTTGTCACCCGCTGCGAATTAGCATTGTGTGTGTGCGTGGTTGTGTACGTGTGTGTGTATGTGTGTATTCTGCCACGCCCACCTTTGACTGCTCAGCGGGGCGGAACATTTTAAACAAAGCGTCGCCACTTGAACGCCAGTGCGAAAACTTTCTACAAAGCACTTAAAAATTTCGGTGTATGTGTGCGAGATAGAGAGAGAGAGATAAAGAGAGAGAGAGAGAGAGAGTTTTCACCGACTTTAACATACGATAAAGCGCAGCACAGTGTGAGCATGAGCTGGAAAGAGAGAGTTAGTCAGAGAGAGAGAGAGTCTGCTCAGCGCAGACAAATAAGTGAAGTTGCAGGCTTCAGCCTTCAGCCTCAGATTGCAGCCAATGAATAAGAGCTGATGGTCGCGGTTGCCTCTCGCCACTCCCACTGTGGGTGAGTGTGTGTGTGTGTGCGTGTGTGCATGCGTTCGCCACAGAGCAAATTAATAAAAAAGCATTTGAGGCTGAAAAGGCGCCAATAAATAACACGACGGGGACAGCTTCATTTGTTTAAGTGCCAGACAAAGCGGCAATCAAGTGCGGAGGATCGCACTCGAAGTGGATGAAGTGCTGTTTTAATCTTTAGCCGATCAGACAATACTTTAAACTCAAATGCGGGCAGCTAAAGGAAAGGATGCGACAATGGAAGCCAAGGAATTCCAGGAATCTGCTGCTGACTGAAATGAATCCCAAATGATGAACATTGTTGCCTTATCATATTATCCCTTCTTATGAAAGTGAAGGCTTGATATAACTCTTCTGTTACACGTGAAAGGACGAACTGGGTCTTTTTGTATTCATTTGAAATTTTTCCAGACTCAAAATCCAAAGTGGATTTAAAAGTTCCACCTGTAGCAGCTCAGCCAGGTGTAGGCTCAGTTCCTGGAAGAGGCTGATTAGCTTTATAGACTAAAGGAATCAGAAGAGGTAAATTGCTATTCAGAGAAAGTTGTCTAAGAACTCATAAGGCTCAATTAGAAATCTACCTTACATAAAGCATACGTAACACAGTCCAGCTCAGCCATAGAGCTCTACCTCTATCTCCTCCCCTATTAACTACTAAGCAAAAACAACACTGAAATGGATACTCTTACGATTCACATCGTAAGCCTGGCAGTCGCAGTCGTTGGCTTTATTCAATTACCAAAGAAAATCATATCCGGGACAGCAAACAAATTATCTGAAATTACATTTGTGTTATCGGAGCTGAGTTTGTGGTATCCCTTATGGTCATCCGCCAATACAACAAAACGCTCTCACACACACGAAAAACACTTTTTATGCGCTTAGCTTTCAATATGATTGCCACTGATGCCATTTGCAAAGTCATCACGTATACGCCACCGCACGGCCCATGCCCCAGCAGACAGATCATGTACGTATGTGTGTGTGTGTCTGTGTATGGTTATGGTGTAAGGGGCATAACACACAGTTAGATGCGTTCAGAGATTGGTTCATTGCCTGATTTCGTTTAGCGTTACGTCATTATTTCCGTTGTTATTTGCCATTATGACAATTTAGTTAGTAAAATGCGTTACGAGCTTAAAACTAATTTCAGATTACGCCCAGAGATTTGCAAGAGCCAGAGCAGGCCAAAGCAATGCGAATCAAAGGCAGTAAAAATGCGCCACAACAAGGCCCAGAGATTGAGACAGAGACTGTGCTAGATAATGGAGAGGAGGGAGATAGTAGATAGAGAGAGAGAGCGAGAGAGAGATAGAGAAAAGCATAGAATGTAATAAGTGATTTACATGACTCGCAGGAATTTAGCCGCAAGTCACAAGCCAAAACGAAAAGCAAAACGAAAACGAAAACGAGAATCGAACATTTCGTGAAATCAGTAGAAATCGATACTTCATTAAGATACCAAAACGTAGCTGACTGTTTGTCCCTTATGCCCGCCTGCCCCGCCTCCCAGCCCTCTCTGCCTCCTCGTCCGTCCGTGTCCTTCGTTGTCTAACGAGCATGCCACGTTGGCTGTAGCTGGTGTGACGGCCTATCTCAATTGATAGATGGCTAACATGATAGACGGAATCGTGTCGCAGTGTCGCTGACTTGGCAGTCACATCCACGTCCCCAATTGGCGGCAATGCTGCGTATACGCAATATGCACATTTGCAGACAGTCAAGGTCAAATCGAATAGCAGATAGAAAACGAATGGAATGTGATACTTGCTCTGGGCCTGACTGATATATAATATTATATTATTAATGAGATCACTCAGACAACTCAATAAACGATATTTTACTCTTCTAGACATAATATATATTCGAATGAAGTAGACCCAAGGCTCATTTGCACGAAATAAACCAAGATAAGTTATAGATGTGAATATATAGTAGCTTGGGCTGAGATTTGAGCAAGTTTAATCAAATTTGATGAATGTATCGTAATACAAATATACTAAAATATAGTCTGATATATATGCAATTCTTTTGCCTGGCGGAGCTGTGATGTTACACTCTATAAAACCATGCAAAATACTTTATTCAACTGAATAAATATTGTTTTAGAAACGAAATGATATGAAATGAAACGAAATGTAGTCTGATTAACTGCATTTTGGCGACCGCATAATATGTTTGGCCGAAAGGCATGCGAATATCAATTTATGACTCCAGTTCGCGCTGTGTTGCTGTTGTTGTTGTTGTTGTTGTTTGTACTGTGGTGGCAATAAATCATGTAATTATTACATGTAAGTCTGGCAGACACACACAGATAGACATTGGAGTTTTTCGCCTGCATTCCGAATCAATTGAACGTGGTTTAAAAACTGAAATAACGGCGGCTGCATAAATTATTTAAATATTTTGCTAAGCCTTGTCGATGCGTGGGAACAGCGTAATTCGCGTACAACTAAATTAAAACCTGGCCGAAATGACTGAGTCATTGTGGCTCATAATGAGCACAGAGGCAGTGGCAGAGGCAGTTGCAGAGGCAGAGGCAGTGGCAGAGGTAGAGGCAGTTGCAGTTGCAGTTACAGTTACAGTTGCAGTTGCAGCTGCATTTGCTTTTCGCTCAAATGCGAAAATAGTTGAACATTTAATTTAAATTATTTAAGCGTGGCATAGATGGGTAGATATTACGGATGCATAGCTAAATAGACCAACAGCAGCAAATAATTGTAACGGAAATTGAAATTATATTTTGCTTGGCCTCATTTTGCAATTGACGCGGCTTTGGCATAAAATATTTGCCATTTTTTATGCGGCATTCCAGCGAATACGATAATACATAGTTTTAGTCCCTTTTCGCTTGCAAAATCAACACAAGTTTTACATTTAGTTTGGCATTTAAATTGCATGCGAATTAGTAAATATTTGGCATTCACAAAAACCGAATGTAATTGAAATACACACAAATACACACACACAACTACATACATACATATATTCAGCTAATGCTAATGCTCTGGTTGTCCACAATTTTGATAAGGCGCTTAAGTTGTCGAGAGCTTCTTAGGCAAGCAGGCATATATATTTATATATAAATATATGCATGTATCCTAATATAAACTAAAGAAAAATATATTTTACAGAATAAATTTTACATTCATATAAATATATATTTATATACGATACGAGTTTGATTTATATTCTTTTTAGGTAAAAGCCTATCAGCTGTGGAACACTTTAATGCCAGAAATCTAATTTATGCTCTTGATGCTTAATTGAAATTTAAAGAAGAATTATTCAGGTGTTTGATAAAACTATATTTATTTTTCATTTTGTATCCATATATTTTGTTGAAAATTAATGAAATTATTTTAGGTCTTCTTTTTGGATTATTTTTGTATTAAAGTCTAAGTCGGCTTTAAATATATATTTATTTATATATATATTTTTTTTTTGTTATATATATTTATTTACAGTCTTAGACCCTGTATCGCATTTAGCTCTAAGCCTCAGCTAGTGCGTAGGCCTGTAGCCAGCTTAGATATTTTTAATCTAAACATAATTATTCTCGTTATATTTTAATCTATATTTTAAGTACTTAAGATCCGCGGATAAGAAAATATTTTTAGACTTCGGACGTTGTTGTTGGTAGCTAGACTAGAAATCTATATACATAAATATCTTTGCATATTTGAATAGGAACGCGCTGCAGAAATGAGTATACCCTGAATGTATTGCAAATGGGAAATGATGAAATATTGTTTTTGTCAAATGCATATAACAGCAAGAAGGAGGTGTGGTAGGCCCTTTAAAGCATATATATTCTTGATCAGGGCGACGTTTGGACGATATAGCCTTGTTAGTCAGTATGTCCGTCCGTCCATTCGTCCGTTTTTTCCGTCTGTTCGTCTTTCTGTCTGTCTTATTTGAAGATTGCCCTGTTAATCATGGCTTTACTATTTGAAGACAATTATCTGAAGCATGTAAAATCACAGTATGTTATCTGAATCAAACATTTATATTCAAAATCGTGTTCTTTTATGTTGATTTTGATTCACTTCATTTCTATTGCATTACAGTCACAACTTTTACTGAAACTTGCTAAGTTAACCTTTTCTATAAATATAATTACACTGAGTCAAACATATTTTGCAAAATTAATTAATGCGTCCCTGCCAGAAACACAATTATCGTATCAAAACTCATTTAAATTGAATAATTTGCTTAAGCAACTTGTCAAAAATTCAAATTACGCAGCACCCGCAGCGTTAATTGTTGAATGTTTGAATCAAAAAGAATGTCGAGTTGTCAGGACATTAGTTGAGGCGTGAGATTTTGTGAGCCGAGTGAACCCTTCTGCCACGCCCACTGACAACGGGCCCAAAAAATAAAATCAGGCATGTACGAAAAAAGAGCCGGAAATAGAAAAGCAAAGGCAGCGCAGCGTGTGCTAAACACAGCGCTGGGCAGCAGGGAAAGGGAAAGGACTCCAGCAGAAGGCCGTAAACAGACGCAGGACAAGAAAAAGGCAACAGAATACACGCACGCCTCGTGCCTTGCGCCACGGCGAAGGGCTATTAAGACGTAAAACATTTTTAACACCTACTCTAAATGCCGCCCCGAAACAGAAATTGGGCAGGAGTTGGAGCGGGACGGGAGCGGGGGCGTGGCGTGGTTGGGCGGCAGCAGACGGAAGTGAAGACGCACTCACAGGAAGCAGCAGAAGAGCTGGGAAATAGTTGTGCGCGAAGAAAGCAAGGAAATGAAATGAAAAGAAATGTTTCTAATTCAGCGCAACACATTTAAAAGTAATGAAAATGGCAAAAGCAATTGACGGGCGTTTGCGACATGCCACGCCCACGCCCGAGCAGCGCCTCTGCTGTTGACACTTTATCAGGCAGGCAGGCAGCCAGCCAACCAAGCAGGACATGCGTGTTGTGTGTGCGTGTGTGTGTGAGCGTGTGTGTGAGAGTGTGCGCTGGGTGTGTCGCATCCGTCATTGCCCTGCTCGCAACATTTTCCGCTTTTATTTATAATATGAACAATTTCCTTCAATGCTTTTCCCTGTGAGCCCAACAACTCGTACAATGAGTGCTGCCACTTGACGCTTACCACTTGCCGTTTTCCTCGAAAAATGCATTTTCCCAAAAAAATAAAAAAGCAATGAAAAAGAAAATGGAGTGTTGAAGTAGTGTTTCGAAGATACCCTGTATTTATTAACTATTCACTATTACCTATTATTAGCTATAATTAACTATTATTATAAATAGTTATTCATAACCAACGATTAAATATTATACCCTCATTCGATTATTTATTATCTACTCACAGGGTGAAATGGTTATATTGGATTTGTATGTATATAAATTCTTTTGTTCAGATTCTATTAGAAACTCTGAAATATGATCACAAGAACATGATATCAAAAATGACAAATTTTGTAAGTTTGTGTCGAGTATAGAAACCTTGTATACATATTTTGAACATATATATATTGTAATATTTCAATTTCCATCTCTTAGGATCAAGATTTTCCAGACATCTATTTCTCCTGCTGATACCTTCCTCTCACTTTGACAACATATACAGTTTTACACACAAGCAATGTGAGCAGGGTATAGCTAAAAAGAAAATTTCAATTTCGTCGGCGAGCAGCCTCAACGCAAGAAAGAGATAGAGAAAGAGAGCGAGAGAGTGGCATAGATCAGGAGTGAGAGCGTGAGAACGCAGAGCGACAGATTCGTCGTTGTCGCTGCCATGTCTCGTACTTGTCGCTAATGACAATACACTTGTCTAGGGCAGCACTGCTAGTGTGTGAGTGTATGCGTGTGTTATGTGTGTGTGTGTGTGTGTGTGTGTGTGTGCGCTTTGCACTCTTCTTACTTATTTGATTTACGTTTCATTTCCGGTTGCCATATGCTGCCTCGCATGCGAATGTTGCAACACATACAGACACACACGCACACACACTTTAGTTGTAGTTGCAGCAAAGCCCCTTCCACGCACACACACACGCATACTCACCCTCTGTCAGACCACCTTGTGAGCACGTTATGCAATTATAACTTTTGTCGTTAGCAACTTTAAGCAACTTTAAACGTAAATTGCAGCCATGAAGTAGCTTTTGGCGCACACTCTAAAGCAATGCCACACACTCACACACACACACATTCGCACACACACACATACTCTCACTAATGCTAAACGTTATAGTTTGTTGTCGGCTTTAGCGCCAAGTGTGTGAAAGGTGTTTTATTGAATTAAGTGGGTTTAACGGGATTTCTATAATGCCAACGACGATGCTGCCTCTGCGCTGCCTGTGCCTCTGCCTGTGTCTGCATATGTATTTATTGTAACTACAGTTCTTATCTCTGTCCATGTGTGTGTGTGTGTGTGGGAGGCTGCTCTGAAATGAGTTTGTCAGACAACAACAACAACAACAACAACAACAACAGCTACTGCAACAACAACAACAACTGTCGCACTTTTAGCTCAACTTTTTTTTCAGTTACGTAATGCATATTTTATTTAATTTTTATGAGTTGCCAACCAAAAGTGGAATTCATGCTGGGGTGGGGTTTAGAGGGAGGCGGTGGGTGGTGGGTGGTGAGTACCTTCGCCGGCCTGCTTTGGAGTGCTCCTCGCTGGAACTGTTGAAATTGTTTGCCAACAGTTAAGTGGCGCTGAATTATAATGCGCACTGCAAAATTACGAATCCGAATAATGTGCATAATGAGCGCATTTTGTCCAAGCGTTTGTCAAGCGCTTTCAACTGAACAGTGTTGTACAATTGCTGAACTTGTGCGCGGTACAGTGTTGCGAATTGCATAAATTGAAAGTAGTTTGAATCGAAAATAAACGGTCAAATGCCTAAGTTAAGTTAAGTAAGTAAGGCTAATAGAATGCTGGACAGATGTGAATGGACATAAATTAACTGAAATATAGATACATAAAGAGGAGGTAGAAGAGGGCATAAGAGGGATATATAATGGTCACTTAAAAGATAAAATATGTATAAATGATAAACAGAAATGTTAGTATATAATAGAAACACAGATGATATATGTATATATAAATAAGATTATCAATTTTTTTTAGACTGATAGATTGACGGATATTTGATATGCGTTTATCTTGAAAAGAAATGTCAGGTTTAACATTCAAAGTTTGTGACTATGGGGAAGCGTTTCATATAGGTGCTGTTTGATTGGAAGCTTAAATTTGATTTATTGCTTATGTATCTAACATGATTTCCAAAGCTTTTCATCTAATTCTTGTTTCCTCAAGTTTCACATCTCATCTATAATATATAATCTTTTCATTAATCATTTAAGATTATATTTCGATCAAACTTCGACCTAAAAACTTTTTGTAAATTGCACATATTTTCTTAATTCTCATTAGTTATATCTCACATTACATCCAATTTGTATTTCATTTAAAAAACCTTAAAAAGAAAACTCCGCTCGTTGAGTGGCACGATAAAGACCTCAACTTGAGGACTGCTCACTCTTAATAAGCCACATTTTTGCCCCTCGCTTCGGTTTTTATGTTTTGCGCTTTTGTTTTTAAGCGCATATTTGAGTCCGGGTATTTGACAGGGAAATGAATATGGCTGGAAAAAATAGTCAGAGTCGGAGTCGGAAAGAGTCGCGCGTGCGGCATGCAAAAGTGAAACTCATTTCCCCTGACGAGCACTTAAAAGCCCGCGCAACTGCAGTTATTTGCCATGTTTTGCCCGGCGAGCACTCGGCTAGTGTTTCCACATGTTGCTGCTGGACATGCAACGTGCTGCTGCATGCCGCAACCTCAGCCCTCTCCAGAGGCCACCGGCCACATTATGGTGCCGTCCGTCAAATTGACTTCCTCTCGAAATTAGGCAAATGGGCGGCAATTAAATAACATGTGATTCAAGGCGACCTCTGGCTCGACTTGTGCGTTTGTGCTTAATTTATTTCAGGTGTTGTTCAGGTGTTGTTTGTTGTTGTTGTTTTTTCCTTTGTGAACGCTCGTTAAATATTAATAAGCCATTTAACTGCCACAGCACGTTGATGCATGGCCCACAATTAGGCTGCAAATAGCTCCAAATGTTTACTTAATCAACGCCATTCATCAAATCGACACGTTTTTATCCACGGGCCACCCGGACACTATGTACACATACTACTACCATATATACTACTATATACCCTTGCTGCCCTTCCTGGCAAACACGCAAGCTTAACCCCTTGCTGCAGCAGCGGTTCAATTGAGGACAGTGCTACAAATTGTTGTTGCAGCCAGCGAATGCCGCAAGGAGACATTGAAGACTGAGAGGCCGTTGAAATTGATTGAAAATGTAGTGAAAGTATGTAGAGAATAAGTAGTAGAAAAGTACGTTAGATGTGGACTGAAATGTGATGGAAGTAGAGTCAATTAATTGAGTTGAAGTATGTTAATGTGAAGTAAATTTAGGTTAAAAGCTTTAAGATTTGATTAATGACAATATTCTAGGTTGTGCCAGAGTGTCCTTTTATATTGAAAACTCAGATTAGAACTTTAAGAGTTATGCTCTTTGGTGAATTGTTTCCTGAGACTATGAGACGATTAAATTCTTTTCTTTTTTTTTTATACATTATAATAATAATGTAAGTGTATGCACAATAATATATATAAACGTAATATTTTGCTGCATAAAATGTTTCGTCAATTTCCAGAGTATTTTTAGTCTATCATTCTTTATCTTTGAGCATACAAAACATATTTCAATATGTTGTTGCATCTTTGCATTCTTTCATTTAAGATATGTATGTATGTGCGAATGTAAAGGATAACGCATACATATATACATATATATAAATATTTCCGTATATATTTTGTTTCCATTTTCAAGTCCATTTTTTTCAATTTCATTATATAGGTTTTTAACATATACCCCTTTCCACCCGGCAATCGCTTTATAAAGATCTCAGTTATATAGTAAAAAAATTATTCAGTTCGACCCTTATCTTTGGCTTAACTCTCGCGTGCAGCACTCTCTACTTATTTATTTATTATACCCTGAGTCCATAGAAAATGGGAAATCAGGGTATAATAGTTTTGTTAAATGTATGTAACAGGCAGTAGAGGTGTCAAATTTAATCAATAGACCAGAAAGAAGAAGAGCTGACAAAAAGTTTAGGTTCTGAAGAGGAGATGTGAGTTTGCATATGTATGCAGCAGAGGCAGCAGAAAATAGAGAGAGTCTTAACAGTTGGGCTCGACTTCGAGTGGAAGTCTCGCTGGCCTATACAAAAGCAGCTAAAGATCAGAGGAGCTGCTTCGTGCAGCAGCAGCAGCAGCAGAAAGAGCTCTGATTGGTCGCCTTATGATCGAGTGTGAAGACTGACTCAGAAAGAGGCTCAAGAGTTGAGCTTGATTTGAGTGGAGCTGTCGCTGTCGCTGCCTTATATAAAGGCAAGCCTGCTGCAGCGCAGCTTCAGTCGCATTTTTAATTTTCTGGTGGTCAGTCGTCCAGTCGTCCAGTGCAGCGCGGTGTTTCCTCTCTTCTTCTGTCCGTTGGTAAGTGTGAAAATAGTTAAGTATGTTAAGCGAAAATGTAAAAGTTATATTTTTAATGTTTATTTAATGTAAATAGAATATGTTTTAAATTTAAATATTATTAGTTATTATAACGATAATGTAGCAAATGCAAAGCAAGTCTTCATATGTGCAAATATCAAGGAATTTAGCAGTCCGTGTCTGCGTTGAGGCTATTTTTTGGTCAGGCAAGCCCGACTAGCACTCCGACTTCCCCTCTAACTCTGAGTTGATTAAATATATCTGTGTTTTTAATAATTTATAGTTAGGTATATAATTTGAATACATTAACTAAAAAACATAGCGAAGTTTTGTGTTATGCACACGAACATTACGTAATCTTCGGATTTTGCATGTCAAGCCCCCATCGCTTCGTAGGGTTTAGGGTATCTCTTAGTCGAGCAGTCTCGACTAGAGCACTCTTACTTGTTTTTTATTCATTTGCTTTTCTCTTTTTTATTTATTTATTTATTTTTTTACTGCTGAGCATATTGCATTTGCCTGATCTGGCATCGAATGCGGCCTAATTTGCCACATGCGGCGTCTGAGCTGTCGCACGTTTATTGTTTGCATTCAAATTGAATCCCTTAACTGGATGCGGCACTTGATGCCGCAATTGACATCGACTTGCAGCACCCCGTGTGCCCTGGCCCAGGAACAATATAAATATTAATGCTGTTTGCTGAACGTTTCAATTGCGAGTGGGTTTTGGGCGAGGACTTTAAAGCTGGCAACACTTGGCCGATTCACACGCAGGGCCGGGACAACGGGACGTCGCATATTAATCAGCCATGAGGCTCAAATCGGTGGCAGCGGCAAAAAATGCAGAAATTGCGTATGTGGCACTCAGTGTGCGTTGAATGATTCATCTGCTGGACTGTTGACTCCGGCTCCGTATACGGCTCCGGGTCGGGCGCCGGCTGCGGCTCGTTTGAGGGGTTGCACTCGTTTTAGGGTGTAAGTCGATGCAAATACTTTAATCCACTTCACAGTGACACTGAAATTAACAAACACACTCGCACACACACACACACACACACACAGAGAATGACAACCCTCAGCTATGCGTATGGGCTGGGTGGGGTTAGGGGTTGGGATCACATTCAAATTGGCTGCTATCGCAATTATTCATATGGCGGCGACGCTCATAAAATGTCGCGCAAGTGGAGTCCAGATATTTGGCTGTTGTACACACAGAGAGAAAGGGAGAGAAAGAGGGAGAGAGAAGGGGAGAGACACACACATACTCACACAGATAGGTACACGAACATTCGCCCTGCTGTCGTCCTTTTGACAGATGAAACACAAATGCAATTATCACTTTATTTTAAACGATTTATGTGCAACAGGACGACGGCGTCCTACGTCCCGCGTCCTGCGTCCCGTGTCCTGCGTCTCGTGTCCTGGCAAACATGCGACACGACAAACGGACAAACAGACAAACGGACAGCGGATAACAACGGAACATGTAGACATGAAGCCGACAGCGGCGTAACGGAAACGGAAATGGCAACAAGCGCTGCCACCCGAATCCGCGCTTCCTCGATCCATTCAGAATCAACGAGCTGCCACTGCGACGGAGCGTAGGTGAAATACAGCGAGGCGAAGACCATAAAAAGCTAACCATAAAAACGACCTCGTCAAAAGTCTTCAATGTGATCATCATGCTCTATCAAACTGCATTGACATGCAGGTAAGCAATATACAAAGGTGAACGTACATATATATATAGTATTTAAATGAATAAATATAAATATTCATGTATATAAACGAATCTAGAGATTAATAGCGCTTCATGCATTTTTAATATACATATAAACCAAGTTTTAATCTACTTCGCAATGCACTTCATTCGAAATTGTTGTTTCTTAGTTTGTATCTCAATGCATTTTCCATGAATGATATATATGAAATGGTATTTGTATAACATATATCCTTAAGATATTTAAGATTTTAGATTTTTGAGAGTACTTACTAAAGTGCATAACATATTTTGTATGCATTTAGGAAGTTAATATTGTTTATAGGCTTTATAGAATATATCTTCCACTTTGGATGCCTAATCCTGCATAACTCCATTGAAGATATTGCAAACTGAAATATAAGTATATATAATGAGAAATCCATTAGCAAATGTCAAGATCTTCTAAAAACATAACTTTGAATTATATGAAGTGAGTGTGGATTCATCCGTTCAAATTTATTCAATTCAAATAACAAGAAATTTCATTTTTTGGAATCTGAGTGCTTTTTATTTGCTGAACATAGTAGAAGCAGATAAACTACATTTAGCATCTCTTTCAATAAACTATGTATATCATATAATATTTTGTATTTAGTATATATATTGTATATAGTACTTCCAAATTAAATTAATAATAACAATTCGAGCATGCTCCATTCCATTCGCAACCAATTTAATAACTTAAACAGGCGCAGCCAACTTAATAATGCTTACTAAATCAAATGGCGTTGCCAGACCTGAAGCACCATCTCCTCTTTTACCATAAAAAAGTCAAACATTAAACCTATTAGTATTTTTATAGAAAATCGATAAATACATATGAGATCAACAGATTAGACGGCATCATATAACAGTTGCAGCAGGCACTCAAAGTCATACACAGTCATACAGTAGTTCGGGCTGTTCACTGGAAGTTCTCGCAGCAATTAGGTCCTTTTTTATCGGCAACATCTTGACAGTGTCCTGTCGGGAGTCGTAATGCGTTTTGCTGTGCCTCAATTGCAACAGATTTTGCCGATCTATAATTTCTGTTCATATTGAATGGGAATTGACAGAAGGTTAATGGCGCCGAATGAGGCAAGCTGAGCAGGCTGAGCGAGCGACTTGGCAACAGGCGGCAGCAACAGCGGCAGCGACAGCAATTTAACACCCCGCTGCGCAGGGGCTGCGCTTGCTAACAGCCGCCAAGGGCTTGGCCATAGTCAAAGCGGGGCGGGGCGGCGAGATTTGCGATAAAAAATGATTGCACATGCGAGCGTTTTGCCTCGAAATTGCAACATTTGCGGCATGAAAATGCCGCACAAGCCAAAAGAAAACCCAACACATGCACAACAATGAGGAGGGAGTGGGCTGGGTGGGTTGGAGGGTGGAGGGTGGTGAGTGGGAGGTTGGAGATTGGAGGGTGTGAGCCAGCTCTTGCTAGCCTAGCGACGACCCAGATTTGCACTTGCCGCCCAGTTTAGCCGGGTTATCAGTGGCCTCGAACATAAATCACTGTCAAGTGTCATTCGCTCGCGTTGACGCTGCCTGCGATGCACTGAGAGAAAAAGCTGAGTGCTTACTTAAATTAGGTGTGTTGCATATTAAATTACAGTTTTTTTTTTGTAGGTTGATCTGAGGCATCTTTGGCCTTATGAAACTCAACTGGAAACCAATTCACATGTGCTTGAATGATAATGCACTCGGAGAAAAGACTGACTAGATACTAATATGAAAAACTTGTCAAAGTAGAAAGTATGGCAGTTTGAGGAACTTATATTTGGTTTAAAAATTATGAAAACAAAGTGTGTTCTGTATTGAAGGCAGAACGAATATACTTAGAGTAATCTTATTATATATTATTAATATAGCATCATTATTTTTAATTTTTTACACCCAGAGAAAAATATTATGCTTGCTTTAATTAAAGGAAAAATGTGAGTGAAATAGTAATTCAATCAATTTGAGTTTTGCATATAGGGAAATAAAAAAAAAAAAAAAAAAATATATATATATATATATATAAAAAAAAGAGTTAAAAAGTATAAAATATTAAATATAATTTCTGGATTTCTGCTGTAGGGAAAGTATATCAACTACTGCGTTTAATACATTTTATCAATATTATTTCGTATATGAAATTTGCATTTTTTCTTTTAGCACACATTTTTCTCTGCGTGTAGTTGCCGTATTTGGTCTATGCTATATCCCAGCTACTTCGACAGCGCTGCAGTGTAAGTTTTGCCATAAACACACACAAACACTGTCATCCACACACCCACACACACACACACATGTTGGTGTATTGAGCTATCAGCTTACCACGATACATGAGCATGTGTGTGTGTGCCTGCTAGCCAAAAGGTGCATCAGCGGAAACTGCAGCATCAACAGCAGCAGCCACTCAACACGAGCTCCACAACAACAACAACAACAACAACAACATAGAAAAAGTTGCTAATTAAACTTTTTGCTTGGCGGCTGCTGCTGAGCTTTGGCCCCAACAGGCAGCAGTAGGTCGAGCCTTTGCCAGTGCAGCGAAAGTGTTGCATGTCGAGCAGTCGCCAATCACAGTGTTCACAGTACCAGCAACACGAGAGACAGAGTTCTCTCTCTCTCCCTCCCTTTCTCTCTCTCTCCCTCCTCTGTTATGTTCCACACACATTCGTTACGCTTTGGTTAGCATTTCGTTGCGCTGTCAATGCAATCGCAAGTGAATCCAGCCACAAGTATCACTTTGTCCGCGTGCCGTGTGCTCACTGTACCATGCTGCATCCCCTAGATCCAGCTGCATATATCCATCCATTTACAGTCTACTATATCTATTGCTATCTGCGCTCTCAGCCGTCTGGCTTCTTGGCATGCCTAATTTCCGCTATTGTTCATAATTTTTATTGCGCTTGTTGCGAATTAGTTTCGGTTACGCCCGATGCCAGCACCCCCCACCCCTCATCCCTCAGCCCCTCACCACACCCTTAATAGCGAGCAATCAGCCCTTGGCCAGCCTCGTTGCAATTTTTTGCAATTTAAAATTTGTTGCCATAATTGACGCCGTCTTCGCTTAGGGGTTGACTTTTTGTGCGTCGACTTGGCCTACAGGGGCGTTGACAGCGGTTACAACAACAACAACAACAACAAAAGTGCTTAACATGACTGCCAACAAGCGATTGGCCATGGACTTAGGGCGTTTAACAGCGCTGTCGATGGGTGTAAAACATATTTTGGGTTTAAATGTTGCAGTTCATTGCAATTAAATTGAGAGAGGGGTGTCTGTAGAGGGATGGGGAGGGTGGTAGAGGGGGCTGTAGTAATTTAAAATTGTCTCAATGAATGCACAACAGCTGCTGCATTGAGCTAACAAGTGATGAGCTATGTTAAATATTGCTTGACTGACTGCAGCTCCAAGATTGAGTGATAGTCCTTTAACAGTGCTGTAGCTCAAGTAGTCAACTACTTAACATAAAACTGTTAAGTGTTAAGTAAGTTCACTGTTAAAGACTATCACTCAATTGTGAAGTAAAACTAAGATACAATAACAGAGGGCTGTTAAGCAAGCCTGCAATAGCAGCAAAACTGTAAAGCAATCACAGCTACATTTCTGTTAAATACTTTTACAGCCAAAAAGACTTTACAGTATTTCAAGTTACTTCTCTGTTAATAATCAGCATCAGCACAAGTTGACAGCGCAATGTAAAGCAAATATCATGCTATGCTATCCCACTGTTAAAAGACTCACTCAATCGTGCTGCTACCCCTATGTATGATTCGAAGTTTCGAAATGCTAAGTGTAAGGAGCTTAACATAACATTTTGACTGTATGCTACTGTGCTGCATGAATGGGGAAATTGTGCTGCCAATAACATTAGCTGTTTACTCCAATTCGAATTGCTGTTAACGTAGCTCAGTCTGTTGCTCACCAAAACTCCCCAGTCGAACTGTTATTTTATGCGAAAGTGAAATGTCCTGTTTTACATGGGGTAGGTTTCTGTGCTGTTAGCAGCAGCAGAGCTACGTCTCCCTGTAATCATTTACAGGGCATGTAAACGCATGAAGGGGTATTTTCGATTTCAACACAGCTCTGACGAGATGGGCAGCGCTGCTTGTTTGCATGTTTCTTATACGACTTTCGCAGTTTACAGTGCAGTTACAGCTATGCTAGAGCTAACATAAGCCAGCTTGTCTGCTTGTTGACTTCTTATTCGACTTTCGAAATGTTAAGCTTGCATAATTTAATCTTTGCTGTTAAAAACATTTGCCTTGGGATTAGGCTTGCGATGTTAGTCTAAAAGCGGTTTATATTCTGTTGAGTTTAACATTGAGGTTGAGCCTTTAAAACGCTGCTAAAAACTGTTTGCCATGACAACAGGTGTGTAGGAAAACAGGAATTAATATTAGTTTAAATATTTTTATAATTGTATAAAACATATTTGATGTAAAGCTTAAATAAAATCTAATTTTAAAATAAATATGAGGTAATAAAAGTTTGTATTTAAATAAAATCATTAATAGATAAAAAAATAATATTAAATTATAAAAAATAAATTTAAAAAAATTAAAAAATATTCAAAAATATTTAAAACTCATTTAACATATTCTAAACCAATAGAAATCTAAGCAAAAAATTAAACAACATGCCAATTCCAATTGGACCACTCGCGCTGTTTGCGTAGGTCGTGAGCGAAGAGCACGACAAACTCTTATCAGTCGCTGGCTTATCAGCCGCAATTGTGGACACTGCGTGTGGTGGGTTTCGGAGTGCGGCCCGTTGACTCTCTTATTGGCGACCGAAATGTCCTAGGCAGCAGCCGAACTGCTAGCGACACTTCGGCTGCGTCGTGGTGGATTGAATGCGGTGCACTTCGGCGAACGGCGACACGAAGCGGGCGTCGTTGTCCGCTGATTGAGTTGAGAATTTATTAGCGCAAAAAACGAAGAAGCTTCAGTCTCGTGTTTGTTGTGCGCTCGTAAGGATGTGTCCGCAGCCGCTGACGGACCTCGTGCGTTCGCGTCGCGTGTGCGCGCGTTCCCAACGCTGAACGCTTCAGCCGTTTCAAGCTCGAAAAGTTAAACAAAAAGGAAATTTAAATAAAATATAAATATTTTCAAAAAGCGCCTCAGGCGAGTGTTTAATGTTACAACAAATCAAAAATAAATCGAAAAAAATAATAAAATCAAAGTGTGTTTTAAATGTTTTATTTTGTGTTCCGTTCGTGTGGCAGCCACCGGCTGCAGCAAGCGGCAGCAGCAGCCCAATAAGCGGCCAACAAGTGCAGCAACGGCTAACAGAAAGGTGCCTACAACTGACCCACAATCTGCACTAAAACATAACTCACTGCACTGCACCACACCCCTCATACGCCCCACCCCCCTCTTACGCCCCACTCCCCTCTTACGACCCACTCGCCCCACTCGCACATGCCGCAACCCTGCGGGGCATGCCACACTTTTGAGGCATGCAAATTTTTGGCGTTGCATATTCCTGTTGTACACAATCAAATTTCTTTTCGGGGCCTGGCCGCAAATGCAAATAATTTCGCATTTATGCAAAGCGCCAAAAGCGCCCTGCGACACGCCCACCTAGCATTTAACGCCCATCACTTGAACGAGCCAAACAAAAGAGTTGCAACTAGAAGCGAGCTTAAACGGGACTCACATTAAGAAAGTTTTTTGAGTTGTTTTGTTTTATATTTAAATATGAAATGAAAGGAGGAAACAAAAAACAGAAAATAAAACAAACAAAAAATATTCTAAGTAAAATAATTTTGTTTTAAGATTTTTGCACTAATTTGTGAAGAAATGTTTTAAATTGCGTTTTGTATTCAGAAATTTATTCAAAGTAAAAAACTTTTATTTTAAGATTTTTACACTTATTTAAGAAACAAAATTTCATTTATTTTAATTTAATTTATAAATTTTTGAACTGAAAGATGATTTTAGGTTTTTGAAACTTAAGATAAGAATGCTTAAACTTAAGTGTTTTAAAAAATAGTCAAATATTTGAATGAAAATGAAAACAAATTCTCCAAAAATTAAAATCTCATGTTCTTCTAAACACATTTACTTTTTCGCTTAAGTTAAAAGTTCTTAAACTTGTTTGGACTTTTTGAAGCCCTGCCACGCCCACATCGCCTTTCAATTAATTAGTTTAATTAGTGTGGGCTGTTGGCGCTTTTACTTAACCGAAAAAATTGTTTTGGCATTTGGAGAACGACTTTGAAAACTTTGGCAAAAGGCGCTGAGGCCGAATTCTAATGGCAAACATTAACGCACAAACACACACACACACACACACACACACACACACACACACACACACGCACACACACACGCACAGTGAGTCGAAAAAGGACCTCGATCAACGTTTCATGTGCCATTTAACAAACACTAAGCGAACCCTTTGCGACCATTTTTCTTAATTTCATTCGCTTCTTCTCGACAATAGCAGCAGCAGCAGCAATAGCAGGAGCAGCAGCAGTGGCTCAGTCAATTGCTCTACATATTTTGATACCCTGCAAGTGGGCATATAAGTGAAGAGGTGAAAGACGTAACAAATGAGATATGTAAAGGAGCCGAATATAGATTAAATGTGGATCAGAAGAAATGGGAGAGAGGCAGAGAAGAAGAGAGAAATAGAGATAGAGGGTAAAGTCAAGGCAGAAAAGAGAGGAAGAGATAGAGAAACAAAGATGGAGAGTAAAGAACAAGCAATAGCATATAGTCAGAGCAGATCAGAACCTTAGCTCATACAGTGTATAAGTATGTATATATAAAAAAGATACAAATAAGATATATATAAGAGATAGAGAAGCAGAGATGGAGAGTAAAGCCAAGTCAGAAGCATATAGTTAGAGCAGATCAGAGCCTTAGCTCATGCAATGTATATATGTATATATAAATCAATATATAAAAGATTGGTGCAATTATGTTTTTCTTTTTAAATATGATTTTTCAACATTGAAGTGAAAGTTCAAGGGCACTGCTATTTTTGTGAACACAAATTTATATATATATTTGTTTAAATATATATTGTAACAGAGTAATATATAGTAAGATTTCCAGTCAAAAGCTGACATGTTTTAGCTACAAAAAATGTCTTGAAAGTATTTTAAGCCTTTCCATAAAATTAATATCTTTCATTATGATAGAGCTATATATAAGTAAAAATGTATAAATTTATATGTATAATATAATTATATGTATTTTACATATAATATATGTTGATACATTTCCCACATAACTCACAACTTTGCACATCCCATCAACTGTTTGTCCAGGGTATTTGATGTGCGTCATTTGTGTGCGTTTTTTAACGTTCTTCATTGGCCAGCTTTTTTTTTTCTTGGCCATTTCGTTTTGGGGGCAATAAAAGCCGCCAGCGACTTAAGACATTTCGTGGCCCTAAATGGCAGCAGGCGGCAGGGGGCATGTGGCATGTGGCATGGGGCATGTGGCATGGGGCAGGCTCTGCGCGGCAGCCAGTGAAAGCAAACTAAAAGAAAATTTATTTACTTTGCCACTAAATTTGCGCTGATTTCATGTTGTTGTTGTTGTTGTTGCTGTTGCTGTTGCTGCCACTGACCGCTGCCCCATTGGCCCGCTGCTCGATTGCCTCATTTGTTGTTTGCCCCACTCAAAAAAAAAATAAGTAGGCAACAGAGAAAAAAAATGTTTGTCAACAAACGCAGCGAAGCACAAAAATAATATAAAGAAAAAAAAACTAAGTTGAAGGCAAAGCCAAAGATGCCACACACACATCTCTCTCTCTCTCTCTCTCTTTCTCTCTCTCTGTGTGTGGCATATTTTTGGTTCAAGTGTGCCACGTCCGGCGCACAACTATGAGTATTTTAAAATTTGTGGCACGTGCCCCAAATAGCAAACATCAGCAAATAATAAATTCATTGTAAGCCAACGCACGGCGCTGCCTGCACTTGAGCAGCGGCCAAAGGAGCCAAAGGGGGCAAAGGGGGCAAAGGGGAATGCGGCATGTGGCATATGGCCATGTGGCATCTGGCATGGGGCATGTGCCTGAGCTGAGCTGAGCTGCTGACCGGCTGTGCAACCAAATTAGCTGCTTTACTATCTCTGCTTCTTCTCATTTCTCATTTATATTTACTCTCCTGCTCTCACATTACTTTTTTTGTTGGCCAGCTAAGCTCAGTTAGCCATTAGGTTTGTGGGCGTGGCATGCCGCAAATGCAGCGCAGACAGACGCCGAAAACTACTTGCCGCATCTTGCGGCACGAGCGCCCATTGTGGCCCGCACTTGCAACAATTACAATTGCATTTCTTTTCCATTGTGGCAACACCTGCTGCAGTTGCTGTTGCTGCTGCTGCGGCTGCTTCGACACTTGAGAAAAGCCGCAGCTGCAGCTGCGCTCGAGCTGCGTGTTGCCATTCATTGTGCAACGCGTGGCAACATAAGCTGCAGTCAGCGCTGCAGCAGCTACAGACAAATGCTTGCAACATAATGTTGACACGCGGCTTTTGTTGCTCTCCTTTGAATTTTAGTGTTCTATGTATGTGTGTGTGTGTGTGTCTGAGTGTGTGTGTGTGTGTGTGTGTGTGTTAATGTGTGTGTGTCTGCCTGTAACTTGTGTAATTTCCATTGGCGTTAAGTAGTTTGCAGTTTGCTTCTCTGAAAACAAAAGTGTTGAAATAATCCTTCAAGCGAAAGTATTTTTTATTATTTATGTTTTTAAATGTGAAATTTGCTTGCAATAGAAAAATATGTTTAAATATTTATATATAGAATTGTTTTTAAAATTTAAAAAATTTTTTGATGAAAATTTGAATATGTTTATAAATGTGTTAAATGATGTATATAAAATATATATTGTTTTTAGCATTTAAATAATTTATTAATTAAAATTTAAATATGCTAAAATATTGATATATAATATACATTGTTTTTAATCTTTTAAAAATGTCTTGGTGAACATATTATCAAATAAAAATTCTATATAAAATTGTGTTCTCAAAGTGCTTTGCGTTATTTCGAAATTTAATTCGTGTGAGTGAAAATAGTAAAACCTTAAATAAAAAAAAAAAAATTTGAAAAAAAAAAAATGCAAATAAGAAAGAAGCTTAAGTATATTTATAAAAGTTTTTCATATCCAAAAGTTAAAAGAAATACTTGAGTAAAGATTTATTAGGATTTATATATAGAAACATATGTCGAATTTGCACAGCTCTCAATTCCTGTAAATTCAAGATTAACAGAGTGTTAAACAGCTGCAAATGGAAAGCATAAATAAAGTAAATGGAAAATATTTGCAATGCTAAATAAATAAATAAATAAAGTGCCTTAAGGGGGCTAAAAAAAGTTAAATATATATTTAGACTGAAACATGTGCTCGCAATGAAAAATGAAATGAAAATGAATTTAATTTTAAATAGACGAAGCTACGTTTATTTATTTACCAAACAAACATCATTCAGAGCTTCATGTTGAATTTATGTTGCCATCAACTACAAATTATTCAAGTTAATTCTGTTTAAAATATATATTTTCATTCTGTTATCAGCCAAAAAATATTTAAATTAAATAAAGCTAAAGCAACATTTGTTTTCACATATATATTTTTATAAATATTTGTTTATGTTACATTTTGAGCTAAATATAAAGAAATACAAAAATATTTAAAGCCAGCTTGATTTCATTTTTTTTTTTGCATAATTTAAATTTATATAAAAAAAAAATAAATTTCATATATATATATATATATATATATATATATATATATTGTTTTTCATATTTTAGTATATATTCAATTTATAATTATATTATTAAAAACATTTTTAATAAATCTACCAAAAATGAAATCAAAAGTTTGTATCATAATTTCTTAATATACAAATATAGACAAAAGTTTTAATTTTTTGTTCTCTTAAATCAAATCTGATATGTTTAAGAATTACTCTAACTTTAAATATAAAAAATATTATATTTTATGAATTGAATTGATTATTAAGAATTATAAAATTGCTTATTTCTAGAAATAATAAAGATTTATTTTTGTAACCAAATCAAATCTTTGAAGTATTTTTATAATCTTTTTTTTTTGTCTTAAGTATAATCAAATTTGTTTTATATTTAATTTTAAGATAAAAATAAATATCATTAAAAACAAAACGTCATATCTGATATTTTAAGTATTTTCAAATTATTTAATTTATAGTAAATTAAAATATAATTATATTATTTTTTTTATTTTTTTTTTTAAATGAAATCAAATTTGTTTCCTTACATTTTATAGTTTCTTTTAAGATAATACAAAGCATTCATAGAAGTTCTACACAAGTTTATTTTGTATTCTGCACCTCTGCTATTTCTTCTTCTTCTACACCTAGCTCTAATTATCGCCCTTGTGCTGCAGCTGAAGCGGAAATGGATAAAAACTTGACTATTTATTCGCGTGCATTTGCAACATGTCAAAGCTTTTCATTTATATCAGATGCTTATTCGCAGCAATTTATTCTCTTTTTTGCATTATTTATTTATGCGACTTCATTGCGCCGCGCCCCGCTCAGCTTTCACTTTGCATCTTCCTCCATTTCCGCTGGCTTAATTCATTTTTTATTTCAACGTAAATAAGCAGTAAATTACAAGCTGCAACTGCAGCAGCAGCAGGAATAGCAACAGCAGCAGCAGCAACAGTTGCTGCTGCTTGTCCTTTGCATATTTTGTGTAATATTGTTGCTTGCTTTATGTAGCCTGTGTCCTTGCCGTTAGTCCTGCCATATTTCTCGGCACTCAGCCCGTGCCGCGGCGAGTGTCACCTGCCGTTAGCCCCCATCTGTTCGTCGCCATTCATTAACAACCTGCGCAATTTAAGTTCAAGTTCTGTCAACTCCGACGGCAGCAGCATTTGGTTGCATTTTTCTGCACTGCGCGCAATGCTGTTCCGCCTTGTCATAACTGCAAATCGGCTAGTGACATCTGAACTATATACTTGGGGACTTCTTGTTCACTCTCTGGCCCCGTCCTCAGCTGCTGTCAACCCTTCTTTTGTGGAATAGAAAGAAAATGTTGAACTGAACTGAACTGAAATGTTGGCTGGCAGTTTAATTGCTTTGCTGCAACGACAACTGCTCATTAGCCGGGCCAGAAGTGGGCGGCTTACACCAAGGGTGTGGGCGCGGTCAGTTCTGGCCAGCTAACTTGTTGAGTTGGCAACCACTTGATGAGGCTCGAGCTGGCCCCAAGTCGTTAAGGTGCTTAGCGCCTTAGGCGACTTCAGGCACTTCGACTTCGGCCCGACTAACGGCAAACGCAACGCAACGCAACGGTAAATGTTACTATTAGCCATTAGTGGGCTTCAGCGTCTTTGTTTGGATTAGACGGCGTCTGCGCTCGTTAAGTGTCAGGTGCTTACGCAGCGCCTATTCCCAGTTAAAGACACGCTCTATATAGTGATTATATATATATAATGATTATATGTCTGCTATATATTTTATTCAAAAGCATAGTCAATGCTGAGACGTCAACGTTATAATTATGGTGAATGGTGAGGAACGGTGTGTCTAATGTGTTCTGTTCGATGAATTCAAGTGTGGCTTAAAGGTGTTTACTGGAGAGATACTGGCAAAGATTGTGAAAGTAAACACTTCTATAGCAAAGCAAAGAGAGGGAAGAGGGTTGGAATAAGAGAGGAGAGAGGGTTGGAATAAGAAATATGTAATATAAAATAACAATATAATATAATACAGTTAAATGCTTAGCCTGGCTGAGAATGGTTTTAACAAAAATGTTTATCATTTCTTAGCATTCAAAGGGCTCTAAGAATAAGGGAAATATGTTTGAAACAATAATTTCTAAGAAACTCTAAATTCTCCATTTTGAATTCTAAGAAGTCGCCTCCGCAGAATCGTGAGTGTTTGGCTCTCAAAGGATGCCGTGGTATAGGTAGCATATCTTATACTGAAATTTCCAACAAGTAACAAATCAATGTATGATTAAATTTAGAAATTATTCAGAAATGTGCTTTGCTTAAACAAATGAAAACAAAATATGAAAGCAAATACAAAAATACAAATATAAAGAAATTATTAGGAAGTTAAATTAAACACATTTCTTATTAATTTCCTTTCAAGTTCAAGTTAATCTAAACATATTTTTAGCTCAACAAATATTTGTGTGTTTTTGCGAAATATATTTTATTGCTAATAAATTTGTAAAAATAGTTGTTTTTTGTTATTAATTTTTAAATGTAATTTACATATTTTCATTTGTAATTAATTATTAACTTAGTTTTCAGTCAGTGAAAATATAATAATCCAAAAAAACTAGACAATTTTTCTTTTATCTGTTTCTCTTTTCCTTTCGCAATATTTTATGCGCATAAAAAGAAAATCGAAATTTGAAAATTCAAATTTGAATTTACATATTAATTTTTGTGTAGTCCACGAAAATATATTTTGTATTAGTCTTACAATTAGATAAACTAAAAATCTTAAAGATACAATTTTTTTCAATTCTATTTTTTTGTTTATTTTTCATAAATTTGTTGTGCATAAAGAACAACAGATATAAAGAGATATATAATTTAGAGAACTTTTGTTTATTTAACTTTTATTAATTTTTTACGCATTCAGTTCGCAAATGTGTTGAACGGCATAATCTCTGCTCTAGAGCTCAAGTCCTGCTCTTGATTCTCTGTAACTAACAACATTTTAATGACTTTCAACAGGGAAAATAAATGTTGAGCGGGATTCACACAGCAACTGCAAATTGCCAAAAAAAAAAAAAAAAAAAAAAAAAAAAAAAAATATAGCAAAAATATTACAAACTAAAAACTCAGGTGAAAATAAAAACATTTGAATACCCTTGAAACGGGGTCTATTGCCACAGTGTGAGGGGGCTTTGTTTTTTTGTGCAACAATTGCCAACCGAAAATAAATATGTGCACAGGAGTGTACCAACAACGAGTTGGATTCCACAATTATACTTTGCACACACTTGTGCATGCTGCTGGCAGATTCAAGTCCAAAGCACAGCCACAAAAACTTATTTACCAAAAAATGTTTTTGTTTTTGTTTTTGGCGCATGGACAGTGCGATATGTAGCTACACCTGTAAACATATATATGTGTATATATATTAACCCACAATATGTATAAAAATGAGAGCTTGTTATATGTAAGCAAAAACTTTAATTACCAGCCTCGTGCAGGCAGCAGCAGCAACTGAGCTGAAAGCAACAAAGTAAAAGGGGGGGGAAATTTAATAATAACACATAAAACTACGTGTGCAACAACAATTTGTTTATACCAAAAACCTGAAAGCAAGACAGACAGCAAAATGAAAAATTTATACGAAAGTTGTGTCACTTTAAAGCAGGTGAAAGCTTCAACCAAAAACTTAAGCTCATCACTGAGTTGTTGAGATTGCCAAAGGAAAAGTAAAAGGAAAAGAAAAAGGAAAATGAAAATGAATGTTAGTTTGTTAGAATGTATGTACAGACGGAAGGGGGACTGGCAGAACCCATAAAGCACATATATATATTCCTGATCATAGTGATGAAGTGAATTGAATTAGACCAGTACCTCAGGCTATCTGTCGATCATAGCGCCTATATCAGTTGAAGACTTGACTTGAAGCTCAATTTGTGTGTGTGAAAAATTCTTTTTTTTTTTTAAGTTCACATAATGAATTTATAAACAAAAACAAGCGAAACATATATATACTATGTATATATACATAAATTTACTATTTAATATTTACAAGCTATCAGATCATAGATAGTTTATATAATATATATACTATATATATATCTGTATCTTTATAAAGAGGTTTGTTAGTCTTTAAAGCAAATATATAAGAACAGTTTCTGGGCTTTTAGCTATATATAAACTTTTAGCTGATATAGAAAGGCGTGCCCTAAAAAAACTTTGAGCTCAATTAAAGTTGAGGTTAAATCTTTATTAATTAAATTGATCGCAAAAGCGGGAAGCTGCCACAGCAGCAGCTCTTGTATCTTGTATCAATGACAACGTCTCTTGGCCTGCTCAGCATTGGCCTTTTCGGGTGCCACAAATGGGGGCAAGGAATTAAAAGGTGCAGCGAAAACTTTCATTTCAGTTTTGTAGCTGTGCAAACATTAAAACGAAAGTTTTTAAAAGCAACCACAACATTTACGTCATGTGTGTGGGTGTGTGTGTGTGTGAGTTGTTGTTGTTGTTCGAGCTGTAGTTAAGCTTGTTGCTGCTGCTGCTGCTGTGTGTTGCTGCTGTTGTGTAGCATGTTCCGCATCAAAGTGGCAGCTTTAAGGCGCTTACTGCTCAGTTTGCACTTTTTATAGTCAAAAGGCAACACGCCAAGTTGCAGCAGCAACAACAATAACAAGCAGCACCATTTGTTGCCACATGTTGTAACTGTTGCCGCATTAAATGCGCAACCCTCAGCTGCGGTTCAGTGTTGTCGTCGTTGTTGTTGGTGTTGTTTCTGCTGGTGCTGCTGCTGCGAATTTCACTTTTATGTTGGCGCATCCTACGCTGCTTTTATGCTGTTGCAGCCGACAGTTGGAGCCACTGCACCACCTCGGCCCAGCTCCATTAGTTCACTCACTGGGCACCACCAGCGGAGATTTCACTTCATTTTATGTTGTCAGACTTCCGAGTGCGCCGAGTTCTTGTTATAAAAAAGCCAAATTCATTTTGCACATATAACTTTTATAACCCACACACACACGGAGACACACATATACTCACACTCCTCTCACTCTATCCCTCTCTCTCTCTCTCTGTTATGTTTCTGCTCCCTGCTGCTCCAACTTGACATCTCTTGGTTAATTCTGCAACCGCAGCTCGAAAATGACAGGCGCACACAGTTGGAAACAAGTTTTTTGTTGGCGCATTTGCAGTTCCCTTTGGGGCATTATTTATTGACGGCCAAAAGGGCTGCTGGCCCATTTTACAAGCGAACCGATTCGAGCAGAAATCTTAAATTTCCATATTTTATATAGGGAATTAGAAATTGACGCTTGCAGCGGATCATTTGAGTTTCTGCAGCAAGCAGAGAACAAATTTAAATGAAATTTATTGCAAAAATATTGATTATATGTAATATAAGTGTATAAGTAATCAAGTTTTATAAAATCATGGCTCAAGCTAATAATATTATAAGGGAATAATTTTTAATATCTATATATAGTTTATGCATTATTAAAGCACACTCTTTGTTAGTTTATTAGAGCATTATGCATTATTATTCCTCCTTTTCTTTCAGTTCTTAAAAACATAACTAAAGCAAATTTAAAATCTCTCCCCATTCACCCACATTGAAAGTCAACAAATTTCTATTAATACACAAATATAACTTTCGCTAATAAATTTCAAAAACTTAAATAAAACCTTTGCCAGCTTTGCAGCAGCTAATAATCAAATATTGGCACAATGAAAATAAACATACTTTCGCCTTTCTCTTTCACAGCTCCATTAAAATGATAACCTGAGGCTCAGACTCTGCATGTAAACAGTTAAAATTGAAAATTGAAAAGCATCAATAAAAAAAAACTAGTAAAAACAAGAAGAAGCAAACGCTGAACGTGTAACGAATTGGCTAACGAAAGTAAACAAAAATATAATTCAATTGAATCGCCAATGGGCGAAAACTAAACTAAAACCAAAAACCCATCCGAATACCATTAATAAAATATAAAAATAAAAACTAAAATATTATAAAAGGAAACCCGCAACGTAAACCACCGCAAAGCAATTGCTTTGAGACAGATCGAATAAATATATATAAAGGGATACAAATTGAAACAGCAGCAACAGCCGCAACAACCACGCCCACAAAATGACGCTGCGCATATCGGTGAAATCGAGAAATCATCTTGGACTCATTATTTACGGCTTTGTCTGGCTGCTGATAACGACAACAACAACAACAACGCCATCCGTCGAAGCTGGACGCATTTTCGGTAAGTTGCTCGAAGCACGATTTTCTCTTCGTACGTCTTTCCCTTTCTTCAGCCACATTTCTATCGGTCGCTGTTGAAAAATATTCCATCAGCTGTCTTTTTTGTTCGTTTTAATTTTTCACTTTCTCTTTGCGGCCTTAATTAATGCGCACAGTTTCCAGCTAATGGAATTTTTAATGCAATGAAAACGCAATGTGGACACATTTCACAAATTGGCTAAAATAAGTGAAAGCTGCGCAAGAAATGCAAATTGACAACCTTCAGCGTCTTCTTCTTGCCGGCATACCCTGTAAACTTAGAATTTGTTAGGGGTGGGGTATGGATTGTAAAGGGGAGCAGAAAAGTAGCTGCTGTCTAGAATGATTTTAGTTTATGGATGAAAAATTTTGGATTGGAAATCTTTATCTTTATATAAAAGTATAAAACTCTTGTTTATAGTTTAATATATATTACTGCATGCTTTATAATACATCTAGACTTTCGGTTTTCCTTTTAACTTCTCAAAATTTCATTACAGTGTTTTCTTGAGGACTGAGGATTATAATTATTATTAGTTATATTTATAAATATTTATCAGATCTTCGACTTGAAGAATCTTCAAGAATACTGTTTGTACAGTCCTATACATATACCTAAAGTTTTCTTTCATTATCAATACATTTCATACATACCAAGCAAGCTGACTCCGACCCAGTCCTTATAAGCATATTTCTTATAGCAAGCACACTTTTCTTATAGTTTTTTGTTTTTTTTTATATACATGCACAACTCACAAATTCATCTTTGTTTACAGGGTGCTCACAAGTTGTGCATGCCTGCTGCTTAGCTCACTTAATTATATTTTATTGGATTTGGGTCATATCCATGGGCACATGTTATTTTCGTATTAATTAGTATTACAAAAGGTTTCCTTTTTGCCGGCTTCGCGATGTCATGAACGTTAATGAGCTGTGCCTCCTGCCGCCCAACCCCACTTAACAAACAAGCAAATGCATATGTGTATGTATGTATGCATGTTTGTGTGCGTGTGTGTGTGTGTAACAGTTCCTGTTAAAGTCAATGATTGTGTGTTTTATAAAAATAATTAAATATAATTACATGACTTGAAAACACGTTTGCTGAAAATAAGGGTTTCGATTAGAAGCACTCAGTGACACAGAGCGAGCGAGTGGGAGAATGGGAGAGTGTGTGTGTCAGAGAGAGAGAGAGAGAGAGAGGCTATGTGCTGCGGTCTAATTAACCGCATTCATATATTCATAAATGAAGCGTTTTGTGCATGTGGTTGTAATTCACATGTAATTATGGTCGCACAACTGGCACGGCTCTTGCCTATGCAAACACACACACACACACACGATAAACGTGTTGGATAAATGCCGTTTAAGGCGCAGCCAGGGCAGAGGACGGGGCATGGCTGAAGGGATATCTAAACAGCCTTCGCATGGCTAATTGCAGTTTTATCTGCCTGGACGCACTCGAAAAGGCGCACATTAGTTGTTGTCCGTAGAAAAACTAGCTGGCATTTGCCATGATCAAAGCCGAAAACCCACAATAACAAAAACAACAATGCCAACAGCAACAACAACAACAACAGCAGCAACAACAACAGCCATTGTTGACACACATTTTGTTGTGGCTCGCCCCTAAAAAGTATGCTACGAAAAGTTTGCACACAAATGAGAGAATTTGCGCGCCATCAACAAGCGGCGAGAGGGGCGCAACAATAATGCGCAGATAAAAAGAATACAGATGCACACATACAAGTATGTAAATGTGTGTCTGTGTGTGTGTGTGTATTGGCATTAGGCTGGCAGTTGTGCGACACTTTTTGTCGCGCAATTTAAATGACGCTGTCGAGTGCCAACCACCGCAGCCGCCGCAACAACAACAACAAACACTATGGCAACTGCAGCCAGGCGTGCGCTAACACATACACACACACACACACATACACACTCACACTCACTCACACTCACACAGACCCATCGGAAAGCGTAAAGTTTACGCGCTTGTTTGCTATAATTTCGATTGTTTTCACTGCGCGCAGCAGCAGCCGACGCCGCCGTCGCCGTTGCCGTTGCCGTCGCGGTGGCACTGCCACGCCCCTCGATAGGTAAACAAGCTGCCTCTGAAACCCTTGGCCCTTAGCCCCTAGCCTTGCTTGTTGCGACAGTTTGCCGTAATTTTCGTTTTATTGATGTGTGCGTCGCTCAGCTGCTGCTGCTGCTGCTGCTGCTGCTGTTGTTGTTGTTGTTGTTGTTGCAACTTTGGCAGCAACAGCGAACGCAGTCGCATAAAATATGCCCCATAAGTGGCACACTTTGGCATTTGAGATTTTTGCAGTTGTTGCATGTTCCCGGTTAAGTGCAAGAAAATTGATGCAAAACTTTTGCCCCGAAAAGTGTTACACTATTCATGTTGCAACTGCCGCTGCGAGCGCGCACATTTTATGGCCACGCCCTGATTGCCAACAATTAAGTGGGCGTCGAATGGGCAACTAATTGCGCGCATATGAAACTGCTTCTTGTTTGATGTTGTCTAGAGTGAAGGATGTTAATGCCTGGAAGGATGCGCCATCGAGAGGCGATAGTGTTGGAATTTCACTTTCATTTTGGGGAGCTCCTATATCGTTATCAGGATGTAGATATTAAGGGATGTATGAAGAACAAAAATTATATCAAATATTACAGATTTGTTATTACTATATTACAATTATTATTTATTAATATATTATTACTTCTATTACTTAACTAAATATATACAAGCAAAGCTTAGTTTGATGTGGGCTAGATCTGTTTCTCATATCTTATCTACTTATCTCTTCTGAATGAAAAATTTCTCTGACTTAATGGAATACAAACAATTAAGAGATATATGATTAGCAACCTTCCTATAAAGCATCTTAGTTCTATATCATTGCAGGCTTTGTCTATCGCTTCCTTTATATACGAGCTGCCTCCCATAACCATATATCACTTATCTCTGCATACGATGATTCATCAATTTCAAGCTCGAGTTTTTTTTTTTGTTATCATAATATCAAAATATATCTTATTGTTCCATAGCCAACACACAGCATATTGGGTTAGAGTGTAAAAACATTTTCCTTGGCATTTGTGTTGAATTTTATTTACATTTTTTTCTAGTTTTTCCACGAATTTCCTTGCCAGCTGCCACAAAATGTTGCAAGTATTCAAGACAGTTATTCGATCTCTGTCAATTTGGCTCAAGTTGTCAGCAAAGCTAAATATAAAAAAATAATGTTTCAGCCCCTGCCTGAAGAAAACTTTATGCCAGCAAGTTTTTTCTTTTCATCAGCACGTGGCAGTTGGTGTGAGATGTTGCAAGAGCTATTTATATCTGCATGTTTATGTGTTTAGGACTAGGTCAAAGGTGGCGCACATTAGCTGCCAAATTGATAGATCGAGCATTTATAGAGTGGGAGACTATAGGCGCACCCCCACCCATCCTCACACGCACAGACTGACACAGATCCCTAGTTAACGATTTCATTTTAAATTATTCATGCGTCTTCTAAGTATAAACAATTTTTATGGCCTGCCATCAGACGTACTTTATATTCAGCTCATTATGTTAAAGCCAAACAATTGGCGACATCAACACAAACAACAACAATAACAACAACATTTGTTACAGAGATATGGCTGCTTCTTGTTTTATCTGGGATTACATTTAAGCGTGGCGTTGTCCTTGGCGGCATCGCTGTCTGGCGTAATTTCTTTATTAGATTCATTGCGCCCCTTCAGCAAATTTGCACTTGCCACAGCCACAGCCACAGCCAACAGCCAGTGGCAGGCAGCAGGAGGCAGGCAGCAGGCAGCAGCTGTAAAAGATGCTAAAAACAATTACATAAATTGGTTTTGACTTTTAGTTAAGACAGTTGCGAGTCTAGGCCACATTTATGAACAAGTTTCCTTATGCAGAACTAACTCAAAGCAGCTGAGGCTAAGCATATCATACAGATATATCATACAGATATATGTATGTTTTTATATATTTATATTATATTTAGTCAAAGAAATACTTTGACTATGTTTAAGAAAAAACTAAGAGTATTCAAAATTCGAGCCACTTGCTCTTCGTCCACTTGAATAGCTGCCAAATGCCTCAAATTCCTTTATTGGCATCTATAAATGTCTTTTAATAGGAGCACAAAGCACATTTTATTTCGACAGCTTAGGGAAAAACTAAATAAGTGTAAAAGCCTTGGCAGCTTGGCAGCGCATACTAGAGAAAAGAAATTTAATTATATCACAAGTAAGTTCAAAGGAAATTTTAATTCCAAAAAAGGCAATCAGAGACAGATAGAAATTAGAAACGAAACTGAATTAAAATACCCAAACAGAAAAGATGTCAACTAATGAAACACACATAAATACAATAAAAGAAGAGAAATATTAAGTTCTTTACAACATTTGATTGCAATTGAACTGAATTTATTTGCGAACTGAAATATTTGTAAATATCCGAGCGAAATGTGCTCCATTTGAGTGCTGAGCCCTGGCTGCTGTTGTCGTTTGGAAACTTTTCGAAAATAATTGAAATTTATTCGCAAACTGGAAAACTGCAAAATTTTCCATTCAGCTGGTCAAATGGAAAAGCGGCCAATTAGTCCAGTGGGAAAACTGTGTGGCAAAAACTGCATGTAAATCTTGTTGCACATATTTATTATTGTTTATTATTGTTGTTGTTGTTGCTGTTGTTGTTGTTGTCATTTGGTTGTTATTGAAGCAAATAAATTGTTTTTCCATGTGGATCATTAGGCGCCCTAATTGAATTTAATGTTTGCTCACAAAGTTTTCCTTTGCACGCACAGTTTAAATAAATAAACAACAATCGATTAGAAAATTATGACAATAAATATTTATAATTTCAACTGCAGTCCGCATGCCAAAATCTGTGTATAAATATTGCCACAACAAAACAACAACAGCAAAATAAAATCAACAAAAATGCATCTTCAATTAACGTTTTAATAAAATATTTCAATTCAATTGCTGCGTGATAAACACAAATGAATTTCGACACGAATTATGCACTTCGAATGAAGAATTTCGAATAAGCAAATGTATGGCTGTCGTAGAGAGAGAGAGAGGGTTTAAGAGTTGTAAGACTAACTGAATAAGTATAAGAATAAAACTGAGTTATTAATATTCAATTAAAATGTATGTAAGTGGAGGAAAAACCACAAATAAATATAAGTTAAATTTTAAATTAATTAAAAGGAGTCAAAGTTAAGTAAAATAATGAAAATATTGTGATGAATATAAACAAATATAAATAAAAAATATATTGATATAAATAACTAAATTCTTAATATATCTTAATACTTGCAAAACTTATACAAATTGTAGTCTGTCTTATAAACAAGAACTATGTTACTTCCTGACAGCTAATAGCCCGTTGTCTCTATACGGCCTACAGACACGCAGCTAATCTGCCACTATATTAAGTAGAGCTGATTAACATATGCTTGGAATGAGGCTATATATATATTTGATACACATAAAAATAGTAGATTATAAATCTATCTTAACTCTTGCGGCAGTAAGACACTTAATCCAGTCTAAAGCCCTGCTCGAATGTAAAACTTTCAAGCCAACAAATGCTGGCTCTTGTAAATGAATTCCATCTTCAAGCAGCTTTAAACATCGCCGCAAATGCCAGCCAAGCAGCATCGCAGCGAACATGCCACAGAAGGTGCTCACCTGCTTCATTATCCTGGCTGCCTAACTTTCTCCTGCTGCTGCTGCTGCTGCTGCTGATGGCGCCCACGAATGCCTATTATAATCCCAGCTAAGCCGCTGCGATTATTGTCTACAAAATTCATGTATTTCATTATTAGGCAGCGTAACGGCAGCCAGGACAGCGGCTCAGCGTATCCGGCTTTAGCAAGTAGCGAGTCCTTTGGCCGTTGCTTCTGTCTCTGCTCATAGTCGCTTGTTCATTTGCTGTCATAATTTAATTTTTGCCACTGGCCAAACACACACACACACACACACACACACACGTATTCAACGAGCAGCAGACAGTTAGCCAGAAAGCACATCCTGTCGGACTTGGGCTGTCTGCCTGTGGCCTGCGGCTGACCTCCTGCATCCTTCTCATTTTTTTTTTTGTGCGCTTCATCCGCTTGGCATGCAAAGCACTGCAAATGTTGTCTATGGCACAGCAAAAAAAAGAAAAAAACTGCTAGCAACATGATGTCAAATGAACATGGACAGGCCTCAAAAATCCCAATGTGGTTTTGCTACACAGCGGCTCATTAATCCCTGCAGCTGAATGGCCGTCGCCGTCGCCGTTGTGCCACAACCTTTTGAGGCTTTGTTTTGTCTCCTGCTGTCGCCTCCTGCCCCCTCTGCTCCGATTGGAGCCCGCACATAAATCAGTTGCCTTTGGGCACTTTATCTACATCAGTTACAGCCTCTACTGGCATATCACAATTTCATATCTGTCTTTCTCTTATTCTCTCTCTCTCTCGCTCTCTTTCTCTATCTCCCGCTCAATTTGCTACGCAAATTATAAACACCAAATGAAAAAAAATGAAGCGACTGCTACATAAAAACTTCAAACTTGGCCAAAATTGAAATGCCTCAAGCTGATTTCAACATTCATGCGCGAAAAGTCAATAATGAACATTTCCAGGCTGTGCCAAGGGGCCAAGGTCTTAAGCTGCCTCCGCCTCTGCCGCCGCCCACGCGCCGCGTCGCCGTGCCAAATGTAATAAAATTCGCATAAAAACATTTCACAGGCTTTGGACGCGCCTCGCAGCTGCCTGCTAAACTTGTGCCATCCGCCCGGACAGCGAAAGGAGAGAAAACGGAGCCCATAGCCCGGTGGCCCATAGCCCGTTAGCCCGGTAGTCCGTAGTCCGTAGTCCCGAGCCGGAGAGATCATGTGACAGCAGGAGAAATTAAAGCAAGCTGCTTAAAAAGTTGTGCAACATCCGGACAAACGGCCGCAGCTGAGTTTGTGGCAGCACAAATAGCTTGCAGCGCAGTTGCTGCTGCAGGCACAGTGGGATATTTAGCTAAATTGTAGGATAATTATTTGTTGGCGGTTGGGAAATGATTTGTTGGCATGTATATATGTCTTATTTATACTTAGCATATATTTTATGAGATATATATATTGTTCCAATTTAAATCTGCTGCAAGCGCAGTGGGATATTTTAGTTAAATTATGAGACAATTATTTGTTAGCTGTTGGGGAGCCGAAGCAAATGATTTGTTGGCATTTATATATACTTTATATGTATATACTTAATATATATATTATGATATATATCTTGTTCCAATTTGAATCTGCTGCACGCACAGTGGGCAATTTGAGCAAAATATGAGACAATAATTTTTTAGTATTGGGAAAGCAACAAAAATTATATGTTAAAAAATATATATATACTTCATAGAGATATATTTATAATATATTTGATGGTGCATATATTGTTAAAATTTGAATCTAAATAAATTAAAAATACAAAAATAAGAACATATGTATGTTAATTACTGAATCTTTGCCACTTAGATTTTAATACATAGACATATATCATATAGTTCTCATTTTTATAGATCATATATATCTATTGTATATACTGCTCCTAGGCATTTCAGTCTATGACACTGTCAATGCCAACGCCTTCTGCAGTTGGCAGCATGCCCAAAAGTTTTGCTGCCTTGTGACGTTGCGCCTATCAAAACCAATTTACTAACGAAGCACATAAATCCAATTTCTGGCCAACTCAACAACAACAACAAAATGAAGAAAAGAATTGTCTAGTGTTTGCTGTAGCCAGCGACAATTTCCGCTTCCGCTCGACTTAGCCCTTGGCCGGCGTCTCTAAATGACTCCTGCTGCCTGTGTCTCCTGCTTGCGTTTAGTTTATTAGGCTTATCAGGATGGGTTTATTAGTCGTGTCCTGCCAACGCCAACGCCAACGCCAGTGCCTATGCCTATGCCAACCTGAGCAAGCCTCAAACGTAGCTTAGCACGTTGTTTCGAAAGCTGCAAGTGAAGCTGTCGCTCAAGCTTTCGATGTGTTGCATGCAGCAGTTCGCTGCGACCAGCAACTGCAACTGAGCTCCAATCAATTCGTGCAGCAACAATGAGAGGCCTGAGGCAGTTCGGGAACTGACCGAATCAGCAACACGTTGCCCAGCCTTACCTTTGATTACACATACAATGCGTTTGACACGTTTTACTTTATGAGTTTCCGTTGCCCCGAGACTGGAGATTTCTTGAATGTGAGATTTGCCTTTAAATGCATGAAACAGAGTAGAAAACTTGATCGGCTATCAATGCTGACAATTATGCTCTCTAATTGCAAACGAGGGCAAAGCCTGAACAGGATTCCTTTTGCAGACATCCCTGTGTGTGGATAGCCTAAGCACAGTTTCGTTCAAGTTGAAGACATGCAAATTTAAGTGAGTTTTAATGCAAACTGTAAATAAATCAGCAAACAAAAGCGAAAGTCAGAGGAGGAGCGGCGAGTGCAGGCTGCAGACAACACATGTGCTGGGCTCTGAGACTCGGAGCTGCCGCTACGCATATCCTTTCAAATACGCATTTATTTATGACGCAAGGAATGAGCAAAAGTTTTAAATTAAATTTTATGTTATGTGCAGCAAGTCCAGGGCAATGTAAATAGAAATGCAAGCAAAAGTTTGACCCAAATACCGAGGCACAAGAGCACGAACACACACAAACAACATACACAAACACACACACACAAACAACACACTCACACACACACACACAAACAACACACTCACACACACACACACACACACAGAAAATGCACAAGATGCTGCATGGCATTTACTAGCTTTTTCTGCCAACCTGCCTCGCTCTCTCTGTCTCCGCCTGGCTCCATTTCTGATTGTCTTCGCTCGCATCCTTTGTCCTTTGTGTGCTGTCACTTGGGTCAGTTAGGTAAGACAAACAGTGGTCTGTTCTGTTGCTCTCTTGCTTCGAGCTTCTTGACTATGGCACACAGCAAACATGCCGCCAATTAAGCCACTGTCAGAGTGCTTCAAGCCTTCTCTCTCTCTCTCTCACTCTCTCACTCTTTTTCTCAATTGATTTTCCTTTTTTAAAGCATACTTTTGTGCGCTCGTGAAATTCGATTATGCATTTCGCACACTCGCCGCCTGTCTGCCTGCCTGTTGTGGGTGTGAATATGATATGATTTTTATAATTGAATCAGCTGTGTTCTCCTTCATCTTCCGCCCCATCTCTCTCACTCTCTCTCGCAGCCTTTCGCTCTGGCTTGATCTCTGTTCATTGGCTGACGCATAAAAGTAAGCGCGTCTATAAAACAGAAATCCATCTGAAAGTTAAGATTAACGCTGCTTTTACGAGCAGCGCATTTGTCATACACTTTTCGGCCCATAAAACGCAGCTTGAAGGGTTGCCCTTGCTCTCATCCACCCCTCCCCGACTCGCCTTAACCCCTTTGTCGCTCCACATTGGGGCTTTTAATGCCCATGTCGTATGACTTAATAGAGCCAAGCGATTGACTCGTTTTTAGCGGCCTTAAAGTGCAGTTTATGTGCCTTTGTTTTTAGCTTTAATGAGTTGGCGCGATAAAACTAGATAACTACACTGAAAGAAATGCAAAGGCAACATATTATAAAAAAGTTTTATATGGGATGTTTTAAATTTGATTTTCTTGCAGTAAAATATTCAATATAAATTTTCCATTGATTTAATCACTTGTTGCTTAAAAGCCTTGCCTGTTTCTCTCTGTGTATTGAGTACGTGTATGACACACCTCGTGGCCGTCATTTATCAATTCTTTGGCTGCTACAAGCACAGCATATATGTATGTCAAGAGGTCAATGTGTGCGTCGGCTAATTAGCAGACATACACAGACATATGTATACATATATGGATGAACACACAGCTTCACACACACACACATGATCAATCATATTGGCAGTCAGCTGAGCTTGGTAAATGGGTCACAACAACTTGCCACAGTCGTGATTTATGCATGTGGCGGAGGCTCTAATGAATAATTTGATTAATTTAATCAGCTGCACACAGACAGATTAAATCCCAACTGCTGAATAGCAGAGCAGAGTTTTAAATATATATATACACACATATATATACATATATATATATATATATACATATATATTTGTATATGCAGATACTCTTCAAAATTGTCAGTTCACTGGCTTAGGGATTGCAAATAACCGTTACTGGCAGCTCATGAATATTTTACAAGTGCTTTAAAATTGTTCGCAAGCCAAACTCCCGAATAACAACAACAACAAAAACAACAATATGAGGCAGCCACTGCGTAAATAAATGCAATACAATTTGAATAAACAGGCTTACACATACTTAAATACACACACGACTGATTTATGTCAGTGTGCGTGTGTGTGTGTGTGTATGTCAACCACTTGTTATAAATGTTGTTCGCTTGTGTATGCGTGAGCGTGTCTGTGTATGTGTGCGTATTTGAAAACAATTTATATCCGATTTTCATTTGGAATCTCTCGGGCGTAAATCGAAATCTCTTGGCAAAAGCAAATCTTTTGGGCGCGGCTCTCTCTCTCTCCCTTTCTCTCTCTCTCTCTCTCTCTCTCTCTTGCTATCTGCAGGTAGCCCACAGCAGGTGGCAACGCATGCATTGGTCTGGCTTAAAGTCCAATTAGTATATGTAAACAGAGAATTAAGCTGATTTGACAGCCCGAATAATGTCCATAATAATATTAAATGCACTTGGTATATTTAAAATAAATAACTACGTAAATCATATAGTAATAGGATCACCGACAACTGCCGCAAATAAACAACAGACTAGTTAAATCAGAGAGGTGTATTGCTGATAAGTGCAGAGAGCAGCTGATTTAGTTGATTATATATTTTGGATAGTTTATAGAGGAGTTTATAGGTATTAAAAGGATTTAAAAATATCAGAAAAATATCAATTTAATTCTAGAGTAAATAAATCAATAAAATATATGTTTGTTAACCAAGAATATGGCTTTAGATTTTGTATATGCTGGAATGGAGTATGAAAATCGAAAAGAAAGTTTTAAATTTTGAGATATTTTGGAAAAACTCATACTAAAAGTCTTTTGTCTTCAAATAATGCTCGGTCAAATACCTGACATATAAGGAAACTATTATAATCTTATAAAAGAGTTTACTGAACTTCTTGCTTGATTGATTTCCGCTCATATTCAATACAGTTCTGTATGAGCAGCTATCCTGACATTTCAATCATAATAAGGCGCCTGCCGCACTAATAATATCATATCAAACATTATATATATTTATACGTAGTCAACAATCAGAACACTTTTTCTCAGATTGCATCGAGAACTGGCAACGGGCAACTGAAGGTTAGCTGCTTACCAAATCAGTCAGGACGTTGCCAAGCGCCGTATTTCCTATTAAATTGAACTAATTAGACTCACATATGCATGAGTAACAGATACGATAACAAAGTGTCGCATATACTTAGGCACACAGCCATATACATTCACACACACACACACACTAACACGCACCCACACATGGTTTTTCTTGGGGCGCACGCCCCAAAAAGTAGGCAACATTTTGTGCTGTAATTGGAGAAACTGCTGCAAATGTAATCAGGACTTTTGATGATAGCATTTGGACCCAGCCAGTCATGCGTGTGTATGTATGTGTGTGGCTTAGAGCAATAACAACAACAACAACAACGACAATAGCAACAACGTGACGTAAGGCGCGCACGCTCTCACGCACAAACAAAAAATACATAAATCAAATTGTTGGAAATTGGTTACCAAGCAGAGATAAACTCGCATTATTATGCCTGCCATTTAGGTGTGTGGGTTGATTGTTGTGTGAGTGAGTGTGTGTGTGAAGAAGCTGCTAGGCAACACATTTTTCACATGCAATAGCTAAGCCACACACACACACACGCTCCGACGTAAACAGAGGAAACCTGCTACTTATCAGCCATCAATCAATAGATATGAGCCAGCTTTTGCCTAATATTAATAGCTCTTCGTTTGCGTCGCAGATCATTTCAAAACCAACGATTGATATGTAGTTCCTGTTGTTGTTATCCTTGCCGAAAACAACTTATGGAGCGCAACGAGCACAGCTTGTTTACACAGCAACAAACTTGGCCTACTTAGCTCCTGACTGAGTTTTGTTGTCAGCCAAATGTCGCGTTGTTTGTTGCCCAACTTCAGGCAAACTGAATTAATAATTGCTGCGAGTCTCAAACGCTTTGAAATTGGAGCAGGAGCATTGCACTTGCTGCTGACACCAGTCTGTCGCACTTGGCTCAGCTACCTGATGCTTATTGCCCAATTAATTCTGATTTATGCATGTATTTTAGAGTTTCTCTCTGTGTGCGTGTTTGTCTGTGTGTGTGTGTCTGTGTGTGTGTGTGTGCTGTTGATTGAACGAGTCAACCGCAAGAGAGACAGTCCACAGAGAGGGAGTGTGTAGTTGGCGGTGTCAGTGTCCTGTCAGCTCCTGCTGAGCCAGGCACTCGAAGCCAAGTCATTTATGCATTAGCCAAGCACCGCTCGGCTGCCCAAAGCATATGCGAACCGCATTGGAGTAGGACGGACACATGGCATTGCCTTTCAAATGAATGCAAAACTGTTTCAAATTTTCATAAATTCGACAGAGTGAGAGAGCGAACCGAAAGAGTGTGCTGCCTGGCTTTGACTTGGTCTCGAACTTGTCGACGGCAACAACAATAAAAGACCGCAGCAAATTATGCAAATGCAAAAGGCAAACCAATTTAGCGCACAATTTGCACGTTGGCCGCAAAATTTGCTGTGCAGCCCAAGAAGATCCCAACCCGCCCCAGCTCAAGCCACAGCTCCAGCCCCTAGCTAACGGTCTAAGGACACTTCCTGAATCACAGTTGGCGGCCAGCTGACCAGGCCAAGGCGCTTGAATGGCCCAAGGAACAGCTGGTGGCCCGCAGTAAATGTAGACCGCATGATTTGTATCACAAATAGGCCGCAAATGGCACCAATACACTCTCTCTCACACATACACACACACACACACATTATCAAATACATGCACCCGCACACCAATACAAACATTTATTGCTAATTGCTGAGAGGACATTTGCATAAACTTAACAAAACCCCAAAATTCTCGTATAGCCAGGCAAATAAACGACAAAGTGACCAGTCTTTCACACACATTAACACACACACACACAGGCACACACACATAGACACACGTATACACTTTGCACTGTATATGAGCAAATAAACGTCTTGGCTTGTGCACAGTTCATTTTGGGTGAAATGCAGTGTGGTCAAAGGCATACACTCAGAGAAACAAAAGGGCGAAAGCTTAAAGAAACGAATATTTTATAGAAAAGGGAAAATTCAATATTTGAAAAACAACAACAAAATTATTAGATAGAATAAAAAAAAAAGTTTTATTTTTTTAATTTTTCATTTTCATTCAAGAAATAGGTTTCGTCTCATCTATTCTTGAACTTTTTTGAGATTTAATTCAAGTGATTTACAAATGCTTACAAAGCATTTACCTCTTTTCTTTAAGTGCATTTGCTTGGCTGACACAATTTGCCTGCCTTTAGGCTGGCTGCCAAACAAGACGACGCTGGGCTTTGTTGCTGCTGCTACTGCTGCTCCGTCTACAGCCAAAACCGTAAACATAAATCAATTTGTGTTACCTGGCAATGAGCTACAACTCTTTCAGCTAGAAATATATAATTGATTTTGATTTGCTCATTTCGTGACGCAGTCGAGCAGGCCAACAGTTAAGAAAGCGGCGAGAGTAATTGCAGCAGGAGGCAGCACAACGCTTAGAGGCTGCTCTAGCTTTGATCTGTGAAGTGCAGCTAATTATTGTTACAACCTTGCAACACTTGCCGCACTTGCCACATTTGCCATACTTGCCTCGCTTGCCACACATGTGCATAACATTAGCCTGTGGCACAAGCCAGCACATGCGGCGCTCGTTGCGCACGAAAGTATGCAACATATTCCGTATGCAATCGACGCTTGACCCATTTAGCTGCTTGAGGACACGGGTGCGGAACGGGGGATGGGGCTGGCTGTTAAGCGTTTCGGCATGCCAATTTAGACGCTCATTTCATGCTGGGCAAAGGCATAAATTGTCCAAATTAATGTGCATGCGTTGCGCGCACCATCCCCACCCCCACCAGCAGCACCACCAGCAAAAGCCTCTGTCTGAGGCTGAAGCAGCCGCTAAAGCTGGACGAATATCAAAGACACGACTGCCAATGTGAGAATATTTCAATAAAGCTCGCAGCATCAGACGCAGTTTTTGCCGCTTGACTTTTGCGCTTGCCTGACACAGGCAACAGGAATTTTGTGAACTGTACTGGGAGATACCCTGTAAGGAAATTGCTAATGTGTTAAAGTATTACAAAAATTCATTTTACATTATTGTAAAATATTCCTTTAAGTTAGTCTATAGTCGTCGCTCTAACCCTATCACCTATCATGCGGATTACAGGGTATAGCCACCACAAGGCAACATCTCGCAGCAACGACAGCGATTTGCCAAAGTGCCCTCATCAAAGCAACAACAGGCGCAGGCCGAGGCATTCACATGGCCATTGCTTTGATTACTCGGTCGTTCCTTGATTCATTCTGTTTCTGCGTCTCTCTTTCGCTCTGTGTTCCACTCTCTAGCTATTTCTTTTTTCTTTTCTTCTTCTTCTTCTCTTTTTTGTATGTCCTGTTGAAGTCTTTGTGCGTTTTTAATTTGCATTGTCTGAGGAGCAGTCGTCCGCTGCGTGGGCCACGATGCGTAGCAGCTGTCAACATTTCAAAGCAACTGCTGTAGAAGCCGTGCTCGTGGGCGCGCCATGATTATTGATAAAACTGACTGTGGAACTCACCTGAAGCCAGCGAGGCGACAGCAAAAGTATGCCAATTTCGAGTGTTCTTCTGAGAATTTTATGTTGGCCACATCAGATACGCAGTTGGCCGAAGTCGGAACGGAAATGACACTAGGCAACACACTTGAGCCATTCCATTCGACTTTTAGACTATTCGTCTCTTCAGACAGCAACTCCAACATCTAAAGCAGCAGGAAATTGTGTTTCTGTTTAAGACGAAATTAAAATCTGTTTATAAACTCATTGTGCTGCCATGTCGCCATGCTGCCATGTTGTTGCGGTCCAACGGAATCTGTTGCCAGTTTTGTAAGAGTTTTTTTACTTCATACTCTGTAATCAAAGAAAGAGAGGGGAAGGGATCTAATACTCTGTCTTCAGTGAAACAGAGTGATGATTTTTATTAGATTATTATATTATTATATTAAGATAAAGGTTCTCAGTTTATAACTCATAGATGACCTCATTGAACTCAGAGACTATAAGCGTGAAGGACATCAGATTTGGTATATGAATAATTTGAATGATTAAAAGCCTTGTGAAATAATTGTAATCTATACTCTATCCGTATCCAGCAATTGTAGCAATCTGTCCATTTTTACAGGCTTATCTCATATCAGAGCTAAAAATGAACTTTTTCATCCAAGTACAGGGTATTCTCTTGTCGAATGCTCACGACGTGCGCATTCTTGTTGGTTTTCTTTGCTGGTTTTCTTTGCTGGTTTTCTTAACGCTTGCCCGCTGCATTTGCCATTTAAATGGAGAATCTCGAGTGCGAATGGCATTTAGCAAACAAAACTTGGCCAAAAACCCAACGGCAAGCGGCAAGTGGGTGAGAATGAGCCAAGCCAACGACAATGCCAACAACAGCGACGACGATGACGACGACGATGTCGACGGTGGCAGCCATTTCAGTGTGCTGGAGCTTAAGAGGAGAGCTCTCGAATTATACAAGACTGTGAGCCAAGGCCGAAGGCCGAAAGACGGGCAACGGGCGACGGGCGACAAGCGACCGTTATGTCTACAGTTATTGCAATTATAAGAAGGCTCATTGTTATGGGGCCCCTAATGAAAATGGCGCTGCAGTCATTTTTGGGGCTTAGCATTCGCCCATTTGATATTAATTAATGTTAAGCACACGACTCGCTGGTCCGGCCACAGAACAATGCCAGCCATTTGCATATGATGTGGCAATTTGATTGATTAAAAATGTAATTGCAAGGATACTCGAGGCGATGCGAGTTAACGGAAAGAAGTGGGCGTGGTGGTCCTTGAGCCCTTAAGCCAGTGCTCGTTCCCATTTGTAATTGCCACATTTGTTTGGCTCAGCAGCTGCTGGTGTTTATGGCCGAAATGTAAGTTTCTGCAGCTGCTAACAGGAGCTCGAGTGCACATTGCGCATACGCCACTTGGGACGTACAAAATGTTGCTGGCAATTGGCTCTCGCTACAGTCTACTAAATAATTGAACGGAGAGCGAAAAACTTAAGCCATGGCTAATAAAGCACAAGATGCGGCAGCCGCAACGTCGTCAAGTGGCTTTAAATGAATTGCGATGCAGCTCAACTGCTGGCAAGGACATGCTGCTCCAGCTGCTCCAGCTCCTCCAGCTCCTCCAGTTGCCTCCACCTAATGTTGTTTGCAGCTGGTGGGAGGTGGTGGGCAACAACAAACAAACTGATGCAACATTTGTTTACTTCTGATGGCAACTTCAACGGGGTAGCCAATCAGTTGACTTGACTGCAACTTTTCCTGCCTCTCCTCTCATTCTCTCCTCCCTCTCTCGCGGACGCAAATGCAGACGAGCTACATTTTTCACTTTTCTCTCGTTTTGCACTCTCTTTTTTGTGTCATTTTGGCATTTCATTTTGATAAATTGCGCGCCAAGTTTTAAAGCGTCCTTCTCGCTCTGCCACGCCCTTGTTTGAGTGGGCGTAGCGCTCAACGTTGAGGCATTTAATGATGCAGCGCCACTCCCACTCCGCCTGCTGCTGCTCAATGACCTCGATTCTGTTGCAGTTTTTGGCTCTCAGCCCAAAACTAGCTTTTCAGTCATGAGTTCATGTGTATTTTATAGCTGTTTATGCAAAATGATCATCAGTTTAGCTTAATTAACGCCTTGTTCATGGCTTCACAATTATTTACCATACAAATTTCTGGCAAATTTTCGTGCTGCATTTATTTATTTTTTTTTACTTTTTTAATTTGTTTTTTCGTCTGTTTGTTGGAAGGGCCATGTCAGTCGCAGGCAAACACCTCGATTGAAATTGAAATTGCATCGAATGCGCATAAATTATGCAGATGAAGCAATTAGTAGGATGTGTGCACAATTTTTGGGTTCCAGTTGGGGCCCATACATCCATTTAACATTGTCACCTGACAGCTACCGTTGCGAAAACATTGCCAAATTTACATACAATTTCGATGGTCATTTGCGAAATTCACAAATTAATTGCCACAGCAGAGAGAGAGAGAGAGAGAGAGAGAGAGAGCGAGAGAGAGGGAGGTGAGGAACATATTAGAATAATTTAAATGGAATTTTTGCAGTGCCTAATGAGGCAATAACCGGATCGACCGCATTCCGATAGTTAATCGATAGATAATCCAGCAACTGCTGCACTGTGGTTCGCCCAATCTGCAATGCACATTGAACAATAAAATGTGCACACAGGAATCCAAAGTGGGTTTATTTTACAATTCAATTTACGCATTTTTTAGCCAATAAATAAAATATTTTCAAATGGGAGTTTAGGTCGGTGGAGCTAATCAGGCTAAATAAATGCGTTTGCCTGTGTATTCTAGTAAATATGTGTATGAAAATAAAATGTGTAAATAAATATTAAATGCTTAAATAAATAGAACAATAAACAACAATGAAAAAGCGACCAAAGTTCGTGGAAGTCGTGCTAAATAAATTCAATAATATCATTGTGAAAAGTAGATTTTTTTTTTCATAATTTTATTTTGAGTGTGAATATAGATAGTCTTGAATATAGAGAGTTGTGATGTATAGACTAAGTACATAAATCAACGATGCAATGAAAATCTTTAATATTTATTATATTCTTATATGTACATTGTTTATGCCAGAGCTAGTATTAAACATTTGCTGAGACAAAAATTTTATGTTTTTTTTTAGAGTTACAGAAGCTTAAATGACAATCAAACAAATAAATAATATATAATATTCATATTTGTCAAGCAGACTTTATTGGTTAGACAATTTTATGACTTTTATGCTTATGTATGACATAAAGTGGACAAAGAACAGACGAAATTTGAAGAACAGAATTTTTGATAAAAAATAACAACAAATTGCTAAGCGATGCAATGATGCAAGTGTCTAATAAAATGTCAAGCCAAATTCAATAAAAATCAAATATCAGCAGATAAAAGGTTTGCAGTGTTCACCAGCTCAAAGTCTTAGACCTGTTAATTTAATTTATAAACTTAGTTTTGTATACTTTCAATACATCTTTAAGTAAACGAATTAAAAATCAAGTAAAATCCTGCTTCCCCGTTATCAGTCTCTCAAGACTCTCTGTACATTCCATAATTCCAGTAATTCTCCCACCTTTTCTCCTTATCTTTAGCACATTCATTCACATAATCCGAATATAAATATAGAAGACTATATTCAAATATCTAATGGCATGCCATTTGGATGTTCGTTCTCGCTGCTCACAAAAAAAAGAAAAAAAAAAACAAAATATTTAAGCCGCTTGCCGCGTGGCGGACATCTTAATAACGTAATTTCCTGAATAAGCAAATTAAATCCAACATTAGCATTGAGCGAAGCTTCGAGTCTGCTTACAAATATATATAAATACACGCGCACGTAGCTCCAGGTGCTGCTGCAGATGCTGACAATGCGATTCGTTTGCCAAAGTAAAAATGTAAAAAACGAATAAAAATCATAAATAAGTAGCATATACAACAATTTGGCTTGGGGTATGCAAATGTCTTTGCAAAGGCGCGAATAATACAATTTCAATGACATTCAGAAAGACAATTTTCATAATTGAAGCAAACACATTCAGTGGGCCGCACTCGCCATTTGCATAACAAGAGCAGCTGAATTGTAACAGTTAAATATAAATTTATATATATAATATTTATATATGTATGTATGCATATACATACATATATACATTCGCGCTTTGCTGATTTATGATGCCGTCGACTGGTCAACAGAGGCAAAGTTTTTGCCTTTCACCTGCCGCGTGGCACTCGAACTTTGTTTGGCATTTCATACCAGTTGCTTTTTACTTGTTATTTACTTTTTTTGGGGCAAACTTTGCAGACGTCTATCGAACGGATTAGGGGCTACGGCGGCGCTATACGATTCCAGCTAACTGCAGCTCATTGGGCCCTTTATAGCCGCTTAGTCGTAATTTTTATTATTTGGTCCACTCGCAGAAAAATCAACAATTAAAAGCGCAGACTGCGCCCGCGGGGCATGCTGTGCTGCTCTGAACAAATTGAGGTCAGGCAAAGGGCTACACATAACGCTCGACAGCAATGGGGCCATGAGAGCGAGTGGGGGGGCGTGTGGGGTGGGTGTGGCAAACCCAAACAACAGTTAAAAGAAAATTGGCTGCTGTTGCTACAGGCAACCACAAATGAAGTCGACGAAACAGACGCAAGCCGAAAGAGAGAGAGAGAGAGAGAGAGAGAGAGAGAGAGAGAGAGAGAGAGAGAGAGAGAGAGAAGAAAGAGAGGGCAAGAGAGAGGGACAGTGGCTTGGATGCTGGGTTAAAGTGGAACTCTGGATGGGAATCTGGCACTTGGCCGTGGCGTTTGGCCAGGCGCTTGTTTTCGCATTGGCCCATAAAAGCAACACAAAATTGTGCTAATTAGCCCTAAAAGCATGTCTAACTCTGTGTGAGTATGTGTGTGTGACTTTGCACCGCTTACTCCTTTTACTCCTTGCTCGCCCTTTGTCTAGATTTGTGAGCGTTTAAAAATTAATATGCACATTATGGCCGTTCATTGTTTTTATAACCCAATTATTATGGCAACAGCAGCAGGATGCCACGCCCATTTTTCGCGCTGCGCCGCCTTTGTTGATTTGGAATATGTCTGGCGCTGCTGCTGCGCTGCACAAATAGTTTTATTATGCGACTGTCAAGTGGAATATCACGCATACGCCGCGTCGCACGCACAAAACGCATGAGTAATTAGCCCATTAAAGCCAAACAATATATGCACTTAGCATGTTGTTATTGCCACTATTATTGCACATATTTGTTATTATTTATTATTATTATTATTATGCTTTATTGGCGCGCGTTGTTGTTGCCTTTGTCGTTCTGTGCTGGTTGCCACGCACCGCAAAAATTAAACGCAAACATTTGTTAACAACTTTTGGTGTGCGTGTGAGTGTGTGTGAGTGTTGGCAGGCAACACACTCTCACACACACACACACATATTGCCAAACGGAAGCGACAAACCCACGACTCACACTTAAATCAAACAAGCCACAGCCGCAGGGCAGGTGCGCCAGGCAGCTGAAGCGAGTGAAACGAGTGAAGCTCGCCTGTCAATAGCTAACCGCAAATTTTTAAGATTGACAGCAGATTGACAAAGCGTGTAAGTCCTAATAAAGTAGTTGGCTTCAAAATTAAGTGAAATATACGTCAAGTCATTTAACAAAGAGTTTATGAACGTGCAAATATTCCAGAGGAATATTGAGTACTTACAGTGATTTAATATATTCAGAGAAAACTTTAAGCAGAGAACAGATTTCATGAGAGTTCTTTGACTTTAACAGCTTATGGCTTGCATTGATCGTCAGTCAGTCAATCACTCAATCAGCCAGTCAATCAAATGTGCTTAAAACACATATATATGTCAAACTGCGTATGTTTGGTATTATTATCAAAATGGCATTAGTCGGCAGGCGTCATGTGGGGCGCACATAAAATGCGAAGCGATAAAATAGCGACGAAATGTTGAGATTAAGCGGCCAAAAGGCGAGTCATCCTGCTGTTGCCACAGCAAATGTCAGCGACGGCAAATTTAAATTTAAGCGACACAGCGCTAATGTGAAGCGTTGCCATGAGGCAGATAAGGAGAGTGAGAGAGAGGGATAGGGAGAGGGTGAGGGAGACAGCGGCTGGCAGGTGTATAGATATGAAAGCCCCAAAGCGTGCTGCTCGCACCGGATGTGCGTGTTTTTTGGCTGCATGCCTAATGCCACAAAGTCATTTGACGGCTTTCGCAAGAAACGAAACCAAAAATACAAAAAAAAAGAGGAAAAGAAAAGAAAGAGAAGAACAAGCCAACGTTAAAGCCGGAGGAAAGCAGAAAATGAAAAGGAAACTGAAAATGAAAATGAAAGAAAAATAAAGGCAAGACACGGCTCGCATCATTTATAATGCGTACAACGCGGCGTATGTGTAACATGCCTTTCCACTACCGGCAAACAGTTGTCGCTGTCGCTCTACCTAAAATGTTATTGTTGTTGTTGTTGAGTGTTTGCAGTTGTTGTTGCTATTGCTGCGTGCGTTGTTATCATTAGCGTTACATCGCTTAACGCCTTCTGCCCGGGCTGTCAGCCGCAACGAGTTAGCCAACTTTTGGCCAAAGCATGTGACCCTTTAAACGTGGCCAAATTATGCGCAAGTTAAGTTGTATTCCTTTTGGACTTGGCCGGCTGACAAACAGACAATCAACTAAATTGGACGTTCAGTTATGATACGCTGTACTTATGCATAATTACATCATAATTTTGCATTCAAAATATGTTTGTCGTTGGGAGCGAAACTGGGGGATTATGCGCAAAATATGGAATTACTAATTTTATAATTTATAATCCATATATATTTTGAATTGGTTAAGCATGCAAATATATAATTGATAAAAGTTTTTGTAAAGTTGTTTAAGAACGTTTAGTAGTTTTAAAAATTCAAAAGTTTTCATTCACTTCTTTTAAGAAACTCTCATTACTTTTTCCATTCTATTTCTATTTTCCATATATAAGTTATTTTCTTATTATTAATTAAAATTTTCTTATTATTAAAAAATGATTTCTTAATAATTACTTCGAAAGCGCATTTCCACTTCGACTTTGGCATCAAGCTTCGATTCCAGCGCATCTATTGCTTACTTTGACGTTGTTTATTTTTTATACAGTCTCAAATAGACACATTGCTCGAGCTGCGACGGACAGCAACTGTGTGTTGTCTCTAATCACCGTCTGGGCAGCTGCCACGCCCTGTTACTTTTGGCCCGATTATCCGACGCCTTGTAGTGATGATATATTAATTGGGTTTTTATTTATGATGTCGACACCTTCGCGCAGCAGGCGGACTGTGGCTCTGTTGAAGCTTTTCTATTTTCTGTGTTCTCTGCGTTTCTCTCGTTTTATTTCTGCGAATTGTCGCTGTCGCATCCGATTTTCTTTCTATTTTTGCTAGCTAATAATTGATTTTTGGCCCTTCCACACACACACACACACACACACGCAGGTTAAGTGTCAATGGCGAGCAGTTCAACAAACTGCTGACGTCTGCGAGAGCAGCTAAAACAATGACCCACAAGGACCCAATGAACTGAGCTGTAAATGCTGTTTGCCATGCATGTGACAACTGTGTGTGTGTGGGTGCGTCTGTGTGTGATTGTTGTTTGTGTGTCGTCGTTGTTGTTGTTGTAGTTGTTGCGTAGCTCAGCTTTGGGACTCGCTCTGTGGCTATGACAATTTATTAGTAGCTGTAATGAGCAGAGTTTATTGAGGTCCCGTGTGTTTATGATTTAAATTTACATGCAAACCCCACACAAATACACACAAACATACACCCACACACCCACACAGCCATATGCAATTGCCGTCCATGGGGCAACGCAAACACTTGTCATCATTAAAATAACTGCAGTTGCAACAGATGTTGTTGCCGCTGCCGTTGCTAAACAATAAATAAAGGCAATTTGCAGCTGCAATTATTATGAAAGCTGATAACAACAGTTAGCCAACTACCTACACACAACAAACACACACACACACACACACACACACACACATAGTCAGCTATTTGGAGTGTTTCCATAACGTTTTGCATGCATTTGGCCAGGCTTATAGTAAACTGTTTGCTTATTTAAGCCCACAGACTTTGGTTGCCCACTTTTAGCCCACAAAATCTACAACTAAATACTAAATTAAATATGAAATTTGAATAAAGCTCGGACTAAGCACTTGACATGAGCACAAACTGTTGATTAAGTATAATGTCAGCTGCATTTTGCTAAACAATCATGCATCAAATTATTAAAGGCAGCCAGAGCAGATTGAGAGGAGTCTGCTTCGACAGCTGTAATACAGAAGGTGATGAGGAACTACGACTTGGTTAGAGTGTTAAAGTGTTAGCAGTGTTGCTTACCATTCAATGGGCTGAGATGGGTTATTATTGAATCTAAATTGAAGATAATGAAAATTAAATAAAATCAGAATGAGTTCAGAAAGTCAGAATATAGTTCATTATAGTCTTACTCTTGGAGTCTTCGAGTAGTATAATATAAATGAATTCATTTTTTTCCATATCTTTCTTCTTCATATTCACTTAAGAGCATAAAACATATTAGATTCTCTATGGAACATTTATGTATAAACGATTTATTGCCTTGGCAGCCTAAAAGGCCGCATTTACCTATCTAAATCTATCAAACATTTTGATTACCCTAACGAACAGCCTTTGTCAGCTACACGCAACTACATAACACACACTTCAGTCCTTCAATGCAGCTCGAGTCTTGGCTGGCTTTTCACATGAAATGGAAGTCATTGTGAGAGGCAACTAAAGCCCTTTCAGTGATATTTGGATCTACATATGCCTGTAGCTCGTAGAAGTGCTTAATGCAGAGTGTTATTATATATCCACATAGAAAGCCGCTTAAATTTAACAGATTGAACACATTTGCTGATGCGTTATGGCTGAGAATCAATTTGCATAAACAATGGGTGCAATATTCATGGGTCTATTCCGAATTCTATAGCGCGAGCTGGTAAATCGCTTAAATTAAACTGAAATATGGCAACCCACACACACACACACAGAGAGACATTAAGACAATATGCCAGCAGACAGCAGTCACGCCCACACACACACACACAGTCACACTGATGAAATTAGACTAATGAAAACAAATGCATATCGAAATTAATCCCATAATGTCGCTTTATTTATAGACAAGCGTCGCAAGCAGCCCTAACAAATGAGCCAAGTCATTATCGTTGCCAAATGGTGGGCGTTGCTCAGTGTGGGCGTGGCCAAGAGAACCACTTCATTAGATGCGAAGCAATAAAGCAGCTAGAAATGCAAAATCATTGTGAGACACAAGTCGAAATCGAAGCGAGAGCTTAAAAGTGTTGTCATTTGTTGCACGCAAGCACAGACACACAGACACACTCACACACACATAAGCACGCTCACACATGCAAGAGCATGATGTCATGTGTATAGGAAAAGGAGCTCGAGCTACAGCTGTTCCTCATAAGCAAATCATCATGATGCGTTTTAATTAGTAAACCGAGCATTTAATAGTTAATTTTATAGAGCAGACAGAAAGAGGGAGAGAGAGATAGATAGAGAGTGAGGCAAGTAGTGTATCTGTTAAGCAGACAACAATTTGCATTAGCAGGCATTCAAGTTTTGCCAGCTTGTAATTAAAATAATAAACACGCACAAAATGCATTAGAAAATTTAGCTGAGATCTGCGCAAAGCGAAGCTCTGCAAAGCCGAGTGCCAATGGTTGGGGTAAAAACGATGGTTGTTGCTTCTGCTGAGTGGCTGTGGCAATTGTCACAGCAACACACACACAAATAGGCACAGGCCCACACACATACACGCACACATACACACACACACACTGAAGCATGCCCACGTTACGGCTGGCAGCGTATGCGGCTGAAATGCTAGACAATGGCACACGTTGCGTATACGCAACGCTGGATAATTGTTTGCACAGTCAAAGCGATTGCATGTATGAGTTTGTGTGTGTGTGTGTGGACCAAACGTGTGCTATTTGTGTTGGCTGTTTCACTTAGTGCGTTACTGACTTCAGGCCTCAGGTGCGCCTCACTGCGGCTGGTCCCTAGCGCAGTGAAAGGGGTTGAACACAAGGAGTTTGTCGTGCTGCGACAATTGTTGTGGCAAGCATCACACACACACTCACACTCACACACACTTGACCTGCAAAGCATTCACAATTGGTCACAATGGCCGACTAACTGGGCCAAGAGCTGCTAATGACGAAATCAAGCCCAAGATTGACCATGACTATGGCTGCGCTACATGCTACATGTTGCACGTGTTGCAGCCGGACTGTGCAACAAATCAGCTGAACAAATTAGTTGGCCGGGCAATATCAACTGCAAACAGGACACGCAATAATTGTGCGCTTGTTGAGCTTAGATTAACGCAAATGTACTTGGGCTTTACGATTATCCCTGGCTAAACTCGAACCGAGTGAAAACAATTTTTGTTGGCCACAATCAACATTTAAACGTTTGCAACTACTTAGCCGCATTTTGATGGGCAGGCCAGCAGCACAATGAGACACTCTTGCATTTCCGCCACTCTCTCTCTCACACACACACACACTCACAAACTGTTGGCTAAACACTGCAACAACAACAATAATAGCTGCAACAACAAGATGCAGAAAAATTACAAATGACAACAATGGCTGCTGGATGGAGCTGCGGAACGGACTGGGGGCGAGGGAAGAGGGGCGTGGTGCTAGGGGATAGGGCCTGGCTGCTGCGGCTCTGAGGTTGACTGAGTGCTTGCCCGACTGCATTACAGCTCTAGACGTCAACTGTGTCAACGTGTTGTTGCTGCTGTTGTTGTTGCTGTTGCTGTTGTTGTTGCCTCTGCTGCTGCTGTTGTTGTGTCGTTGAGTGCGTCTGTCGACGCTTGAGTGTATCAAACACAACGCTACATCAGCTGCATACTTTTAGCTGCTACTGTCTCACTGGCTGTGCGAGAGTGTGTGAGTGTGTGTGCACTTAAGTGTCAGTGTGTCAGTGAGCGGCTGACCCACTTTATGATAAGCACGACGTCACCAACACCAGTGAACAACACCCAGCAAGAGGGTGAAGCGAAACTAGTGCACTGTGGGGCAAATTGACTAATGTTGTGCTGAAATTTGAGCTATTATTTAAATTAATTGATATTCAATTAAGAATTGATGTATATATCTGATAAATAGTCTAAACCCGAAGATAAACTTTAATCTTTTATATTTCTTTTAAAATTATACCTTATTTTATAGTTGAATATGCACTAATTTACATATATATAATCTCCACGTATTTTCATTTATTTAATAACAATTTTAACAGTTATGTCCATAGTACACCGCTTGGCAGCAGCACACGCGTATTTATCATCGCACACGAAAACGTTGCATACTTTTTGGCTGATGACAGCGCAACAATGAATGACATTTAAATAATGCTGAAATATTTGCGGGCTGTTATGTTTTAAAAAAAAGGAATAAATATAATTTTGAGCCTCCTCCACTCTACTGAAAATATTTTTTTTATTAATATATATATATTTTTTTTTGGTAAAAACTCAGCAACAAATGAAGTTTTAGCCGAAGCGTAAGCAGAACAATTTTGCTTTTTGGTTGTGTCAATTTGTTAGCGCTAATTTAGCGTTGATTATCTCTTACTGTGACACACACATATAAACACACATACTCACACACACACACTCGTACACACAGTGTGTGCTGAGATAACTTTGGCAGCTTCAATTTTGGCATCGTTTTGTTAGCGATTTGAACGTTGACAATTAAATGAAAGTAAGATAAATTGTCGCGTTTGTTTACAGTTCAACTTGTCTTCTCCGTTCGTCGTTCTCCGCTTCCCACACGAATTCCAGCCAAATTGCCAGTGGGCGTGGCATGGCCAATCTACGGCCCCTTGCTCTCTGCGTGCAGCCACATTGTATCGCTTAATTTATTAGACGCTTCGTTCGTTCCTTTTGCCGCAAGTATTTTTGCAAAGATAAATTTCCGAATGTCATGTCATTTGTTGTTGTCGGCCGAAAGGCCTAAGGGCCAGGCGAGGCGGGCTATGAGCGTGATAACAGCGACAAGGTCTGACTATTTAGCCATGTTAATATCCCTAACGAGAGCTCACTGCAAATGGCATTGCCATAGGGCGAGCAAATATCAAGAATAATCGTTTCGCCTCTTAAAGATTTATGTGGAATGGAAATTTGAATACATTTAATTCAACATTAAATTTAACGATTAAATTTTAAATATATTTCGAAATTTTTTACGACGTGACATTGATTTTTATCGATTTTATTTTAAAGTCAGAAAAAATGTATAAAAAGAAGTATGTGCTGCGATTTTTATTGAGCATAAATTTTTAACTCTTCTGCGAATGAAATTCTAAAATTTATTTCAATTTATTATTCAAGCATAAAATGTTAAAATTATGGAATTTTATAGCGCTCATGAGTGGGCGCTTTAATGCGTAAAATGTTTCTAATAAATAAAAATTGAGCTTAAAAATATATAAAAAATATTAATATATATTAATAAAATAAAAGAAAAATTAAATTAAAAATTGATAATAAATATTAAAGTTTTCATAAATAGAATAATTTTTTTATTTAAGTAATTAGTATATGGTCACACTTGAGCCAGAATTAAATTGTAGACTGAGCAACACCTGCGAAAATACGAACAACAAAATGAGAACATTCCGTTGAAGCCATAGCTAAGTCACTTTCCATGTAACACACACAACAATGTATGTGTGTGTGTGTGTGTGTGTGGGAGTTTATGCCGCTGGGCGAAATGTAGCTGCGACTGCCACGACTGCAACTGTCAACCGAAAGAGCATAAGAAGATCGTAGCCATTGCAGCAATGTCTGGCATTTGTGTTGTAATTAAAGCGCCACTGGGGTGGTGCTGCACCACATTCGAGTGGTTCGAGTGGATGAGCTGAACTCGAGTCCAACTTCAGTGAAATGTAAATTTGATTATCCCAGCAGCAAATATTTGTGCGAGCGCCGTCGAGAGGTTGGGTGGTGTGGGTGGTGCGGGTGGTTCGATGGTGTCCCCATCCAGCTCGTCCGTTGACATATTTATCTAGACATTTTTGTTGTTCACATTGCTGTCGCCTGTCGTATTCCTTGACACTCATTCCTCGCCCGCCCAACTAACGGCCCGATGTCAGCTTGACTTTTGTTTAGCCAGGCAATGATTAATTAAAACATGAACAATTTTATTGTTGCTCGCTTTCGTTGCTGTTGTGAGTCCGGCATAAGGCTTATTTATATTTTACCACGACACTTTTTCAACAAATTACACAAACAAAGCAGCTCTCAACGCCCCCCGCCGAGGAGAGTCCCTCAAATACACACACACTTCTTGTCTATAGACATTAGCCCAAATAAAAGCAAAGACGCCCAACCACGATGTGCCCCACTTTGTGGGTCGCTGTTGCGTGGCTAAAAGTTGCGGGCGCTGGATTTGGACTCATTAAGCAGCTTCAGCTGCTGGTGTCAAAATTGCTTTGAACGAGCGAACCACTGTGCGTACACTGAGAGAAATATGTGTGCTAGTTTTTGATTACTTAAATATCTTGACTTATCTGAGACTTTTATATTTGATTGAAATATTTAATATATTTTATATATTCCATATATTTCTTATATTTTATATACTATGTATATTTTGTATATTTTATTTAAGTAATTCAAATTAAAAGATCTCAAATGAACAACTATAAGTAAACTTGTCTAGAATCCAATGCAATATTCCATGAACTTTCGCTAAGTGTACTTCATGTGCTTAGGTGTGTGTTTGAGTGTGCCTGTGTGCGTGTTTGTGTATGTTTGTGCGTGTGTGTGCGCAAACATGACGCCTAATGAGAAAGAAACTTACTCTACTATTTGAATTTGCTTTAGAGGCGGCGGCGTTGAGTCCTTGTTTGCCAGGCAATGCGGGGCCAACAGGCTGGCAAACAGATTGGTTCCGACTGGGGTGCTCGTAATATGGGCAACTATATGTTTACCGTTAGCTGTCAGCCATAGGGCAATCGTTAAATTCAAATGCAAATGTATTTAATGTGTAATTTAAGCTTAAATATATTAAAAAAAAAAACAAGAAAAATATGCAAAATCAAAAATCAGATTTCAATTTAAATTAGTTTTGAAACTCTATTATGTTTGCTAATAATTTATATTGATTACATGCTGCATTTATATCCACAATGATTTGAATTTTAATTAATATATAAAATTCATAATTTAATTAAAATCATACATAGAAAATAGGAGAGTTTCAACAATATCATTGCCCGCGCTTCGCAGTTATGTAAGCTCCAAGATCATGCTCCAGCATTGAGCAATAAGCAGCCAGCCTGAGGCAGGCAGCCGCCGCGTAATGGCTGCGGGGAGGCGACTTGGGCAGATGCGGGTCACAGGAGGCGGCAAGCTGTTGGCAGAAGCATCGCTAATTACTTGCTCATTATGCTGGCTATTTAGCTTTAATTACGCCAAGCGCCATCCATGACAAGGGCGACAACGAGACACTCTCCGACACACAAACACACACACACACAGATATACACGCACACACTCGAACCGATATTCAACGGTAAAAACTTGCTAAAATGCTAGCTAACAAAGTAGCAACAACATTTGGAGCCTTTCACTTTTCACCTGCTGCTGCCTCTGCTGCCGCCTGCCTTTGTCCCCGGCCAGCCCTTAAATGTGCAACGTTTTCTATTCAAGTGCCGCAGTGACAGTGGGGCAAGGTAGGCGGGGGGCAGGGGCAGCGACGGGGCAGGTGTAGCAATGTGATGCTGCGCCAATTTGCAGCCTTTCAAAGCGGATACACTGGGTCAGTGAGTGTGAGTGTGTGTGTGAGTGTGTCCATGTGGTTTAGGGGCAAATATGCTAGGGGCCTGTGTATAATGGCTGCAAAAAGTATATGTATCAAAGGCCCAAATGAAAGTAAATGATGCCAGCTAAAAAGCCTCATATCAATTAAAGAATTTGAATCAGTTAGCGTAGGCAGGGAATTAAAGATAGATGAATTCAAAAATTAATGATATTGATATGGCGTAAGGAAAGGTATAAGAACTAACTGATAACTGTCTTTAAAAATCCTCAAACTTCTGGTATTCACTGCTATGTATTTTATTTCGCTAAACATTTTATACCCTGAGCCCATTGAAAATGGAAAAGCAGGTTATAATGGTTTTGTTAAACTCTTACATTTTCGCTTAACATACTTAACAATTTTAATACATACCAACAGAGAGGAGAAGAGAAGCACCGCGCTGCACAGGACGACTGACCACCGGAAGATGAAGAATGCGACTGAAGCTGCGCTGCAGCAGGAGAAGAAGAGCGAAAAAGAGTTAAGGTGCTGAAGAGAAGATGTTAGTTTGCATATGTATGCAGCAGAGGCAGCGGAAAATACTCTGATTGGTCGCCAACTGATAGAGAGTTTAGCTTACGCCAACTCAGATTCTCGCTGGCCTATATAAAGGCATCAGAAGAGCAGCAGCAGCAGCAGCAGCAGCAGCAGCAGCAGCAGAAAGTCCTCTGATTCGCCTCATGATCGAGTGTGAAGACTGACTCAGAAAGAGGCTCAAGAGTTGAGCTTGACCTGAGTGGAGCTGTCGCTGCCCTATATAAAGGCAAGCCTGCTGCAGCGCAGCTTCAGTCGCATTTTTCATTTTCTGGTGGTCAGTCGTCCAGTGCAGCGCGGTGCTTCTCCTCTTCTTCTGTCTGTTGGTAAGTGTTAAAATTGTTAAGTATGTTAAGCGAAAATGTAAAAGTTATACTTTTAATAATTATTTAATGTAAATATAATATATTTAAATTTAATTATCATTAAGATAACGATCATTTAGCAAATGCAAAGCAAGTCTATAGTCTTGTTTTAAGTAATTTTGTATGTCTCGACTAGAGCACTCTTACTTGTTTTATTTTAAAACGTTGCAAGGCAAATCAACAAACTTCTGGTAGTCACTGTGGTGTGTTTTGTTTGGCTAAATATATATATTTTTTTATTTATTTTATTTTATTAAAAAAAATTATGCAAAGGATATTGGGGCTGCATGTATGAGTGTTGTGTAGTATAGTGTAGTGAACCAGAGTGCAGGTCTATGTATATAGGGGTTGCACACCTGGCTAAAATATTAGATATAATTCTTTCTTTCGTTTTATCCACGTGATGCTTTATGCTTGTTTTAAGCCGCATTTGTGTAATGAGTTGGAAGCACTTAATGCTGTCCGTTCAACAATTACCAACCCTTACCCAATTCGACCCTCAGTTTGGAGTTGAGCAGAATTGAAAAACGCATTCAATACACCGCCTACGCACACACACAGACACACACCTACCTCTGCTTAAATTGTGAGCTGACAGGTCCGTCAGCTTGCCGTCAATATGATGTCAGCGTTATTGACTGATCCCTGATGCCTCGAATCGATTCGGTTCTCGTTTCATTTTGCTTGCCAAAAGACATTTTCATAAGCAAAACACTTGAGGTCGAGCTGTGGGCAAAACCCACCTGTATACGCACGAGATGGCCCGTCCCACACATCATTGCCTCATGCCACATGCTTCATGCCACATGCCACTTGTCAGCATTTATCTGTAGTTATAAAAGAAATGGGTAAATGGGATAGCGTTTGTCTTTAAGCTGTATATGCAGCTGAATGTAACCATGGCAATAAGGTAAGGTTACCTGAATTAGCAGAGGGTTGTCTGAGAGAGTTTTAATCTCAGAGTTCTCTAACAGGAATATGAGAGCTCTTATAATTTCTTATATATAAAATAGTTGAATATGTAAATGACAGGGTATCTTTTCAGTCTATATACACACTCTGTTGTACTTGTGTGTTTATTATAATTTCATTATTCGTAGCGCTCGAGCATAAAAAAAGGGATATCTTGTCGTCATGTGAACCGGCCACGGGCTGGAGCAGGAGCAGGAGCAGGAGCAGGAGCTGGGCTGCTGCTGCTCTTGTCAGCAGCCGCTGTCCGTGAGTCCGTGGGTCGCTGCTTAAGCATTTATTTATGTTGGTCCGCAGCGAGCAGCCACCACCAGATGACAGACTGTCTTTTCAATCAGCCAGCCAGTCAGCCCAGACAGTCAATCAGACAGACAGACAGGCAGACACACACGCATCCTTTTCGAGACAGCTGTCCTTGGCACGTGGCTCAAGTAAGCGCAAATAAAAGCATGCAAAAAATAAAAATAAAAAATATAAACGAAGAATAAACGGAAAATAATAAAATGGCCTAGCCAATGTCTGCGAGTAGCGAGAAGCTTCAGTTTTAATTGAATAATTGTTCAACCACTTGGATTCGAAGTGCGTAAGAATGGCGGTCGAGGCCAGCAGCCTGAGCTGGCCAAAGTGAAATGTGGTTAATGCAATTGGCTCAACGGCCAGCGGAAAATGATGAGATGCATTTTAATGGAGGCGGGCGCCGCACAGTGTGTTGTAATGTTGTATAAAGGCAGCCAATACGAAAGAAATCACTCGGAATTGAAAAGGAATTAAAGCCAACATCGCTGATAGTGCGGAGGCGTGGCTGTGCGCATCTGAATGCGGCTAATGCTGGCCGTTGAAATGGCTTTAAAAGCGATGCAAAAATTGCTTGGCAATGATTTGTAAATGGCCGCTTACCAAATTGCATGCAACTTGTTGGGCTCCTTTATCGAAATGCAGCCGAAAGGGCAGCTAAAATGAACTGCAGCAGCAGTAGCAGCAGGAGTAGGAGCAGCAGGAGGTGTGCTCTGGTTTGGCGAACGCACAACAGTCGAATGACGGGGCAAGCAGTGTGCCTTTGCAAGGCGATTGGCAGCCAGTTGCTGGCAGCCAAAGGGCAGCACAGCCAAGGATTAAAAGCCAAATGGCTCTCTCTCTGTCGAACAAAAGTTCCCAGCATTCGGCATCCAGCATTCAACATCCAGCATCCAGCATCCAGCATCCTGGGCAGTCAATGTCAATTTCGTGGCATTTTTGGCTGGCGAGCATCGCATATCCCAGTGAATTTGGCGCTATATGCAGGCAGCCGGATCATAAAGTTTTGCACATGTTCCAAATGGATGGAGCTCTAATAAAGCAGCTTAAAGTCGAGAAAACCCCGTGACTGAAAGTGCATAAGAGCGCGCGAGTCAGAAAAAAACTCTATTTGAATGAGGCGGATTAACTAGTCAAACGACTAGTCGAGGCAACAGATTTCGCAGAGCTTTCAGCGGGGCTTTGTAATAAGTTGCGCTTTAAGTTTCAGAGGGATAACTTTAGAGATCTAGCAGAGTGAAAATATCTCTTGAATTATTCTTTTCTAGTTATATAAAATCTTAGTTTCAGATTACTATTTATATAATTCTGTCATCGATTTGAGATCTATGACAGAGATCTTGAATTATTCATTTAAGTTTATATCAAATCTTGATTTTAGATTACTATTTATTTAGCTCTATCATGGAATCAAGCTATAACTCTTTAATTCTATGAGTATTTATGGGTCTTCTAGAAGTCTCAGTCCCAGTCGCAGTCTGTACTTCATATGTCTTTAGCAATCCATAACACCTACATGCACATTGAGGTTATTACACACCACAAATCAGAAATGATAGATATATTCTACCTGTTAAGCTTTACACCTGGCGTAGGGCATAAAGTGTGCCTGATATAATCAGCAGCAGCAGCAGCAACAACATCAGCTAATTGTCAATGCTCAAGAGTTGGGTTCAAAGGCCGAGCAGCAGTTGAACCACTCTCGGCACGCATTGCACTGACATTCGCTGGCGCTGACCCGCAACTAACTGCAGCAGCAGCCACGCCCACGCCCACGCTGGGGCCGCCTCCGTTTGCCCCAGCTGCTGACACGCTCTTAATGGGCCGCACTTGCAATTGGATTCTCTGGAGGGCCATTGCTGGGGCTTAGCCGTGCAGCGCCGAGCAGCTCCATTTGCTTTGGCTATGCTTGGCTAGCGAGTGCTTGTTGTTGTTGCTGCTGTTGTTGTTGGCCACTGAGTTGGTCAGAAGCGTTGGCCAATCGGACACGTCTAAATGCACTAATAATAGTAATGATTTGAACTCGAACACGACGCAATGGACGCAACGGTGCATGAATTCAATTTTAATACAACTAACAACAAGTGCAGACACGAACGGATAGACAGGCAGCCAGACGGAAGGACGGCTGGGCGGATCAAGGGTCGGGCGGATGGACAGACAGACAGATGGACGTTTAGATTGCCATGGCAGCAGACGCCACAAGAGGCGTCTGTTGTTGGGTGAGCGAAATTATTTTACGTTGATTAGAATCAACATAAATAAAATTAATTGTTGCCGCTTCGTCTGTCTCGTTCGCTTTTCCAGGGGTTGCATTCAATTTGATTATTAGCATTTGCCCAACCGAAACCGACTCGAGCCACAGGCCACAGTGCAACCGGCTGCTGTAGTGCCCCCAGAGGGTTGCTTGAGCTCATGCTTGAATCACTTGTAGCTGGCTAATTTTTTAAGGCTTGCATTGAGACGAGCACAAGATGTGACAGTAGTGAGACTATAGAGATGCGAAAATACGAAACTGTGTGAGAAATGCGTGAATAGAATAAAAAAGGAAATGTAGAAATAAAAATAGAAAAGATAAATCATTGTGGAGGAATATTGTACAGAAATGAAGTCAATCTAATAGAGTGAAAATGTTTATAAACTATGACTATAGAGATGCGAAAATACTAAAATCTGTGAGAAATGCGTGAATATAGAAGAAAATGTAGAAATCAAAATAGAAAACTAAATCATTGTGAAGAAATATTTTGCAGACATAAATGTTTGAGTAAGATTGTGTTCCGATTTTTGCCCAAAATCAGGTAAGCATTTCTTTAACTATAACTAAAGCTGGTAGAATTCTTATAAAGTTGTACTTAAAATAGTCAGAAATACGTGTGAATATAATATGCTTAATATAATATATAAAAATAACATAAATAATATAAAAAAACAATATATAAAATAGAAAATAAAAATTGTTATGAAAAACCAAGCTAAACAGAAAATAACTCTAATCCACTTTGATGTTTCATTATAATAAAATATAAAAAATTAGTTATGCTGAAAAAATACTAAAAAATCAATTCTTATTTTTATACACCATCTATTACACGACACGCGCTCATCTCTAGCCAGGTCATTCGCGTCGTGAGTCCCTTGGGCACTCGAGCAGCCAGCCAAATAAGTACTCGTAATTATAATTTATTTACGCAGCGCTCGTCTGCTTGGCTGCATAATTTTGGGTTGGTTTTTTAATTGGCCAGCGGCTGGGGCAACTTTGTGTCTATCGATGTGATTGCCCATTCAATATGTCCACTGTAAACACACACACACACACACACACGCACACTCGCACACACACACAGACATTTGCAACATTTTGCACTCGCGCATAAATTGTGCGCAATTGTTTCCTGAGTCACGGCTGACATTATGCGAAGCAAGAGTTGCTTGTGGTGTGAGTGATGTGGGTGGTGGGTGGTTTGGTTGTTGGCGTGGTTCATGCGAACCGGCAGCCGTCGCGAATTCGCATCGAAAAATGATCAGGAAATTAAACACCCCACACTCCAAGGGAGCGAAGATGCGCCCGCCGCCTCATCAGCATGCGGCTGGCATAATAAGTATGCAAAATCTTTCTCTCTGCCAGCTGCAGCGCTCCCATTCGACTGTGGTGCAACGTGGTGCCGAAAGCCATAAATTACACAAAAGTGACCACCAACACAGCCAGGGACAGCAGCCAGCAGGCAGCATCCAGCATCCAGCAGGCAGCATTAGTTGCCAGCAACTGCGTGCGCAATGCCTCATAGAGTGGGGGCGTGGACAGCAGTACAGTTGGTCAGCTTATAATATGCAAAATATGCCGTTACTGCGCCAAGCAGCGTCCCCCTCCCTCCATTGCCGTCGTCTGTCTGCGGCGCAGTTGGCGCTGCCCAGCGGCCAAGTAATTAAACGCGTTGCCCAATCGCCCGAGGGCGACGGCCCACGAAAAAACATGCAGCAGAATTGTCAATTCTTATGGCCGACATAATGCACTCACACACACACACACACTCACGTGCAGTGCAACTCAATGCGTATTGTGTTTATGAAATACCATTTGAATAACCTATACCTCATAAATATGTCGGCGGATGTGACGGATGCATGTAAATCAGATTGGACTAATTGAATAGCAAACTTTTTAGAGAACATTTCATTTCAGGGAGTAGAACAGTCGATTAAACAATTTTAAAAAATAAAACTAAATTTAGTTCCACCTCTAGGGGATAAATACATCATTAGAGGTGCTACAGAATAAAATTTATTTAATATACATATATGGAATATTTTCAGAAATTTAATTAGATATTATAAGAGATATATATTAGGGAGATACAATGGTACCTGTTGAATAGACATTTGATTTATTAATATTTAATTTTTAGACTGGAATAGATGCCTAGACGCCTATTCTGGCTGTTTGGGTGCATCTTTTGAGATCTAAGCCACAGAGCAATTAAGCCTAATTTATGTGTGTTCCAAAAATGTTTTATACGCCAGCTAAACTATTATTAGCCAGCCAGAACGAGCACTGCACTGAGAATCTGAGATATTTTGTATCCACTACAATTGCACTTAAATATCTAATGCCGCATTAATTTGCTTATGAATTATATGTTGCTTCAAGCACACAGAAATATTATGCCGAATTTGCACTATTATTTTCAGAGCTGGCAAATAATCCAGCTGCATTTAAGCTGCCAACTACTAAATGCAGGCAATAAGCAAGTGCTCTGCTTAGATTCAATTTAGTGTAGCATACTTTTCAGCGCGCGAAATTTTCTGGATTCTCTTCAATTGGTTGTAGCTCAGATTAGACTACATAACGAATTTAGCTTTAAATTTAAATAAATTAGTATGATCTATAAGCTAGTATAATCATCATATATCTAGAAATATTTATTCCTTATTCTACTCTATAATATTTGAAGATAGTTAGATAAACCTTCTATCAATAGAAAGCTATTCTTCTTTCAGCATTTGGCTGCTGTTCTTAGTAGCATGAATATAATCAAACTGTCTACTACTCGAGATCCCTGTCTTCAACTAAGTTTCTAACCAGTCGGTTTAGCAAAATTTTAGTTCTGTTGATTGAAGACAATGCTGTAATATCCCATAGAGGCCTATTTCCTATATCCTATAGCAATGTGGGGAATGCGACACTATCGTGAATCAATTTGAAATGCATGGTAATGTGTGCACAAACAAAGATTCCTCTCCGATTATTGGGTATATATGGCATACAGTTTCTGCCATTTGATCCATTTCTGCTCTCTACTTGTCAACGATTCATTTTAATGCCCCGCACAGAGCTCTTGCCATTGAAATTACATTCGTATGCCAACTCGAATACAATTTAAAGCGAGGCACAGGCACAGGCCTGGCCTGTGGTCGGTCTGGAGTGCCTTAGTAACAGTGCAATGAGATCAACGAAATTTTTGGCCATAATGTCGTCTGTTTTGGCTGCTTTCGGGAGGATGACAGCAGGAGGCTGCTGCAATGCGACCACTAAGCCACTACCACGAAAATCGAGGGGCGGACATAGACGGACTATAGAAATGTTCATAGCAAATTGCATGGAAGCTGATTGTGGAAGAGATGATGTTGCTGCTGCTGCTGCTGCTACTGTTGCTGCTGCTGGTGCAACTAGTTGCATTGCTGTCGGCGATTGTTTTTCTGCATGATTTTTCAATTCATTGGCATTGGGCCGAATATTCTCGTCGTGTAAGTGCTTGGGCACTGCACGAAACGGACGTTTGCGTCAGCCTAATGCTTATTAGGCACACTCGAACGCTTACGAATGTGTGCAGCAGGACGAGCTGTGTTCCAGGCAGGAGCGTGCAGCATCCTTTCTCGACCATAATCGATTTGTTGTTTTTATAATTTTAATTGAAGCTCGGCTTTGCTCATCAAATCCAACCAAAGCTGGCAGCCTGCATTGCATTTTGGCAATTTCCTAAACAAATATTGCACAAAGGATCAAATCGTAAGCGTACACACACACTCACCTGTGCATCTGGGAGCATGCAACACGGAGTCTCGTCCAGCATGTTATGTAATTAAAATGCCTGCAAGACAGTTTAACAACATTTTCGGCAATTTGAGCTTAGACCACACTTTTCCTTTTGCACAGTCCAATCTCTCTCTCTCTCTCTCTCTCTCTCTCTCTCTCTCTCATTTCTCACTTCACATTTCTCATTTTTCACTTTGCTCCTCTCCTTGCAGACGTCACGAATCTGGACTACGTCAAGGTAAATGCCGAGGCTGGCAAGAACGTGACCATACCGTGCCCGGGCGTCACAGAGCACTCGCTGGTGGACACCCTGGTCTGGAAGACAGCGTCGACGACAATCGCACAGTTTGCGAACCGCATTCCGTTGCTCCACAGCCCCAGGGTAAGTAGAAGCCATCAAACAAACTGCGATAAGCAGAGGTGAACCGAGTCCTATGATTGATCCAGTTTTCTACTTTAGATTGCCTGAATTTATTATTAAAACGAATTTATTTCCCAGCCAGCTCGGTAATGAAAAGCAATTCTTGTTCTGAATTCCATTAATCTTGTATCAACTGGCCAATGGCAGTCCAAAATCTCTGGAGTGCAGTTATAACTCAAATTGCAATCCGACTCGGCTTCATATTAGAATTCATTACCCACTTGCCATATTTCGGCACTTGACGGCCCGAGCTGGGGCCACTTGAGTTTGGCCATTAAATATTTTTGGTTGGCAGACAAAAGGAAGCAAAAAAAAGACAGAAGCAGAAGCAGAAGCAGAAGAAGGTGGCTGTTAAAATAATTGATAGCCAGTTAGTTGCAAGGCGGCTGTTTGAACTTTGCCAGCGACGGCGACAGCGACAAAGGCGAACAAAAAGAAAGTGCAGCGAAAGTCAGGAGAACTAAGTGGCCATCAGTGGGCGTTCGAGTTGGCTGCAGACAGTGGGGCCAATATATTTTTAATGTTTGATAGTTGTACTAAAATAAAAACGACACGGCGCAAAAATGGTTTAAGTGGCTGCCAAGCAGCTCCAACAGCAGCTGCTGCTGCTGCCGCTGCTGCTGCCGCCTTAAACGCACTCCGGGGGCCCCGTCGAGGCGGGGCAAACAAAATGAAGAATGAACAAGTTTCAGCTGCAGCCCGAACAAGGCTCTGGGACTAGGCAGGACTCGGCAGCAGCCAAACTCGCCCCCTCCTCCCGCTCCCCCCTCCCTCCGCTATCGTGTTAAATGGCAAACTGGGACACTTGAGCTGCAGCCAAGCCAAAGTTGGCGCCGAGCTAAGCAGAGTTTACCTGGCTTGCAGCCGCGCTCTCGCTCATATTTCTTAGCCAATTTGGCCTTTGCCATTGCTCAATGTGCGACGGCTGCGCGCCTGCACAGTGTGTTGAGATAGCATAAAAATTGTGGGAATTAATTGCAATTAATATTGAAAATGAAATTGTTGTGAATTTTAATCAAATATTTTTTAATAATTATACATGAAATTAGAATTTTTTTAAAATTAACTCAATTTTTTTTGTTTACATTAGTCATTGCTCCACTGTACACTGTGTGCTTTATGCTTGGCTATTATGTGTATTAAAAGTTTTTCAGTCCGTCGTAGTAGTAGCTGCTTCATTTTATTACAACTGACACACACTCCACACACACTCACACACACACTCACACTCTCTCTCTGTTAAGCAGCTATTAACTTTTGTTTTATGGCTGTGGCTAAAAAGGGAAATAAGAAAGAACATGATTCATGCTACTGTCGCTGCTGTGGCCGGTCTTTGCCAGTTCTTAGCTGCAGCTCAACTTTGTAAGATTCTCGACTGTCAGATTCACGACTCGGACTCCGAGTCCGGCTCTGAGTGATGCCCCCGACTGATGCTATCGGGCGCACACGGCTTAAGTGCAAATTTGTTGCATGTAATTAAAATTTGGTTGCAATTTGCTGCTCGACTGCAGATTGAGCTGTAAATTGAAATTCCATTGTGGAAAAATGCTTAGGATGAAATTGTTTTTGCGGCCAGCAGCACATAGTTTATTGCTTAATAATCAAATCCCATCGATCAACAATTTGATGCCACAAGACTGTAGCTACGGCCCAGACGAATGTGCTTACAATTTTGTGGCAAAGCACACACACAATCACAAATAGACACACACACACACTGCCGTCGTCTAGCCAGCCCACAGACAGTTGAACAAGGCAGGTGAACAACGCTTTTTAGTAAAAACCTGAAATTTTCTTTTCCAACAAAAAGCAATTCCCTCGAAGAGAAGAGCCTAGGCTCCAAAACAATGAAATACCAGAGATTTCCAACAGTTTTTAGCACAAAATCCTTAATAGGATTTCAAGAAATTATACCGCATACATATATGAGTGGGGCCGTCCCTTTGTCCAGGCTCGGTTCGGCTCGGCTCGTTCGTCAGGCTGCAAGCGTATTAAATGTTTTGCATTTATAAATGCTTTTCTACGTGCAGTGGAGCTCAAATGAAACTTTAAAGTAATTTGCGTGCGTTGCCCCCCAAAACTCAATTTGCCAGGGCTCAATTATGGACACAGCAACAACAGCAACAACAACAACAGCAACATGTGCATCGAAAAGTTATCGTCTACGACTCCAAATTGTCGCCAGAGTCAAATGTTGTCCCAATGTTTGGGGCTATTTTAAGTGCTGTCCAGTCGATAGCTGCACTCCATCTAGACTAAGTGTGCGTGTGTGTGTGAGGGGCGGGCCTGTTTTGAGGCGTGGTCATGCAGCAAACTTGCCTCTGCTAACTTATTTGTCTTTTGTATTAAAAAGTTTTTGTGGAGCCTAAAGTAGAAACTCGTGTTGTCCACATTGTCGTCGGCCACTGTCAACGTCTCCATGTCCGTTTGCCGTTTTGTTTTCATTTCGGCGCCCTCCTGCCCTAAACCCCTCCACACTCCACTCCATTCTGTGACCCCTGACTCTCTGCTCTACTTTAACTGCACTTGTTTTGCACACGTTTCTGACAAATTTGTTTGTTATGCCAACTGATGGCAAATCCAACACAATTCAGGTGCCCAGCTAGCAGTCGCAGTCGCACTCGCATTCGTATTCTTCTGACAGGCACTGTCCACTCAATTTCGAATGAAATAATTAACCCCAATTTAATCCAATTTTTTTCATTCATTCACTTTTTTGGTTTTTTGTTCACTTGCAGATACAACTTTTATCGGATAATTTTGGGCTGCAATTCGCTCCGGCTCTGGCCAGTGACACTTCGGAGTATATTTGCCTAGTCAACGATCGGCATATACCAGAGGCTATTGTTGATTTGCTTGTGCAGGGTAAGTATGAAACTGAAGAGATTATATTTATATATATTTCCTTAACTAAAAAAATAGTCATTAAAACACAGACAAAACTCTCTATTGAGCATAGTCAGTGCACTCAACACTTTAGTCTTCATAATTTTATACTTATTCAATTATTAATTTTTATTTTAAAGCATTAATAATTTGGATTTATTAACCATCTTCCAGAGTCATAAAAGCTTTGGCATTTTGATATTTAACTGTAAAGTTTTAGGTATATTATATTTAGCAAAGGATTTTATACAAACTAAGACTTTAAGCCGAGCCTATGCAGTTCTGTCTATTGAAGTAGCTGTGTAGTTTACATTAGCTAGATTTGGTCAAGTTTGCACTTATGATAATAGTCAATAGAAGAGATCTTTAAACAGTTTTGCAGGATAATGGTAAAATATATTACCCAAAACGGTCTGTCTCGTATCCTTTAATCATTTGAAGCCTAGCTAACTTATATTAAATCGTAGATAGTTGTGGTTTATTATCTACAATTAAGTTTCCATTTTATTTATCATTTATAAGTTCGACATTTTAAGGCGGTCAACAACATGCATATGATGTCGTAGCATACATATAAAGCAATCATGTAAATAGAATAGAATAGAACTGAATTTACCTTTAGTTAACTTTAGTTCCCACTCATAATCGTGCATGAAATGCCTGCCAAGCTTTCATCTCCATTTATCTGGTTTAGCAACTGGCGCAGATTTCGTTTGAGCATGGGACAGTCAGCATCTTCATCACATATTACATTTCATACATTTATTTTTTTTGTGCTTCTTCTTTTCATGACTTTCTTCTTTTTTCGTTTCGTTTGCCATTCGCCATTTAATGAAAGCCTTAACAACATTAATGATTTATCCGGTTTCCTTCCATTTTGGTGATTTCATTTGCAGTTATGTGTCCGTGTGTGTGTGTGTGTACGTGTGCGTGAGCGTGTGTATACAATTTCGATTTTCTCACCACAACCCACACACACACGCACACACACGTTCGCTTTCTTGTCATGATTTCCATTTGCATTTCACTGATAGCTGCCAGTTTTTCTGCTCGCTCTTCTCATGTGTTTTTCTTTCTCTTTCTCTCTCTCGTTCTCGTCATACAGATGTGCCCGATCCACCGGAGCGTCCTTTGTTAATAAGTTTCACATCACGCTCCGTGAACTTATCCTGGGCGCACTCCCAACATCCACGGAATGCGCCAGTGACGCATTTCATTATTGAAACTCGGTAAGTACAGCAAACGTAGCTGGAGCTTGAGTACATTAAGTCCAGGCAGCTGTCTGTCTGTCTGCCTGACTGTGTATCTGCCTCTCCCTCTCCCTGTCTCACTCTCTCACTCTCGCTATTTATCACTTCGGAATTAGAGCACTTCAATGCCAAATGTTGGTTGGCCTATCCATTTACAATATCTCTTATATACCATAATTATCTTTAACATCAACATTCTCGACTTATAAAACGCACGTGCCACGCCCCCGGAAACATGTTCAGTGGGCAGGCAATGGGCTGGCTGCCGTTCCAGGTCTTGCCAGCGAGAACGCATGCAATCAATTAAAATCATGCGTTAATTGCTTTCCGCTCGCCGCTCTTTGATAAATTCCCAGTGCAGATATTGCAGCTGCCACGCCCCCTGCACCTCGGGAGTCCTTTAATTAATATGTAAAGCATTGGCTGTGATATGCGCGCATATTCAGAGCGATACGCACTTCACTTGTGCTCCATTTAAATAGAAAAGAAAACACGCACTTACACACACACACACATACAGGCACACACACTGTCACGCTTGAGAAGGCGTTCTTGCAGCGGCTATTTTCCGAATAACTTGAACTCAATGCGCGGCATGAACATAAAAAAAAAGAGAAGAAGAAGAAGAAACGATTGCCGCGAGTGCAATACAAAGGCCAGCAAAACGAGTATGCGGAAAAACTACTGAAAAGCGAAACTTTTTCAATAAATTCCCATCATCAACAGCAGCAGCGGCGGCAGCAGTGGCGGCAGAGTGTGGGCGCTGGGTGGGCGTGGCATGGCAGGGCAGGGGCACAAGACACTGGGGCCGGCAATCGATGACAGGCAGCTGAAAAGCAAGCAGAGCCTGTGGTGCATTTATGCAAAATAAGAAATAACCACACACACACACAGATATACAGTCACACTCAGGCACTCACGCACACCCATGCACTAGAGCCCGCGCGAGTGAGCGAGCATACATATATGTAGCATACTTTTTTGGGCATGCACAAAATGAAGCTGACGCCGACTGCGACGCTGACTGCATTTTATGTAAATTCTCCCATCGATGTGAAGTGATGTGAAGTGTATGTTGAGTTGCTGTTGTTGTTGTTGTTGTTGTTGTTGCTGCTGCTGTTGTCGTTGTTCGTGTTGTACGCGCTGCTGTTGCTGCCACACAGCACGCCTGTTATTTACATTTTCGGTTGATTCGGTTTATTTGCGCATATGCATACATGCGATGGGGGCGTCGGGGGCGTTGGGGCGTAGGGGGCGTGAGCAGGCCTTTAAGGGGCTTGTGTATTATGTGGAATATATATCTTTTGAGTGCCGGCCCTGTGAATTGAAAGACGATGACAACGAAATGCTTCAAGCTGGAAATCTCGTCTCGCAAATCCACACATCGAATGCCAATGCAATTGAAAATAAGTTCAGCTGCGATAAATGCGAGCCAAGAACTGAAGGTGTGAAGTGTGTGTGCTGGCAGAGTGTGTGAGTGAGTGTGAGTGTGTGTGGGTGTGCTACAAAACAAGTGGCTGTACATTAATGCAAGCCATAAATTGTATGGCACACATACAGACACACATATATATGTATGTGCATATCTATATATATTGTGTTTGAGGCCAAACTTTTATACATTTATTTATCGAATTGATGATTGTACTCGCTGCTGTTTGAGTGCTGTTTACAGTTGTCTGTGTGAAAGGTGTTTATCAATTTGAGTTGATTTTCACTTCCAGCAAACGTGATCGAAAACATTTCAGGAGTGGTTTGTATAGACAAGGCTGAACAGGAGATAAACAACTTTTTGAAATGTGTTGAGGTAGAGTAGATCAAGAGTAGAGAACTACTGAGCTCTAAGAGTTATCAAGTTATGTAGGCTTCTATGGTCCTTTTAATATTTAGTATACATTAAATTAAATATACTTATATTGTATATAGTTAAAATATGGTATATATAGTATAAGTATATTGTATAAATAGTATATATAGTACTATAGTATTCTAAAACTTCTCTCATATGCCAGTGCCAGTGCATGGAAGAGAAGTTTTAGACTACTCTAGCAGTTATGTATCCAAACACCATATTTTAACTATATTTTAGTATATACATAGGTATAACTATATATAACTTAATATACCTATATATTAAAAAGACCGTTGATCCCTTCTTAACATTCATAAAAGTATTCATATTCTTTATAAAATCAATTCTCAAGGCTTCACATGCAACAAATACCATATATAATATCATTAGGTTTCCAGCTATAAACAATCTGAAAGTATCTCAACAAAACAAACTCAAGCTCTCATTACAGGGTATCCCTCGCGTTCAGCAACCACTTCCCTAGTGATTCTGTTGCTGTTTGTTCACAAATACTCACACAATCTCATCACACCCACAGCTATGCAAATTTGCAAAATGTCATCAAACAAGAAGAAGACGAAAAAAAAAATCATATTCAATCATAAACAAAAACATTCTTTGCTGAGATTTAATCAACAGCAGCGAGAGCTGATGTTGTTTTTGCCAAATTGTTTCCGTTTTTTTTTTTCTTTTTTAATTAATTGAACAGAACAGCAAACTAATTTCTTTCTTTTATTTTTTAATATCAGCGGGCTGTAATTGAATAAAGAATAATTAAACAATAATACAATTATGCAACAAATTTGTTGATATCAACGAGCTTAATTGCACACGACTAATGCATGGAAATTATACAATAATTTAATGGTTGCCAAGGGCTCGACGATTTACAATGCAAATAATGCGCGTTATTTTTAAGCTCATTAGAAATACAAAATATATATATTTATCTATATAATATAATAGATGCTCGTCCCTCCCTCCCTCTCCTTCGTCTTTCTCTCTCTCTGTTACGGTTTGTCTCTGCCTCATTATCTATGCAGTTCATTGTGCATATTTCATGTAGTTGCTCAGCCACAAAATACAACATTTTTGACTGTTTAAACAAGTCGTGCATGAACTTTGGCCCTGGCCCTTACAAATCACACACATACACACACATACAGCATACACATAAGCCATATGCTAAAAGCAGCAAAAAAACGAATGTTTAAGCGGCTTACAACAAAAAATGTTGTGTGTATTTTATACCGATTCAAACACACACACACACATATACACCCACACACACACCTACATACATGCTGTGTGGAAGCAGCCGCAAATTTATTTGCCATTGCGGTTATTTCGCATATTTTTGTTGTTGTTGTTGTTGTTGTTGAGCTGTTTTTTAGGCGCAGCCCATTTTTCACAAGTTTTTTTCCCCAGCTCTTGTGCCGCCTCTGAGCAGCAGCAGCAGCAGCGGCAGCAGCAGCTTGTATTCATTTTTGCAGCAATATCCATTGACAACACAGTCACAATACACACACACACACACACACATGTATGTGGCTGCCCGCACGCATTTATTAATTTTAATGCTTTTTCGAGCAACTTAAAAAATATGTTTTTCCTCCCCACAGCTTCAGTTGCTGCTGTTGCTTCTGTTGCTGGTAGTAAATATATTTATTTTATATATTATATTTTCTTCATTTTGTTGTTGTTGTTGTTGTTGTTGCTGTTTCTTTATTTCACTCCACTTTTGGTCGCATCTCATATTTAATGCATTTTTAATCACACAAAAAAGCTGCGCATCGCGTTCAGCTCGTGTAGCTCGTGTAGCCGTGCATAAGCCCTAATAACATAATGTGTGCACACTCCAACACACAAACACAAACACACACACACACACACCAACACACATCTGCATGGCATGCGTGAAATTTATGCAGCCAGGCAAAACAGAAAAAAAAAACACAGAATTTTTTGGCAACTTTAAACAAAATTTACTGCACTTTGATATTGGTCATGAAAAATGTTTATTGTGCGGCGCCCGCTGGAAATTTATGCGACACAAAAGATCCAAAGCCAACAAAAATGGGAAAATGAGCTTAAAGCAAACATTATCTAAGGCTTGTCACAGTTGCCCCACTTGATACCCTGCATGAGTTTTACCTCAAATTCAATATGTTAATATGACTCTTGGCTGACTCTGAGAGCTGGAAAAAATACATAGCAAATATTATATTTAAAATTTTTTCTTTATATGCATTGCTTTAGGTTTGATAAAATAGAATTTAAATCAAATTATTTTTCTTTTAGATTTATTTAAAGTTAAGTCTTTAATCCCTGGGGCCTTTAAGCGGTGGTTTAATAGAAATTAATTAAATATATTTTTTATGGAAGATAACGAACTTAGAATATTTAGCTTGAATGAAGCAAGATTTATAGGGCGTAACTATCATAGGTGAAGCTCTTGGAAATATTGATATAGATAAAGATAGATTTAAAAGCTCTTCGTTCAAAGAGTTCTATTGAGGGTGGTAACATCTGAGTCGTCTACTAATGCTTGTGCGAAGCCTAGCAGATTTTGGAGCTGCAGTGGTGGCAGGTCTTTCTATACTGTTTGGATGATAATCTCTCGAGTAATTTTTGGCTACTTCTTGGATTCTATCTCTAATTTTTGGTACCTTGAGTTATCCCTTAATTTTCCCAGTTCTCATTTCTAAAAATTTGCCTGAACTACGTGCCTGGAATTCCGTACAACTGGATAGCGAGAGGAGTAGGAGGAGAATAGACAGAGGATCCCAAGAGCTAATGAATGTCATAAAGCGAGCATCTTCTTTAGATGTTTAGAATATGCCGTATCAGAGAAATTGTGAAGCATTTCATAACTCGTTTTCTAACTGAAGCACAAAATTGATAATGGTTTAATGTCTGAGAATGAGACTGAGAATCTAAAATAATAGCAAAAGCTCAATTTTTCAGCTAAGAGATGAGAATCTGAAAGCAAATTGAATGCCGAATTGCATAAAGAAAACATTTAGCTTTATATTATATATAAATTTATATATAACCATAATAAAGCAAGACTTGCCAAAGGCAGAAAACTTGTTTATATAAAAATCTGAGCTTTAATATATACTATAAAGTCAACTGAAACTAACTTTAAGCACTACATATGTACTACAAAATGTTAATACCCAATGCAGGGTCATAAAAACAGAAAACCTCATAACATTTTTTGTTATATTTTTGCATGTATGTGTGTGTATTAATGTGTGCGTGTGTGTGGTAAAAAGCGCATAAATATTTTAGTACCTATGGCAAACACTGGTATTTTTTTATGGGGAGAAAATCTCATTCCTGCCGCCGGGGCATAATGCATTTGTTACCAATATTTTATGTTAATCTCGCTCTTTGAAATGTATTCGAAATAAATGCCCATGCTAAAGAGAAAAAGAGAAGAAGAGAAGAGAATACGGATATTTGCAGGTGTCAATTGAGGCAACTGCAATAAAGATTAATACAGTTTTGGCACATGAATTATTTGGATAAATAGAATTGTAATAAAATGGAATATTTGATTGAATTTTGTTTTCCCTTATCTCTGTTTGATCTGCAGCGAGGGCGAGGATGGCATCTGGGATCAGGTGGCGCGCATCTACACGCGCACCAATGCGACTTCATATCAGGTGACGGGCCTGACGCCGTTCACCGTCTACAGCTTTCGTCTGCTGGCCGTCAACAAGCTGGGCATCAGTCCGCCCTCCAAGGAGTCCTACTACATTGTGACGCTGCGCGAAGGTGAGTTCGCATTCGGGCAAGGCTCGCTTTTATGATAGGCACATACACAGATACATTAACAGTGAGTCGCATAAATTACCAGACAGCGCTGACATGACACTTTTCTCTTTTTACAATCGCATTAATTTTTCATTTGCATTTTATGACACGGCGCACGGCGCGCGACGCTCGCACACCTGGTTTAAGTGCCGGACCATGAAAAGTTGTGACGTCATAAAAGTGCGCGCCTTTAAGCCTGATGTGCATTTAATTATTTTAATGCCAAGGTGTGCGAGTGTGTGGCCGGTGGGCGTGGCTGTTGCTGTTGTTAAAGTAACAAACCGAACGGACAAAGCCGCAAATTGACAAATTTGATAACATTGACAGCTAAACAAACGGAGGGACGCAGTTGCAAGAACATTGTTGCAGCTGTAGCTTTGCTGCATGCTGAGTGCGTGGGGCACCTGCTGCTGCTGCTGCTGCTGCTTGGCCCATGATTGATTGTTGCCTGCTTTTAGGCCGAGCCGAAAGCCAACTTTTTCGCTGGCCAGTGCCATTAATCACAGCGCAAGCAGCCACGCCCCGCCGCCTAGGCCGCCCCCATTTTGGGGGCACATATATCTAAATGGCGACAGCGACAAGCTATTAGCAACACATTTGTCTTGAAGGGCGTGAAATGGCATTTATGCTACGGCATAGAGGAATGCGTGGCAAGCAGCAGCAGCAGCTGCTGCTGCTCTTGTGGCTGCAACACATATGTGCGGCTGTAAATTAGTCAATAGTCTGCGGCTTGTAGCTCATTAAAAACCGCACGGCTTAGACCATTCGCCCTCACTGGCTCCGACTTTGGGGCCAATTTGTATAAATTAGGCGCGTGGCATGCAACACTTTCGAGTCAAATGAAAATGTTCGCCTAATCTATTTATATGCGGCTGCAGCTTGTTGCCAAGTTGCCAAGTGACAAACTGCCAGAGCAAGTTGTCCAACTGCCACAGCAGGCGCCTCGGACTCCAGCTTTAACTCCGGCTGAATGGCTCACCTGCCCGTCAGGAGTTGAGGCAGCAGCGAGACGCACGCACCATTTAACTTAATGCGACAGAGCGGTCCACGGGGCGCACCCAGCGCACTCCCAACGGCAGGCACTTGCAACTTATGTTGCGTGACAGTGACAACTTGACAATGCCACACAGACAGCGCCACAAGACGAACAAAAACAAAAAAAAAAGAAATGAAGAAGAAGAAGAAGCAAGCGAACTTTCTCGTGCGGCATTTTTAATTTGAAATTTTTGAGTTTTCGCCAAGTTTTTTGGCAGCCAAAAAAGTTTAAGTCTCAGACTCAGCCTCGATTTGAATTTGGTATTTGATTTCGGTTTATCTTTGCAGCGCCCACAGGCAAGCCGATACCCACCACGGCGCACAACACCTCCTCCAGCTCGGTGTACATCTCGTGGAAGCCGCCGGCGCCCGACACCATACTGGGCGAGTTCCTCGGCTATCGCATAACATATCGTCCACGCGATCGCAATCCCAACGATACCAAGGAAATCTACATACGCGACAACACTGTGGAGGTAAGCTTGGATTGGATTGCTTCTTTCTGACTTGCACATAATTGAATTTCCACAATTTCTGACACTTTTGCATATTGAAAATGCCAACGGGTGGGGTAGAGGGGATGTGTAAAGGGATACATAACGTGCCTCAGCCATTCGAAATCCATTTTGGCCCGTTCGTGCCAACGTCTGTCTGTTACCATCTTCAGCAAAAATAACCGCTTTTCAATTGGCCCCCAGTGTGGTTGGGTGGTGGCCCGTCGCGACATATTAAAAAGTAATTTACACCTGCCGACGAAGGCTGTTTTTCTCACAGCCACGCCCACACAGAGATGGGGAGTGGGTAATGGGTTGTTGCTGGCATTGCCACAACACGTGGCATATCTCTTGTAGTGGTCGCTATCACAAGCAATTTGTTAACGATTAGTCGTCCTCGTCCTTCTGGCAAGGCAAGACAAAGAACATTATGTGTGCCTCTGCCAGGTGTGTGTGTATGTGTGTGCGTGCGTGTGTGTGGCATTTGTATCTTTCGAAATGCCACTACACGCGAGGCCACTAATGAAGTGTGGCAATGTCTGAGACACATTTATACATGCGGGCAACCGTATGTGGCACGTGCTGCCGAACCTGCCACACGGGAATGCAGTTGGGGCTTAGCGCAGCCTAAAAGCAATTCGGAAGTCGGAATTCGGAATTTATGCAACTACTTTCGCAGCGGGCCTCCTCCACATGCCACATGGAAATCTCAACTACGACCTGCCATACCTACGCACCGGTCCCAGCGGACTGGAGCTAGGCGAAATTAGCAAATGGCACAAATGGACTCGATTTTCAATGTTTAATGCACAGATTTTTCAATTTACGACCCTTTTTTTAATGGCCTTCGGAATGGGTCAATGGGCGAGCTTGTGAAAAGTGTAACATAAAATACCGGAAATGTTGGCAATAAACAGAGGGAAACATGTCGCCAACGCATAGAGGGAAAAAAGTGTCAATGGAAGGCATGAATTTGGTCACATTTACTATGGGGCGTGGTGAGACCTCTGCGTGACCTCTGTGAGCTTGGAACTGGAGTTAATTGTTATTATATATTAATGCGAGCTCAAATCAAACTGTCATCTATATCAAATGTGAAGCTTACAGAATATCTTCCTCAACTGCTCTCAACATTTGATATAATTTGAAGTGAGAGAGATATTTCCAATAACTATGTTATACTGATTTAAGGTAAAACTGGCAATGAACAATGAAACGATAGCAAATAACAATATATGTATATTTAAATATTGTTCAGTACTTTTAAATAGGGGTTATATACAAATATATGTGTCGAAGACTTATTTGAGTAATTTAAAAGAGTAATTTAAGACCGAGAGAGAGCGAGGGAGGCACTACTACTCTACTTAGTATTAGGCAATTGTGTTTGTGATAGACGCCAAACGAGACATTAGCAGAGAAAAAATTCCTGGAAATTAGAAGTTCAATCGGCATACAAAGAAGACAGAGTTGAGATACAATTGCGAGCTCCAAGACTTATTATTTATTATTTATAAAAATAAAGTGGAGTCTGAAATGCCTACTGGAGTTGCATCCTCCTACCATCAGATCTGCAAAAATAACGTGTTCATGAGCATCAACAGAGCTGCTGCTGCCGCTTTCTAAACGCCTAGCCTTCAATTCATAACTCTGTATATTAAGTCTTTAAATAACATTTAATGTATTAGCTTGACCAACCTTAACCAGTTCCCACTCTAAACTTAACAGCCAGAAATCGCTTATAGCTTTAAGCTTTTATATTGTCTATAATCATAGTAAAATCAGTTCAATGCAGTTCCAACAAAAGCTAGGCATTTCCAATTTGATGGCCAGCCATCGTATGCATATCATAATCGTGCCGTTAGAATTTTGCATTTTTCGGTAGTTTGTTTAATGAATATTTGAATGAACTAATAGACGCATTTTAAAGCCTCTGCTAATACGCGCTCTAAGTAAATGGCTCAATAGAATTTGCAGTAAAAATGTCGAGTGGCCGCCACACCCTCGATGCCATTTAAGCCAATAATATGCAGTGCATGGAATGCATTTTTGAATTTTCACTATTTTTCAATGGAAGAGGGGGAGAGGGAGGGAGAGATGGGGCTGCAAAAATATGCAAAAATTATTAGCGATAATGCTCACGTACGACAACCGACGCGACGCGACGTAGTTGCCCAAAATGACAAAAAAAAAAAAAAGGAGAAAGAGATGGGAAAATAAAACTATGCGAGAGAGAGAGAAGGGAGGGTGGGGTTGGGGGCTGGAGGCTGGGGGCATGTGCGAGACTCTGCTGATAGGGACATGGCACGCTTTTGTGCTTGAGTGCATATTTTGCAGTTATCTAGACACTGGACCCGCTGGCTAAACAGCACTCGGAGCCAGCTGAAGCTCTGCGCTCTTTCATTTCGTTTTTGCATGTCAGTGCGAAATGTTGAAATATTATCCTTGCAGGCAGAAACGTGCGACTCCCTGACTCCGGGCTTTTTTTTCTGTTTTTCTTTTACGTATTGCAAGCCCTGTTGAACTCGAGGGCATGGCTTGCTGCTGCCGTAAGCTGTCACAAAAGCCCAAGCCCAAGCCCGAGCCGAAGCCGAAGCCCGAGCCTGGGCACCCTCAGCACTCGCTACATTGAGCTGTCACGTGTGAAAGCGCCTCGAGTCCTTGGCAGGACTCTATCCACGCTTACTCTGCGGTGGTGTGTCTGTCTGTGTGTGTGTGTGTGTTAAAATTTGCCAATTTTCTAATTAAAATTTCTGCGCCGCAAAGCATAAATTTTGCTCGTTTTACGCCGTGCGAATTTCGCACAAAAGCCACCAAGTGAAAACTAAACCGTGTTAACTTTGCGCCAGTCGCCGGCGCTGATAACATTTTTCTGCACGGCTCAAAGGATATGCAGATGCGGCATGTGGCAACAGAATTTGTAGTCCTTAGTTGCCGTTGTTGTTGTTCTAGTTGTTGTTGTTGTTGTTGTAGCTACTGCTGTTGCTGTTGTTAATTGTTGTTTGAGTTTCGCTTTACACCTTTTTGACTAGCTGCTAGGGAAACGCTGGCCGCGCACACACGACTCGCACGTAACGGTATCAGATGTGCTGCCTGGTAAAACTTTTAATGATGAGCCAGTGTTGGGCAGCGCACTAATTACCGGCTTTACGTCACAGCGCCGATCGAATCAAAGCAAACATTATTTATGCTCTGTTTGCTAAATGGGGCAAAGGAGCATATTGGCTTGACTTAACGCATTCAAATTAAGGAATTTAAGTAAATTCTATTGTATTTGATATTCGATGTGTTATGAGAGAGTATATAGAATAAGATCGATTTACTTAACTGATTAGCATAGCCTCTCTCAACTGATATGTCTTTAACACTATTGAGTGCCTTTCTCTGTGATTCTCATTCAAAGACTACAGGGAATGAAGTAGGATAATAATAATTATAATAAACATAATAATAATAATAATAATAATAATAATAATAATAATGATAATAATAATAATAGAAATACAAACAAACCCCTTCTCTGCGATTCTCATTCAAAAACCACCGACAGCCGAGTATTACGCAGTCCCATGGCAGCTTTCGGCAACGTATTTAGTTGTAGTTCCTGTTTCTCTGACAATTTATCATGCTTTTAGCTAAGCACACACTGTGCTCTATCAATTACATTATATCAATTAACTGTTTTTGGCCAACTTTTGGTGGCGGCCGCATAAAACGGGCCAACAGTTGTAAATTTCGGGCCTCATTTACTATGGCCACTCGACTGGCGACTACATAAAATGAAATTATATGGCGGCATTAGCGCCAAAGCGAAGGCAGCTGAAATCTAGCCTACACACACACACTCACACTGGCAAAAAGATGTGCGTTTGTTGGTTGTTAAATCAAAGCGTTTGTTGGCCAGCTCTGGCGCCTGGCAGCCACTTAAGCTTTTGGCATGGCAGTCAATCCGTTTCTAAGCACACACACACACACACATAGAGAGAGAGACTCAGAGCCAACCGCTTTGCGGTCCAGACCAACAGCAGCAGCAGCAACAACTATAGCAGTAGATGGCGCTCTAATGTATGCAACATAAATTGTGTTTGTTGTAGCGAGCAGCCATTTTGAGCTTAACCACAGCGTATGTGTGTGTGTGTGTGTATGTGTGTGAGCTGCTTAAAGCCAGCGGCTTGTTTTATGGTTTCGCACTGCTTTTGACCTTACGTAAAATTTTAATAAGCCGCACCCGCCAGGATCTGCTGCCACATAAGTAGTTTTTGCAGGGCTTCAATTTTGGGGCGCTCCAGCAGTGGGCGGGGCACTGGCCACTAGCGCATCCCTCAACGATTGCTGTCGGCGCTTGTGTAGGTGAATATGCATATATGTCTGAGTTTGTATACGTCCTTCCTTTTCAGCTAAATGAACTTGGGCTTTAAGTTTGTCAAAGTAGAATTTAAAATATTAAAGGACCAGCATTTTAAGGGTGGGCCTAAGCTAAACAACATTTTTTTACCGAAGTGGATTTATATAAATTCATAAAATATTTAAAATTCTGATGCTGATATTCGAAGGCATGACGGTTTTCCTTAAGTTGAATTTAAAATTCTTCTAAACTTCATTTGCAAATTTATCAAGAAAAAGCTAATAAAACAAGTTGACTGAGAAACAATCTCGCTGTGTGCGAAAATGAGGCTGCAAGCGCAGGCTGAGCTATCGAAACTTTGCAACGTCTCGTAATAAGCACTTGTAAGTGTGTGTGTGTGTGTGTGTGTTAGCTGGTGCAATTAAGGCTGCCTGTTTGTTGGCCTTACAACTCAATTTCCTTCTCGCTTTTTTCATGTGCCACGCGCTGCAGCAAATACATTTTTAACAGCTGCAATTTAACGTGCATACATATTTGCCAGGCGACGCACAAAAGTGGGCAATGCGCAATTTCCGCTTGAAGTTGGCTGCAGCTGGCAGCAGGAAGGGCGCCGAAAGGGGCCGTAAGGATGGAAGAAAGGCAAGAGCACCAAGCTCATTCAATTCGGCTACTCGTTCAGAAAGTGAAGAAGAGTATATTGGTATTGTGTAATATTTAGAGGGAAATTGGCTGAATATTTTGTATCTCTTATAGCTAAAGATTAAAGGGTAGAATTATTAATTAATTATATTATATATTGTGTATATATAAAATATAGAAAAATTATTAAAAATAATTTAATTTAACTTTATCATGTCAAACAAGCATTTCTCAGTCTTGAACACCCGCTTGCCATATTTATACCTGCTATAACCTCGTTCTTTTCATTAATTCGTTGAATAATTTTGCATTCACATTTCCATTGCAGAGCCACGAGATTCAGAATCTGCAAACCTACACGCAGTACAAGGTCACGGTGCAGGTGTTCAACCCAGAAGGCCTCGGCCCAGAGACAACTATCCTGGTGATGACCGATGAAGGAGGTGAGTGTGCTTGCTTAATGCAATAAGTCAATCATGAATTCTGCAAACGTTTTACACTTGAGAACATAAACGGAATAACTTAAGTCGAATCTATAAACTTTTTCACTGAGAAAAATTATAGGCAGTGAAATTCAGTTGGTAATCTAGGCATATTTTAACCAATATATTTGATCAGCATTCACATTGCTAATGGTTTCTTGAAGTCTTAAATTCACGCATGATTTATTCAAAATTTCAACTCAGCCAAGCAAAAACTCTCCAACTAAAGCTGCACATTCTCTGGCCAGCAACTGGACAAGTTTTTCTCTCAGTGTGCGCAGTATATTATGGCATGCAGAAAATATGAAATGCGGTTACGACTTTGTTGGCATTTTCAATATTTGATTTATCTCCGCTTCAAGTTTCAGCTCTGCTCTTTCTTTCGTTTCTGTTTGAGTTCGGCTTGCGGAACTATTTCGCACATATGCAAAAGCCAACTGCTTATTGAAATGCCAAGTGACCAGCAAGTGACCAAGGCACACGATACATGACTCCGCTTATGTGCTTCAACAAGAGAACAATAAGAACAAGAAGAAGAAGAGGAGGAAGAGGAAGAAGAAGAACCGCTTGTGCAACAATCAAAAGAAATTGCTTTTGTATGCACTACTTAAAGCTCTGCTCTGCACTGCAAGAGAGAAGGGTATATTAAGTCCAGAGATTTTCGATTCAAGTATCAAAAGATTTCAAGGCTATAGACTTGGAAGTGGATAAAAAGACATCCACATATGATTTGCTGAATACAAAAAGAGCAATCAAATCCCATTTGCAGTGTCTGAATATAGAGTATCTCCCAGCTATAGTTTACCCTAACATCTAACTCTACCTCTCCCCACGCTCTCCAACAAAGTTCTCAATTCAAATGGAGCAAAGAGCCAAGGCTTTGACTCGCTCGACCGCAAAATGTCTGTGCCATGCAATGAGGCAAACAAATAAAAGTTGAGTTAGTCCAAACAGAGGCAAAAATATGCTACAATTTCTCATATTTCTTTCAGCAGCTGCAGCTGCACATGGAGTCTCTCTATGTGTGTGTGTGTGCAAGGGCACTGTATTGGAATCGAGCATAAATAAAAATTGCTTACTTAAACTTTTGCCATATGCTGCATGCTCAGCACAACAAATCGAGGCAAGAACTGTTCAGGCATATCCTTTATGCGCCACGTAACCAGCCACAGCTCGCCAACACCCTCTAGCCCTGCCGATGGCTGCATGCCCAGCCCTTTGCCCAGTTCCAAATCTCATTTCTCTTTCCATTGCCACGTATCCATTTTTTTTTGTATTTATTTTTAGAGATTTTGTTTTGTTGGCGCTTTCTAACGTGGATTTCCGCTCGCGTCTCAGTCTGTAGCACAGACGCCGCCACAAGCGGAAATCCACGGAATGCAGACGCCGGCCACTGCCTACGACTCTGAGCTGCTGTGGGTACTGAAGACGAGGCAGTCCGGTTGCAGGCAAAAATAATAAGCCGCCTGCCCGCTGCAGCACGCTTTATAAGTTAGTTATGAAAGGTCTTGAGGCTGGCATAAAGCAAATATGTTGCTAATAGCAACAGAGCAAACTGAGAGCATACATGAAATATAATAAAAATATTCGCCTTTGCCAGGAGAAGCTTTAAATTAAGTAAAAATAAAATTATAGTGTATTAAATATTTTTGATGTATTCAGCCGCCACTTGTCTTGATGTCTTAATGCATTTCTGCCTTACCTTTACCCACACTCTATAGTCATACCTTTTATATATACTCAAAATAAAAACCACATCCAAAAAGTGTATTTAATATTCGTCATTTATGATGTATTTCATCCGCCTTTTCTCTTGATGCCTTTCTGTCTGATTTTAATTTCGCCAAAGTCGGCGCTAAGCTGTTTATTCGGCCCAACTTTCAACTCTTTGGATGAAGATTCGTAAAGAAAAGTTAAATGTTTAACGCATAATTAGCATAAAACACTGTGGCAAATCCGCTCAGCATCGACTCAGGTTGTCCTAATATATCAGAGCATTGTATAATGAGTAGATATATATTAAAAAGAATAAAAGCAGATAGGAGAAAAGTATATTGCGCGCATAAAACTGCAACTTTTAATACACTTTTCGGGGTACACATGCCAGTGAGAGCAGCTTAGATATACATATATATTTATATATATATATAGAAATATAATACTTACTTTTCTGACTGGCAGCAGATTTGTTTGCTTTTGGCAGAGTCTTCTTTTCGTATCTTTTTCTTTTTCTTTCGAAAATTTTCATAAGCGCCTTTGACTTGGGCTTCCTGCTGCAAAGTTCACTGCAAAATGTTCGCAGCTGGCATAATTTTGTAATTTCATTTCATTTCACATTTTCTCCAGCTTCAGCTTTATAAAAATTTTTGCTTTTCTTTTTTTTTTTCGGCGTATTTATTCAACATTTTTGGGCTGGGCTGCCAGGTGCAGACAGGCGAGGCTTTCAAGGGATTTGCAGCGGCTTAGTCGACAAGTTTAAACAGCTGTGCAGGATGTGGCTGGGGATGTAGCTGTGTACAAGGATGTGACTAAGGATGCGAATCTGAATGCGGCTCGTCTTGATGAGCTTGGCAACATGTTGGCTATGTCTTTGACAGACTTGATTAATTAGCAGTTACACCCACACACACACGCAGACACACACACACACACTCCGGCAGTCTAAACTGAAATCATATTTTATGAATTTCATTTTCATTTTCATTTTGCGCCTTGCTTTTTGCTATTTCTCGAAATCCAATGCCTAGTTGCCTCGTGCCTCGTCTCTCATGCCACATGCCGCATGCCACAAGGCGCCCCGCCTAGCCGCATGCGGTGAGCATTATGAAGCCTTGCAATGCAGCTTAGCGAGCGGCCTCTGCAACAAACATGTCTCCAGCGTCTGTCCCAACTGAAGGACTCTGTGATTTTGCGGCAAGTGGGAATGCCCTCAGCTCTCCCGTTGCGCGCTGCCAAGCGCAGAGATGACACATGCAGAGCATATGAGACGTCTGAATGCGCTTTCAATGTGATTACGAGTCTTGTTATGAAGTGAATCAAATTGTGGAATATTGTATCTTATATAAAAGTACTAATTTCATGTTCTTTCAAGTGTACTTAGCTCAGCTAAGCTGAGGCAGATACTTCGATTGTGATTAGCTCTAGATATGCAGTCAGTTTCAACTGTTCAATATCAACTGATAGTCTCGATCACTACTGTTTAGACTCTGTATTAGAATACTGTTGAATATTAAGTTTTCCATAAAACTACTTATTCCATATTCCTTCAAAATATTCTCAGCTCAGCTAGGTTACCGTAGCTAAGGATCTCCTTCTGATTAGCTCTAGATAGGCAATCAGTAAGCTATGCAAAATCATAAATCTCGATCATTACTGTCTAGACTCTATATACTCTGTAACTGTCTTAAAGCTATCTCAACCATCTCATTTCAGTTTACAGCTTACAGTCTTACATTGCGCTCTGTTAGGGCATTTTAGTCCACACAAAAGGACACGTGGCGCAGGCAATTGCAAAGCAATTCCAAAGGCTTCACTTGTTTCCCATTTATTCGATATTCTCTTCTCTCTTGCTGTTGTTGTTGTTGTTGTTGTTGTTGTTGTTTCTATTGTTATTTTCGTTTTTGTCCGACTGTTAAATCTGACTGAGCCCCTGCACTTTGAACCGAGGCAAACTCGGCAGGCGGCTATGACTCTGATTAAAATTTTGCCACTTGCCTTTAGCAGTTGGTGCTGCCGCTGCTGCTATTAGAGCTGTGTCTTAGCTTTTGACATTGACCCGACTACGGCTGGAAGTACGGCTTTAGACGCCTGACGCCGATACGACGACGGCTTTGAATCGCCTTGCAGTTTAGCCGGCACGCACTAGAATTTCATTTGGGAGCCTCGACATGCGCTTTGCGGTAGCCCGAGCGAGAGCTGCAGTGGCAGCGCTTGCCCTTTGTGCCACGCCCCGTAACGCTTATCCAGAGACTTAGACGGAGCATAATAGCCGTGTGCCTTGAGCCATGATAACTTCGTTTCATTTTCATTTCACTTGCGCAGTTCTACTTTTGGCCAGGTCGCCCATTGTGGCACTTGATGGCTCTCAACATTGTTGTTGTTGTTGTAGTGCCTGGCAACTTTTGACTTTAACGCGTCATGTTTCAAACACCAAAGACAGTTACATTCTCGTTTCAGACATGGCCTAAGGATTTCTTAGCCCCGTGCCAGGGATCATATGAAAGGCCAGACGCCCAAGGTGTGCGAGTGTCAGGTGTTGCACGAAACTTGCTGACCCAATGTCTTGACTTTTTTCGTCTTTTTTCGCTTTATTTTTTGTTGTCCTTGTATATATTTGTGCCTTCCTCTCTTAAGTAGCCGGCTTTTTTCCCCTCGACAGCTAAGCTTACAAATGTATAATGGGTCCTCAGAGATTTTGTCTACAGTTTAAAGTGCTTTCTGAATTCGAGGAATGTTTTGATAAGTTGAAATTGTTTAAAATTCAGTTTTCATTTGCTTAGAAGTTAAGTCAATTTAGTTTGCAAGTATTTTATATGAAATTGCAATGATTGTGGAAGATATATAATGTAAATAATTGATATAAAGGTAAATCTTAGGGAATTGGACAATGCTTTTTATATAATTATTATAAGTAGAATAAAATTATGAAAAATATCAAAACTGTTTTAAAAATGATTTAATAAATAGTTTTTTAAATAAGAAAAAATATCTATAGTAATAATTACAATAAAAATTCATTCTTTTAACTTTAATATATTCCAACTCCTTCACGGCTTCACTTGCTTAGCTGAAATTCGTTATCTCATTCTCAATTATAAAAGACGAATAGTAAACGTTTAAATTTACTGCCAATTTCAACTGAAAGTTCAAGGCCACGCCCATCCCTCCCCCCTTTGTGGCCCCCTCTCGAAATCAAGACAGCCAATTGAAAAGGTCCATTAGACGCTTTATGCGGCACTCAGCGAAAAGCGGGTTTCGCTTCTAGTCATTTATCAGAGCTGCTTGTCAACGCCCAATGAGGCGTGGCACACAAAATTAATAGACACATTGCAGTATGACAAGAAAATGGAAAATGGAAAACTGCAGCAGCACGAAAATGGAAAATGCTCGCAGCTGTTTAACTATCGCCGCGAGTTTGACGAAAAACCGAAAGAACAAAGCAATGGAAAGAGGAAAACGTATAAAATTGCGGCCACTCATTCTAAATGAGGCGCCAAGCAAATGGAAAACTGAAAATGGAAAATGGAAAATGCTAGATGGTAGATGGTAGATGGTAAATGGCAAATGGCAAATCCATTTGCACTGTGGACTGTCAAAGGCAAACGCCGCGTCACCTGGCGCTCAAACTAAACTAAAACCGCGAGCGAGCGAGCTGAGCTAAGCTCATCTGAGTCGAGAGTGGAGTTCAGAGTTGAGAGTTGGAGTTTCGCGGTTTGATGGCTGTTTGCTTTGGGCAGCAGCAGTGCTCGTCGTATAAAACTTACAGCAACAAAATTAATTACCTTTGGCTACTTGCAACTAGTTGCGGCGGCGACCAGGGCGTACGACCGCCGTTTGCATGAACGGCCAAAAAGGTGGCCCAACATCCGCTGACTGCTTTTAAAGCGCAAGCCGCGACTACAACAACAAAAAAAAAGAACTAAATACAGGGCCAAGTTTTAGCACAGGCGGAAGTGACAAAACAGCAACAGCAAAAACAGCAGAGACAACTCTGACAAAAAAAAGAGAGAGAATGAGAGAAAGATGGCCGCCGCAAGAAGACGAAGCGGATGAGATACAACGGGAAAAGTATGTTTTAATAAAAGCGGAAATGAAGCAGCGTTACCGTTATTTCCTGTTTGCGCACAGTTTTGTTTGCCCCGAAACTCGCCCAGCCCAAGCAGTCGGCGGCAACTGACCCGCTGCAGTTTCATTTCCCAGCTCGGCTGCAAACCTAAAATGATAAACCGCAAACCACTTAAAAAACTTGGCTAAAAAACTAGAATCTGCAGAAAGTAAGAAAAAGTGCGGCAAAAACTTCTTGTAAATAGACGAAATTAATGAGCGGCAACGAAAATTACATCCTGCCAACGTTACCTGCGGCAATAGCAGCCAGCAGAGTGGGATGATGAGATGAGAGAGGTGGCGAGAAGGAGGTTGGGGTGTTGCAGCAGCAGCAGCAGCAGCAGCACAAAAAGATTCATGACTCTGTTGTATTGATTTCGCCTGCTGCCTAATTGAATTTGCTGCCACAGTCTGAATGGCCATCAGTTAGAGCCAGCCAAGAGCGCCCTTAGCCCAGTTCAGCTGGCATCGAGACAACGAGCACAGACTGCAGCTAGAACTATGTATAATAATAGAAAAAGAATGGTATAATTATGCAGCCATTAGGGTATATAAACGAGACTCTAATTAGTGCATCGAAAATTATTTAATCAAGAGTCAAGTTGACAGACAATCTAAAGGTTAGGTTGATATCGATAGATGTTAAAGAAGTTTTGAATTTGAACTCATATTCATTTGATAGACAAATGGGCCAAGGTTTCTTAGAAATTACTTGGATCGATGCAATTTAAATTAAATATTGGGTCATAGCGATCGAACACCCATTATACATATGTAGAGTATTCCATATAATTTTGTTATTTATACACAAGTTTAAATTTTTTATAATGTTAAGGATTCTCTTGGGATACACCTCTCTCACCATAGTTAAGACAGCTCTTGAATAGATAGAGTTTAAGTTTTGAGTATCAGCACAGCTCATGCTTACCCGTCATTTCTTACACCTCTTACTCCTTACTTAACCTTTTCTCATATTCAAAACTTCTCTTAAGTATTTTGCTTGCCCAAACTCAGAAAATCAAATCCCAAATATTTAGTCTACACTTTAATCTCTCAACTTCAATAAAGAAATAAATCTCTCAACAAGCTAATAACCAACAATGTTTTAAGCATTTGTTAACTAACTTTGGCGACATTTCATTTATAATCCTCAAAACTTTGAGAAATGTCTTTGAATTCGTGATCAATTGGATTTTCATGCGCTGTTCACACAAACAGCCAAAGACTCACGGTTCCATCAGAGCTGTCGTTTCTTTTGCCATAATATTGCCACACATCTGACACCGAGCTGCAGTTGTCAGAGCCACGCCCCCACCTCCAGTTCGCGATATCTCAAAGAGTAAGCTAATAAAACATTTGAAAGCAATCACAAGTTTTGCGCTGCAGTTCGATGGCTGTCATTGCATGTCGGAAAATAAAACAGCTACCAACTGGAACCGAAACTGAAACCGAAACTGAAACTGAAATACCAAATGCAAAGTAAACTCCCCATGCCAGCTGGAGCTCCCGCTACTTCCTACTCAGCCATACAGCGACCGCAAAAGCCGAATAAAAAAATGTGCAGAAAAATGGAGAGAAAAAAATCGCATTGCATGCCAAAAATGAAAACGAAATGAAATGTTGGAAAAGTTGCTGAAAATGGCGTTGACAAATAATTTCATATCATGTCTGCGCATTTTGGCACTGCGCCTGGCGACTGGCGCCAGATCCTGCCTCCTGCTGCCCGCCTCCTGCTGCCTGCCGCCTGCTTCCTGATTCCTGGTATTTGCCTTTGCTTAGATTTACTTCGATTTCCTCAGGATCAGTTTCATTTGATTTCGTCTGTCTGCCTTCTCGCAACGTGAGTGCATGCTGTCAGCGGGGGTGGACCAGCTCATCCACCTGTCTGCCAATGACTACCCCAATGAAGTTTTTTCTACTTTTTTCTTTGCTTTTTTCTCTTTTTGACAAATTCGCCCCAGGCTTAGGACACACGCTCAATCACTTTATCGAAGGCGGATTTTAAAGTCTTTAACTTGTCTTTTGACTTTTGTATTCAGCAAAAGCAGAGAGTGCTCAGTGTGAGAATACCCTGCAAGTCGATGATGTGTTAAGAGGAGATGATGGATGTGATGATGCTCGACTAAGGAGTATAAGCTCGACTCATTCCGCTCAAATGCAATACATAGTTACAGAATAGCAGTTCCTCCACCTGTTGCACATCATTAGCATACCCCTGCTCAAACGCTTTTAGAGGGTATCACATGGGCAAAGTTCATAGTGCAATGGATTGGAGTTTTGGGCAGCATCAAACACACTTGGAAATCTTTTGAGGACAACTCGCCTAGCTGCCGCCATGTGGGTGTGAAAAGTGAATGTGTATGTATGTGTGCGTGTGTGTATCCTTTCGTGCGTATCCTTTCCTTTGCGGACCCTCTTTTTTGTCCCCGCATGTGTTTGCCGTGTAGAGCCTGCGGGTTTTTGACGTTTTGCCCTTTTTTTTCTCCTCTCTTGTGCCTTGGCAAAAGTGCAGAAAATTTGTGCAAGTTACGTGCTTGATTACATTTTTTCAAAGTTTTTACTTGACTTTATCTCGTGTTTTTTGTGTTCGGAGACACAGAGACACATTGACGGGTTTGAGCAGTGGCAACGATAAGGTTAAAGGTTTGCCCAACTCCGTGCTGGAGCTGTGATTGTATTGCGCCCACCGTTGGCAGTTGATAGAGTGCGTTGTGCGTGTGTATTCTATATTTACTGGCGATTAACATAATTGAACAAACACCTGTCCCAGCGCCAGAGAGCAAAAGCTTTTAACAAATTGTGGTCGGGCCGTAATCGGCTTAAATCGAACAAAACAAATCTCAGCAATTAGGCAACAAACAAAGCGCAAGCAATTGAATTTCTGGCCAATCAACTGCCGACTATTTAAACAAGGTTCATATCCATGTCGAGCTGTCTGCCGTATGGCTTAAACACACATACACACGCACATATCGATGTGGGCTTAGAGTGGCAACAAATGGTCAGCAGGCCACTGGCCAAACCACAAGCTGTCAGTTATTATATTATATTCGTCACAGTGTTACTTTATCTAGCTGCAGTTAGAGATGAGAACGTGACACGAGTATGAGTATGAGTCGGAAATATATAATATTTATGTGTGAAGTTGATATTTACAGCGAATTCTAAGGAGTTCATAAGACTACAAATAAATAAAAAATATATCAAATTTAACTAAAAAGAAATAGTAAATAAATCACATTTAATCAACCACAGAAGTACAATCCACAAAGTTGTTTTTTCAAGCTTCAATTATTTCACTGATAACATAATCAAAATTTAAGTTTTTCCTTCATTTTAGACATTCAGTCAAGCCAAAAATTGAAGGCTTGCAGCTTCGATTGCCAAGTAGCCAAAGTACAGAGCAGCCTGTGACAACATGGCGTATGATAGATTTCACTCGAAACTTGTTTCGGCTGCAGCTGCAAGGCATGTTCCATGCTCAGCGACATACAACATGTTGCCAGCCTCCATCCCTGACTCTTCGGGCTGTTGCGCATTCGCCTGCTGCTGCTGCTGCTGCAAGGCTACTCTCTGTTAAATTAGTTTTGCACTTTGTACATTGTCAGTGGCATTCTTTGCACTTCTACCCCATCGCCGCCCTAATCTGCCCATGTGGCTCTTTCGGTTGTTTGTGTGTGCCTTGTCTCTTGCCGCTGTCTAACTTGGTTAAGGTCTTGCCCAGCTGACTGTGGCTGCATCCATGTGTGTGTGTGTCTCCTGCGGGCAACTACGACTGTGCATGTGTGTGAGTGTGTGTCTCTCTGTTTGTGTGTGTCTCCTGCGGGCTACTCTACTCCTCTCCCTCTCTCTCTATCTCTCTCTGTCTCTCTCTCAGCTTGTCATGTTGCACATGTGCATTTGTGTGTATTTGTTAGAAAAGGCGACTTTCATGTGGTTAGTTTTGCTCGCTTCAGACAAAACTCTGCACATTTAACGCCAAATGGGCGTGCCACATAGCAGACCCCGCTCTCCCCTGGCCGTTGCCTTGGCAAATCAGCTTTGAAATTTATCTAAATGCCTAAAGCTCGTTATAAAACGAGGCCCGGCTTGGCTTAGATTTATGCAGACATGTGCCAAGTGCCAACTGTCAGTTGCCAGTTGCCAGTTGCCACAGTTGCCACAGTTGCCAGTGTTGCCAGACCAGCCAAGGTTGCCGGCTGAAGTTATGCAGGCCGCGCTGCAAAGTAGGCAACATATTTTTGTCTAGGCCTAAGCCGGCTAACACTTTGCACTGATTGCCCACAACCAGCACACACACACGCGCGCACACACACGCACACTTGTTTGCACATATTTTTACACACATGCATTAATTTTCATTTACAGCACTTGCATGTCACGCCCCTCTCAGTTGCCTCAGCCGCCCTGCCAAACGCACTTAGCCAAATTGCATTGCTTGGCAATGACTTCGCGCAGTCGCCATCGCTGCACTGGTAAAGCGTTAAAACCACATTTGGCCAAAAACAAACAACAACAACAAGAACAGCTCTAGCAGCTTAGTCCCTTACCCTTACACTTCCGCCTTCCGTCTGGCCCGTCTGCTGCTTTTTGTGTGCGTTTTTAAAATGTAAATCCTGCAAATTTTATGCACATTTTGTAGACATGCCGGGCCCTCTCTAGCCCCCAGCCCTCCTCAATCCGCCTGCTTTCTATACTATCCTACACTATCGCTTATATAATATTTTGTAAAACTGCATTTACACCACAAACACATTTGCATTTGAAATGTGCTGCTGCTGCTGCTGCTGCTGTTATTGCAACTACAACTGTCCCTTTGGCACGCCCACTACTCGCTGGCTTTGCAAATGCAGCTGGTCTTATGTTACAGTGGCTACGAAGCTATAAAGCTGCAGAAATACATAACTGATTGAATGGAAAATGTGAAAATGAAAATAAGTAAATATCGTTTACCGTATAGACAATTATCGATAGTGAATGATAGTTAACTAAATATCGATTTCCTTATGGTCATCGATAGCTACATAATTAGAATATTTTATAGTTAATTCTAAATATCTAACTAAATATTGATTATCTTATAGTAATTAAACGATGCTTAACTTTAGTTAAGTTACCTTAACCATCGATATTTAACTAAATATTGATAACACTAGAGTTAACTATCGAAAATTGACTACAGCGCTCATCCCCTTAGTCCTTTTTGCCTACTTCAGAAATAAATCTTCTCCCATCACATTATTACCACATTTTCAACCACTGTGCAGCTGAGACGTCTGTCGAGCACTTCTGTCGTTTGTTGTTGTTTGTTTATTTGTTTGTATTTGTTTGTATTTTTTTATTGTAGTTGTAGTCAGGCATTTCTTTAGCAACATTTTGTTAAATGCCTTGTAGCCTGGAAATCCTGTTTAGCAATATCCTCAACATAACATGGCATGTGCCATTCCGTTGCCATCCTCCCCACCCCGTTCCGCGCCGCTACGTTCCAGTGACACATGTTGCCACACGATACACGACGGCGAACAGCAGCAGACTTTAAGGTTGACTAAAAATAAACAATATTCAAAGATTGCATAATTTAAGAGCGGCTGGGGCTTAGATTTATATTTATATATGGGCAATTCTATAGTGGCGAATGTGACATTCGTACGTATTTGAGTTTATAAAAAACGAATGCCAAAACATTTTTTTATTTTGACGAATAGTGAATCTTTTAGCTCTTGATTAGCTCTTTAATTGGTGCTAATTCTGATTTTAGGCAATTGTTAGTTTTCAAGATAATTACAAAAAAACAAGAGGTTCGCAAGCTACAAAAAACGTAAGTCGCTTTTTAAATGAAGACTTCAACCTGAGATTTTAGCGAAACCTTAAGTGACAATTTATTACGAATAATTTTAAACGATTAGAAATTGGCACATCTTTACAATGCATTTTATTTGATTCAAAAATATTGAGTAGTTTTTTTTATTTTTTAGTTTTAATCAGGGTCGAAGGTGACGTGTCGAATGTGACATTTTTTCCACCATACGTTTTTTTTTTTTTTTTAATTTTTTAGTAATTGTACATGAATAAAAGCATTAGAAATGAATTTCAATATATTCATTTTATTAATTTTTTTAAAAAAAGTGACAAAATATATTCAATAGAGAAAAAAAATAGATATATTCATCTGAAATAAGTAAAACAAAAAAGAAAATCTGTTTTTTCGTACTTATCTACAATTATCTACAATCATAAAATATGTTCAAAATTTCAATTTTTCCAACCTAGATTTAAAATTCACCTCGGTTTATTAAAATTTGTTATTTACCTTTTTACGGTGTCGAAAGCTACGCACTTTAAATAACACACTATGACCAAATAGCTTAATATTTTCGTGTGAAATTTTTTTTAATAAATTTGCAATGCAAAACTCTGTTTTCTACTAAATTTTGATGCTAGTTGTGCAAATACATTTGACTTACTGATAACAAAACCTATTTTTCGAGGTCGAACGTGACATCAAAATATACGGTGAAACAGACGAAAAAATTTACCGTATAGTCAATTGCATCGTACCTTTTATATTTTTTTTTTACTCTTTAAGCATAAACGAAGATTTGAAATAGCATATTTCATTGCATAGCGTCTCTCTTTAAGAACAGTAATAAAAACAAAATGTGCAACAGAAATGCTCAAAACAGAACTTTGGCACTTGTTCGGCTTTGTGTGTCAATATTTTGAGATGTGTTATGAATAAATGTAAAATTAGTTTATTTTAGTTAAATTTAATCTATTAGTTATAAAAACATGTTATCTGAACATGCATTCATTGACTTTGAATTTTTTGGCTGTGGTTGACCTTTCTGGAGAAATGCCCATATATATTTAGGTTTATTTTTATATATCACACAGCTGCAGCTAGACTAAAAGCCTCGCCTGGGGGCCTGCTGAGCCGTCAGCTGTCAGTCTCTTTGTCATTTTTCTTGAAAAACATAAAGCATCAACTGCGCGCCGACTATATAAACTTGCCACGCCCCGTCAAGTGTGTGAATGCCACAAGTTTGGCTTTTGTCAGGGAGTTGTTGTTGTTGTTGCTGTTGCTGTTGCAGTCAAGATGCGTTAATTTGATTTAAGCGTTTGTGGCATGCGGTCGCCGGCGACGGGGACAATATTCAAAAGCCACGCTTAGCGCCAGCCAGCTGCGGTAAGAGGTCAGCAGCAGCAGCAGCCACAACAGCAACAGCAACAGCAACAACAACAACAACAACAACAACAACAACAACAACTGAGTGAAGCTATATGACATGGTCGCCGTACCATGTCACAGCTCACAGCCAGCAGCCATGACGACGAGGACGACGACGACGACGACGCCGCCGCCGCCTTTTGTTCGTTATCCTTGTTGAGCTAAATTGCAGCAGCAGCAGCAGCAACAACAGAGCTTTGCCATAAAAAATGAATTAAAATAAGCATAAAAAACCATATTAAAAATAGAACAACAAAAAGTATGTGTGCAATATAAATTTAAAGGCAGCGCAAAATGCATATTTTGAAGCAACAATAAACCAGCGGAGGAGCCATAAAATTTTGCATTGTCGCGGCTGCAGCAGCACTTGATGTGCTGCCACGCCCACAACAAGAAGAAATTGCAAACCTTTGCTATAAATGCCTTTAAACTGTAGCTAAAGCAAAGCAAATTTTTGTGTGACATATTTAAAATATTTTGATCACATTTCATTTCACTGGCAGCAAACATAAAGAGATTGTGTGAAGTGCATTCCTGTCTCACTCTCACTCTCACTCTCTCTGACTCTCTCTGGGAAAATCAATGTTTAATTTGTGAATTTTTCAGAATTTTGCATTGCATTTAAATGCCACATTTCAGTGGTGCAGCAACGAATGACCTTCGCACATATTTCATACCTGAATTGCGAACTGTTTCCATTGCTCCCGCTCCTGCCCGCTGACCGCCGTCACAGCTTCAAGCCCGACCTCGAATCCTGTCATGGGAAATGCTTCGACTGCCATCATATACGTAAATTTTTACTTTTCGCTTTGGTTTCCTGTGCGGTTGCGGGGACTCACGTGTATGGCAGCCGTGCCGTGTCGAGGGAGGTCGTGGGAGGACAGTGTGAGAGCGCGAGCGGGCGGCGCATAAATTTTATTCAATTTCTGTCATTTCGCGAAATGTATAAACACATCACTCGCCGGTGACTGCGAGTGCGAATGCGATTGCAACAGCAACGGTTGCTGCTTCTGTTGCTGCTGCTGCTGCTGCATGTATTTGGCAGGCGGCAGCCGCAAGCGCCGCATTCGCCGCAACCGCAACGATGTCAGCCACGCCCCGCACCTGAAGAACTGTCCTGCATGTGCACCGCTGCGGTTTAGATGGCCGCGCCTCTGTTTTGTCAATGTTTAAGCTGGGCGAGCGAGAAGAAGAAGCAGCAACAAAAATAAAAAGATATACATATATGGAAGAAAAAAACACGTATACGCCGCGTGGCACGCGCACCAAATATTATTTTCAGCATTTGCCTGCAGCTCGCAGCGGAAAAGTATTTTGCGCTTAAAGAAACGCCAGGAAACGGCAAGCGGATGTGGCACACGGAATGCAAATAAACCAGGGCCACAGCCGGGAGCAGGACCCATGTAAAAATTTACATACTCACACACACACGCACACTCAGCGTGTGTAAGGCGATGCCTGTCGAAGCAGGAGCAAAAAAAGCCAGGCAATAGCTAAGTAAATTCACAAAACATTTTGCTCGTCGTTGCGCTTTTGTCGCATTAGTGTACGTGATAATGTTGCAGCAGCAACAACAACGACAACAACAACAATAGCAACAACAACAAAAGTATCAACTGTTACAGACCAAACACATGCCAAACGCATTTGGTCCTTTGGCTTCTTCCAGTTTGCATACTTCAGTTGCTGAACAGGCAGCTGTTTTCTTTATTGAAAACGAGTTTGGCTCGAGTCAAGTGTTTCTCTTCTTCTTTTATTCGTGATAGTTGCAGCGCGCACAACAGGGCGTATGCGCATTCAATTATGCACACTTAAAAGAATATTGAAAGAAAAATCTAAGCTCAGTTGTGTGGGAAATAAAAGCGGGATTAAAAATGGTCTTAGAGAAAAACTTTTGCAAATGATAATAAACTGTTCAATTAATCGATGTATCAGTTCACCATTAACATTAGTGCTGATCAATCATCGGCTGCAAACTTCAATAGTATCGATAGTTGCAAGTGTAGAGTGCAGCCATTATCGACATTTTATAGCAGCTCTAATATATCAAAGCAAACAACTGTGATATAAATTGTATATAAAAAAGAAAAAACTTTTCTCTTATTAATCATAAAATTTCGCATATTTTGAACTTGTTGCACATCCATCAAAGACTAACCTCGACCTGCTCAACTCTCTTAATAAGCCATGAAAGAGAACTTTGCCAAGAGCTTAGTCGCTTGAAGCTCAACATTTTTGGGGGGATTTAAAGCAGTTGAAAGAAAGCATTAAATCAATTTCTATGTGAAAGAAATTGCTTCCACTCCCCCTCACTCTCACTCTCGCTTTCGCTCTCTCGCCCTCGCCCATGCATCTCTGTCACACTGCAGGGCATCACAAATCAATGTAAATGGCAAGCACACATTACTCATACGCAGCGTTGGCTGAGAGGGAGGAAACGAGGGCGCCACTCACTAAAAGCTTGCAGCTAATGATGCTTCAATTGCTGCTTCATATGAGTTGCAAAACGTCGAATGAATGAACGTCATTGAATTGAATGACACAAGTGTTGCAAGCAGGACTTGCAGCAAGTGCAACAGCAACAGCAACAGCAGCTAAGTAAGTGCCTGCAGACATTTGTAGGGAGCCAGCTGAGTGTTGAGGGCCATTGCCAGAGACGACGACGATGTTGATAATGATGCATGTTTCAAATCAATTTTGTTGTATTATGCCAAAAATGTGCTCGCTCTCGAACAGCAGCAGCAGCAGCAGCAGTGGCAACTGCAGCAGCAACAGCAGCAACTGCTGCCACATTAGCTGTCGCTGTTTGCAACCGGGCTGTGGTTCCACCCAAACGCTCAGCTTTTATGTGGCCGCCACCACGTTGAATGATTTCGTGCAATTCTTTTGCGCTGCTTGCTTACTTCTTATACATGCCACGCCCCCATGTCGCACTACATTGCGCCATGTTGCACTCTCCGAGTGGGTGGCGAGTGTTCAGTTGAGCTCTTGGCTTGGCTGTCACAATTTTTCAGCGTACGCGTGTTGTTGCTCGAGAATTAGTGTCATTGGCTCAAGAGAAACAAACACACACATGCATACAGACACATACATATACACACACTCATACACACTCACACACACTTCCCCACTTGTCTTTTTGTTAACTCAAACACAAAGCATTGTAAATAATTGTCTCTAAGTCCATTTTCTTCAGCTGCTTTTTTCTTTTTCGCTTTTTCCTTTTTATTTGTCATTTTATTTTATTTCATTTACTTTTTGTTTCCTTTTCTTGAGTAGCTTTTACTTGCTTTTTGTCTGCGCTTTTAATTAATGTCATCAATGTGTGATTAATCTATAAGCTTCTTTTTTTGTTGGCTTCAACTGAATTTATTTGTTTTGAAAAGTATTAATATAATTTAAGTATATGTATATATATAACTGTGTGTTTGTGTAACTGCATAGTTGAATGCTGAATAACTTGAAAAAAATAAAACTGAACTGTAAATTCTATATAAATTCAAGAATTGCCATAAATGTTAGAACTTCCCTGAGCAACTGCAAGCAGAAATGTTTTTAGCTGAAACAGTTCAGACAGTTTTCCAGCTAAATTGTTAACTGAAGACTTTTCATTTGAAATGCTCCTAAGTAGATCTTAAAGCTAATTCGATCAGTCTCTCTACAAGATAAGACTTTATGCGAATTGCTCTAATTGCCTCTAATAAACCCAACAGATTTTTCCAACTTGACTGCATCGAGCACTGCTAGACAGCAATAATAAACGCAATTTTCTGGCTAAAATCAATTTTTTGATTTTCATTGAACAGAGTTTATCAATCAAATAGAAAAAAGCCCACAAAAATATAATAAAAGTAATTTGACGAACGGAAAGATAGCGCACGCCTATTGACGACGATTTTCACAGGATTTGCTTTGCCTTTAAGCCACTGTCTATGTGTGTGTGTGCGTGTTGGTGAGTGCTGCTGGCCAAAGAGCAATGTGAAAAGTGAAAAGTGAAAAGGAAAAACTGTTACGACATTTTCATTTTAATCTTATTAAAATGTTACACGCTTTGTAGCGCTTATGTCGTGGGCGGCTCGCCGCTCTCCACTCTCCCCTCTCCGCTCTCCGCTTGCCTTTGCTGCGTCCACTTTGATATTGAAATAAGTTTTTAAATTAATTTTTTGTTAGCAAAAGTTTGCCAAACTGAACTGAACTGAACTGAACTCGAGTGGACTAAACTGGACGGGATCTGGACTGGATGCGACTGAATCAGAACTCGATTGAGGGGCCCAACTCGAGGCTGAAAGAAACGAAAGAGACCCCGCCCTCGCAGCTGCCAAATGGGCGTGTGAATGGAGCAATTGTGTGCCATATTGATTGAATCGGCCGGGCCATAGTGTGTATATAAAAAGCGATTGTTAGCTATTTGTTGCTGCAAAATTGAAAAACTTTTGCCTACCCAGAGAGAGAGTGTGAGTCGAGGTTAAAAAACACACAAAAATGCGAGAAAAAAAGCAAATGTTATTAATAAACTTGTAATTAAAATTTCAACTTGAAGTGCATCCACTTGTTCACGAGTTAACATTTTCTGTGCATCATCAACAATTTTCCACAATTTTCAATTTTTTTATTCAATATCTGTGTGTGGTTCGCCTGTCAGTGGGTTACGAGTGCATTCAATGCACTCGCTGTCGACCACCTGCTGCCACGCCCCGCTGCGGCGAGTCTATCACGTGAGTTTTATGCGCATTTCATTTGGCTCAAGCGCCTTTCACATGTTTTCTATAACTCGCGCGCGCATTTGAAAGCTACCAAAGGGCCCCACTGACAGCTGACACTGACACCTCCGCGCCGCTTCCAGCTCGCTGTTCGCTGTTCGCTTTTCGCATTCCCCTTTCCCCTTTGCCCATTCAGCCCTCGCCATTCAGCCAATCCCCGCACTGCCGCATAAATCACATAAACAACATTCTGATTTTTCGCGCATGATATTTGTGTCTTCCGCTGCAAAAAAGAAACGAAAAAACGAAAAAAAAACTACTATGCGGCGATTTGTGGGCGGATTTGCAGTGAGTTTGCAAAAACAAATAAACCTCGACTAACACAAAAACAAAATCCCAAATAAAATACGGAAATACAGGAAACACATGAAAACAGATAATGCAAAAATGTGTGCGCCTGTGGGGAGTGATCGACTGGCAAATGCCCTGACTGACAGCTGAACTGAGCATTTATTTATGTATATATCATTTGTATATATATTTATGTATGTATATGTAGGTGTATTTATGCATACATATTTCTTTTTCTTTTTACTTAAAGCTTAATAAGTTTTTTACTGCATTTGTGGTTAACATTCTTTGGTACTTTTCACGAAAAAGTTTTTAACTTTGAAAGTCCTTAAGCTATGCTGAACAAACTCAAGATTTTTAATCGATTATTTGATGAAGGATATAATGATATATTAATATAATGATATAATGATATAATGATATAATGAAATGTGTAAGAAATGAATAGACCTGTAGATAGACATATATATAGAAGTATATATGAAAAGTTAGATATACTATATACTACAGCTACCTAATCCAACAGACCAACAGCATATCAGCTATATCAACTTTGGCTCAATTATCATGCCCCATTTTATTCATTTGCTGCAGTGTAAATACACACAGACACACACACACACACACACAAATATACATATATATTTATTTATCAGTTCTTGGAGTGCACACGAAACCCAAACCGCACTGCGCACATGATGAGCAATAAAAATGAGCATAAAAATGCGAATACAATGAGACAACATTTGAGTTATTACTTGAATTTTTTGGCACTGATTTGTTATGCTGCCAGCCCCGCACCGCTTGGCCGCCCCTCTATCATAGAGCGACCCTCATTCGATTGCAACATTTGCAACAATGCAATGATTTTTATGCTGCCATCAAATCTCTGGCACACGACAATCCATTGTTTTTCCCGCAAAAGGGCACACAGATTGGCACAAAGTATCTACCCATACATAAATCTACTCAACCCGAAAACATTTTCATAGGTTCAGGACAATTTTAAAATCGTTTCTGATGTGCTAAAACAGAAACAAAAAAAAAGAACACAAATATGAAGTACTTCAATAACGAAAACTCTTTTATTGTCTGAGACTCCCTTTGCCAAAGTGCAAAAAGCTATAAGAAACTTAATGCAAGAATATGATTTCGATGCAGATGGAGCATTTAAAGGCAAATTGAAAGAGGACTTAGTCTGGAATGAGATTTATACCGAGCTACAAAGTTCTACAACTTCCTTTAGTGTCTCGAGATCTTGCTCTCCAAAAGACACCACATAGAGGTCTTCGGACCTTAATCTCCAAAGAACCCAGAGAAAACAGCCCACCGAATTCGTTTCTCCAAAGCAGAATAATTGAATTTGCTGACGTTGAATTGGAGTGAAATCGTATAGACGTAATGAAGTTTAGATCTATGTTCGTTAAACTCCTGCTCGATTCATGCTCAACTTAGCAACATTCGTAATATTCAAAAGAATCATTAAGAAACTCTCTTCTTATCTTAATACATTATTAAATTCAAAACAAAAGATTTCTGCATAATTTTTGACATCAGATACCTAAGACATCTCTATAATCTAGACTTCAAGCAACCATCCATTCCATTCGACTTCATAATCATTTTGGGGAATCAGCCGTGGAACAAGACGAAATCCTCAAAATATAAATTCGTAATGTTGCGCACAAGTTGTGTGCTCGTAGCTCTTCGCATTCGCCATTTTTATTTAATTTGCAACACTTTTCTCCATTTTTACAATGCGCTACATTTTTCAATTTACTTGTGACACACACACACACACACACACATACATACACGTAGAGCAAGCGCTCGCTTCAACGTAATTTACACATTTTTCTGCCACATTAAGCGACGTTTTGCCTCGCACAAGCACAGCGAGCCGAATCGAGTGGGGTTGCTCTGAGGCTTGGGTTGGGTCAGGACTGATATTCCCTAAAGTGCAATAAACATGCGCGCTACTGACACACACACACACACACAGACACACACATGGCTGGTACCTATGTCATGACACACTTAAATTTTGCAAGACAGCCAAAAAAAAAAAAAAAACAGAAAAGGAAAGCCAAAAACTTTGCCGAAAAAAAATGCAGACTAAAGAAGAAATAAACTTGAAATAAGCGAGCCAAGATGGCTTACAGCCTGCCACACACATACATTAACAGCAGAGCAAGAAGTGTGTGTGTGTGTGTGTGTGCTTAGTAGCAGTTGCTGGCACTTAAACTTAAACAGAAAGAGAGCGCACGACTCCCTTTACAGCAGCTGCAATATGAGACACGAGGCTATATATGTATGTATATGTATGTATATATACCTTACGTATATATATGTCTATCTATATAGTCCTCTTGTTGCGCACAGCCTTAAACACTCGACGCTTAAGCGCTGCACAAATATTTATTGTGTCATTGATTTTGCCGCTAAGCCGCCAAGAGTCGGCGCTCAACTTTCCATTGGATCCCATCTTATTTTTTGCCTTTTGCCTTGCTTATTTACTCAACGCACATTGCTTTTGTGTGTTCTTTCTCTTTCTCTCCCTGTGTGTGTGTGTATAACTGGCAACACAAATATTAAATTTCACACATTTGGGATCAAAAAGGGACACTTTTGTGCAGTATTCGCCAGAGACGCGTCCAAGCTGACGCTGATTGAAAAAAAAAAAACGAAAATTTCATTTCAAATTTGCTCACATTTCTTTTAGAGGTCACGCACTATATGAACGACATATATATATCAATAATTGATATACTTTTAGAGATATGTATGTGTTTTTGTATATACTTGTTTGTAAGCTGATATTTCATATTATATACATATAATTCTGTATGTATGTGATAGCCAGAAGAAGGTATGGTAGATCCCACAAATTATATATATATGCTTGATCAGGGCGATGAGCTGAGTCGATTTAGCCCTGTCTATCCGTCCGTCCGTATATGTGAACGCATCGAAAGAAACCCCGAGGAGATATCGGAAGTGCTTTCTTTTCTGTTCTGTTTAGCCGTTATTCCATATCTTGAAATAAAATAAATCATAATTAAATATATAATAATATATAAAAATACAAGAATTATCATTCCTATTTTCTTTTTCGTATTCAAATCAAAAATTCCAGTTAAAAATTCCAAAAATATCAAATAATAATTACTTATAAACATGTATGCTGTTTTCCTACTATACTATCCTTTGATCTATGCTTTCTACAATATTGTACTGAAACAATTTCAATATATTCCTATTACACTTACAAAGAGAATACATTAAACAGTTTCAACTCTCTTGAACAGACTATTAATATTAATCGAGCAAATATTTCGAATTCAGACTTGACATAAATGTTCAGCATTTGAAAATGAATTCAAATATTAATTTTCATATCAGGTCAAACTAATTTATGGCTGATTTATTAATAAATATTTCATGCTCGACGAAGCTATTCATAAACTTGCACACAATCAACTGGCAATGGTTGCAGAATAGTTAACATTAATCAACAATTGAGTTATTTGTTTATAGAAAAAAAAAAATAGTAAAAATTGCAATTAAGATATCGCAAACATGCGATTGTTTGATATATATATTGTTTGTTTAACCACTGAAATTAATTTATGTTTATTGATTTTTACATGTGAACTAATTCAGAATTTCTTTAATTCCATTTGATTGCAGGTAAGTCGAGGCGAGTCGAGTCGAGTCAATTAACGATGGCAAGTGAATAAAAAATGAGAATTATTAATTAAAATGAACTGCAGCAGCAATGCAAACACACACACATAGAGAGAGTTGGATGGGGTAAATGGGGTGTTATGCAAATAAAACTAATCCCGAGTTGAGCGACCGCATAAATCAACCGCAAATAAGTGAAGAGCAGCCCGCCAGCTACACATAATACAGTCAGTGTACAAGGCAATTTATGTGTATAAAAGTATATACACATATATTAAAATGCCCCTTGGCCTAATTGCCCACACACACACACACGCGCACACACACACACACGTGTGTAAAGTGTCGCCATTTGAGCTAAATATGCATCAATAATTCATAAAATTAAATAGCTGCATATTAAAAGTGGCCCAAAGGTTAGGGTTTGGGCGACGATTTATCGACTGGGCCTACGCTGACAGGCTAATGCCACATCACTCATACGCCTCATGCGCCGCGTCGCCTGGCTGTCACATTAAATGCAGAGGCAAAAACACGCGCAGCGGCGCAATAATAATAAATTATAATATTAGCGCTTAATTAAAATTATCAATTGAGCCCAAACCACAGGCGAAAGAATTTAAGTCAACAACACGTTACGCATACGCCGCGTGGCCTTTCGATTCGGTAAATGCATATAATATATATATATATATATACAATATATTTTAACTAAATCAACAGTTATGTTGAGTGCATTCATACGCATTTGTATTTAATTTGAAATGCATCGATTCACTTGATGAAACACTGCACAGATATTTTTTAATGAATGCTAATGAAACAAACATCAGATTTTTTGCCCCCTATATAAATATGTTTTTCATTTTTTTTTTTTAAGGGCCACGCTTTGGCAGTTAATAAAACCATATTTATTTGCCAGTTGCTTACGGCAATTTCAATACTTTTAGCCCTTTTTTAGACCCTCATCAGAGTAGGCTAACGTTGTTTCGATTGTTGTGCGGATTACGATTCCAATTAACTTGCTAGCCGAAGGCTTTAATTGAAATTTCAGTGCTTTTTCACATTTGTTTATACATTTTTGAAGAATATCGCAAATATTTATATGCATATATTTAATTAAATGAGACTGCCAGCAACATATGGCTGGAGTTGCTTTTGAAGTCTCTCAAACACTTGGCGCTTTTGTGCCATTTAAATGTCAAACACTTGGCCAAACTATCTCAGACATGTGCGCTGCGAGCTGCTGCCCTTTTGTGCGAGTTTGACAATCTTTGTGCAGTCATCTTTCAGCTCATTTAACTGCCAAGACGAGTGCGAAGTGGCTGCAGCTGATGCGTCGATTTGGCTGTCAGTGCTGGAACTAAAAAGCAAATGCATGTCACACACACACACATATATATCTACATATATACACTTGTACGCATATAAATCAATCAGCTGCACAAACGACTAATCACAATCAGCTCAGCTGAAGTCGGTTCGCAGCAGCTGCGCCAGTTGCAGCGAGTCAATGACATCAATTTCCGTTGTCAATAATTCAACATCTGAATGAAATTTAATCTAGCTGGAAATGCACATGAGTTGTGCAGGTGTGTGTGCAGGTGTGTCTCTGCTTTCATCTTGTTAACAGGTAAAGCTTCAGCTGCTGCTGCTGCTGCAGTTTTTCAATCAAATAATCGAAGCCAAAGTGTGCGTACGCATGCCCTGACAAGTGTTTACCGTTATTAATCTGATTACAGTTAACGTGCTAAGCACTCAAGTGAGAGAGAGAGAGAATGTGAAAGAGACAGAGAGAGAGACAGATAGAGTGAGAGGGAGACACACGGAATTGGCATTCGAAGGTTGCCCTCAAGCTGCGCACATTTCATTCGAAACTTTTCAAGTGCCCCTATACATATGCAATGGCAATCGTGTGTGTGTGCGTGAGTGTGTGTGTGTGACTGTCTTGTGCCAATTGACAGCTTGACAAGTGAGCAACATGAGAATTCAACTCGTATGTCAAACTCGAACAAGAAATATGCAAAGCATAAAAACAAAACAAAAATTGTGTAACAAAAACTTTTTTATTTTTATGACAACTTTTGCTCAACTTTGTCGGCAATGCTATACACTGTATGTAGCTCTTCCTCTCTTTTTCTCTCTCTCTCTCTCTCTCTCTCTCTCTCTCTCTCTCTCTCTCTCTTCCTCTATCTAGTCAGAGATTTAATTAATCAATTATAGCGATAGTCAACTCTTTGGTTTACGCCCACTTTGGCATGCACAGCGTGTGCAGCTGGGACCGAACATAAATCTAAATGCCAAAAGCCGTTCAACAATTTAACAACAAAATGCAACTAAAGACAAAATCTACAGACTTTTGTGTGTTTTATTTTTGGGCATGTCATTTGCATATTGATGCATATTTTCTGACACACGCTGTCGGACAGCACAGAATTCTATAGAAATACCCTGTAGAACTGAGGGAATGGGCATGCATAGACAATAGGCATAGAGTGTCACAGTTATAGTTTAGGGCTTGACTTCAGGCTCTATGAACACTACAAAATATAGTCCCACAGCATCTGCTCGTCGATCAGGCCTCACCTGCTGTTCTCCATGCATTTTTGTGAGACTTTTTGGCAAAAGTTGTAAATCAATATTCTTTGTAATGAAAGGATATGCTGTAATTTGAAATATTTGTCAATTAAACCAAATAGTTGAGATTCAAATTGAATTGTGAATAATTTAAATCTGATTGCATTGAGGTTACAAAAACTTCAGTTCACAAAACCAGCAAAGCTGTAAAAGATTTAATTAGATATTTGCTGTGCGGTCAACAAAAGAGTTGGCTCTAAGCCTTTGTTGTCGTGGCTGCTGGAGCTGCTGCTGCTGCTCTAAACAATTAACTAGAAAATTGACATAAAGCGCCAACGAAGTGATCAAAACTCCAATGGCGGAACTGAATGCAGACCGCACAATGCCAAAGTTTGTGATGATTGCTCCAGGGGCAACGAGCGAAATACCTGGGCAATTTCTGACTATGTGTGTGTGTGTGTCGTTTGTGGCAAAAGCATGCATAAAATATGCCAATATGAAGTCACTCTCTCTATCTCCCTCTCTCTCTCTCTTTCTCTCTCTGTCTGTGTTCGCTTTCAACTCTGTCTTTCCCAGCAGCACAGACGTCGCATTCATCTCCATTTGCTTGAAGTGACGAGTCGACACACACACACACACTAGCACTAACACCCACACACACACACATGGCCCATTGGAACTTCAATTCATCTATAGTGCACAATTTTTAACACTCATACGCCCCGTTGCCTCGCCCCCTCTTGCCATCTCTCGCACTCCTCTTGCACTCGCTCTTGGCTGCACTATTTTGTCATATTTACCATTTGTTGTTGTTGTCTTTCAAGGTTCATCAAAGCCTCAACATTGTTTGGTCACAGTTGTTGGTAACTCTGCCAATTCAGCGTCAGCCCTTAGCCCGCCCACACGCCCCCCACTCCACACTCCACCCCCCGCCCTCCGTTGACATGCTCCTAAACTGTCTTGTGAAATTTTTCCTGTGGGAGTTAAAATATGCAGAGACTAGCTGGCTTCGACTAGCTTCGTGCAGCGCCGCACTCTATGGCTGACTTTTTCGCTTTGCCCACACACATACACACACACTTTTATAGCTTATACATATGTGTGTGTGTGTGTACATTTTTCGCATAGTGCTGTAACTGGTAGTTATGCCCCAGTGCATGTGCAACTTGTCTGTTGTTTATGACACCCCCACAGCTCTTCAAGCACCCCTTCTTACGTATGTGTGTGAGTGTATGTGCGTGTGTGTGTATGTATGTCTTCGTTGTCGTCATCAACATCATCATACGTCTCGGTTTCGTGCTCCAATCACAAGCATATCATCACACACAGACACGCACGCACGCCCGCCCACACAGCTGCTCACCCACACACGCTCTCTCTCTCTCTCTCTCTCTCTCTCTCGCTCTCTCTCACACACACACAATCAGCTCGACTTTTGTCATTGTCTATGCGCTTCTGTGGGCGCACAATTTGAATTTTGCTTTTAGCCACACTCTCCCTCCACTGACCACCCTCATTCTTCTCACCCCCCTCCAAGCCCCCTCAAGCTTAGCTTAACCCTCGCATATTTTCTAATCTTGCGCATAGCAGGAAGAAAAAAATAAAAATTCTATAGATTTTTCTTACGCATTTTTTTGTTTATGGACATTCAATAAGAGCGGACTCTAACCATATTAAATACCAATCGGGCTTCATTTGAGAGATGACTCCTAAAAAGCTTCATATAAATAGAAGAAATTATTGCTATATGTAGGGAGAGAGAGAGGAAAACAGAGGGGAAGAGAGGGAGAGAGAGAGAGAGAGAGAGAGAGAAAGAGAGGACTTAAGTACTATACAATTCTCAAAAATTATCTAATATTACCTGCCAGAATTCAGATTGCTTACAAAAGCTACTTCAGCTGTTCGATAAGTACCATCAATACTATCGATAGATACGACGACCTATCGCAAAAGTTAATGTCCCTCAATACTATCAATATCAACACTATATTCACGCTCGAGCACTATAACAAATATCGATTATATCCTTGCTTTTGCCTTCGCCTTTCTTCCTGCTTTACTCCACTTAATATTCTGATATATTCAAATATGTCTGCCTCTCTCTCTCACTCTCTCTGTTAGAATATTATAACCTATTTTAAACATTTTAATTACCTTTTAACACGCAGCTCAAGCATTCTCACTTAACATAGAATAGTCTTGACAATAGCTGAGTAAATATTTTAAATTTCAATATGAGATTTTTAAATTTAAATTCTAAGCTTTTTTTTTACAAATTCATATTTTCAGCTGAAGTGTGAAGCATTTAGTGTTAGCTGTAGAACGCTGCAGGACATTGATGGAAAAATCAAAACAAAAATCTTGGCCAAATTTAAAATTCTAATTAAAAAGCACAGCAGGTGTGTGTGGCAGTGTGTGTGTGTGTGAGTATGTGTGTGTGGGTGTATAAAATTGTAAATTTATTTGGCTTTTCGCTTACATCAATTGCTGCCGCTGCTGCTGCTGATTTGGTATTATTCAACACTAAAAAGAAGCTAAAAATATTTTTCAATAAAATGCATTTTCTATGGAATTTATTGAGGGTGATTGTGTGTAGGTGTGTGTGTGAGTGTGTGGGTGGGTAGGTGGCTGACTGTGTGTGTGTGTGTGGATTGCCACTGTGAGTAATGACCCAGACAAATGGCAAGGCGGCATTCAGCTACAGCTTCAGTCTCTCTCTCGCTCCCTCTCTCTCTCTCTCTCGCTGAGACTCTCAGACACTCAGTCAGTCAGTCAACTGTTGAGTGGTGCTGTGGGTGGTGCGGCGCCAGTTCGTTGTCATGCAGATCAGGGCAGCAACAAAAATATTATTATGTCAGCATTATGTTCACAATGTCGTTTGCCATTAAGTCAACGACAACAACAACAACAACTGCAGCTATAACAATGGAAATGAAAGCGGGTTTGGGCTTGGCCACAGCCATGGAAGTGACATATGAAAATGTGCAGACAGTGGTCGCTCCGTTTGCATAATAGAAAACATAAATTTTGCACTTTTGTTGTAGTTATCTACTGTCAGCTCAGCTTCCCTTCACTATCTCTCTCTCTCTCCCTTTGCTATGACCCGCAGCTGGACATGAAATGTCCACAGAGTGAATGTATTCATCATTCTCAAATAACAACAAAAAGCCAAGAGCTGCAAGTAATCGAGGCTCTCATCCCTTTGACACAATTAAAACGGCCTCCGATCAGAGATATTAAATGTTTCTCTTAACTTGGCCAAGGCAGGGCAAATGCCTGGCTCGCTCTTTCACCTTGGCTTGATTTAATAAATAAATTGAAACATTTGACAGCATTTTCTGACCAGCGAAAGCTAGTTTTATTTTAACTTAATTTGACTTAATTTTTCTTTTTGTTTTGGCGCTTTTGGGTTTGCACTTAACGCATAATTTCCTTTGCTTTGTGTTGCCAGCGAAACGGCGGCAAATACTCTGTGTGTGTGTGTGTGTGTGCGTGGGTGTGCCTGTGTGTATGTGTGTGTTTGTTGCTGTGAGCATGAAATTAAATTCCTCGTCAAAAACAATAACCTGCCTGCCAACCAGCAAACAGCAACAACAACAAACAACAACCACGTTGACTTCAAAAATCGCAGCAATTGCTGCTGCTGCTGTTGCTGCTGCTGCTGGTGTTGCTGCCGCTGGCCAAAAGGGCGCGCAAATAAATTGAATCGAATTTAATGTCAAAAGTGCAGCATATAATTGGCTTAATGTTGTTGTAGCCGATAGTGCAGTTGTTGTTGTTGTTGCTGCTGCGAGTGGCAATAAGGCTGACAGCGAGCGTGGCTAAAAACTGCATAGCGTGTGTATCTGTGTGTGCGTGTATATCACACACACACGCACACGCACAGCTAGCCATTATGGCCAACCTACACACGCACAGCATCTACCTTTGCCCACCTGGCCATGGCCCCTGTGTGTGTTTTTGCCGTTAAAAGCGCAAAATTCAATTTCGTTTTATTGTTCGTTGGTTAAACAGCAGCGTTCAGGGTGTAAATATCATGACCCTATACATATATATATGTATGTGTGTGCGTGTGCGGGGGCGTGGCGATTTTATATGACGCCCACCTGTGACGCGTGGCTACGCTCTTTTTTTCGCTCTCTCCCGTGTGTGTGTGGTCACGGTGCGTATGAGTAATATTTGTTCAGAGCCACCGAAGCGCTGCCCGGGCGGAGGGGGGCGTGGCGTGCGGGCAGCGAATGAAACAATTTCCGCTGACGCTGCTATTATTGCAGATGCTGTTGTTGCTGGCCATTGTTGCTGCTGCCGTTGCTGCTGCTGCCGTTGATGTAATGCAACTAATTTTGTTTTTGATCAACGGACCGCAAATTTCGCCGGAGGTTTAACAGAAAAGCGAAAATTTTATTATAGCCACATTTACAAAGAGCAACAGCATAGCTGAGCCATCTCTAGCTACGCGCGTATCTGTCTGCGTGTGTGTGTGTGTGTTAAGAATTTAATATCCTGGCAGATACATTTATTAAACTGACAACAAAAGCGTATCCAGTAATCGGATATGGTGCTTAGCATTTCGAATATTTTGTTTCAAAGGTACAAACTTTTAAAGGAGTAAAATCTTGTATAGAAAAGTAAAACTAAGAAGAGTGATTTAATCGAGAGTGCTCGACTAGAAAATAACTTGACTCTTAGAAGTGATTATATTTCCATCATTCTTTCATGTGTTGTGGAATGCATGTAAGTGTTTTTTAATCGAGAGTGCCCGACTAAGATATACCTTGACGCTTAGACCATAGCAAGAGCTCCTATTCCAATCTTTCTTTCTTTCTTTCTCTTAAACATATATTTGGTATATATTTCTAATATATATATATATATGTTATATAAACTATAATATAGTATTGCAGTCTCGTCTGTAGCTGTAGCAATCCGTAATCTATAGAGATTTTCCAGTTTCCCTCGATTTCAAAGTTTTTTCTTATAGCTACCCTCCAAAAACGATGCCAATGGCAATTCTAAGATGTAAATTGAATGCATTTACATCCTATGCAGAGCCAGCACTAACAACTACAGCCATCTCTCTGCAACAGCCCAAACATCTCACCTCAACTTAAAAGAAATTCTCTGCAAATCTGAATCAGAGATGCAGAAATTCTGGATTGACTGAACTTGGAACATATCTATTATGTTTATCGATTCAGTGAGCTGTGAAATGGCCCTTGGCAGCTGACAAATTACACAAGATTTGTAAGTTTCAATTAAGGTGGAGCTATTCAAAGGCGGCATTCGGTTATTAACCCGTCAAAGGCGCCGCCTGAAAGCCTCAAATGCACAATCATAACCCCCAACTGGGGCGCTGGCCACAGGCGCATGGCCAAAATGCAATATTGCCGAGTCCCAAACAGAGAGTCAGGTAGTCAGCGTAGTCGATACACACACACATATACACACACGCACACACATCTGTTTGCCATGCACCTCAAATTATATGTTGACAAGTCTCAACTGAGCCGAGCAGCTCCAATCGAATTATTGAGCCCATGGCAATTACTTGACCTGGGTCTCTGCGACTCAAATTGGGCAGGACTCGCCGGCAAATTGCTGACCAAATTCGTAGATGTCAAATCGAACACAATTACTTATGCAAATAGTTATTCTGTATTCTGAAATTCGACTATTAAGTTAATTATGTCAATTTCATATTTCAAATTAAAGTCGATCGCAGATTATTTTGGTGTTAACTCTGAGCAGAGTTCGAAGACATTGTGACACGATAGTGGGGCTATGTGTGTTAAACACACATTGGGAACGTAATCAAATCAGAATTATAGAAATTGATTGTTTGGTATCGATAGAAATTTATCGATATTGAAATACAAAGTACTTTACGTAATTTAAATAAATTTTCATTTTCCTGTTATGTCTTATGTCCTATTGTCTTATCGATTGCTGCAGACAACAAATTTGAATAAATGAATATTTGTATACTACACGCAGAACTCGCCTATATACAATCATCTAATCAATCTACTATCTTATCATACATAGTACTCGTGTAGACTATCCATTTTTTTGGATAACTCAACCCATCCTATCGAAAGTAATCAGAGCACGACTGCAAAAGCAGCAGGGTTCAAGCTAACTCCTAGTCGGGCATTCCCTTTCATATTTACCCCCATTAGATTCCATCCTGAATACATTGACAATTGCTCCCTAAATCGTGTCACGCACGCCTTCAACTCTAATCGCAAAGCGCCTGCAGCTAGACACCAAACTCAAATGAATCATCCGAGACAATCAACTCGACAAACTGTTTATAGCTCAACAATTTGATACCCTAATGATAGCGCAGCATATGTGACTTTTAGGCTGATTAGGAAAATGAAAATATGGAAAATATTCATGTAAATAAAAGAAAGACACTGTAAAAAGTAATACGTACGTACAATGCAAATGTGAATGCGAAAGCGAATGCGAGTGTGGAATTGGGTATTCATAAATTGCTTGGCGATATTTGGCGCCCACCTTGGGGCAATTTTCCAGGGCTTTTGTCGCAATTTTCTTATCTCATGAGCATAAAATTAACAACCCAACAAAATGGCGTCAAAATCAACGACAATGCCTGCGCACACATTATTTGCGTAGCTGGGCACACCGAGAGCCGAGAGAGAGAGGACAGAGCACAAGGACAGCGCAGCGACAGGACTACGCTGTAGCTTTATTTCGAGAAATCGACGCCCGCGGCGTAGCTATAAAAATTTGTGCGCGATAAAATGGAATTATGAAGATGCTGCGAGATGCTGCGACAAGTGCGACGACCAACTCTGAACACGACACGTGTTCTTATTAATTTTAATGCATATTAAAAATCGCAGCCGGCGGGGCTACGCCACGCCCCGAACGCCCACCTCGTAAACCTTCTTCAGAAGCTGTAAATTTTAAGCAGCGTATCAATAAAAGCCTGAAACGTTGAGCACGTTGAGACACATAGAGTCAGCCTCATAAGATACTCTAACCACAACAATATACAATACACACAGATACTCACACACACACACACACTCTCACATGACAGACACTGACTTATGTTTATTAGATTTTATGGGCGCTGAGGCTGAGCTGAGTCTTGTGGGTTTTGCTTTACACATTTTTCGCTTGTGCATTAAAATATCTTAATAGAAAAGAGATAAGTCATAAAATATTAAATGAGTGACTACCACACAAGCATAAGCATATCCACATACACACACACACAGATACAGATACATAGGGCTCATAATCAGTCAGGGAGTCAGTGAGGCAGGCCAAGTGGCAGCGCGGTTTCATCTGCTGCTGGCAGGCTGTTGGCCATGTCTGAGCCTCCATTATGCCGCAGTATTGTGGTTATGATTTCACATACCCTGTAGGCAGAGGAGACACAGTAGGGTATATTGACGGAGCTGAGCTGTATTTGAGCCATGAGAAGTCTATTCAAATGTGGGATGATAATAAAAGGAATACTAATAGACAATATGATACAATAGAGATTATATATACAAGCTTAAAGTTTACTTTTGAAGCTCTTTCTCTCTGTTTTCATATCTCTGCTATCTCCCTATGTATCCCTCTGTCTCTCTCTATCTTTTATCTTTATCTCTTTATATTGGGATCTTTATCTTGATCTTCCCCTCGCTGCCTAAATCTCTGTCTATCTTGACAACTCTCTCGTTCGATACCTCTCTTTAGATCTCTCTCACACTCTTTGATCTTGATCCATGGATTTCTCTTTCTTGATCTGTTTTTCTGCTTTAATCTCTTTCTCTCCCTCTCTCTCTTTCTCTCCCTCTCTCTCTCTCTCTCTCTTTCTCGCCTCTCTCTCTCTCTCTCTCTCTCTCTCTCTCTCTCTCTCTCTTCCTATCTCTATCTATCTTTATGTCTATATTGAGCTTTTTTTCTTGATCTTCCGTTTGCTCTCTTATGTAATTCACCCCTCTCTCTTTCGATCTCTCACGCTCTCTATCTCGCTGTCTCTCTCTCTCTTTCTCTCTCTCTCTCTCTCTCTGTCTCTTCTCCACTTTCTCCTTCTCTGGGCAGACTATCTATCCCAGACTAGAATATCACACCTACCTTCCTCTGTAAGTCATTTACAGGGCATCTCATAGTCGTCACCCCTACAACCCCTCTTGATCGTATTTGTTCTTAGTGCTCATATTTCCACTTTGCAGATAAATAATGCACAAAAGTTGTTCATTTAACTTTGCCTGTTTGTTTCGTTTCGTTTCGCTTTTTGTTTGTTTTACTCGTTGGTGGTTTAGACGGCCCCGCCCAGCCCTGCTCCGCTGCCCCTGCACCACCACCTGCAGCACCGCCGGATCGCCTGCCATGTGCCAGATATAAATCTTGAGAGCCTAAAACCTGGACTGGGGCAACTTTACTTTTTATTTTCATTCACATTTTATATATATATAAATATTTTTCGGTATTTTCGGGGCCAGCTTCGAATAAGTTAAGAAACTCATTCACATAATTCTCGAGTTTATTGTTGCTGCTGCTGTGCCACGATACACACCTGGCCGGAGCGGGACTCTAATTACCAACAGCCCTCAGCAGCGACTCCGAGCTGCCCATAAAATCTAAATAAAAATCATTCATTTTCTCGGCAGAGCGAAAGTTAACCTAAGGCGCCAACAATTCTGCCAACTGCCGTGCTTAACGGCTCCTTAAGAAGCTCTCGATGATGTTGTGGCTGCTGCTGGAAATCCAGTAGCTGCAGCCAACCCCCCAACTCCCTAATCCCCCACGCCCACTTCCAGCCCTGCGGTTGCCTTTTGGGCGTAAAATTTTTATAGCCTACACTTGGGCGCCCGAGCAAGTTATGGCCACTTAATGAATTAACATTATTTTGATGGGCTTTATGATTTTTTTTTTCGTGCCCAGACTCACACACACACACAGCTAGGCTGCAACACCTTAGAAAAAAAAAGCCGCTTTTAACTTTTTAATAAGCCACAAAAATATTATTAAAACAAAACAACAAAAAAACTCTGCAATGAAATAAAAAATTAAGTAGATTCAAGCATAAGCATAACTCCACTCGAATCATTTCATTAATATTGGGGCGTGGCAGCCGCCCTGCCTCCGTTTTTTCTGTGTTTCGTATGCTGCATGGAAATTGCTTTTTAAGTACTTGGCTTCAATGCAGGCGCAGAAAAGTTTTCCATGCAGCGCGGCGGAAACTGCGAAAAGCTGAAGTGAAAGTTTTTATTAAATGCATAAAACGAGTCAAAGTCGTGACTGTGTGTGTATATGTGTGTGTGTGAGTTTCAGTCTGTGTGTGTGTGTGTGTGTATTGAGCGCGTGTATCGGGCGACATAAATCTAAGTGCTTTAACGCCCTTGTGGCCAACTTTCGTAGCGCCTACTTTTGTGGCCAATGGTGCAAAATGTTTTAACAGTCTGAGCCACCCCTTTGCCCACACGCAGCCAACTATGTGTGTGTGTGTAAGTGTGTGTATTATGTAAGCGTCGCTGTGGAGCTTTTGTAATGAGTTTTCAAGTGGTTTTATGCATAGGCAGGTAATTTTAACATAATGCCTAATGATGTATCTTTTGTGATGGGGAGGCTTACTAAATAGCCGAGCATTGTATGCCAGGTAGTGTCACACGCTCACACGCACAGGCACATACACACAGTTGACAATGTAGTTTATAAAGGCAAACCTAATGGGCAATAAGCAGGCGGTTAGGCAGTCCCTTTGTTATTGCTCATAGAAACAAGCTGACTTTGTCAAATGTAAACGAAAGGCGTACTTTTAAAGAGCTTAAAACTGTCTGCATTTGAATGTATATTTAATATATATACCATGTATACGTGTGTTATATGAAATAATACAGTTGAAATATATAGTTTTACTGTCTTTTAAATGTTAAATACATTAAAACCTAACACTTCTGTAACAGTTACTCATAATATTATATCAAACAATGCTAAATAATCACCTTCTTTAACATACCTCATCAATATACGCACTAATCTTTATTAAACATAACTCGCAGCTAACTCATTTTATTAATTTATACCGGCATTGACAAATACAATGTTAATATTAATAATATTACGTACTATTAAATTAATTGATAGTTAAATAACATTTTCAGTTGCTTATTTGTGCAATAAAACGACCCATTTATTGCCTGCGATATCAGCTGGCTGCAAATATCCCTTAATTCAAATGCGCGCCTAAAATAAAATTCCCCAACAACCAAATTTCCCTTTTGCACTCGCATTTTTGTTCAGAGCTGGCGAGTCACTCGCACGCACACAAGCAAGCAAAAACAAACGCTCTCGCTCTCGCTCTCTCACAGCCACAGCCACAGCAACAGCAGCAGCGGCAGCAGCCGTAGCAGCAGCTGCCGCATATGCCGCACCACGGCGAATTGAGCACAGCCAACAGCGGCGAATGTATTTGACAGTTGTACCAGTCGCCCGTGTATGTGTTGTCTGTCTCTGTCATCATAGTCGCCGTCGCTGTGGCCGCCGTCTCGTTGCGCTTCAGTTTTTCTGATTGTGGCCCAAGCAAAAACTAGGCAAACATTTTTAAATAAACTTCAATAAAACCGTCAATGAAATGCGCACAAAGCAAAGTCATATCGTGGCTGCTCGTAAACTCCAAAAGTAACTAAATAAGTGCGAAACACAAAGCAAACGAAAACAAAACTGTGAAAAATTTCATATAGTGCGAAGGCCTGGAAAAATTCTCTGCGCAGCAGCCGCCTTTTTTTCGGCAACGGCGAACGAATTGGGTACAAAAGAATGAAATATATAAAATAACTTATTCGAATAAAAGCAATTGAAACATTCGTGAATTTTGATATGTGGCAAGTGCAGTGTATCTGACAGCAAACAATAAAGATACAAAACACAATATATACGTATATTTGTGCCCAAAAATATGTGCCAAAAATCCAAAAGTTTTACAACTCGCAAAAAATGATGACAATAAAAGTGTGTGAATAAGAAATAAAATTAAATCGTAAAAACCCAGAATATATATTCATATACATGCGTATATATAGATATAAATATAGTGTTTAATAGTGCGCCCATTAATCTTCTTGTTATTGTTGTTGTTGTTGTTGTTGCTGTTGCCTTTGTTCGCTGCGCTGTTGTTGTTGTTATTCGCATTTTGTGTACCTTTCAAGAAATCAATAAAAAAAAAAAAAAAAACAGTACGCAGCCCAAAGGCCAGGCAAATTCGCTCAAAACGAGTCGAGAGAGCGGAATGGAATGAAAGAGCGGCAATGTAACACAGAGCAGCAACGGAGCGCCCGAGAGCGAGAGAGGGTGAGAGCAAGCGAGCGCGAGTGCCCATTGCGTTTTGTTGACATTCTACAGCGCCGCACGCTTGCCAAGAAAGAAGCCCAGCTTGAGTTTTGTGTCTCACTCTCTCTCACCCCTCTCTCGTGCTATATCCGTCACTGTCGCTCTGTCTCGCTTACAACTCTGTCATAATTTAGCATATTTAGCAAAAGAACGCGAATGTCTGACAAAGAATAAACACAAATAGAACAATAAATGTATTTATATCGTGATAAAGCACAGTTAGCTGACACAATTCTTTAACAAGCAGACTGCATTCGCTGTGTGGCCGTTTCTCGTACGACTCTTGGTATATTTTGGCAAAGGGTGCTCTGGGCACCACGTGCACAGCCCGGCTCCGGCTCTATTGATTTTTCGCATATCCTGCATCCTGTTTGCCGTGCATGCGCAGCCACCCATACATATATATATGAAAGTTTCTATATAAATATATGTGCCTAGATATGTATATTTGTGTGTGTGTGTGTGTGTTGGTGTATGTATATCCCTAGTGCACTGACCTTAGCCATGGAACTGCCAGTCATAACTCGAGAGTTGCACACGTTAATTTGGCCAACAAATTAACAACATTCGGCAAGTCGCTAAAAACAACAAACAAACATTTTGTGATACACATACACACACACACATATATATATGTATTATGTAGCACACAATGTGGGCCATTCATAAAAACCGCTTGATTGAGGGAGAGAGAAAAAATAAACATAATACAAGTAAATAAACATTCTCATGTCGCTGTGTGCATAGGAAGTGTGTTAGACGTATTTGATTTGGGTTTTTGGAAAGCGAATGCTTGAGTGCGTTAATATGTGGGTTATCAAACAGTCTCACGCCTATTAAAGCCATCGAAACTGTGTTCCCTTTTCGGAACTGGCTGCTTAGGAGAACCAAACTATCGAATACGCATTAAGCACAGCCCAGACCGGGCGTTCGCTCTCAACTGTCTATGTGAACTCGGTCAGTTGTGGAGTTATCTCTATGAAATTTCGTATAGATGTGTGTTTTGAGTGTGGAAACAACATAAATGAATATGAACCAAAACGCATCACTCTCTCATATAGCTGTTATAGAAGTGATTAACTAAATATTCAGCTTTTAGTGTGAATCATATACATTATTATGTGAAAAATAGCTTTGGCTTAACATATTCAATCTACATTTTAAAAGGGCTTACAAACTTTGTATAACAGTTCATACATCATATCAGCTCAACTTGTAGTCATTTCATTCCAGTTACTTGAGTGCCCAATTAGATGATATTTATTGACACTTGAGAAACACTTTAACACACTTTCACGGGTCGCCCACATATTTTGCCCTCATCTGCTCTATAAAGCTATTTTTTCATCTGTTTGTTTATATGTTTGTTCAGAACACAATAGGAAATCGGCTTAGGCTTATGTGACCCACTATGTATGTGTAGCTTCTGCTTCCGTTTATAGCGAGCGGCAGAGGCAGGCAGCTATAAAATTTGTTACCTGGTAAAACGATAATATGCTCACTTTTTATCAATCACACACGCACACTCGCACTCACACCCACACCCACACACTCGCAAAAAGGTCACTTATTATTGTTTATGTGTATGACAAGCATAATGGAGCTTATCTCGGCAAACGGCCACTGACCATAAAAAACTCGTCACGACTTCCATGTGTGCGTGTGTAGTGTGTGTGTGTGTGTGTGCATGTTTTCCATTTATGGGTCACACACACACACACATCTCACACACTCATACAGGTCTATTTTCCCATCCGTTTTTCTGCACTTGACAGCAAACAGTGGGCAATTTTTCAATTACATTTGCAATCACACATGCGGCACATGCCACGGCGACCACTCACTGCTATCTGCTAATCAAATTCTTCAAATTGACCCTAAAAAGTCGCTAGTCCGCTCGCATTGACGTCGACTAGCAGTTCTAGCATTCGGTTACTATTATTGTTTATCGTTATGATATATGAGCTATATATGTGAGAGATAATTGGATATTAGTAGTGCCTTTATATACCCTATAAGCATTGATGTACCCTATAAAATGTCAAAATAATCCCTAACATGATCAAGTATCTATCTCATTGACTCAATGAATACATTCATCTTAAAGATCCTACAATTCACAACCTTTACTTTGAGCAAATTTTTAGATAGACTGTTTTTCAGAAAATTATGCTTTCAGCTGTTTCCATATTGTCGTAGGCTATTTACAGAATATCTGCCAGTAAGGAATTCCCCACCAACTTACCATTTTATAAAATATGTCCATAGATCATCCAAAAGGATTAGTTTATGCTTAGTAAATTTACTAAATCATCTCTCTATATGACGGCATTACGATCCCAAAATTTAAAAACTCCTCTTTAAAATAAAGTTTAATCAAACTATCAACTGTCTATTACTATTTTTGTTAGACTCCATACTATCTCAAGTCCTATACAGGGTATCTGCTAGCTAGGGATCTCCAGACAGCTTGCCATTCTATAAACTATGTCTACTTAACTTTCCGCTACCCGTCTTGGTTCCATAAAAGGTCCCAACAATTGACGCTTGATTGGCCAATTTTCTGAGACGCGAAGCACGTCAACTCGTTTTCCAATATCTGTTTTATGATCACAGATACAGCCAGCCCACTAACTATTTATATTTATATTTATATATTTCTCTATATCTATCTTTAAGTGCGCTCTCATTCTGGCTGTCTGTTCGTCCATCCGTCCGCCTGTCCGTCTTTTATGTGTCACATTTCGTTATATGAATATTTAGTTTTTATTGATATTTTTATGGCAACGCGTAAGCAGCCAAAGTTTTAGTTTATTTTCCCTTTGTTTATTACTATTTCATTTTTGTTTTTTATTTTTATTTCATTTTCTGTTGCATGCGGCTGCAGTTTGATGAGCTGCTAATTAGCACCGGCTGCTCAACAGTCACGAGCAACACTTTAGCCCAAGCACATGGCGTGCCAGGCCAGTTCTCAATGAATCAGCACGAGCGCACTGTAATTTGCACTTTGTTCAGCTCCCGCTCGGCCGTCCAGCGACTTCCCACCCCTTTCCCCCTCTCTCTTTCTACCTTTCTTTGGCTGCCACTGCACAGTTCGCTGCTGAGGTTGGGGCATATTAGTTGCTGCACTCAGTGCGCATGATTGACAGTTGTTGGACTAGGTTAGTCGTCGCTGCGGCTAATTAGCCCAGTTGGATTGGCAGCTGGATGGACAGCGAACAGCATTTGCCTTTTGACCCCAGCTGCTCGGATGCTCGAGCATATGTGTAGCTTATGTTGAGCTCTATGCTAATTGATTATTGAGCCAATTATTAGAGACTAGTTCGGGATAAGAATTCGTTGGAAAATTTGTCAAATCACATAGTTGAAATGGATTAAGTGACAAGTGATGAATAAATGAATGGATTATAAGTTTAGAGTGAAGGTATTAGATATCACATGGAATGGGCTTTTGACCCAGTTACCATGTTTTACTTTGGAACTGTGGAAGTGAACAATGGAATGGAATGGGATATTATTCAACCATTATATAATATAATATATATGTATGTTTGATTTTGACCCAATTCAAAACCTTTGCTTCATCTCCCGAACTTCATATTCAACTGCCATTAATTTTATGGACAACTTCTGCAACTTGACGTAGCGTACACTTGTGACGCCTATGTTCGACTTGCACTTTAAATCTTTCAGCTTTTTTTTGCGACATGAGGCATGAAGCCGTCTGCGAGTGCCGCCAGCTGTTGCACACATGTCAGCGGGACAGACGCTGGGCTCGTCAATTTATTGCAAGCGCTTACAAGTATATTTTTTTTCTCTCTTTTCTGCTTTATACAGTTTTTATATGGGCACATTTATAATTTTTATTTATATGGTCACACATGAGCGGGGCAAGGAAGTTAGTGGGAGAGAGAGAGTGATAGAGGGGAGCATTTGTATTTTGAAGCGTCGACAACTGCAGCTGCCACGCCCTCATGTTTTAAAGATTGAACCGCGTTGAACTCAGCGAAAAGAAAGCGTCAGAAAACAAAGGGCGATCGAAAGAGAACACAGCAAACACGAATTGAGAATAAATGAAAAACACAAAAAGATAAATGCAATAAATTATGATAAAAAGCGACAGCAGCGAGGGGAGTTTTGTTTATTTTGTGCAGCTTTTGTTCATTTAGTGAGCAAAACTAATCAAGCGACAACAACAATAACAAAAGTTAAGGCTAAAATAACACAAAAATTAATTCATATTTTTACAATGATTTGTGACAGTGTAAAAATGGAAATCATTTAAGCATTTAGCAAAACTTTAGCTAGAAAAAAAAACTAAAAAAATTGTAATAAAAAAAATACTAAAAAGTTATAAAAAATGTTGTAGCAACAACAAACAAACAAAAACAACAAAAACAGTTGCAACAGTCTCTAAAAAAATAAACAAGCCTCGCTTTGCACAGTGGTGCAAAACACAGCGCACAATAAACAACAAACTCGCACAAACAAAAATCAACAACAACCGAGTGAGTCTTCTTCTTCCCATCGGAGCAATGCCACGCCCACTAAAGCTGCCACTGCTGCAGCTGTTGCTGTTCAGCTGCCTCGTTATGCAACACTGCGGCACAGCGCTGCCCAGCACAGCGCAGCCACCGGCAACGGGCAGCAGCACCACACGCACCACTCCAGAGCTGTCGCTGGAGAGCACCACACAGCGCAGCTTGTTGGATCTAGTCAATGCGGAGGCCGACGGCTCCGGCTGGGAAACACTTGAGACTGAATTTAAATTAGCCACGCACAGCCCCACCGCCTCCACGCATGGCGCCACGGCACCCACTTCCATTGAGCAGCAGGACCAGCCGCCGGCGATTCCTGCCACCACCTTGGCATTTGCCAACGCCGTTGCCGTTGCGGGCGATACCATGGACTCAGCGGGCCTAGCTGGCGATGCCACGCCCCCCTATGCCGCCGTCGATGATAGTTATGGTAATTAGTTTGCGAATATTTCTATAGCGAAGATAACCTCATTGACTCTATGACGCATCAGAGATTGCCTTCAAAATGACCCCAGCGATCGAAATGCTAATTTAATCGTTCCAATTGAATCTGATTATAAAACAGAATCTGTTGACTCAGCCCTTTATTGCAGCCTATGCAGTGAGTGGGTTGGCAACCTGAATGGAATTCAGTTTATAATAAGTTAAAAACTTATTGTTTTTGACTATATTCACTGTATATCAGAGCAGTGAATCATATCTTCAAGAATCAGCAAGAGAGAAGATTAAAGATATTATATAAACAAATTTCATTGAATATATATAGATAACGTAAATGGAAAATTCTTGTTCAGAACTGTGATTTATCTCTTATATTTTCATATATCAATTCATTTATTCATATATACCTATATCTACTTATATACAGTTATCCTGTATCTATACTGCCTTATTTTTGTAGGTTAGCAAAGCTCTGTCTAAACCTACATTCTAGATCATCATATTCATCTCTTCTTTCATCTGTATATATATGAGTAATTCTATCGTATACTATATATATATAGTATATACATTTATATTTCTTTTTTCTATATCCAATATCCTTTATACTATTGTATATCCTATATACCACATCCTTTATCCTATATTTTATATGCTAGATCCCATTTTCTGTATCCCATATCCTACATATTATGTTCTATATCCCATATCTTATATCCTATATGCCATAACTTATATCCTATAACATATACTCTTATACTCTTCACTTGTACCATGTCTCTATATTTATATACACATCTATCTATTTTCTCTTGTGCTTCTATTTTCATCTAAGTCCATAATAGATCGTGAACAAATTCCCAGTTAAGTTCAGCAAATCCCTGACATCGATTTATTTGTATTACTTTATTAATAGCTTCCACTTAATTTAATTGAGATACTTTAAAGGACTTGCCCAAAGCACTTAGCTCAAATGGAGTGTTCTTTTTTCTTTTTTTTTTTTTTGTAATTCCTGGACAGCTGCCCAATAACTCATTAAATAATTATAAATTGCATTCGATGGGTGTTTACTGTACAAGACTTTTCCATTATGGCCGCGCTTAGCTGCCTGCCGGGCACATTGAAGTTCATTGACATCGCAGAAACTTTTGCTGGAAAAAACTTGATGGAACCAAAATGAGAGCCGTAGCGGCGGGGGTGAGGGCCAAAGATAACGGACAGGCTGCCAGTTGCTCAGTTATTATCGATAGATACAATAACAACAACAGCAACAAGAACAAGAACAACTTTGGCCATACTTTGCATACTTCATGGCAATTAACAGAGTTTTCATTTCCGGCTTAACACGCAGCCTTGTCGGATTCAACCACGCCTCTCTCCCTATATATATATATATAACTACCCCCTCTCCGGGGTGTTAACGTGTAATATGGCTAAATTCTCACGCAAAACTTTCAGCATTTTGTATGGAATGAATTATTTAACATTGTTTTTGCGGGCCAAGTTTTTCGGAATCGCGTTTAATAAAATATGCCCGAGAATTGACACCCACAACAACAACAACAACAACAGCAAACAGCTCGTCAATGGTTTTCATTGAATACGACGCAACACGCGATGCCCGGCGTTGCGCGGCTCGATAGCAAACAAAGCAATTAACAACTTAACTTTTATGGGCCACAATTATTTGGTATTTATTGTTAAGCTAGCTAGCTGCGCGCTATCTTTATGGCCTGGCTTAAAATTCAAAGCCGCTGACAACTCAGCTGCCCTGCATTCAATCTTAACAAGCCCCACCCCCAAAACACTTCAAACCCTTTCGACCAGCACGTGGCGTATGTGCAATTTGCATTATTTCTTTAGTGCCCTGTTGTTGTTGCTGTGTTTGCGTGCTGCGAATCTGCAGTAAAAATATTTTTTGCATGAGCGCCAGGCGACTGACAGCTGGCAAATTGCAGCCCAGTGGCTGCCAATGGGGCGTGGCTGTTGCGGGCGCTTATTTGGTGGCCACACGCAAAACTTCAATTAAAATGCATTTAGTTTTAGTCTTTTTCTTTTTTTTGTTCATGTTATGTTTGATTTGTGGCCAGGGGAAATCAAAACAAATGACCCCAATTGGCCGAAATTGGGTCAAAGCACTCGAATAGTCCAAGGATAAATCCCTGCCCCAAGTAACTAACGGCCCTGAACTTGAACGAAAAAAAAAAAAAACAAAATCTAATCAGGTGATATGGAAGCGAGTTAGGGAAACTAGTTACGAAAGTAGCTATAATTATATATGAGCATAACTACTTAAAGTAGACTATTATATAGACTCATATATACAAAGCTTGTTTAAGCAAATCTAGACTCCAAAACATAAGTTTTAGAGTTTTACTTTGAGATTTGCTTCAAACTATGAATGGAACCAAAAAGTTTAATTATCCAGTAATATATATTTACTTAAGAAATGCTTCAATACGTTATTTTAACAGTCTAGCTCTTATAGTTTTCGACCTGTGCATAAGTCTTAAAATCGATAATTATCGATAATTCAGCAACTATAAAACTATATATTGTATATATATGTTTTCACAATAGCTTATAGTGTCCGAAATTTTTGTCCAAATTAATCAAAATAATAATAGCTTTATTATTGTAATATTCATTAATATAGCTTAGGAAAGTATTAAAAACAATTTTTATCGATTATTGCAGCAGAAATAAAAAAGGTTTATAGTTTTCTTTCTATCTATGCGAATAGCGTAGATAAATATAGGATTTCAATTACTACCTCATATAGTCTTTGAGATCTATGCCTAAATAAATCAAAATATTCATATGTTGACTCCAAATTGGTTTTTTATCGTGGCCAGATTTGTGCTTAAACATGTATTATTGCAAGTAACATAACATTTACATACATAACATATAATATTAACGACTTTTACAAAACCTGGCCTGCCACGACCTCGCACCTGTATTTATATACTTATCTAATGAGGTACACCCAAAGCACATGATTACTAACATTAAATACGAACTCAACTCACGGGCCTTGACTGAGTCATAAGCAGAACTATAATTTAGTCAGGAACCCAGCTCCGCCTCTCCTCCGTCGCACTAATGACTTTGTTAATTTTCCACAGTTATGTTTAAGTAATTGCCAAAGCAAGCAAATACAATTTATACAATATTTATTTTGTTATATAATTCAATTAATTTATATGACTAATTTTTGCCACGTGTCAACGCTTCGCCTTCAGCATTCAGTTGTTGATTTTGTTTTTGTCATTTCTAAATTCAGGCAAAAATAATAGATATATTTATTTGTCTCTATATATCTAGTAAATATACTTTTAGAGAGAGTGAAAATGCAAATGAGCCGAGTGACAGTCACATCGTCGCAGACTACGCAGTTCGCAAATTCAACAATTGTCGAGTCTTGCCTGCTAAACGTTCTCCGAGCGCTAATTATTGATGCAGTCAAACAAATTCATTTGGTATTCAGCTGAGCGCCACATCCATATAGCATATAGTATATATATAGTATCTATGGCGAAAAATAAAAAAGTATTATCCAACTACAAGGTTAGGCAACAAATACCAAATGGCAAATGATAGTTCCAGCACAATTCTTGAGAAATTGAGGCTATAAACTGTGTCTCACAGCAGTTAAGGGATAGCTAGCTAGTTATTAATAGAAATAATAAAAGATAAAACTCATTAGCTATTAAAAATCGAAAATATAATATTTCGTATACTAGTAATATAATAAAAATATAAACTAATAAAATATTATATAATAATATACAAATATTTTTAAAGTGTATTGTAAAAAAGCAAGTCAATATAAACTTTAACGACTACAGGTCACTATATATGAAATATATTTTTAAAGAGTTACATAATTAATATTAATGTGAAAAGCTGAAAGCAGCTTAAAGCTTATAGAATCTCAAGAAAATTATATTCTGCCGAAGTAGACTTAAAACTGCCCTATACATGATAGATTTAGTAAAGATTTGATTTGTTAGTCTTGACATAAACACATAGGTAACGCTGTATCAAGAAGATTTTTGATATGTAACCGTGCGTTAGATACGATTAGAATTAATATTTACAATAATATTTTAATGAACTTAGAAAACAAATACGATTAGAATTAATATTTACTTCAATATTTTAAGGAACTTAGAAAATACTAATATGTTTAAGGATCTCTTTAATACCTATTGCTGCCCCTCATTAAAGCTGCTTTTATAGTCCATAAATTTGCTTCAATTAAAGCCTAATCAAAGCTTAAGTTCGGACATATAACAATAGAGTTGAGTCGTATATACTATAGAGAGTCCTATTACCAGCGCAAAATTAGCTTTTCACAAATCATTTAGCGTGCACTGCGAAAATTTCTATCAAGTCATTAGTTTAATTAATTGTTTCTTACAACCTGTTTCGCCCAGCACAAGGTGGGGGTGGGGGGAATTGTTCTTGGCCCACAGCACAGTTTGCCAAGTTTTCAGAGCTGTTGTTGAGTTAATTTTTTTTTTTTTTTTTCGTTCTTTTTGTGTTAATTCATTTGAAGACGCAGCTGAAACACTGAAACGCTGAAACGTTGGCTGCCTTCACAATTTCGGCTACAGCTGAAAAGTGCAGCTCATCAAGTGCCTGTCTCCCTTCGAAAGAGGAACAGAAAGACAGAGGGAGAGGCAGAGAGAGGGACACACTGTCGCCCGCTTCACGCTGGGGCACTTGAGAGCCGCCGAGTGGCATGAAATTGAAATTGGTTTGCTTGCAACTGGCAACTGGCAACTGGCAACATGCAGCGCCTCGCTGAGCAGCTACCATTTGCAATTAAATGCATAAAAGTATCTGTCAGAAGCAGCCTGTTGACGGCACAGTGACAAACAGCAGTTGACAAAAGTTTGCCTCAACTCTTTGGGGCAGCATTAAGATAATTAATTCTCGGCGAGGTGCCATGTGTAACTGTCATACATAGGTAAAAGTTCTAACTACAAGTTTTTCTTTTTAAATACCAACTCTGTTCAGAAATTTTCAAAGCATATACGATTTATCAGATAAAGTAAACAATAGGCCTTAATACATATAGGAAATGGAGTATGTATATTATAGTTATATATAGAGCTGTTAGTTTTTCCATTTGAATGGAAATTCAAAATGGGTTTTACCTTTTGAAAACCCATTTTGCATTTGGTTATATATGGTATTTATTAAATACCAAATATATAATCTAAGTAACAGCTCTTTTTACCTTTAAGAACTACAGAACTAATACTATATAACTATAAATTTACTTAGTTACCTAATGAAAAGTATCAGGATCGGTGATCAATCTATAAATCCTATAAGAAAACTATAGTGGATCAAACCATCTTCTATTACCTCACGACAAAACTAACATTTCTCCTCATTTACTAAATATGATTAACCATATATAGTATCTATAGATCAAGCTATAGAAGTTTTACAGTCTGAATCTTAGCCAAAACAAAGAATTATTATTTAATATTTATAAACAAACGATTACCTTCACCTTTTCCTTTACATTTTCATCAGTTAATATCCATTGATTTTCAGTTTAATTAAGACAGAAAATTGGAATTTTAAATTCAATTTTCTTTAGTCTTAAACTTGTCTTGGCCACTTTAGTGCTGAGCGTGCATTGAGCAGTCGCTTGCACCTGTCAGAAAGTTTCATGTATTTATCTAAAGCTGTTGCTTTAAAAATAAATATTTTCTTCTTCTTCTTTTTTTGGTGAAGTTTAAAAGTTAAATGCAAGTGGAGCTGGTAAATAGATTTTAAAATGTATATATACATATATTATATACACATATTTGTTGGTATATCGCCAGCGTTGGCTCGAATCTCAGTTTTGGCCACTTGAAGTTTTCTGGTCCAGGCGCAAACTTGGCTAATACAAATTGACGTAACTTTTGGCTTGTCAACAGCAAACAGCCAGCCAAAAGTTTTGCAGCATTTTTTGACAAATGATTTGCCTGACAAGAAATAAACACAAATAAACACACACACACACACACAGTAAATGGCTAAAAAGCGTGGCCAAAGCTAACTTTGCACTTCAACTTTGCAGCAAAAGTTTCAGTGTGTGTGTGTGTGTGTGTGTGTGTGTGTGTGTGTGTGTGGGCGTCACTTGTAGAGAATTTTACAGGACACTGAGTTATGAACATGACTTGTCAAAAAATACATTAAAAGTGCATAATAGTGTAAGAAGCAGCAGCAGCAGCAGCAGCAGAAAACAATCATTTAGTAGACCAGCATAAAACTAAGAAAAAGCATAAATCATTGAACTTTTGCTGCTGCTGCTGCTGCTGTTTCTACTTCCACAAAAAATAAGAGTAATCAATCATTTTGCTAGCTGCTGTCTTGATTTTAATTTGCGACATGGCCACACACACACACACGCACACTTGCACGCAGCGCCTACGGCAGTGCGTGCAAAAAGCGTTGCATACCCAACAGGCGCCCGGCGACTGCACGTGCTCAAGGCGCTGGCAAACATGCAGCTGATAAGCCAGGTTCCTGTCTGTGCTTGACTTCACCTCACTATCTCTTAATTTACCTACCACCTTATCGCTCTCTCTCTCTCTCTCTCTCTCGCTCTCTTTGTTTTCTTTTGCTGACACCCTCGCACACATGTGTAGCTCTGCTGCGCTTTTTATGGCCGCACAGCCTCCTGAGGCCTCACCTTTGAGACGTGCTGCGAAACAAAAAAAAAAAAAAATCAAAATTTTCAGCTTGCTGTGATGACTTTAAGATACCCTATATATATATAGTATAAGCATTGCTTGAGTAAAAAATTAAAATAATGAAAAACATGTTCAAGTTTAGACGAATCTCTTTAATTACTTCTCTTATCTCAAGGTTGCGAGACAAAAGTTAGTTCAGGCCTAATTTATTTATAATTTTCGCTCTATTTTGTTATATGATCTATAATTTAATATAATATATTAAAAGCACGTTTTAATGATATATAAATAATAATAATATCGAATTAGTACAAACATTTTAAAGCTGAATCATCGTTGATGAAGTCGATTGATGGTAGAAGAAGCTTAAGACTTAATATACTCTCTGTGGTCAGGTAGTTATTTTGATAGCTATAGCTAAGATATCTAAGGTATAGCTAGGATATTAGTATATGGTATCTAAGAAGTAACTCTATATATATTTATATATTATTTTATATATTCATATCATATTTCTTTTAACCACTCCCAAACCACCCCCAACCATCCATACACCCCCAACTTCTCAGTGGTCGAGCTCGACTCTATTAGAGTTCTTAATAAACAGCACAGCACAGATTGTTGCCTACTTATCGAGGGCATTGTTGTGTGTGTTCATTTGTGAAACTTTAGTCTAGCTTGCTGTTGATATGCCTGCAAACAATGCGAAGCAAACTTGAATATCAACAGATAAACCCTTTTTAAGTGCGGATTGTCCACAACAACAAAAATAAATACATGAAAAAAAAGAGAAAGAAAAATATGTGGATACTGGCTAAAAGAAGAACTGGTTGCCGGGGCAGCACAGCTTCCGCCTAACTGCACTTCAGCATGAACATTTGAGCGCCAGACAAACACAGCAACAACATAACAGTACAACAACCCTGAATGCCTATACAAGAGCAGCAGTCACAGCGCCCAACCCCTCTGAGCCTACCCCCAACTCTCCCCCAACTCCCTTTGCCAACTGCTGAAGGCCTTTTTTTTTGCACTTGAAAGTCAGTCGTAGGCGGCTGCCTTTTGTCTGCCTGGCTTATGTGTTGCGTGTGTGTGTGTTGTGTGTATGCTGCTTAAAGTCATAAACACCCTGTTAGTGCAGCAGCAACTCGACATGCTGAACGTGACATTGATGCCTTCTTTTGTGGCCAACTCCTGCCGGCAGATAGCTGCGTCTGCCGCCACCTAAAACAGTTTCCGTGTCTCAAGCATCATCAGAGTGCTGCCGCCGGATGAACTGCCACCGCCTCTGACACCACCTCTGCCTCTCATGTGGCCCCACGGTGCGACCATGTGCAGCTTCCTGTCGATAACCTTTCGTATATGGCCACAAGCCGGCGCCGCTGGATTTATCGCTCAATTGTTTATGAACCCACGTGCTGTGCACACACACACGCCCTTAATTAGCTGAAAGCCTTTAAGGAAAAAAAGTGTTGGCAGAAATGCCCGAAAAACTGGGTCTATGCTCTTAAAGGCTTGTTAGATTCGTCTTTCAATTTTGCATGAAACTAGCAGATATTTAGAGTATTGGAATATTGGAGTATATCCTGGAATATTGAAAAGAAATGGTAAAATATTAAATAATTACAAATTCGAAAACCATTTATCTTAGCTCTGTGAACTTAAGAAATAAAAAATTATAATTCAATAACAACAAATTCAAATGAAATATTCTAAACCAAATTTATTCAACTGTTATGCAAATAAATGCCCTTCGTAAAGCCCAACGCACATTTAAAGGCAGCCAATCTAAGTTTAGCTCCAAAATACTGCTCGGCTTTAACCGAGTGGCTGACAAGCCATTTATACTGACAATCCTTTGTTATGTGCTTAGCTAATGACCAAATCGGACACATGTCAGGCAAGCGCAAAGTTCGCAAATTTGTGTCCATTGTCGGGCAAGTCAAGAGTCCACAGTCTGAAGTTACCGATTCAGCCAAATGACATGTGCCCAAGCAAATGGCCCCAGACACGAAACGAACATTATAAAAGGGTTTATTTGTATTATGTGAGTGTGTTTGTGTATATATGTGTGTGTGCATTGAGTGTGCCTTATAGATGACACATCAACTTGAATAATAGCTGGAAGGCATAGCAAATTCTATGCTGACGCCATTAGGCAACACAATGGCAATAATTTCAGTTAAATACAAATGTCTCAGCGATTAATAAATGAAAGACATTTGATGCTTCAGGGCATCGCAAGACTAATTTCAAAGACATGCGCTCGCCGTTCGCTCGACAACCGAATAAAGCACTTTACTTATATATTGCCAAGTCAAGTATTTATACAAATATTCGTGAATTAAGATTGACACCTTGGAATCAAAACATATTTAAGTGCATTAACTCGTTGTGAGTCTTGGCATAACATTTAATATTCCATAAAATGACAAGCGTTGCTATACATTTGAAAGCATTACAAAGGCAGCTGGCAGGCAGCATCTCACATTGTACACATTCAATTGTCAGCTATAGTTAAACTTAAAATGTAGTTTATGTAAGTGCAGTAAATATAACCAAGTCTTGGCTAACATTCGGATTGATTGACTTAAACATGCGCTTAAGCAAATGTAGCTAAAACTAAATGTATTTCCATGCAAATGCAGCCCAAGAAATTTCGACTAATATGCATATTAACTTGAAGTTTAACATAAATTTCACTGAAAGCTAAATTCATGACAAACATGCATGTTAACTTTCATACTCACCAGTTTCTCCTACACCAAACAAATTTATCTGAAAGTAAATGTATCTGTCACCTTGACCATATATACTTCGAGCTTAAAATTTATAGTATCATGTTCCTCTTTCTTATTACTCAAAACTAAATTCTTGACTAACATGCATGTTAACTTTTATATGAGTAATTTATCTTACAAATGTATCTGAAAGTTAATGTATCTCAAAAGAATTTCCATCTCAAAATGCTTTGAATATTCATATTAAGTTTAACATAAATCTAATTAAATAAAAAACCAAAGTCAATAGTCAGCAGATCACTCAAAACTAAATCCTTAACTATCATGCATGTTAACTTTAACATGAGCCTCAACAAACGTCACACAAAGCAAGCATATCTGAAAGCAAATGCAGCCAATATGAGCTTAACAACTTTTTGACTAACATGCATGTTAACTTTAACATAAACTTGACCAACATCTACGCCATAAATAAGTAACAGAAAACAGTCAGAGTCTTGACTAACATGCATGTTAACTTTAACATCAACCTTATCAACATCTACGCCATAAATGAGCAACTCAAATTCCCAAAGTCTCGACTAACATGCATGTTAGCTTTAACATGAACGCTGAACAATCGTTACTCTAAGCAGTTGCCATTTGAGCCGCCGTTGTTGCTGCCACGCCCTCCCTCATTATCTGCTCGTCGCGCCCTTTTTGTTTAGCGTGTGACAGAGTTTTTCATTTCGGCTTTATTTCGCATAATTTTTGCGCCTTTATGCGAGGAGCCTTTGAAGCGGCATTGAAAGGCAGCCAACCGCGACGCGTTCACATGTCAAATTGCATGTGAAGCTGTGTGAGCAGGTGTGTGAGTGTAGGTGTGTGAGTGTGTGTTGGTGTACGAGTGTGTGCTTGGGTGTGGGTGTGGCTTTTAACATAGCTGCACACTCTTAATTGTTTGTTTGCCTCTGTGTCTATCACAGCATCCTACCTCTGTCTCTGTTTATCTCATCTCTCTCTCCCTCTCTCGTTCACTCTGCTGTCTCTATTTACGCTTTGCACGTCGCCTTTTGTTTAGTTTTTTACGTCTGGCCAAATTCGAAAGCTCGTAAACTTCAAGCGACAGCAACAACAATAACAGCAACAAACAACAAACAACACAGCCTGAAGGACAACAACTAAATAAGACTCAAGCGTAACAATAGCAATGGACTTGTTTTATTTGTATGCCCTACACAGGCAGGCATAACGTTTCCCTGAGCCAGTTTACCATTAGGTGATTTCTATATTTTTTATTTTTTACTAAAATTTGATTTATCAACTAGCTGTAGGGTATTCAGGTTTGAGCTTGTCAGCTATAATGCCCTTATTTCTTCTTGACTTTATTTTTTAGCGTAGTTTTTCCTCTTTTTTATTTTTGAGGCTCAGACAACTTAATGCTATTTGCTTTACACTACCTTTCTCTCTCTCACACACACTCTCTCTGTCTCTCTCTCTCTCGCAGCAGTGCGCACCTTAGAGTCCCTTCGGCATCTCAGCACTACTTCGCCGCCGCTCTCCACACACACAGATCCTTTGTTTGCCTTTCTTAACAACTTAAGCACGTCGTCTATATTGGTTTTCGGGCGCTACTCTTTTAAAAAAAGATTTCGCTTCCTGCTTTTGCCTTTGCTTTGTGAAAATAATCACGCGCAGCTTAACGTTTTTTTTTTCGCCCACGTTTTTTTCTCCCTTTTCTCTTGCACGGCTTTTCTTTTGCTTTTTCACACTTGGCTTCTTCCGCTTGGCGCCGGGCAACTTATAGTGTGCCCCTCTATTGTTTTCTTTTAATTTGTAGCTCTGCGCCTTTCCTCAACAAAAAACAGAAAAAAAATAGAAAAAAGGGCGACAGGAAGGGCCAACGACTGTGCGTTCATGTCTAACAGCATATTAAGTAAGTGAACCGGTCGCGAGTGCTTTAAAACTGTGTTGACTAACTAGTTCAAATTGTGAACTAACGAGTTGACTTTAGCAAATGTGAGCTCTGAGCATATGATACGAGGTGTCATGTTTAGTTATTTACAATAACAGCTCCTCAAACCGGTCAGGGTATTTTCTAATCGAGCACTCTCAACGTTCGCACACAAACTTAAGCAACTTCAAATACTTAAATTATCTATAGACATATGTTAATAATATCTTTCTAATAATTGAAAAGCTTTCAATTTATGAAATAAACTTGATGAATCAATTTTAATTTATAATATACTAATATATTCACCACAATAAATTACTCCAATCAAAATATTGATAGGCTGTCCTCTGCCATAAATACATATGTCTGTCCTGGCATTCATGTCAGCCATAAGCCAAGTAGTCTAATTGGATTTCCGCTACTATTTCGACCACAACTCGGGATAGATATTTGAGATATGTGATGAGGATATCTAATTAACTCGCTCTCAGCTGTTGTCATATGCCATCAATCAGAGCAGAAACTAATAATAGCGCAAATAATGCAAATAGCTGGCATTGCCTGGGAGAAATGCGGTCAAAATGGGCCATACACCTGGACAGCCAATGGCCAAGAGAGAGAGAGAGAGAGAGAGAGAGAGAGAGAGTGAAGCGAAAGAGCAAGTGGCCAGAGGTCGGGGCAAAAGTGAAATCAATTTACGGCTAACTAAAGGCAAACAAAGCGGCTTCACATGAATGTAAACGACATGGCCAAAACCAATCAGGAGCACTTAAGGTTCACAAAGAGTGAGACAGAGAGAGGGAGAGAGCGGGAGAAAGAGAGGAAGATTAAGATAGTGCACAAAGAAAATGTTGAGCCTGCGCTGTCTCTGGCATCTGTCAATGCTATTAACTTTTGTGCTCAACACACACACAGACACACACACATACATTCCCACCTCTCTGGGCATCCGCACCTCGACGACATTTATCCTTTGGCGCCTGAGTGTATGCAGCACTTTGTTGCTTAATTGATTTTAATGCCACGCGCACGGGGCCTACAATTTGCCAACGTTTGCCCGTGCTCGAGTCTATAAATTGGCTTTTTCCTTTGCCCCAACTATCAACTGCAGCAGCTGCTGCTGCGCCGCTCAGCTCTGCCCAGCTCTGCGCTGCTCAGCTCTGCTCTGCTCTGCTTCACTTTGTCCATTTCCCATTTCCATTTCCGATTTCAATTGCAAAGGAAGCAGCGCAGGCAAAGTGGAGCAAAAAAGAGAGAAATGCCATTTATTGAATTGTATAAATTTCTCTACATTGACAGCGACTGTTTATTTTACACACACACACACACACGGAGAGAGAGACATGTGTGTGTGTAGTTCTCTCGCTTTGTGTATGTCTTGTGTTTTGTTAAGCTTTATCGCATTTGCATGGCACAGCCCGTTGGCAGGTCAAGTGTGTTTTGGTCCACCCTCGGGTTACTCATTTGTTCTTTTGATTGGTGGCAAACGCAAAGCGTTTTTGCCTTTGCCCTTTCATGTCTTTCATTCGCTCTTTTGTTGTATTAGTAAAATAAATTACCATTTAGTGCTTTTTGCCACTTACAAACGGGCTGCCCAGCCCCGGCCCCGCCTCCGCCTCCGCCCCCTCACTCCTGCCAGGCGTCACACATGGACGAGTGTTGTCCTTTGGCCCTGCCAAATGAAATTATTGCTGCAGCTTTGCATCCTTTTGCTTGTGCTCGGATTATAAGCGCACATGGAGCAGCAGCTGGGTGGAGCAGGGGAAGGGGGGGTGGTGGGGTGTGGGGGACAGTTGCTCTCAATTGCAGCCATAATAAATTGCTCGCAATCGCATTTCCGTTTCTTTATGCGCTTCGATTACGTTTCGCTTGGCTTGTGCCAGCTCTAGCAACTGACAACGGCCCCACTCCGCACCTCTCCGCCTCGCCTGCCCCTTCCTGATCGTAATTGAATATATAATTTTTTTTAGCTCCTTACACACACACACACGCAGACACACACTCACATGCATATTTGTGTGAGTGGCATTTGAATATAAATTGTTTCATCTGCTTGCAAAATATTCATTTCAATTTATTTGACTTTCCTTTTGCGCTCTTCCGCTTCTTTTTTTTTATTTCTTCTATTTGCCTTCGTTTTGCGAGCTTTATTTGTTGTTTAATAAATTATTTATATGTACATTTATGTGTGTGTATGTTTGTGTGTGTGTGTGTGCAGCTCTTCCGGCTGCCGCAAAAGTTTTCTATGATTGTCAACCTTAAGAAGTCGCCATGCCCTGAAGCTCTTAAAGCTGCTTTCAGCGACTTTCGAAAACACAAATATTTAACTTGAAGAAGTTTCTTTTTGAGTTTTATCTTGCTTCCGCATCGGCTCTAATTTGTCTCTTCTATTTTTTTCTATTCCATTTTTGCAGTGCCAAGCAAACCTCAGAATCTCACCGTCTTAGATGTCTCCGCGAACAGCATCACAATGTCCTGGCATCCGCCAAAGAATCAAAATGGCGCCATCGCCGGCTACCACGTCTTTCACATACACGACAACCAGACGGGCGTCGAAATCGTCAAGAACTCCCGCAACTCGGCCGAAACTCTGATACACTTCGAACTGCAAAGTCTGAGTAAGTAACAAAAGCAAAACAATTCTGATCCCAAGGAACAAAGAGAACTTTGTGTAGAGTTATGAATAGAAACTATGGTAGAGAATAGACAGATGGAAAATGTTCTAAAAAGAAAGGAAAATGTATTTGATAGAAAGAGATTTAAACTTTATAGATACATATATATTAAGTCTTAGTACAGTACACCCAACATTCATTATTATGTTAGGAACTCATCATGTCAGACTGTCTCTGATTAACTGATTGATTGTCTTACTGGCTGACAATGTGAGTCAATACACAATCGATTGGTGAACTGAAAGAGTAATTAAGAGACGATAAAGACACTAAATAATTGACTGACAAACTATCAATGAGATGGCTGACTGATGTGCTCAGTGACTACTACGGAATGTTTAATTGATTGACTGATTGATAGTCATTCACGAATAGAATGAATGCCTTGGCAACTTAGTAATTGATTGCTATATCGACGTTTTGATTGTTTGCATAACTGACTAACTGACTGATCTCTAGAATAACTGGGTGATTGATTGATTTAATAACTGATTGATTGAATGACTGATTCACTGTATGACTGACTGACTAATTGCATAAATGAATAACTGAATGACTTTTTGATTGTTAATGAATTGCTAGACTTAAATAGTAAAGTGAATTGCTGATTGATTGATTGACTTACTGATTGATTGAATGGTTGACTAGTTCATTTTATAACAAATTGATTGATTAAATGAATATTTTGCTGTTAGATTGACTGACTGATTACATGCATAAATGAGTTAATGATTTTTTCATAATTGATTCAATAGATTTAATAATTTGCTGATTGATTGCATGACCGATTTAACGAAATGGTTGACTAAACTGATTATTTAAATAACCCATTCATTATATGACTATCTTCCCACTAATTTCATGAATGAATGACTTCTTGACTGTTTGATTGATAGGCTTAACTCTTGAATGATAATAATAGATTAACTAACTAATTGAGTTTTCGACTAATGTCCAAAGTGGTTGACCACCTAACTAATCTAATCTAAGCGCCTATATTCATTGACTGACTGATTGACCGACTGACAGTTTGATACTCAACTGTAGATTAGCATATATAAAGTCTTTTAGCATTAAGTATCAGTTAACTTCTTAAGAAACCTTAAGTACAGCTACTTCTTGTCCATTTGATACTTGCTTTTATCTATTTACTTACATTTCTCGTAACACCCTTAAATTCCCTCATAAACTTCGCAACTGTGAAGAGCTGTTTGCTTGAATGTGCTTTGCGCCTTCTCAATATTTTCTCAATTTCGCAACAATTTGCGCGAAAGGGGCACGCTCAAGTGGTTTATTAAAGGCCCTTAAGCTGGCTGTAACCGAACGCTCAATGCGCGGTACAGTCATGCCCAAAAGGCATGGCCAACACTTAAAACGCCATTTTAATTGCTTTTTATGGCAAAGCGGAGCGCCCCAACTACCTGCTCTCAGTACAGTTCCTCGGGCAGAACTGTCAATGGCAGTCAAGCTGTCAGCAATGTGGCCAGCATTAGATCCAGCCACGCCCACTCTTTAGCTGCCTTTACCACCTGTAACGCGAAAGCCCCATCCTTTCATTAGCTGTAATTGCAGCTCAAGTCAATTGTTTGCCCCGCTGCTTTGTAATTAAATAGTTTCAAGTGTTTGACGCTGGCCACTTTTTGCTTTGTTGTATTTGGTGTTTTGTTGCTGTCGTCGATGTTGTTGTTGTTGTTGCTGTTAACAACTTGCGACGCCTGTAATTATGAGCCGCGCAGGACAAAGCTCTCGCAATTTCAGGCTCAAAAACTTGAGCTAACCAAACAAATTATTTGCTCGACGCGAAATTTGATGGTTGTTTCATTAACGTGAAATGTGCACCCGGCTGCCAGCCCCGCCCCTTGCATACTTTTAGGCTGTGTGGCAAGCAGCAGCGAGAGCTTGCCACATTATTAGCCAAACAGCACAAAACTGTTGCATAGTTGCTGCCTGAATTTATCAGAGTGAGGGAGAGAGAGAGGGAGTGAGTGAGGGGCAGAGATCGGTAGTGGATGCCATGCAATTAACTTGCAGCATAAGAACGCGCGCCGCATTCCACGTTGCTCATACGCCATGTGGCACGCACAGCTGCAGCCCAAGCTGGCGGCGCCCACATTGTTTAATTAATTACGCGCGTCAGGTGCGCCAGGAATGAGCTGCACTTGCATAGTTGCCGCTGCTACTCCCAGCAACCAGCAGCTTTTGTTGCTTGCAACAATTTGCCAAAAGACTTGGCAAATGTGGCACAGCGTGCGCAGCGTCGCTTTGTCAGCAGATTTGCCCGCCGCACTCACCTGCCTTTGGCATTTAATTATTGCATCCAAAAATATTATATATATAAATTTTCCAGCCTTTCTGCGCATTTGTCGCGGTGCATTAAATCAATTATTGTTGCACAGGCCAACACTTTGCCAATTCCGCACAGCTTATCATAATCAATATTTGCTGCTGTTGTTGTTGTTGTTGTTTTTGCTGCTGCTGCTGCTGTGACATTTTCTCATTTTAACTTGAATTTAATTATATTGCACTTGCCACTGCTGTCATTTGCTGTCACAGCAAACAACCCGCCGCACATTGTGGCTTTAAAAATCATGTTGCAAAGTATGCTTTAAGCATCCAACAATATTAAACAGAAACAATTTTTGAATGCAGCTCTCTCTCGCTTTTATATGATGATGAAAGTCGTTCAATAGAATTATCGAAATATGACAGATATATCTATATTTACATATATATAAATTATATATGTATGTATATTATACATATATAATACAACTAATTCTGTTCAATCTTGTTTCGATTGCAGTAATATTAGTGAGAGCTCAGTTAGAGTTTTTTTTACATCATGTTTATATTTCATTACACATAATACAGTATACATAAATATTTTATAAATAATTTATATATAAAGCATTTCTTTTATGAAGAATTTTCTATATCTCTTATCTATATTGAAGATTGGTTTTAATTAGAAATTATAAGATATAACATTTTAAAATTTATTAAAAGAAACTTTTACTAAAATTTACATAATATTAAATTATTTTTTAATTTCTGTACTTTAATTTTTAACAATTTAATAACAATTTAGACAACATACTTATTTTTATTAATATATATATTTCAAAAAGCTTTTTAAGCCTTCTTCTTAAGCCATAGTTCTTTAAACTTATTCAGTAAAAAATGCAGCCTAATTTACCCAGTCCTGTTATTCAGCTTTCATTAAAATTTCTTTAAATTGGCGATGACATTTAAAAAATAAAACTCTTTATTTTCACAACAATTGAATGATAATATATGGCCAGTAATTTCTATTTATGGCATATAAAAGATTACAATTGAATTGCTATATACAAAAATATATATATGGCATAATAATAAAACATCAAAGTCATTGCCGACATATTGTTTTTAATGCTGTTTCTCACTCTCTCTCTCCGTCTCTTTCTCTCTTCTTGTGCAGAACCCTTTACCGACTATCGCGTCATTGTCAAAGCATTCACCACAAAGAACGAGGGCGAACCCTCCGATCAGATTGCCCAGCGCACGGATGTGGGCGGGCCCAGTGCCCCGGCGATTGTAAATCTGACGTGTCATTCGCAGGAGTCGATTACGATACGATGGAAGCGGCCGTACGAGTTCTACAACACCATCGACTTTTACATCATCAAAACCCGACTCGCCGGCCAGGATACGCACCGTGATATACGCATCAATGCATCTGCCAAGGAGCTAGAAACGGCGGTAAGCATTTCAATGGAGGCCCCATGAATGCACGGTTGGATGGGGGGCCTTTGTTTTAGCTCCCAAACGAGACCGTGTCCGATTCCGAGTCCGAGTCCGAGTCACTACCAGACCGAGGCCAGCTAGTTGGCCCGGCAATTTGTCATATATATGCCAGGAGGTTTTCCAGCCTTTACTCCTTTCCCCTCTCCACTCTCTTCCCTTTATTTTTTACAGCCTGCCGCCATTTTGTCGGCCATGTTGAAAACGGCATAAAAATGGTCGAAAGGGTGGAAACGGGGCTGTGACACACACCTTTCATTGTCTGTAAATTGTTGTTCTGCGAGTTCGGTTTGCCATTGCTGTTTGTATTCTATTTCTTTTTTTTGCATTTTTTTCAGTGTAAAATTTTGAAACAACAAAAACAAAACAAAAATGTTGATTGTTGCCAACTTTACGTTGATATTTTGATATTTTTGCGTTTGTTTTCTGGGTTTTTGGCTCTTTGATAAACGTTCCACGACAGCACAGTAGATAACAGCCAGGCAAAACTAGAAAGAATTTGCCAAAATGAAAAATGAAATAAAAGAATACAAAACTAAATAAAAGCGAACAATAATTGCATTTTTATGCTACAAACAGCATAAATAACCCGTGCGAATCCGACTGCCAGAACCGTACACCCTGCGATAAGGGAAATATTTCAAAGAGTGCAAATGAAAACATAACTGTATTGAAATCATCAAATTTAACTGAAATGTTATGAAATTTTCAATTCTAAATAGGATTTTAAGGAAGGGATGAGCTATAGCGTAAAGATAATTATATTACTTGTTCAAGTTAATCAAGTTATACAAGTCTGGGGGCATAGATGGCATAGATTAATAGAATAGAACAAGATACAAGCAAACGCATAATCTGGCAACCCTCCTCAAACAATGTTATCGATACTTTACTCACTTTTGAGCTCACTCTCCAAAGGATTCTTTCAGCGGAACCAGTTCAATTCTCTCTGATTCGTTACACCTGTGATTAAATGTATAAATATGCCAACATACACACTTATAATCTATAAACATTACATAGCTAATCATTTTCAAAAATATACAACCTGACCTAACGGACTATATGAACCTTATAGATAGACACTGACTGAAAAGCCTTTGGCTCTGTGGTCGAACGGCTGCGCATACTATAAATTGTTTGCAAATGTTTATCTGCAGACACGTCCGCAGGGGCCAAGGCTATATGGACACTGGTTATAGCTTTGACTTTGGCTTTGTGCAACATAAATTCTTGGGCAAAACAATACCCACACATACGAACACACACACACACACACAGGTGGCACACCTTTACGTGTTTTTCGTTGCAAATAAATTAAATTTATGCTGCTTTTGGAGGTGGTTTTCCCGGAATTTTACCTTTTGTCTGGGCGTTCGTACGCCCAACTTTTATTTAGCGCCCCGCATAGAAAACGAAACAAACTAAATAAATAAAAACGGCGCAGCAAAAAAAAAATAAATAAATAAAAAAAAACACAGGAAAATAAATAATAAAAAAAATGCACAACAATAAAATTTTATTATTCCCGCACAAAGTACGAACTTTTTATAGTTCATATGCAGCTCGGGTTTTTGTTGCCTTTACACTTTTTCACTCCCCTTCTTCTTCTACTACTATTTGTAATATGAGCTCGAGCTGCTCCGGTTCGCGCTCAAAACTATTTTCGTAATTGAAATATTTTTGGACACAAAACAAAGGCAGAATATAAATAAAATAAATATGTATTAAGAATATTTATATATATATATATATATATATATATATATATATATATATATATATTATATATATATATATAATTGAAATATGAAACGAACTGTGCTACAAATTGCTAAGAGTTCGAGTGCCTGTTACCCGGCATTGTCCGGCTGATGATTTTCATTTCATATTATCTTGACATCTCTGTATATTTGAATTTCTCTATATACTATATTCTGTTGCTCTCTGATGATAATAATAATAATATTTTCTGTCTTCTATTTTATGCAGCTGATTTTGCAAAATCTGACAACAAACTCCTACTACGAGGTCAAAGTGGCAGCAGCTACATTCAGCGTTATAAATCCCAAGAAAATAGTCTTGGGTAAATTTTCGGAATCACGAATTGTAAGTAAGACACAAACACACACATACACATGCATACACTAACACACACCTGGCAGGCAGTACAGCTCTTGCCTGGGGCGTGGCATGCCATAAACTTGACTATAATATTAGATCTGATTACACAGAAATGCATGCATGCTGTCTGTCTGTTGGCCTGTCTGTCTATCTGTCTCTCTCTGTTCCCTTAGCCAAAAAGTTTATTGCATATTCGCCCGTTTGTGGGCCACGTTTATAAGCCAAAAAAAGAACTCTGCATACACAATTTGTGGCATATCAATTTGGCTGGGCGAGTGCCGCGCTCCACGCTGCGTATGCGTAATAAGCGCCTTTGCATATTTTATGGCAAATTGTTGTCGAACATAATGATGCCACGCCCATTATGGTTTCGCTAGTTGTTTACCAATTTATTGACGTTTCAACTCTGTCACAAAGTATTCAGCTTGTCATAACATCCTCGATGGCATTTAAAGCGACGTGTTTGTGTGAGTGTGTGTTTCCCTGTGTGTGTGTGTGTACACACACAGAGAAACACACACTCTCTCTCACACACACACACTTTTAAGCCATGCATAAAACATGTTGTGCAGTCGTGACAAAATATGCCAATTTAGCTGACCTCGTTGCCCAGTGTGGGGTGGTGGGACGGTGGGCGGTGGGGCGGATTGTCACGCCCTCATTAGCTGTGCAGTCTCCGTGTTTGGTTTTCCTTCTTTTTTTTCGCCGTCTGTTATTTTTGCTTGAGTTTCCTTGTGCATTTCCATATAATGCATTGCTGCATTTCAAGTGGCTCCACCTTTTGGCCACATTTACAAGCTGCGCTTCCGCCTCCGCTTCTGCTTTGCTTTCCACTACTGCCACTTCCACATCCACATCCATTTTCATTTCCATTTCCTCAGTTACGCTTCCGCTTAAGCGCACAAGTCACACAAATGTTGTTTGAACAAATATTATTTAAATCAACAAATGGCAGCCGAGAAATATTTATTTTTACTATTATGCAACAAGCAAGGAAACAGGAAAAAGAAACATGAAGAATTCAGTTGACTTGAAAATCTTTAAAGATTTAGGTCAGAGAAGGGTTTTCGACTAGAGTAACTCTAGACTTTCATTTCATATTACTTATGCTTAGCTGTCAGAGCGGAGGAGCTAGAAAAGCTCATCTAAAAATTTTAGCCATAACTATAACACTGTGCAACAAAGTTGTGAATGAAGTCAAATGCCAGCATTCTGACAGAATTTTGTTTGTTAATTAAGAATGTGAAACCCATTTGAGTGTTAAGATAAATGCATGCATATAATCCTTTGTTAATACTTTGGAATTAAATGGGATACAAATTCTGAAAGTCTGTGTAGAAGATTTAGTATAGGGTTCAAGCTTAGTTCATGTTTCTTTATAGGTTTTCGAAGTTTTGTTCTTAATCCAATAAAAAAGTTTAATTTTGCTAAACAATGTAATATGGATAAACAAAGGATTGAATGTCTCAGACTGTATATTGAAAAACTATATATATGTATATATGAATCATAGTTATACTATCAGCTAACTTTTCCATAGCACTTTCTTAAGATTCCCAAAAAAGGCTTTAAGATTAAACAATTTCTTAAGAAAACTCTTTTTACCACAACTTTAAACAGAGGCTGACCTAAAAGCTAATGCCTCTGGCAGACATTGCTTAAAAACGTTACCTATTTCCTCTGGCCAGTTTGTTGCTTAAGGCTTAAAATAACAAAAAGTATGGGGCCATAAGCCAAGGGACATTATGGAAAAAAGAAAGCAATACAAAAGCTTAGCACACGCCCAGGCGCCGCAGCTAAACACATATTTGCATAACACACAAGACACACACACACACACGCACGCAGAGGGCACGCCTTTGAGCCGTGTCAGCTGCAGGCCTAATACATAAATCTTAGCTACCCTATAAGAACAACATCCCCCACACCCCGTGTAGATGGAGCAACCCTAACTTAACTTTTGCTCTCCACTTTCAGATACAATTGCAACCGAACTGCGAGAAGCTGCAGCCACTGCTGAGACAGTCGCACAACGATTACAACCTGGCCGTCCTGGTGGGCATCATCTTCAGCTGCTTCGGCATCGTTCTGATTGTCATGGCCTTCTTCCTGTGGAGGTAAGTGGCGCTCCATGTTTACACGCAGCTAAACCTCGGCAGAGCTCGAACTCACTTGGAAAAACAAGTGCAGCTGCAGAAGACCGCGACGCGTGCTTCCTTAAATAGCTAAAATAAATATATGAAAAGATGGAGTATTGTAGGCGGGTATGCACGACTAGGCAATACCTACACTCTGGTTAGGTAATACAAAATAAAATAGGATGAGAGTAATTTTTTTTTTTTTTTTTATTTTTTTTTAAGACTATATAAAAAGGATGAGAGTGTAAAAAATGAATTGAAGGAACTAAACTCAAGATCAAGATGGAGTCTAGCATACGAATGTGGTATTTATAACTCTTGAACCAAAAAAAGTCCTCCAACTTTAAAAGGTTAGAATTACTATATATAGGGAGAAGCTCATTAGCAGTCGACGATAACTGCATATACAAAATTTCGGGCTTATCTAGATAATGATAATGACATACAATCCATACAGACTGCATACTTGAACTTTAATAAACTCAACTATCAAAGCTTTCCCTTGTTAGATCACTCCCATTTATAACACTAATAAACATCCAAAAAGTAAACCTCATCAATATACCCGCCTGACACATACCCTAACACTATCATAGAGCACACGCCTAGTGCTCGGTTTTTAAGTGTTGTCGGCTGTCTCGACGCACATGCGGCGGCACACGCCCGCCCACCGCCCCCCGCCCCAACTCTCACACCCGTCGCGCAGCATGGCTTATAAATAGGCGAGACCACAAATCAATGTGTCGACTGGGCGCAAATGTTGGATCCACACAGCAGGCAGAGCTATTTCTGGTGCGTGCGAAGATGAAAATGTTTTTATTTCGTATTTAATTTACCCAAAAAAGATCAACAAGACATTTCTATATCTTCAAATACATGTATATCGAGCAGATATATCTATTATAATGGGGCAACAAACGCAACGGGACGTCGAACTGTGACTGCAGCGAGGCAGAAAGAGTTTCAAGGGATTAACCAGCACTAACAGAGCTCTTAGGCTACGCACATGTTGCGTGCTCTGTTCCGATTTATGAAAAGCAAAACATTTCGGAAAACACAACTTTGGCTGGGAAACAGAGCAGAGATTCTAACATAGCAGTGTAAATTATTAATAAAAATGTTTTTTAGCTCAAGAACTTAATTTGCGTATGCTATTTAGGATAGGAACAAAACATATTTATGATGTTCCATATATCATAATTTCGAATATATAATGATTATATTTATATACTATAATCTCTTTATTATCATTTGAAACATGCAATTTGTTTCATTCCATTGGCCACAGCCAACTTAATATGCTCGCCCAGCCGCAGCCAACTTAACACTGCTGCCAGATAGCTTCAACAGCTAATCTCAAAGCAAATAAGCACATTTAGCGATTGCGCTTCAATTAAGTTGAGTTAGCTACTTTGATTAAAACTTTAGCCTAAGCAGCTAAATTGAAATCCAATTTTCTTTAAAATTTTCTTAAAAAGTTTACTTTTTATGCTGGCCCACACAAGCATAAAAATGATATCAGAGCGCTGTCCAGTCTAAATTCACGTTTCGCTTGCGCATCCTTTGATACCCAGCCCAATTCCGAGTGAATGGGAAAGCAAACAGCAAAGAGGAAATACCCAGAAACCAATTCCAAGTGGGCATGGACCGAGGGGGTGTACAGGAATGCCCGCATATTCATTAGAAATGTTAATTAAAATTCGAAACACAAAAACATAAGCCCAACCTGGAACGCCCACGATGCAACAGAGAATGGAACGGAATGGACTGGAATGAGACGGAATAGAACGAAAGACAAGCAAAAAGTTTCAAGTTACTTAAAGTCTTTATTAAATATGAGAGTGGTTAACCCGTCCACCCGTCCGCCCGTCCGTTGGCAGCGGTACCCAATTTCGCACAAAGCGAAGGCCCCCAGGCAACTGTATAACTGTATAACGGTATTGCCACACGCTCCTCACACACGCACGCACACACTCACACTCACACTCACGTCCCCTTCTGCTAAACGCCATAAAGAAAATGCGAAACATTTTTAACTTCAATGAAAAATTTTTTGCTTCTTTTCTTTCTTAATTTTTTTTATTCTTTATTTATTTTTTTTTTCCTCTATGCCATTTTTCATGCTCCCGCGAATATGTCAAATAAAAGTTGCCGCTCGCCTTTCCCAACCCCCGCCGCAACCCCTGCGCCCATCCATTTGTGTTTTCTAACAAATTAATGCCATTTTATTTATTTTTTACAAATACTCTGGAAAAGTTAAGGACGCAATAAATAGAAAGGATTGCAGAAAAGGGGCTTAAAGGGCTGGCCGTAGAGGCAGCAACCATTTTTCAGGCAGCCTTCGCGTTTTAGAGCGGAAAAAATTATATTTTATTTAACAAACAAAACAAAACAAATTTCCACAATTTCCCTTTCAGTGCGAACATAGAAAGCGAAGAAAAAAACTGAAGTAAATAGGCATTAGGAAGAGCAAAGGTGTACCTTTGGGTGGTGCGAATAATATAGGTAATTTAGTGGTATTTGACTAGCTTCGTTAAGTAGGGAAATAGAAGATCAAATATAAGCCAGATAACCTAAGGCTTAGGCGGAGTCTATAGAGTTTTTGAAGCTCATAAAAGTAAATCTATTAACCTTAATTGAAGTATGAAACATGCAATAGGGTATAAGCGAAAGCACGACACTCTGTTTATAATTAATATGGGATTATAGTATTGTTTATAAGATATTTCTTCGATGACTTTGAAACTTTAAGATATATGCATATAAATTTAGAAAGTTGAAACTCTCCTTTAAAAGATCATTGTGAGTCTCATAAATTTATAGCAAATCCAATTTCTAAGCAACTGCATATGCCTTACAGTTTCAATTTCATAAAATTTTTCACATTTTATTTTTCATACTTTTTTTATAATTTTAAATACTTTAAATTCGAACCCTTTTCGCTGCTTTCCATTTCGACCCCTCTCACATATGTATGTCAATTACTCCTTTCGCCTATAATTTTGCTCAACTCAACTCAATTGCTTGTAGGAAATACTTTCTTCTTCAGTTCAAATCTTAACTTTGGCTGACGCAATTTTTTTTTTGCTGATGCCTCAGAAAACAGAACAACAACAATAAGAAAAGTGGAAATACTTAAGAAATTTGTATTGTAACAATTTGTTGGTTCCAATACAGAAATATGTCAACGATAACAACAATTTTTATTTACATTTTGACGCCGCATATAAAAGCGAACAAAAAAACACGGAAGAGCAACAAAAATGAGAAAACTTTTATGCTACAATTACATACATATATGCATATAGCTATCTATCTCTCAGAGGGACTCTCTCTCTCTCTCTCTCTCTCTCTCTCTTTCTCTCTGTCTCTGCCTTGCTATCATTCCTCTCTGCTCTCTTTGTTGTTAGTAGTTTCATATTTTATGCAGTTTGGCAACATTGTTTTGCGGCAAGAACTTTATTTGCCCCGTGTCCGTGTCCGTGTCCATGCCCCATGTGTGCGACGAGGTCAGGCGTCGAGTTTTTCCGCCAACTTTTGCCTTTGGGCTACCCCCAAAAATAAAAAAACAAAAAAAAACAAACAGCAAATTTTGCCAAGAAATTGTTTTGGCTTCGTATGCGCAACTTTTTGGGCCAACCTTTTGTTGCTTTTGTTGTTGTTGTTGTTGCGCCAGCAGAGTCAAAAATATTAGAAGCACGTGCATGCCACCGAGTGAGTGGGGTTGGGGCTACCAATGGGTTAAGTTGTGTGAGTATGCGTGTGTGTGTGAAGCCCTTATGTTTGGGACTAAATTTGTGCATGTATAAAATTTCACTTCTAGAGTTTTGCTCAGGTAGATATTTCCATTAGCTCAACTTTAATTGGAAAATCTACTGTCTCTTTCGCTCCAACGATATTTTTAAAGTCAGCCTCAAACAGACAACTGCCGAACAATCGTTGTTCCACTTGCGGCAACCCAGCAATTAATACCTTTATCTATTTGTTCATTAACAATTACTTTAATGACAGACAATACATTAATCTAATTGGTTTATTTATGAGCGCAAATTATTTAACAGAGATAACAGAGGCCGCTTCTTTGCCCAGTATTTTATTAAGCAATAACATAGAAATGACAGAAGAGAGAGAGAGAGGGAGAGAGTAAAAGCCGAAAGCCCAGCTAAGCTTTTCTGTAAAGTGCGTGTCTTATCAGACACAGCTGAGAGTTGACGAAAAGCTTTCGCTCGCCCGCTCGCTCTTACAGCGATCAAGAGAGCACGTAACATAGCGAGCTTGACGCTAACAGCGTGAGCGCTGTTGAGACCGCATACAGCTGTTGCTGCCAATTGGGTTTTCAGTTGCGCTTTGATAATCGAACCGCGCGATCAACAAGTGAGTGAAGGGCGCACCTCAAAAATGCGTCATTAAACACGCGCGTAAGACGTAAGGAGGGAGACAGTCACAACAACAGCAAAAACAACGGTGCTTATCAAAGCAGAGAAAGAAACAAAAATATAGGCACGATAAGCTGTCAATTTGAATTCCTTTTGTTTTGTTGTCAAGCCTTGCACTCTAACCAGTGCGTGCGTACGTACGAGCGTGTGTGTGTGTGCGGTTGTATAAACGTGCCTGTGTGTGTGTGCGCGCAAATTGCGTACTACATAATTTTGCAAGTGCCTGGCGACAGAGCGGCTGCCCCTCGACGACTGCGCACCCAGTTGCCAATATGACGTAATTTTTTCTGTGTTAATAAACGTGTGCAACAACAACAACAACAACAACAACAACAACAACAACAACAACAACAATAACAGCAACAATAACAGACAGCGCAACACGCGCAATGCAATTTTAACTTGACAGAGAACAAAGCTCTGTGCACCTGCTCACCGCTCACCGACCCCGCAACTGAGCGCATTTGAGAGATCATCTTTATGAGCGGCATGTCAGCAGCTGGCGGGGAAAAGCGACGCAGCAGCGCCACGCCGCTGTCGCCGTCGGCGTCGACAGCGTCGCCACTTGTACGTCGCAAATCGCAACGTGGAAATTGGTTTACGTAAGTTTTGCGCTCTCCGACCAAATGGTCCAACACTCGCTATAGGGCATGTAGAATAGAAAGTGGAAGAGCGGGTGGATGAGAGGTAGATGGGAGGTGGGGGCGGCGCTACGACCACCCAATGCAAACGGAATCGGCCGATCAACTTTTTATGACAAAAACAATCAACAATGAAGAATGCATAACAAATGAGGCGCAGCCAGAAGAGAAAAAAAACTGAAACCGAAACTGAAACGGCTGCCAAAAGCATAAGGAATAAGTAAACAAAACGGAAGTTGACAAAAGAAAACAATAGGCAAAGACATAGACGATAGTCGGCGCAGCAATACCCTCGAATAGCTGAATGTGCATGCGATAATATATATAATAATATATGAAATATAATATATATATAATATAATATATGTATATATACCTATTATATTATTATATATATACAAATGTCATTATGTTCCATTAGCTTTTTAGCCAATTTGGGCAACAAAAACAATACTATTGTAATTATATTTTGCGTTAATTCATTAGGCACACAAAAAAAAACGTTATAATATACACAGTTCAGTTGTAATTCAACCTCAAGGTTCAGTTGAGTCAGTAAAACGCAGGCCATACAACAGTTAGTTCAGGTGTAAAACACCAGCTAAACAAAGCACTAAATTATCTAAATATAATAGATATTTATATAACAAACAGGTGCTTGACCCATAATTATCGCACGTAAATCAAACTTTTCAAATGTGTATTTGATTTGTTTATAGGCGATAGAAGAAGCAAAAGTCGGAAAAAGAAAAACACATTAAAAATGTAACAGAAAGTTTAACAGCAACAAAAACAACAACAACAACAAGAAAAGAAAAAACGGTAAACTTTTAACGAGCAATTAAAATGTGTAATATATATGCATATCATAGAAATATACATATATGTATGTATGTGTATATATGTATGTGCACTTGGAGAGTTCGTAAGTGTCTAGTTTTTTTATGGTTTACAAACGTCGTGATTACGTTTATAATAAATGTATTTTTCCTCTAGTAAATATTTGGTGCGTAGTAGTGAAACAACAACAACAACAAGAAATGGCGTGAATAACAAAAATTCACATAAACATGTTGACACATATATATCTATGTGTGTGTGTGTATATATGTGTATCTATAGACCCAACTCTAGTCTAGAAGAGAAAAACAACAGAATAGAAGCAAGAATTGTTTTGATTTTGCAATTTAAAAAGCTTTCTATTATATTGACATGATTATTATTGTTTTGATTAATAAAAATGAAAAAAAAAATATATATATATATAAATATATTGATGTATATATTTATATATTTATAAGAAATACCCGCAGTTGCGCTGCTTCGCAGTAATTTCTCAGAAGCAAAAAGTTGCTGCGTTTGTTTTGTTTGTTTAATGTTTAATGTTTAAATTAAAAGTTTATGCAAATATCTGAGAATCTAAATAATTGACAGATCATATGCATCATTTATTATTCGTTTATAAAAATAAATAAATAAATCATATAAAATGGAGTTGGGCGAGGCGCAATAAGAAAAACAAAGTTTTTTCTTGTGTGGGAATCGATTTACGCAAAAAAAAAAAAAAACTGTTCCATGAGTAGCAATTGAATTTTTTTATATGATATAGAAGGTGTCTTTAAGAGCTATAGATAATGTTACAAATTTTCCTATATTAAATCTATCTCCCTCTATCTCTCTTATCCTCTACCTCTCCCACTTCTAATTGCTTAAGCCAATTAGACAAACTTAACCCCAATTTGTGCTCTGCACAGGTGCAATTGCCTAACCGTTGCCACGCCCACTTTAGCTGCTCTTCAGCAGCGGCGGCTCGTTGTCACTCAGATATCTTTGCATGGGTATTCAAAATGCCAAAAGTAGCAAAAACTTCAGTTGCAGCTGCCATTCAACAAAAAAAGAGAAATGAAAAGTAAAAAAAAAACTTAGAGAAAACGGAAAATGTTGAGTAGAAAAAATTACTTGTTTATGCCTGGCTGCAACTAAATACCGTTAATGTTGACCAGAAGCACCCAAACGCCCACAGCCTTAACGGATGTCCTTCAGTGCAGCTCAGCACTCGCCATCTCGCTCTCTCTCACTCTCCCTCTCTCTCTCTCTCTCTCTCTCTCTCTCTCTCTCTTTCCTTCTCTCACTGGACAGCTTATTATTTATGCATTTTGATTTTAGTTAAAAGCGCGTTGCACATTGAATGCTACTTAAGCTACTCCTACTACCGCCCACCTGCCACACCTCCCACACTTCCACGCCCCCTCTGCAATGCCTTTGCATACGCCTTTGAGCTCACCTGACACCTGCTGTTTCATCGTTTCTACCATTTCCGACTATTTCTACTGATTCCAAATACTTGTTAAGTACGCTTTTGTGCAGTTGTCTGATACTTGAATATACGCGCTTCGCGCATCTCTATGAGGACTCTTCTTCTTCTTGCTCCTCCTCCTGGCAAAACTTGACCAATGTTAAGAGTAGAAAGTTCAAATGGAACTAGTTACTTCTTATTTCAGTTAGTTATGATAGAACTCCAAGTGGAGCTATTCATATAATTTAAAGAGTTGAATATAAAAGATATATGATGATATGATATATTATTATTATTTGGTATGGGACTACTTAGGTAGAACGTAGTGAAGATGAATTACTGCTATAATATTTAAAATATCAAGATATCATAAGAAAAACTAAAAAAAACTTCTATAATACTTGATTAACTTATATACTTCAATATATATTCATCAAACAACTTTTTAAAAATTTCTATAAAAAAATGTTAAAAATCAAATTTGTTAACCAGTTCCGTCCGTACAGTAGATTTAGTCTATATAGCAGGTAGCATATAGCATATAGGTAAAGTCCTAACCTTGTCCGCAATATGCCAACTCATATGCCTATAGTATATGCTCAATACTCAATCTTATCTAATTGTAATCTGTAAAAACCCCCATAATATATATACTATATAAGACTTAACGTAACTCTACGTAAATTGAAAAAAAACCTGATTAATTAACACTTGATCTTTTGTGGCTTAACTCATTTCAGCAGAAAGTGCTTCCATGCGGCTTACTACTACCTGGACGATCCGCCACACCATCCCAATGCACCGCAGGTGGACTGGGAGGTGCCCGTCAAGATCGGAGATGAGATACGTGCGGCGGTGCCCGTTAACGAATTCGCCAAGCACGTGGCATCGCTGCATGCGGACGGGGATATTGGTTTCAGTCGGGAGTACGAGGCCATACAGAACGAGTGCGTCAGCGACGATCTGGCCTGCGAACACTCGCAGCATCCGGAGAACAAGCGCAAGAATCGCTATCTGAACATAACAGCCTGTAAGTTCGCAATTAAAGGGTATATGAGAATCATTTCTAAACTCTCTTTCTCTCTCTTCAGACGATCACAGTCGCGTCCATTTGCATCCCACGCCTGGCCAGAAAAAGAACCTGGACTACATCAATGCCAACTTCATCGACGGCTACCAGAAGGCGCACGCCTTCATTGGCACCCAGGGACCGTTGCCCGACACCTTCGATTGCTTCTGGCGCATGATCTGGGAGCAGCGCGTCGCCATTATCGTGATGATCACCAATCTGGTGGAGCGCGGACGGCGCAAGTGCGACATGTACTGGCCAAAGGATGGCATCGAGACCTATGGCGTCATACAGGTGAAGCTTGTCGAGGAGGAGGTCATGTCCACGTACACGGTGCGCACGCTGCAAATCAAGCACCTCAAGGTGGGTAGCTCTAAGAGTTCCTCTTGCCAGTCAAATGCAATACAAACTCCATTGCAGCTGAAGAAGAAGAAGCAGTGCAATCTAGAGAAACTGGTCTATCAATACCACTACACCAACTGGCCGGATCACGGCACCCCGGATCATCCATTGCCCGTGCTGAATTTCATCAAGAAATCCTCAGCTGCCAATCCAGCCGAGGCGGGTCCAATTGTAGTCCACTGCAGGTGAGTGTTCCCTATATATATAGTATATGACCTTGACTAATTCCACTCTGTTTTATTCACTTGCAGCGCTGGCGTCGGTCGCACTGGCACCTACATCGTCCTGGACGCCATGCTCAAGCAGATCCAGCAGAAGTCGATTGTGAATGTCTTTGGCTTCCTGCGTCACATCCGCGCCCAGCGCAACTTCCTCGTCCAGACCGAGGAGCAGTATATATTCCTGCACGATGCACTCGTCGAGGCGATCGCCTCGGGCGAGACCAATCTGCCAGCGGAGCAAGTCGAGGAGCTCAAGAACTGCACTCCGTACCTGGAGCAGCAGTACAAGAACATCATACAATTCCAGACAAAGGACATACACATCGCCTCCGCCATGAAGCAGGTGAACTCGATTAAGAATCGCGGCGCCATCTTCCCCATCGAGGGCAGTCGCGTCCACTTGACGCCCAAGCCGGGGGAGGATGGCAGCGACTACATAAATGCCTCGTGGCTGCACGGCTTCCGGCGTCTACGTGACTTCATAGTCACCCAGCATCCCATGTCGCACACGATAAAGGACTTCTGGCAAATGGTCTGGGATCACAATGCACAGACCATTGTGCTGCTCTCCTCTCTGGATGATATTGTAAGTTCAGCTAAACGCGAAAAGAGAACAGAAACTAAACTAACTTCCTTTCATTGCAGAACTTTGCCCAATTCTGGCCGGATGAGGCCACGCCCATCGAGAGCGATTATTATCGCGTCAAATTCCTGAACAAAGTGAACAAAAGCGACTACGTAAGCCGCGACTTCGTCATCCAGTCCATACAGGACGACTACGAGCTCAGTGTCAAAATGCTCCACTGCCCCAGCTGGCCCGAGATGTCCAATCCGAACAGCATCTACGACTTCATAGTCGACGTGCATGAGCGCTGCAATGACTATCGCAATGGCCCCATTGTTGTGGTGGACAGGTGAGAGACTGGAATAACTCTTATCGAACCCAGACCCCTTCATAATCCCTATTCCTTGCAGATATGGCGGCGCCCAGGCGTGTACCTTCTGCGCCATCTCCTCGCTGGCCATCGAGATGGAGTATTGCAATACGGCGAATGTGTATCAGTATGCCAAGCTCTATCACAACAAGCGACCCGGCGTCTGGACCTCAAGCGAGGATATACGTCTCATCTACAATATACTGTCCTATTTGCCAGGCAATCTCAATTTATTGAAGCGCACGGCGCTGCGCACGGAATTCGAGGATGTGACAACGGCCACGCCGGATCTCTATAGCAAAATTTGCAGCAATGGTAATGTTATACACCAACAACAGCAACAGATGTTGCTCGCACAGCAGCAGCAGCAGCTGCTGCAGCTGCAAATACAACATGAAACACAACAGTTACAACAACAGCTACAGCTACAGCAACAGCAGCAGCAGCAGCAGCAGCAGTCAAATCTCATTAGTCATACGACAGCAACAGCTACTGAAATAACAAATGAAACAACAACTGCGACTGCAACAGCAACAACTACAACACCAATACCAACACCAACAATTACAACAACACCATCAACAACAGTCACAGCAAATACTAATTCTAGCTTATTACCCATCTCATCATTGTTACCACCCACAGTTGCTCCATCATCCATCACACCCACACCCAGCAATGACATGCCCAATCCAACAACAACAGCAACAACAACAACAACATCTACAACAGTCCCAACACCTACAACAACAATAACAACACCAACAACAATCGCCACAACCACACCAACAACTGATTTAACCCATACTAATGCTAATTTTACCACTGTCACTAACAATGCTGCCGATGTGCCGCCAATAATTGCTGTTAACTGCGATGAACTGGTCCAACAACAACACCAACAACAACAAATGCTCGCGCTGATGCAACAACAAACGCAACTGCAACAACAATACAACACGCATCAACAACAACAACAATTGGAAAACGCCAACTGCTTGCACGTTGATGAACTGCTCCACCCAACAACGGCCACGCCCCAAACACCAACAACCATGTGCAACAACAACAACAACATCAACAACCTGCAACAACCGCTTAATCCAGCAGTCACAGATGCTCAAAACTTAGATATTGTAGCTTAGAAATAAACATAAAAGAGAAAGAAAGAAAAAAAGTAAAATAAAAGATCATTTTATAAATGCTAAAATATAATATAAATATAACTAAATATAAATACATAAATTTAAAATATAATTAAATAGTAATTATAATTCTATTGTATACATTTGCCTAGTTTATTTAAGCAAGTCCTTTAAATTATTTTACATATTATTTAACATTGTATTTATTATTTTATATTTTTACTTAAGTTATTTTACATTACTTTGGAGTTTCTAGGGCAACTCCTCCGCTGGGCGTGTCACGCTGTTTATATTTATATAAAAACGAAAGAAAAACACAATATTTACCATTATTAATTATTTGTATTTCGTGAGTAATTTATATATTCACTAAAGTTTATAGTAGTCGCAAGCAAAAGAAAAATAAATAATAGTCAAGGCACATGATTCAATATGAATATATATATATATATATGTATATCTATATATATTTATGAATATTATCAAATAAAATAATGTTTAAATGTAGCTAAACGCACAAAATGCCAGAATAGTTCCCACAAAACGAAAACCACAAAAATCAAATTTAAAACGTAAATAGAAATAAACTAAGAAATTTCCCTAATTTAGTTACAATTAAAGGTTAGTTTTTTTTATATAGAAAGAAACTTTGTTGTACTTTTTGTGCCATGCTCTAATTAATTAGTTCAAATCAGGTGTTTTTCATATAAGGCCAGTTACCGTTATACACATTGTCATATTGTCATATTGTTTGCTAAATTGTTTCAATGTCCGTCCTACAATCTGTTAACAATAACTGTTTTCCGCTCAATTCCAATTTTTACAACGATTACAAAATGTTAAAATTTCAAAAACAAAATTAAAAAAAAAAAAACAAAACCAAAAATCGTAGCGAAAATTATGCGAATTTAATAGACAAGAAAAATGAAATATTTAAGTAAAAATTTGCATATATACATAATGTCACGTCTAGATATCTAGAAATATTTTCTCAAATTTAATCGAAGCACTTAAAAAACAACTACATCACTGTAAATCGTAAGGTAAGGAAATGAAACACAAAGTAGAAACCACGCGGCGCATCGCAATTGTAAATAAATACGTCGATGTTGATCGCAATAGAAACTAAGACGAGCTTCTCGAGCTGCTCCCAATGCTATAAATATTGTAAAAACAAAACAAAAGTAAAATACGAAATACGAAATAAAAACTGCTTAGCGTTTAGTATCTAAGACCTAATTGTATGTAAAGCGTATCGCAGGCAAAGTATTACTAAAATATATAAATACATGTGGAAAAACGAAAAACGAAAAAAAAACAAAAACAAAAAATTTAAACATTGAAATATTGACAACTGTTTTTCTCACATCTCATTTTTTTTTGTGGACAAGGTATGATCGAGGTTTAGAGAGCGAGTGTAAGGCGTAAGCGATTCTAAGAAATGTCTAAAGATATAAGCACAGGGTGTTTCGACTGCGAATGCCCGATTCCATATTGTACAGAGTCATAAATCAAATAATATAGATGTTTGCACTATTGAATTGCCATGGCTATAGAAGTGAGTTCACAATTGGATTGTACATGCTTCAAATAATATAGTATATATGCATATATACACACGTATATATATCGTGCGGTAGGGTGCTTCAAATATATATATATGTATATAGTATGTAAACTGTTGAACTCTTCTGAACAGCTGCACAATTCCCACACTTATGCTTCGAGTCGAGTCAAGATAAAAGTCCTGTAAGATGTATACATGTGTAAGCGAACGTATATAGACATACATATATGCATATGGAATACATATGTATGTATATGTATTTACTGATAACATGTTTTAAAGACTGGTTTTTTGTACACTTTATCTTAAGCAGGTATACTGTTTGTATTGTATTATTGTATCTAAACTTTTCGATTGCTTTCGATTTCAAGTATACCAAAAGTTCGATTCAGTTCAGTTCTAACGTATAACCGAATAGCTTAACTCTTATATTATTTCGCTCAAAGACAAGCTGCATTTCTATAAAAAAAAAGAAAATAAAAAACAAAATCCTAAGAAAAAATTCAACCTAACGACCAATTTTCAAATTTTGTTTGTTATAGAGCATACATACTCTAGGCACTGTATTTAAATTAAGTGTTTAAGATACGATCTATACATAATATATACATAGATATTTGTATAACTTAGATGGCTTGTAAATTCTCATAACTTAACGGCAACAACTGGAATGCTTCATCTGTAATATATGAAAAACCATTTTATTTTCAAACTAAAATATAACTAATGCATTTTAACTATAAAACACAAATTTAGTTATTAGTTATACACAATGGATGTACTATTTAAAAGCAAAACAAAAAAAAATGAAAATTATTAATTAAATGAATGAATGAATGAATATTTGTAAATTGACAGCCAAACAAAGAAGGATAAAAGACGAGGGGAGGCAATATGAAGATGATGAAGAAGAAGAAAATGAGAATCGAAACACAACCGAAAAACTAAGAAAATATTTAAAAGTAAATAACAAGTAAAAATCTGCACACACTTCTCGAGCAAGGAAACCTTTCCAAGACTAACTACCTTCACAAATCATATATTAATATATATATTATCTAATTGACGGTGTTATGCAATTTATAAATGTGATGAATGTCAAACTTAAGCGTATAAAAGTGAATACAAAACAAAACAAAACAAAAAACAAACAAAAAAGATCACAAAAAAATATTATATAAAAACTAAAAAGAAAAAAAAATACAAAAAACAGTTTAGTAAGAAAGCTGAAAAGTAGCGAAAAACAAAAGAAAAACCTAACCTAAGCATAACCCACGATTTTAGAGCTAAGCATAAAGCGAAAGGGATACGTGAATACAGTCCCATAGTTTTTAAAAGGGAATTACAGAGTAGATCATCAGCAAAAGGAAGCATAAAGTAGAACAGCAAAGTGAAGTAAGACAAGTTATATAAAAAGAGTGCAGCAAAATAGCCAAGAGAACGCTTCGAGTAGCGCTCAAGGCGTAGCGATCAGAAAACGTATCTCGATATACAACAGAAAATTGAAAGAATATAAGTTTATGTACACCTAAGTTATGGATAAGCTAATGAAACGTTGCTATGGATGCAAACCAAAAGCAAAAACAAAAATGAAAAAACAAAAAAAACAAAAACTTATAAAACTAAACTGAATGGAAATATAAATAAAGAACAACTGATTTCAAATTCTAAAGAGAGTACGTACACTTAGGTGGGCGCACGCGTTTGTAGCGTAAACTCCACATCCATTTGACCAAAGGAACTGCGAGGCAGCACATCGGGTATCCAGTATATATATAGACCACTTTTTATCTGAAAGTTGAGATTTTGTATTGGCATTACAAATAAGGTTTTAAAGTGTTAAATTTAGCAAATAACAAGGCTGCATATCGTATTATTTAATTAAGGCTTAGTTGCCATAGAAACTATATGATATAGCAGTCACATCGAACCGATTCGTTCCATAGTAGACCGACAGATAAATGCTTTAAAGCTGTTACAAATTTCTTAAGAAATATACAGGCGGACTAGACTGTGTCTAAATGAATATACAAAGGGACTAGCCTGTGTCTAAATAAATATACAGAGGAAGTTGACTATATCTATTCTATATCTACATTCGTCTCTCTTGATCGTACATTTAGCATTTCCCAATTATATTAAGAGATATACAGACGGACTAGACTAGACAAAGTGTCTAATTAAATATACAGAGAGACTAGACTATATCTATTCTATATCTAAATTCGTCTCTGTTGATCATACTTTTAGCATTTCCGACTATATATTATAACTATATATTATATATAAACTCGCAAGTAGATGCCACAAATTAGTTCAACAAATATTTTCTCTAACAGCCTTATTATCAACTAGTTTTTGAGACCATCTCAATTACACCTGTTGTTCGACATCAAAGAGCATTTTAACCATGTAGAGCCGGAGTTTGGCATGCACTGGCCTGCCCTGTCTGGTTGCCTGTGTCTGTGGCGTCTGTCGCACATATGGCACAAAATGTCCAAGCGCATGGCGCTCAAAGCATCGTTCCAGCTGCAGGTTCAGCTGTTTAAAGGGAAATACAACATGTTACTCAGCAGTTTAAAGTCTCTTGATACACCTCCTACACACATTGCGACTGCTGAAGATGCGCCTCACGGTGTGCGAGGCACTGAAGTGCCAGACATACTTGCTTAGGCCTTTGTGCCTGCCAGAGTCAACGACTGCCACTTGATGCAGGGGACGACGTTTGATGCCGGCACTGAAGCTCTTACTCAGGTGCGAGAATGTTTCCTAAAATGTGTGTGTATGTTAGATTTACGAATTAACTGTATAACAAACTATGCCTATTTCTGAGTCGACCACAAATAACTCTTTGCCTCACCTTGTGCACATGAAACGTTTGCCGTATTTGCCGCGTGCTAATTGCCTGCTGAGGCGCAGGCTCTGGCTCGATGGTTGAGTTGAGCAGCTCTATCACATAGTCGAGCCAGGCCTCATATGCCAGCGCTGGCTGCACAGCCACGCCCACTGTCTCAATTGCAGTTGTACACTGGGGTTCATTCACAATGAGCGCACGTTTTGCTGGCAGTGGCGGCTGCTTGCGCGTCTTGATCTCATCAACAATTTCAGATGCTTTAATAGGCGTCTTCTTGACGACCGCAATCGTGGGCAACTCAATGGCGGGCAACTGATTGGCGGCCGCAGGCGGTGCCAGTATGTTGTACGGTTCGCTGACCAATGGCAGCTCAATATCCTCGCTGCACAAATCAATCTGGTCCGTCAGCTGATATTGATCCATGAGCTCAATATTGCAGTCGGTCAACTCCAGATGTTGATCCTGCTGCTGCTCAGCGTATATATCAAAGTTGGACAAGAGCTGGGCATCGTTGGGAGCGCAACTACTGCTAACGCTGTGTGCGGCAGGCGTCGAGTCCATATCGTAAATTATATCCGAGAGCTCCTCGGGCATGGGCAGGAGCTGTAAAATTGAAGCATTGTAAACTTGAAGATCTTTGCAACCACAACAGACTTACATCCGTGTCCGCCACACAGAATTCATCGTCAAAGATGTATATGTCCTCGGAGAGATCAACATCGCCAGTTGGGATTATGCTTAGGCTTAGACGCAAATCGTCGTGTGTGGCCTCGCCCAGCGGTGTCTCCAGCTTGTCGGGCATCCAAAATGTCTGCAGGCTCTTTGTAAAGTTGCCATAGATCGTCTTGCCCTGCGGTGAACTGAGTATGCCGGCCAGGACGAGCAGCAGATGATCACAAATTTCATCCTGCATGACTAGAGAGTTGTCCGGCTCGACGATAATCTTTAGCTTGCGACAGGCACAGGCATAGGTGCCCTTCTTGGTGGAGAGTCCATTGGCCAGCGCCGTCACATGCAGATGAGCCGCTGGAAACGTATTGGAGCGCTGGCACTTGACCACAAAAGTGGTTGCATTTAGTCGCTGCACTGCCGGCCAGTGATCGTGCTCCTCGGCCGACTTGTACTGCTGCCAGAGCTGTTGCTTTTGCTCTATAGTAATATTTAGATTCCAGAGCACCTCCCGTGACACGGTGAACACCTGCGCCATGGGCATCTGGTCCTGACCATCGCGACAGGCTTTGATGTGCCGGCAATCGTTCTCAGCCTTGCACGCATCCACATAGCACATAGCTTTGCTGGAAACAACGGCCGCATTGGGCTGCAACGACAGCGTCACATCCTCAATGGACACAAAATTTCGTGGTTGAGCCTCTGGATCCCGTTCTTTGGTGCGCACCGAATAGACTGCACAGCCGGCACGTTGGCACACAAGCTGCACGCCATCGAGCAGGTTTTTGTTTTGCGGGCACGTAAGATTCCGACAGAAGAGCGCACGACTGCCATTAATGGCGCCACAACTTGAACATTTCCTTAAACCGCGCAACGTTGGAGCTCGAATTTGTATTAAATCCGCACATTTACCTTCATTGGACATATCTACAGCGCTGCCAGACTGTTGAATATACAAGTGGCAAACTATCGTTAGAATTAATGTCTTGTTATCGAAATGAGTATCGTTATCGTTAGCTTTTTACGCGCAATATTTGTTTTTTATACCCTGAGCCCATTGAAAATGGGAAATCAGGGTGTAATGGTTTTGTTAAATGTATGTAACAGGCAGAAAGAGGCGTGCCAGACGCCCCAAACTATATATATTCTTAATCAGGGTGACGAGCTGAGTCGATGTAGCCCTGTCCGTCTGTTCGTATGTTTGAATGCGTCGATCAGATGAGAGATCAGAAGAGCTGCTTCTTGGAGCAGCAGCAGCAGCAGAAAGTGCTCTGATTGGTCGCTAACTGATAGAGAGTTTAGCTTACGCTAACTCAGAGTCTCGCTGTCCTATACAAAGGCAACTGAAGATCAGAAGAGCTGCAGCAGCAGAAGCAGCAGCAGCAGAAAGTCCTCTGATTGGTCGCCTAATGATCGAGTGTGAATAATGACTCAGAAAGAGGCTCAAGAGTTGAGCTTGACTTGAGTGGAGCTGTCGCTGCCCTATATAAAGGCAAGCCTGCTGCAACGCAGCTTCAGTCGCATTTTTAATTTTCTTGTGGTCAGTCGTCCAGTCGTCCAGTGCAGCGCGGTGCTTCTCCTCTTCTTGTCTGTTGGTAAGTATTAAAATTGTTAAGTATGTTAAGCGAAACTGTAAAAATTATACTTTTAATGTTTATTTAATGTTATTTAATTATTATAACTATCATTAAGATAACGATAATTTAGCAAATGCAAAGCAAGTCTTCATGTATCAAGGACCTAGCAGTCCGTATTTGCGTTAAGGCTATTTTTTATTCAGGCAAGCCCGACAAGCACTTCGACTTCCCCTCTAACTCTGAGTTGTTTAAACATAGCTGTGTTTTTGTAATTTATAGTTAGGTATATAATTTGTATACATTAACTAGAAAATATAATAAAAGGATATTTTCATAGCGAAGTTTCGTGTAATGCATACGGAGATTACGTAATCTTTAGATTTCGCTTCACAGGCCTCTGGGTATCTCCTAGTCGAGCAGTCTCTTACACTCTTACTTGTTAAATGCTAAACTTAGTTATTTGATTTTTTTGAGCAACCGCTAAAATCATTTTCATATTAAATAAAACACATTATTAGCTTTAAATAAAAACTGTATTTACAACTTAGCTTTAAGTTCATGCGCTTGCCGCATGTCGCTGCAAACTCTCAAGGCAATCAAACTCCACCTGGGCCTCGATCCAACGAGCCACAGTAAGCAGCAGCTGTTCATTCAAATTGTTACTCATCAGCTGCAGACTCAGCGGCAAACCGGCTCTGGACAAACGAATGGGTATCGAGACAGCTGGAATCCCCGCCATGTTGGCAGGCTGTGTGCAAAAGTCCTGCACGGCGCACTGATCGCGGTTGCTCAGTGCGGCAAAATCCTTGTAAATTGGCGCCTCGCTAAGCGTTGTGGGCGTTAACAATATATCCACTTGCTCCTTTTCCTTCGTTGATGATGGATTAAACACTTTGGCAAAATCGTCAGCAATCAAACGACGCACGCGCAACGCCTTCTCGAAATAATGATCATAGTTTTTGCGCAATAGCAGAAAGTTTCCCGTTAATATGCGCGTCTTGACCACCTGGTTGAAGCCTTCTGCTCGAGACTGGGCATAGAGCTGCTCAGTGCTCCGGTCATCTGTGGCACGGTGTCCATACTCGATGCCATCGTAGCGCGCCATATTGCTCGCTACCTCGCATTGATTTAGTATGGTGTAGACGAATATGCTGGCGGCAGTATTTGGCAAGGACACCTGTCGCACACTGGCACCTGCACACTCCAGCAGATCCGCTACTTTGGTCCAGGTTTCCAGGACTTCGGCGGAAAGTCCGTCGCAGTGGTATTCTTTGGGTATGCCAATGCGCAGGGAACGCAAATCGATTTGATCAACTTCTGGCAATTGCAGCTTCTTGTAAGGCTCTCGTATTGTCGTAGAATCTAATGAATCCGGCCCTGCGATTGCATTAAGCACCTCAACGCAATCGGTTACGGAACGCGCCAATATGCCGGGTACATCCATTGAATTAACAAGCGGGATGAGACCAAAACGGGTGCAGAGGCCATACGTCGGCTTTAGGCCCACGACGCCACAATATGAGGCGGGATTGCGCGTTGAGCCGCCCGTGTCAGAGCCAATTGCACTGCAATAAGAATAAATACAAATTTGAAATATTTACAAAGTTCTGAGTAGTTATCGATAAAACTTTAAATAAATCACGATATCGATATATCGGCTAATCTTATTATTTGACACCTGCACAGCTGACAGCTGAGCAACGGTCACACTGCGCCATAAGCGAACGCAAAGTAAAATATTTACGTGAAATTGCGAATAATTTTTAGCGTACTGAAGCGATGTCTGCGCTCTTTCGCCTAACCAGCCGTGCCGTGGCGCTGCAGCGCTCCGTAGCGCTCAACCAGGCAGCATCGCTACGCCTCTGCCGCAGCATCAAAACATCACCAAAGAAGGATGAAACTGTTGCAGCACCAGCCAGCGTTACGACCGAGGACTTTGCCAATCCCAGCCCGAAGAACTGGGTGAGCTACGGCTTTGATTACAAGAGCGAAGCAGAGGATCGCAAAGCAACAAAATCGACATTCTTCGTTGCCGTCACACTTTGCCTTGTTTGGGGCACATTCTACTGGTCCTATTCGCCAGACACGAAAATGCGCGACTGGGCCCAGCGCGAAGGCTTTTTGGAGCTGCGTCGCCGCGAAGAGGCGGGCGTCGATTTGATCAGCCCCGACTATGTGGACCCCGCTAAAATTGAGCTGCCCTCGGACGAGGATCTCGGCCAAACGGAAATTATTATTTAAACAATTAGTGAACTAACCCTTAGTTTGTTTTGTAAGCGAATGTTATGTAATGGAAAATGCTGTTGGCCGCAGCGGGAACGCGACTCCTGTACGTAAATAAACGAACATATTTCGGCACGAACTCATCTGATGGTTGTGTTTGCTTTTTAGAAGTGAGTTGAGCAAAAATACGTGAGTTTTATCATTGACTTTGACAACTGACGGCGTTTGAGGTTAGATTGAGGCAAAAATGTAAACAATCAAAAAAGAAAAACTCACGCATAACACAAACCAGCTGCAACAGCTGATGCGGAGCCGCCAGAACTGCCGCCTGCTATGCGCCAATTGTCCTGACTGAAGGACTCACTCCATATATTCTTGGTGGGCCCATAAATGGAGTCCACAGTGCCGGCACCCATGGCAAACTGATCCATGTTTGTCTTGCCCAGCAAAACGGCGCCGGCGCGTCTTAAGCGGGCGCAGACAGTTGCATCGTAGGGCGGCACGAAATCCTTTAGCATGCTGCAACGGAATATTTAATAATAAATACCATCATTCTGTTAACTTGAGTCTGAATCCACCTACCGCGAAGCGCAAGTTGTGGCCACATTCTTGGTGCAGAAATTGTCCTTAATAGCAACGGTTACACCATCCAGGCTGCCGAGCGGCTTCCGCTCTGCGTACCGCTGCATCGACTCCTTGGCCTGCTGCAGCGCCTGCTCGGCCGCAATGCACACGAAGGCATTCAATGTCTTCAATTTAGTGGACTCCGCTACCGCTTGCTCCGTCACTGACAGCGGCGACAATTGTCCATTGATGTAACTTTCGGTTAGCTGAAATGTTGCTTCTGTTAAGAAACCTGGCTAAAATACTGACAATTTCTCAAACCTGTTTAATGCCCAGCTGCAGGTTACGCCTCATGATTGTAATTTAATATAACTGAAAAACTCTTACGTTAACTTTTATTCAACAAAATAAAAAGCACCGACATTATAAACAATATCTTATTTAGCTAATGCAGACTATGTGCACGCACAGGGTGCACACCTATTGACACCCTGTCAACTAGAGATGCGCGCTAAGTCGATATTTTTAAATCGTTTATCAAAATTCAAACCAACATTTTCAACTAACAAACACATAGATATATTTCATAAAACTCTTAGGCGATTTAAAACTAATTACATATAACATTAAGCAATAGTAAACTAGAGACAATTATATGTTACGAAATTTGACTATATGCCCGACCGGTTTCACACAGTTGTTCTGCATTCACTTATTCTTAATCTTATCCTTCGGATTGTGATCGCCATGGGCTGTGGTTATATTGAGAGACTTGTTTGCCTCCAACTCCTGATCCTCTTTTTTGATGTCTTTCTTAAGTGTAGTGGAAGACGGTTCTTCGTCCTCGGTCTCAGATTCGCATTTCTGTGAATGATAATTGACTAGTGTTAGAATTATTTGCGCTAAGTTGTAATTTTGTTAATGAAAGATGTTAGAAATGTACATGCAGTTAGTTAGTTGCACTTGCAATTAGTTGAGCAGAGCATCGAACCAAGGCATATGTTCAATGCCCTCGAGAATGTTCAACATATCACCCTCGGTTTGATTAAATTCATAATTCTGATCAGTTTGCATGGCATTTGGATTGGAGTTTTCATTGGAAAGTGCATCGATGGAGGTGGCTTCATCTTGATTGGAAATTTGATCTTGATTCTCGAATATAATGCTATTATCGGTCAAATATGGATCTTCGAGCCCCAGCCCCAGCTCACTACAGTCCATATCGAGTAGCATGGCATAATTCTGATCAATTGAGTTAGCCAGATCTTCGACGGTATCATGATCGAAACCGAATATACCGTTCGTCAACTCCAATAGATCGTTCTGAGTACTGGAGTCAATGAAATCATCGATCTGATCACTGTCACCATTGAAAGTATCCTCACTGCCGCCAGTCGCAAATATACTTTCGATCGACGGTATGATCGGCACTTCATAAAACTATGGATGGGGAGGGGGATGAGATGTTGGTATTTTATTCAAAATTTGATCACAAGCTTTTGTTCATTAAACGCTACGAAATACTTACATATTTATATGTATACGTTTGTATGTCTAGCTAGAACTATACTATGCTATATAGTTGTATATATATATAAATGTGTGTATAAATGTCGCAACTAACAGCCAGTGGAGATTGCTGCTCGTTATCAAAACGATAACAATCGATATCCATCGATAATGCTTGTCTTTGCTTGGAGTCGTTTGTATGAATTGAGTGGTGTCTATGTATGTATATGTATGCGTGTGTATGCAATTAGTATTTACACAAATGTAGGCGCAGCAGAACTTATGCGTTTAGTGCTAATGCTCTAAGTAGTGCTATTGGTAGTGGTAGTGGTAGTGGTAGTGGTAGTTTGGTAGTAGGTATTTGCAGGCTCAGCCTCTAAGTTAACGCACCTTTTGTATATACTGGCGCTTGGCCGGCGCCACACTCAAATGCAGCACACATGTCGAGTCCTCGAGTATGCTCGCAACGGGCTCTTGGCAGACGACACCGCTCCGCTCGACGCCACAGGCGCGATACAGCACCTGACGCTTGTCCTCGAGTATGTGCTTGCGGCAATGCTTGCAACAGGGCAAAGTGCGCTCGCCACACTTGACGCCGCCTTCGGTGAATATGCACTTCGGCTGACTGGAAGCTTTGGTGACGACCACAGTGTCGCGCGATCGCTTCTCCTTCATCTTTTTGTAGAGCACCGCTTCCATGCCCTGACGACGATGATATCCATTCAGCGCCTTCAGTTGCTCGTACAGTTTGCGCTCGTGCGGCGTGTCCTTGAGCTGGTCATGAATGCTGCCTACAATGCAATAATTGTTTAGATAGTTGCCTCCATAGTTGAAGCATTAAGATATTGATCAATTACAGTAGGTCTCACGCTCGCGTCGTATATCCTGCAAGTAGGTACGGCGGCGCTGCTTCAAGATATGCTGCAAGTGGGTTATCTGCCCACGGTACAAGTTCTGCAGCTTAATCAGCTTCATCTCCGACAGACGCACTGCCTCCGCACGCGTGTACACGCCGGCGTGCCTGTCAATGAGAGTAGATTGAATATGCATATCAATCAGGTAATGCATATTGACTTACTTGAGCGGATCATCCTCCTCAGAGTCTACGCTCTCATAATCCGATTCAAAGAACTCCAAATCTTTTGCTGTATTCCTCAAACACGGCGGATCGCCGTCATTGCTTGAGCTATCAGAAGCATAGTCCAAAATGCGACGCCGCTTGCGCACGCTGGCCACGACTTGTGGTATGGCATTCGTATGATCCTGATTGACTGCAAAATAATAGATTGATAAATATGATAGTTTGTATAACATAGATTATATAGCAAAAGTGCTACCAAACATTAATTCAAATACGTTGTAGATAGGACAATGCAAACATAGGACAATAGTCGTTCACTCAAGCAACAATATAATTCACAGATTCTCAAGATTCCTTGCTCCTTTTTTTACTACACTCACCAAAAGGCGTCACATGCGGCGACACAACATCGATTTCATCATCGTCCGGCTCCGGCTTGGGCAGTTCCTGCTTTACATCCTCGACATTCACGTGATGCGATAGACTATTCAGAAGCGTCTCATTGGTCTCGACGCGGCTACGCAAGCGACCCACCGACGAGTGCGTCTTTTGCAGCTGCGTCTGTCGGTTGTGCTCGAAACAGAGAGTTGTGAGTATCTGCTCCTTTTTGGTATCCAACTTGGGCACTGCATTGGCGCACTTGCGTCCATTGGGGAAGACGTGGGTGCACTGGCGGTAATTGGCGCGTGGATCGCGTAGAATGTGTCGAATGCAAAATTCATAGCCGTCGAGGCGCATCAAGCTGCACGAATATGTGGGATTGCTGCAGTACTTGATTTTTGCCAATTCGCTGTGGATTTGTTCGCGTAATTTCTGTTCCTTTTCCGGCGTGCAAGCAGTTCCCGTAAATCGCGCACATTGGCGCAATTGATTTGGGGAAAAACTAGCCATTTTATGTTTATTGTTCGACAGAATTTTCAACAATGCGACTGAAAAGTGCGTTGTTGCTGTTAGAGATGTTCAATTGCTATTATCGATTATAAGCCGATTTATTGTGAAATAGGGTAGCCCTTCCACTATGCCCAAACTAGTTCATTAACGAACCAGCTATCGGATTGGTTATCGAACTTTAATGAAAAACAAGCCAATTGAACCCTGATAGATTATTAACGAGGGAAAAATTGTAAATATTTTTATAAAGTATTGTATTTAATTTGGCGCCAGCCAGAAAAAATTATGTCCGAGGACAGCGACTCAATTGCCGACCATGAAGTCGACGAAAGGATGCACAACCAAAACACAATACCTCTGGTACCAACGCACAAGCGTCAGAGCTTCGTATGGAAATTCTTTAGTCCAGTGCCCGAACACTCAAATGTGTACAGATGTACGGTGTGCAACGAAACCTTTACCAACAGGACGATCAACCTAAGCAGGCACTTACAAACAGTGCATGGCCTAGCAGAGGTGGGTAGACCAGCTATTGATTGTTTTCTTATACATTTATTGAATTTCCTCCCCCTCCAAATTAACATCAGCAGGATGCAGTGAAGAAGGGTCGGCCGAATCGCAGTTTCGTTTGGAACTTTTGCACCAAGTTGGATGAGAAGCGTGCTCTGTGCCACATATGTAAGAAAGTTTTGTATTTTGGCGGTGGCAACACGTCCAACATAACAAAACATCTGAGACGCATGCACGCTGACAAGCTGGAGGAAGTTGTGAGTATGACAGATCGGAGCTAAGGATTCTTTAAGAAAACCCATTGAATTACAGGCTAAGCAAATGCCCATCAACGTGCGCTGGTCCATGGAGCAGTCGTCGAAGAAGGAGCGCAGAAGTTCCAGCTACGTGTGGAATTACTGCGAGAAGCTGACCAGCGATACTGTCCTATGCACAATATGCAATCGCCGCATGCGATTCCATGGCACCGCCAATGTGATAACGCATCTGCAGCGCCGGCACGGCATCGTAGACGAGATGACGCAGCTGAAAATCGAAAGTCCCGACAAAGTGCAAGAAGCGGCGACATCCAGCACGAACGAGAATCCGCGAAGGAGCAACATCAGCGGCAGCCAGGTCTGGCGATACATCACACGCCTTTCAGAGGACACAGTGCGCTGTCGCGTTTGCCTCAAGAACCTATCATATCAGGGCACGAGCAACCTGCAACGGCATCTGCATCGCATGCACAACATTGTGTGGAACTCACAGGAGCCAAGTGGGCCGATCAAAGCCGCAGCCCTTGAATTCGATGATAACTCATTTTTCGCCTTCTGCGAATCCACCAGCGATCCCTCAGTATCGAAGTGCCAAATGTGCGACGAGCACTTTGTGCATACCGACAATCTGGAGGAGACCATAAGCAAGCACATGATTAAGATCCATAGTGCAGCGATGCGCGGAGAACCGACTGAAGTATGCCAAGATATATATATATATATATGTGGATATAGTAGTTCAATGTAAACATAATTTGTTATCTTTTAGAGTTTCGCTCCCACGGAGGAGGAGGATGAACAGTTCGCCGCTCTCTACACGGAAGTTGATGCTGCAGACAACAATGCGACTGAGGCGGGAGAAGACAGCGATCAACTGAAGCTATCAAATGTCATTGCCGAGGATGCGCTCTACGATGATCTAATCGAGATTGACGAAGATATGCAGAATGTTGAAGAGGTTGGTGAACATGTGACAGTTGAAAGTAATCGCTATGGGAATACATTGTCCGTGCAGTCGGGCGAAAATGTTGTTTCCGATTACAGCAACGACAGCACGGATGTCCAGCTGGTGACCACGACCATACAGGCGGACGACACGCCCATTATGCGTGAACTCAAGGAGGATCTGCTGCGGCAACAGGCGATGTATTTCAGCGAGAAGGCGGGCTTCTATCGCATGCAAAAGTTTCTAGTGGCGCAACAGGTGCTCAAGGAGCGGTTGGAAATCGAGAAGCTCAAAGCCGGACAGGCGCAGCATCAAGTCAGCTAGTTGCCAAGGCCCCAGAATCCTTACCGCAAGCCCTGCTGACCTTTTACTTTAATCTTTAAGTGTAATGTATAATTGTATTTCAAATTGTTACATAGACCATCTATCATAATTGTTTAATCATAAATAACAAATTAATTGTGTGCAAGGCGCCCGTGCTCGAGCTCTCTCATTTAGTTGCTTTCCACAACATTCATGTCCAGTAAAAGCTTCTTCGTTTGCAGATCAATTAATCGCCGCTTCGCTCTGGCCAGCTCGGCCATTTCATTGTAATATATGGTTTCCGCTTTCAGCTTTTCGTCCAGTTGTGTGGTCGGTTCGCCCATGGAGTTTGTGTCGCCCGGGTGATCCAGGGAGTGGGCCATATTCGAGGGATCATCATCACAGTGTCGCGATACCATGACATCCGAGTTGTCCACAACGTATTCGTAGAAGGGCTCCTGCAGCGAGACCGATGTAAACTTCAATCAAAATGCAATCACAGTGCGTTGATTCCTTTCTATCTATGGCTTACCTCATCGTCCATGTGATCCGTGACCTTCTCAATGATGCTATCCACATCGTCGAAGTCGACCTTTTCCAATGGATCGCCCTGCCTGCGGTCCTCCGGTTGCATTAGCTCCTTCTTTGGCGATATCAGGCTGTGTTGCGAATAACTCAGGTTTTTCGACAAATTGTGGTGCCGCCGGATGATGTGGCGCATCAGATTGGACGATGAATGTTTCGAGGAGAGTGTTTTGCTACAGTGCTTGCACTTGGCCATAAACTCGGATATGCGCACGAAGTGCGCCCATAGTTTGTTGTTTTTGCCTATAACTTTGTTGCGTTCGGCGTGATGGTGTTGCTCCTGGCGGGCCTGGTGCTGGTTGTCAATGATGGTGCGCACCGCAGTTTTGGTTTCCCGCTCACCCAGATTGGCATCCATGTGTACGTCTGGCTCTGGATCTGGTGCGTTTAGCTCCTCTCTTAGCTCTGCTAGCATTTTTCCCTCGTCGCCGGCAAATATCGCTCGCGCCAGCAGCTTATGATTCCGGATTAGGTGGCGCGTCAAATTAGAGGATGTGTGTTTTGATGAGAGAGTTTTATCGCAGTGCTTGCATTGCACAATATATTCGGTTAGGCGGTGGAAGTGTGACAGCGCTTTGGCATTCCGGCCAACCATGATTACATTTGTTGAGTTTTGTTTTGATTTCACTAGTACGCGCAAAATCAACAAATTATGCTGTTCCGAGTTGGCTTGGGTTAAATTTTTCTAGTTCATGTACAGTAGGGATGTAAGAAATTCATCGATATATCGATTAGTTCCACGTATCGAACAAAAGTTGCTGTATGTTGGTGGTTATGGCGGAACTGCTAGTTCGTGTTGGGTGGAATTAACAATTAATTGATTTGATATTCTATCGATTGCTTCGATATATGTACATTTTATTTTTTGTGTAAGTGGACAGTATTTTGCTGAAAATGCAACTCTGCCACAGTGCTGCCCATCGCTGTCAGTCGATAACCTAAAAATTTTTGACACGAGGTTGTGCGTGTCTTTTCCTTTCTTTCTCGCTTTTTACTCGAACATGGGTGAGTCGTCGGCTTGTGCAAAATGTGTTAAAATATCAAGAAAATCGACTGTGATATGCATAAAAATAACAAAAAAGTGCGCAAAATATGTGCCAGTAGTCAACGCACATGTGTATTATAGAAAAATTATGAATTTTAGCATATATTTGTGTATTTAAAGTCAGACTAGCGAGCATCACCGCGTGCTTCAGTTTTCTTGATATTTCAACTGGCTCCGATTTGAGTGTTCTATTTTAATGTGAGTGCCTTTATTTTTGCATCATTCAAGGTATTAGCCGTGATAGTGCACACAAGCGTCGCGCCACTGGTGGCAAGCGCAAGTCGCTCCGCAAGAAGCGCAAGTTCGAGTTGGGCCGTCCCGCTGCCAATACCAAGGTGAGTGTCCAACCTGCGCCCGCCTGTTCGCTGTCGCCATTGTTGTTTTTATACTTGCAATAAAATGATGTTAACGCGTGTCAACTGCAAACGCACTCGACTTGTTCGTGGGCATTATCATTGATGATTGAAGCATTATGTTCGGACTACTGATTGCATTTATAGGAAAATAATTATATATATTTTATAAACATATTGTATACCTTGCTAATGTCTGGCAACTCTGTATGTATTTACAGCTTGGCGGTGCCCGCGTGCACAAGGTGCGCACCCGTGGTGGCAACACCAAATTGCGCGCTCTGCGCTTGGAAACCGGCAATTTCGCCTGGGCTTCAGAGGGTGTTGCACGCAAGACCCGTATCGCCGATGTTGTCTACAATGCCTCCAACAACGAGCTGGTGCGCACCAAGACGCTGGTGAAGAACAGCATTGTGGTCATCGATGCGACGCCATTCCGTCAATGGTACGAAGCACACTATGTGCTGCCTCTGGGTCGGAAACGCAACCCCAAGCACGTGCAGAAGGAGGATGAGAACGATGTGCTCACCAAGAAGCGTAGCGACAAGGTCATGAAGAAGTACCTCGAGCGTCAAAAGTACGGCAAGGTCGAGCAGGCTTTGGAGGATCAGTTCACCTCTGGTCGCATCTTGGGTATGTATTCCCTAGCAACTGATCTAACAAATAATAAGCGAACTTTCGATGATGTTAAAACCTTAGCGATCCAACTACTTTATTGTATCAATCTTGTTTTAAGTGAGATACAAGCCTGTTGGGCGTGATTTACGCTTGTCATAGTTACTCTGAGAGCTTTGCTTATCTATTTAGTTTATATGTGACCTGTTGTTCCGTCTATTAATGTATTTCATTTGCTTTTATCAAACAGCTTGCGTTTCATCCCGCCCCGGCCAATGCGGTCGCTCCGATGGTTACATTCTGGAAGGCAAGGAATTGGAATTCTACCTTAAGAAGATCAAGTCTAAGAAATAAACGCACTAGATAAGAATGCAAACAAACAACTGATTTGCAAACAGAAAACAAATAAAACGGCTTGTTTTTTTTATAAGAAGAAACATTTAACACATTTTACTCTACCGACTGCGTGCGTGTGTGTGCGTTCTGCGTAAAACTATGTTAAATAGTTGATGTTTGTAATATTTAATTGGTATTAAAGCAACAAAGTGGAATGGTTAAAACATTGTCCAGAATTCGTCGTCATCGAGTTTGTATTAACGGCAACAATGGGATGTTAGAGGGATTCGCTTATGTAGTTTTGTATGCTTTAGTTAGATGTATGTAATCCTAAAGTGATTCATCCTAGATTCTGTAGATTTCGACGTGATTCGGGCGTTTTTTGTAAATATTGAGAGCTTAAAGGTTTTGCAAAGCATATCTTGTTCCTTCTCTATAAAACAAAATATTAGTGAACCCTTAAAACGTAATTGCAAATATATACAAATATATTTACATATATTAACTAGATTAGGATTATAAATTTGAATCAAATCTAGAAATCAGCTTTAATACATACTATATAGATACACATTTATATAGTATTAGAATTGAAGCTTCGCCCTATTAAGTTTTATAGGAACTTCTCACGAATAGTTTAATTTATGCGGAAGTAATTTCTAGCTTTGATTGACTTAATATATCTTCGATTCATATACATTTCCGAGCTCGGGTGGATCGGTGCTATCAATTAATACTTATTAATTATTATTATATTAAATGAAAATAGTCTGAATATTGGATTATTAAAAGTAGATAGACGCATGTTTCCAATACTTTATATTAAATTCATTTTTGAACAGTATTTTTATTGGAGTAAAATTTGAAGGATGCTTCAAAACTTAACATCTTTAAAAACCATCTGAATTTGAATTCCTTCTCTTGCTTGTCTACAAAACTAAATATTTTAAACGAAACATATTGATTTAGATCATATGGAGAAAATAAAAACCATTTTTCGATTCATGCTTAAATGAGGGAGGGATATATTTTTAAGGTATATGTTTTTTTTCACTTGTTTCTCTGCAAGCTGACTTCATACAGTGTGGTATAAAAATATATTTATATATACGTAATTAATAACAATAGTTCAAATATCATTCGTATTAGTTGGCTATAATTACAATAACACAAGCAGGACGACTCACATTGTCGTAAATCGGGAAATCTACAACAAAAATTCCATGCAATTTGTACTGCCAATGACAATTTGGGATTTCTAGGGGCCTAAAGGAAAATAACAAAACAATTTTGGAAGCAACGCGTGAATGTTGCTATTGCTACTGCGATGCTGTTGTTGTTGTTGTTGGTGTGGTTGTTGCTGTTTGTCTGCTGTTGTTTGGCGAACGTTGCTCAGTGCTCGAAGAGCACGGTCATCAGGGCCATCAAAGCAATGCCAAAGACTAGCGCCAGCAGCTGTTTGACAGACTCCTTGCGCTCATCCTCCTTCAAGAGATCTGGTAGTACTGTAACCAATGAAATGTGCAGAAAACCGCCAGCGGTAAACGGCATGATCCAGGATGTGCGCGCCTCTGTGGAATCACAAAAATTAGCTGACGAGCTCAACTCAGACTCCTCTGCTGCTACTCACCCATGGCCGAGGTGACGCCCGAGCCGCCAATGGCCACCAAAGCGCCCAGGAGGCCGGCGCTAGCTGTCAGCAGCTGTGCGCGTGCCGCATCCCACCGACTGAAGCCGGAGCGCAACAAAATGGCAAAGTCGCCGACCTCGTGTGGAATTTCGTGGACTGCAGGAAGAGAAATTGTTAGTCGAGAGCGTAAATTCTCAAAGAACTGAATACTAACGCAGTATGGCAAAGGTAGCCAACACCCCATGCCTGAATGAGACCAGGAAGGAGCCGGCGACCGCCAGACCGTGTGTGAAATTATCTATGGAATTGGCCAGCAGATTCAGATAGCCGGCCACCTTCTTGGGCTGCTCCTTTGGCTCCTTGGACTTCAGTTCGCGCTCACGCAAGAAGCACATTTTGTCCACATCCTCAATGTCGCAGCCACCGCCGCAGCCATCCATGGTCTCGCCCTCCGGCAGCTTGCCACCATGACGACGGAGCAGACAGTTGGCAATCTCCACGCATTTCGGCTGCGGATTCTGTTCATCGGCGCTTGTGTAGCCCGAGAAGATCTTCTCGACAATGGTAAAGATGAGTATGCCGGAGAGCACCCACAAGCCGGAGCGCAGCGATGGATGACTGTCGCCATCTGCTGCTGGGAAATTTTAAATAACACTCATTTCGGATCTCGGTGAATCCCAAGGGAATATACTCACTATGATTATCGCCCTCCCAGGCCTCTGGCAGCAAGTGTAAAAATACATCACCCAGAAGTCCGCCCACTGCAAAGCTAAGCAGTACGCGCAAAAACTTGGACTCAGCAGCTGTAAGATAAGATTTATATATAACTATATTTCTATATAATATATAACTGCTTTGACTCACGATCTTTGTAGCCGCTCTTGGCCAATTTCTCGTCTGTGGGTATTATGAGCAACGGAAATATACCGCTGAGTCCAATCACTACTGAGCCGAGCAGTGAGAACACCCAGGGCGTATATTCCAGATTCTTGATGTATTCGGGCACATATTCATTGACCAGACTCGAGTAGATCAGGCCAAAATGCTCGTCGAAGAAGTTGCGACTGACATTCATCTTGATGGATTTTATTTGCTAATTTGATCGCGTGGACTGCGCGTCCGCTCTCTATATGTTGTTCTAGTTAGGGTGGGGTGGACACCGTCTTTGGTATTTGACTTTGTGGGCTCAGTCAGTGCCTTGTCATGTCCTCCAACTGCAGTGCTTGAGCCAATTGAATTGTATGCCGTCTTAGCTGCAAAGCCCAACAAAAAATGCGTTCAAATATTAAATTTTTTTTTTTTTTAAGATGTTATATAAACATTGTGTGTAAGTGTAGAAATGTATTTTATATGATTTCACACGTGAATTTTTGAGTATTACTGTGATAGCAGGATCACACGTCAAGTTGAGTCAACGACAAATTTTCTCGCCCGCTCGCCTAGCAACCGCTTTTCGCCGTTGGCTCTTTCACTGATATTAGATTGATGGTTAAATCCCCCCCAGGGATAGCGCACAATGGACGTCACGTCGATAAGCGGGTCTGGTGTAAAACTGAAGTATCACTCAGCTTAAATATGACCAGATAACTAGATAGCCGCGTGTAAAATGTGACAGCTACCCCTAAGTCGGCGGGCTCAACAGAGATTTGACCAACTTTCATTAGGATTCATTATGGGAAAAAATTGCAAATATCACTTCTCTACGAATCCCCATAATATCTATTGATTAATTTATATTGCAATATGAATGATCACTGTCATAATTATCGTAGTTATCTGGGCTTTGTGGTTAATTTTATTATTATATTTTAACTTAGCAGAAATTTGGAATTTCTCATCAAATATGGCTTGATATTTTGTGACGGCATTAATAGATTTTGGTTATTAAGAATACTTAAATATAATTGATTTGTAATAAAGTAATCTGCAAAATATAAGAAAGAAGCAACAGTAGTTACTTCAACTAATATAACTAATATTTCTATACTCGTTCAAGAAGGGTAATGAGTATATTGGTTTTGTGATAGGTACAACCACGTTGCTACAGTCGTATAAAGGAAAAATCTGTATATAGCATAACAGCAGCGATACCATTAAATAAATTCATTATAAATAATAAAGAACAAAAATATATTTGGTATATTTATCTATGCGCCAAGATCTTACTGCCGATTTCCTCTATAGAAATGATTTATCTAATTTTGGACCAAGAATGAGTATTACGCTGTCGGTAATGACCGAAAGCAACAATCTTACTTGGTTTTCAGATTACCCTCACATATTAATTTCAATATTTGTATTAGAGACTTTTTGAATAATGAATATGGAACACACATCTGAGCATGACATAATATATCAATACATTAAGCACTTGCTCATTAATTTAACATATGCAAAGATCATATGATAAGCTTAAACTGTTTAGCTAATGTAAAAGTTTTTTGTACTAACAACTTATTTTAACTAAAAAATGTTAATTACATTTAGCAACAGATGTTTAGTGTAGCACAATAAACTATATGAACGAAATGCACATTGTTAATATTTTAAATCTGAATCACACATTATATAGAAATAATATAATTATTAATTTTCTGTTATTTATAATTTCACGAAACTCTTTGATTTTGTGTTCAACAAACAAATTCACATATGAAACATCAGTGTATAAACACGTACTTTTAGATTAGAATTTGTTATACACATATATCTCTCTAAAGTGCATAAAGTTGTAGAATTAGGATTATATTATTAGAAACTAATTTCATTTTGTAATAAAAAATCACGTTTTTATCGTTCTGTTTTTTGCGCATAGATAAACCTCGAGCGGTGTAATGCGATGCCTGCCCCATGGGCAACGCAAAACACGTTCGGCTCAAGGAAGGTGAGCTTTATTCACACACAAACAACACGATAAACAACACAGCGAGCTCACTTTGTGGAGAGTCGAAAGCTGAAACCCTTTCGAGAGAAAACACAATCCGTATCGAAATCCTTAGTCGCTGGCAAGCAGAGGCAGACTGAACATGGGCGAAATGTGGCCAAGAGTTCGTTACCACTACGGGTACGTTTGCAGATAAAGCTCTCTGGTCTGTGCACCGCTGTGATTTACGACCCACATTTAGAGTTCACTTGAGAATTTTTTAAGAATATATATGTATTTGATTTCGATTTTCATTTGATGTGCGCAATGCAGCTTAAACTGTTCAATTTTGCTAGCGATAAGGTAGATATGAGTGGACACCGCTAAATGGCAATACGAGCGTGTCGAAGATATAGACTCGATACAGACGACTTATGTGTGCTTCCACCATAAAGCCCGTGTCCGAGCCGTAGGAGCAGCAGCAGCTGGCTCCAAGTGTCAGCGCGTTGTCAACTGTGGATAAATCGCTGCAGAAACGTGTACAAATTGTGTCTGATTGATCACCCGCCGTTCGCCGCACACTCTGGACACTTGAAAATATCACGTATACGTTGACCAATGCCGCATTTAGGCAGAGCAAATGCGTTTAAACGCTTTCGATTCGACAACAACCAACTGGCAACTCTGCCGCGCAGCGCCATCAATGTCAACAGCAGTGGCAGAGGCGTCGACGGCGACGGCGACGCTGGCTGCGACGCTAACAGCGACAGCGACTTCGTTTGTGTTTTGTTTTTGCTTATCAGCCAAAGTCAAGTAGTTAACAGTTTTCTGATTGTCTACTAGTTTTATAGTCTATACTGTGTGAATGTTTTTAAATTGGGGTATACTCATTTTCTTAAGGCGTATGTTGAAATCAAAAGACAACAAAAATCTATTGAAACTCTTCGAAATCTTATTAAACAGATGATGTATTAAAGTTCTAGTAAATAAGGAATTTAAAATATTATTACATTTAATTAATTAAAGAAGGATTTTCTCTTTATATATATATCAGTAAGTCAATATACTATGCATATAGTATGCATCTACTCAAATGTCTATGAAAACATCTAACCCGAAGGTGGATTTCCTTTTCTCACACTACAGAGTAACTGCTAGTCGTTCATTGCTGACATTCGCACGCCAAATTTGCTTGTGATTTGAATGCTAAGCAACGACGACGCACTTTGTTTGTTGGTAAATAAATGCATTTGTTGTTGATAGTTAGCCAACTATCGGCTGCGGTTTCCTTATCAACGAATACGCACACGATATATTTGTCACCCGAGCATTATAAAAAGAAAAACAATTAATATTATAGTAACTAGAGAAAGAAATGAAAAACCAGTCTTAATTGTTTCTTTGTTCCAAGGTTATCGCAGCGTCTATTGCTGCGAATGTGTAACGCATTTAAATAGACATTCATATCAGACCACACAGGCTATAAATACATATTACATACAATGAAACTAGTATTTCATCACACTGGAGTGGAGCACAGATATGTATGCACTTGTCGCTCTGATCGAGCAAGTCTATATACTATACGTAGTTGCTATGCGAACTATCAGTCCGAATTTCGTCTAGATATATATTATACTATATATTATAATGTATATGTTACATACATAACTTTTCTATTTGTCAACTAGTACTCACATACACATATTTAAAATAGATCAACAATTTAGAACATTATATACGTATCTAATTTGAGACTGTTGAACTTCATATGTACACATTTATGATACTTTCGAGCCATTTGTTTAAACAAGCTAACACGAATAACAAGGTAAACTTGGTTAAGACCTGTATTTTGTTCTGTTTTGTATTCTTTTTTTTTCTATAGCTTCAGGCAACAAGTGTGTAAATCAAAAATGAATTTAAGATAGACTGGGCGGGAGTACATTGCTTGATATCAGAGTAAAGACTTTATATTACGCACAAACAAAAACACATTTCAATTATAGAAATTGAAATACACTCACACACATACATACATTCAACTATATACATCTCTATAGATATGGAGGACAAAAGCCTCACATACATATGTATGTATGTGATGTATGTATTCTATATTATGGCTTTGCTTCTCGACACAAATTGACGAAATATCGCGCCGCCGGCTACGTTTGCCGGTGCTTTGAACTTGATTTGTGGCATCCGTGTATAGTTGTATTTATGTATATATATACATAAACATATATATTCTTTCGTTTGTGTATTTGTTTATCTTCCACCTCAAACACAATACCATGCGCTCTGGCACTCACTTGACTTGCGGCTAATGCGGAAATTTATACTCCCAGCTTTAGAATTTTTTGGTCTTTTAATTTTTCCTTTTTTTTTTCGCGCGTCTTATCGCGCCAGCGACTTGGCTCGTTCTGGCGGTTGCCGCGCGATTCCGTGGCTTTTTAACCAGCAGAGGACTGACGGCCTGTGTCACAGTTGCAGCATTCTATTTTGAGGGTGGGGGTTCCAATAAATGCGCTATAGAGCAGGCATCGTCAGATTGATGATTCAATTACAATCAGCTCGTTTTTTGTTGTTTTGTTCTTTACTTGGCTTTTAAATGGCGCAGATTATTTTGCACGCTGCACTAAACTTGTAAATACTAGATAGAAGAGAGCCAGGGAGAGAAAGAAAGAAAGAGAGAGAGAGAGAGAGAGAGAGAGAGAGAGAGAGAGCGAGTGAGTGTGGCAGCAAGAAAACGAGACAAAGGGAGATATGTAGGGAGTCATATGTATTATAAATTAACAAGCATAAACAGGTTATCGATGTTGATTTGCAATGTTTCTATATTGAGTTTTATAGTTGTTATATTTTCAGAAAAAGTTTGTAATATAGAATATGTACACTGATAAGACAATCAAGAAACAGATTTTCCTGCAATGATTACATTTTTCAGTAAGACAAAAAAGCGACTGCAATGCTGATAAGACTCTCACCATTGATCAAGAGAAAAACATAATTCCAAAGCCATACCTCTTAGGTTCCCCCTACTCACGAGTCCATACTAACCATCTCTTGGCTCTTCTCTTAATAATCACATATATATACATACATATATCTAAGCATTAAAGTTTAACGTCTTTTGAAACTTTTAGCTGTTTACAGTAAAACATTCAAAAGTCATACACATCACTCATTTTTTATTGACTATGTATTATGAATGCTCTCCGAAACGGAAGGATTTTTGCACAGGTTATTAGCACTTCAATATGTATGTAGACACAAAAACAAACACACATGCGACTGCAAAAACAAATACAAAAACAACAGTCGCAATGACGACATGATAAGAGCAAGACCGCGTGAGTCGATCAGCTGTGCGCACAGCGTGGGTGAGAGCGATGCAGCGCGTTCAAGATAGTGAGAGTTGGTGTCATTGAGAGCAAAAGTGGAAACATGGCGTCGCTTAGCGCTCTCTCTTGCATCCAAGTCATATGTGCATTCACAATTACACACACACACACACACTTGTTCATATATATGTATGCACATATATACAAATGCTTATGCATAACAGAGACTTGGGACATTTCAAGTGTTTCAAATTTATTCACAAGATTTATAAATGTTATATCTTATTAGCAAGCTGGCTTTTGTGTATTACTCCTAACGGCGCAATTGTGGCGAATAACCTGTTTATCAGACGCTGTTGTCTCGCAGTTCCGATTGTTGTTGTTGTTGAGCGTGTTATCGCCTTGATTATGGTCAACAAAGCAATTCGGCCATATTTGAGTGGCACTCACTGCACAGATTCTCAATCAATTTAGTGCTGCTTGCAAAAATAAACAAATATGGCCGTTGACTCCGATGTTATCTAAACTTCAGACTGTTACATACACAGCACACACAAACACACACACACGTATACATATGTATATATATATATTTTTTTTTTCTGTTTTGTGGGTGTAGGTTAGTTACACTTCCGCCTTACCGTGTTTAGTTGTTTTATCGATTGCAGTTTAGACAGCTGCAGCGGTTGCGTTATTCCACTGCATTACATTAACAAACGAAATTTTCGCCTAACATTTGATCGTCGTCACTTCTTTGTTGTTGTTTATTCTAGATAAATGCGAAAAATATGCTTAATGCGCAGTATCGATCTTCGGATGACGCTGTTATTGTCCGGCCACTAATCTGCACTGAGACTGAGTAACGGGACCTTTATTCGAGACGCTTACAAGCTTAACGTTACTTTGTTTTTTTTTTTCTTTTTTGTGTTACACTTATGTACGATTTATTGGTATTTCGACCCAGTTGAAGTTTCTGAGAAATGTGCGTAGCCGACTGTTACAGCTGAAATGAAACGGGTACGGGCAATATACTTGCTTTTTGTTTTGTTTTGGGCCGTGCGAAAAAAACAAACATGGCTGCAGAGCACAGCTGTTTGCAGATAAGCACGATACATCGATAACAAAAGCTGCGATAGCTGAAATTTTCATACTCCCAACGGTCACACTATTGGTGTGGAATGCAACAGCTGTTGCAGTTGGTCCACTTTGGCTCTCGCACTTTGTTTATGTTTTTTTAGTGCGCAAAAAATAATAATATAACGAAAATACCAATTTGCATGATAATTGATAAATTCAAATTTATTTAGTGTGTGTGTGTGTATGTGCATATGAAATAGTGAGTTGTGCAATGAGTACAGATGACTTATTGGTGCGCCATGACAAAAGTGACGACTCAACATCAACATCAACTTCGCCACCGACGCCAACGCCTGCGCCCAGCTCCTCGTTGAATCGCCTACGTAACACATTCCGTCGCACCGAAAGCATCTCTAACCACATTATTAATCAGATATCTACACAATTCTCGAATGCCGCTGCTGCAGCGGCCGCCTCAGAGATCATCGATGGCACCACCACATACCCAGAACTGCCACAAACTGTGGCCACAGTGTCCAACACGCCAACAGCTAGTGCGCAGCCCAAGCGCAAAAAGCCCGGTGAGTGCATTAACTATATATATATATATACTACAGTGAAAGTTACTCCGAGTGCACAGTTAAAGTTTACAATTGCAATGCCGTTATCACAAAACATTATCTTCCGTTAGATAAAAGCTCCGTTGAGCGAGGCATCAATCAGGCGAAAGCTTTTAAGCGAACATTATAAAGCTTTCCTAGTGAATTCCTTAACACTTTCCACAGATAAATTGATTACATTCATTTATATTATATCACATTTAATTATATTAAATTAATATGAAATTAACCATTTTTATTTATTCAATATTTAAGGGAATATTTTATAAGCTAAGATAAATATTGAAAAGTGTTTAGCTTTAAGCCAGTGTTCACTGTACTTACTTGTTTATCACGCGCGTCATATGATTTTGAAAACATGCCAAAGTTTGAACCTTGAGCCACCCTAACGAAAGCTCCTGCAAAGCTGCGCTGCTAATACCCAGTTGACAAATCAATAGAAGCTTTCGCTTCAGTCTTAGTCAACGCAACAACAGGATAACTGAAAGCAGCGTCTGAACAAAATCAACTTCAACTTTATTATTATTTACTACGTTTTATTAAATCTATTTATATAACTAGAAGTGTATATAGTGTTTGTTCAAGAATTGTGCTAAGCAACTGCTGAAAAACCTCGAGCCGAACTCAGCAACTTTTTCACGTATGTTGTGTGCCGCAAGCTTTTTGCATGTATTTGTGAATGCGCTCATTTTTGGCTATCTATTTTTATATGGGCGCTTGTGAAGCAAGTGCAACGCCATGCGTGGACTAGTCGAGGAGACAAAGAAGTCAAAGCTTGGCACCACCACCACCACCACCTCCTCCTCCACTACGAACAACAACAACAATAACAACAACAACAGCAACAGCAGCGCCAGCAGCAGCATGGGCAGTCGTGGCAAGACTGCGCTGAGCAGCGCCAGCTCATCGCGACCCTTGAAGGGTGGCATTAAAACGCCCACAACGGCAGCAGGAGCAGCAGCAGCAGCAGGCTCGGGCATTGCAGCCAAGAAACTGCCACAAGCCGCCGCAAAGTCCAAGGCAGCTGCAGCAGCAACCACCAGCGGCAGCACAGCGGGCAGCTCCAGCGCCAAGCCAGGCACGGCCAAAGCAGTTAAGGCTACAAATCCAACCCCACAAGCGCCGCAGGCAGCGGCAGTTGCAGTTGCAACCACAGCCACAGCCGCAGCTGCAGCTGCACCACCCGCACCCCAGCAAACGCAGCTGCAGCCCTACAACAACAACAGCAGCAGCAGCGGCGGCAACACAATCACCTTGCCAAAGGCTTCGCATGCGAATACCAGCGAGGAGCTGGCCGGTGGCGTTCAGGACACCATCTATCTGTGCAATTTCCGCGTCTCTGTGGACGGCGAATGGCTGTGCCTCAAGGAGCTGCAGGACATCGACGTGGCCAATGGACAGAAGACAGTCGGTGGCGGCGCAGCGTTGATAAATACTGCAGCAGCGGCAGCTGGTGGCGGTGGCAATGGCGCTGGCAGTGGCGCTAATGGTGGTGCAGGTGGTGTAAGTCATGTGCAGCATCGAACGCATTCGCAACAGCATCATCAGTTCGGGCAGCGCAACAGCAAACGCTTCTCGGGCATATCGGCGGGCAGCGCGGGAGGATTCGAGGATAACGGTATTATGGCAATTGAAAATCTAATCGGTCGTCGTCTGTGCGACGTTGTCGGCTCAAATGCACTTACAACCGCACCGCAACAGCACCACAAAAATGTGGGCCTCATCGGTGGCACGTTAGCTGAGTGGTCGCATCTCTGTAGGTTGCTTCTTGCCGTCTCTCTCTCACACACACACGCAGACACACACTCACTCTAGCTCTCTCTCTTTAAATCTCTCTCTCTCTCTCTCTCTCTTTGAATTCATTTGCAAGCGTTATAGTTTCTCTTATGTTCACTTTGTAGTTGTGTAGCAGTTATGTTAAGTTTTCTGTTATGTTAAACACATGTTAATTGTTCGCTGCTACGCTTATGCTATTGACAAGAAGTAACTGGAGTCAGAAAAAGGACATGCAGTTGGCTGCAGCTAAATTAAAAAAATATCTACAAAGAAGATACTATTACAGATTAGATCTCTTGCTATGCAGTAATCACTGTACTCTGTTACGCTGCCTACTATGAACAGCATAAGCGTAGGACTAGCTAATCTTGATTTGGCATGCATTATGGCATTATTGTATTACACTCTTTGCTTTGCACTCGCTATTGTCTGGGCCACGTCGAGTGGGCTGACTGTCTAGTTCCAATCTTGAATCTCATTCTGTGTCGTCGACTCGAACGTACATTGAACTTTAATAAGTAAATATATTTGTATACAAAATGAATGAAACACATTGGCAAATAGGAAAAATAGAGGCGACCAGGAAATACTCTTTACTTGCTGTCCTCGTCGTAGGTCGTTTCCCAGCTGGCGCCGTTTTTGGATGACTGTTTAGGAGTTGTGTGAGATATAGCATAGCCAAAGCTTAAGCGGGACTTACCGAACGATCCAGTGAAGACAGTGTTGGAGACTGAACTTCCGTATTATCAGGCTGCGCTTCGAGTCTAGTATCCAACGAATTACTTGGCTCAGCTTTATAGCCGAATATGTGGTCTGTATTGAATGAATTAAGTTTGAGGTATTATTTAATATCCCTTGCCACATACCTGAACTTTTGGTTTCACTGTACAGCTCTTTTTCATGCGAAGTCTCTTTTCTCTGATTCGTTTTGCTCTCGCTGGTTCTAATCTGTTTTCGAGCGAGATTAGTTTGATTTTCATAGAATTTTATTCTACTTACTTCTTTTTCTCGCGTTCTCTCACGTGTTCTCTCTCTCACGATCTCTGGCTCTACGTGCCCCTCCCTGTCTCTTTCATGGCTGTTAGCCAGCCCACCCTTTTGTCTTTTATATTTAGACTTGTTTAGGAAACGTTCGTCTGTTGTTTCCATTTTGGATTCCGAGTCCAGCTGATTCGACATTTTTCTCTGAGTCTGTCCGCTGTGCTTTTTGGATTTCTCACTTGGCAAATCTTCTGCCTGCTGCTGACTCCGATCGCGATGCTGATCCCGCTCACGCAGCAATTGATGGCTCGGCTTTTTGTTGGCGCCCTTGGAGCGTTTCTTCTCCGATAGGCCGTAATATTCATTCTGTTTGTCTCGGTTCAGCTTTAATGGAAAGAACTTCCTCGGGAATTGACAAAGTAACGACGATGTCGATGTGAACGAATCACTTCGATAAAGATGGCCTAAAGTTGAGATCAAATATTATTTAGAGTAATTATACCTCAGTAATTGTGAGTAAGAGTAGACTTAGTTAAAGTTAATATAGAATATATCTTCCCAATATAGACAAATTCTCGACCCTCAATCAAAGCTACCAATACAGATTAGTTCGACTCACCCTCATCAGCTCTGCGCAGTGTCTGATTTTCCATGTCATTAAGGTTCCTGCGTTGATTGCTGACCATGCTCATGCCCGGAGTCATATTATGGACGGGTTTGAAGGGCAAGCCTTTCAAAGTCGAAGTAGGAGCAAAGGAACTCTGTTTGATTTTGTTTTTGCCTTTCCCAAAAAAGGAACTCCAGGTGCTCTTCTTAGAGTCATCAGGTTTGCTTGGAGCTTCCGAAACGTGTTCAGTTGGTTTTTCTTGTGTTTCCTTTGTGGTAACTGGCGGACTACGCATGGATTCCTTTTTAGCGTCCCTACGGCGGCTCCTATGCACGCAGCAGCAGATGAGCAACAGGAGCAGCAAGAAGAGCAGCGCCAGAAAGGCCGCCACATAGCCCACATAGCTCTCATCGTCGCAATCGATGCAGTCCTCGCCCTGTGCATCCTTATCCGCTTTGAGGATTTGTCCTTCGGCGTTGCTTTCGCTCTTATGTTGGCGCGGCGTGCGACTCTGTTTGCGTTCTGAGGACGCGCTCTTTTGTTTGTTCTGGGATTTGGTTTTGCTATCCTTGTTATTATTCTTAGACTTTTTGCTTTTATCCGCCGAGTTGAACATCTTCTCTTCGGGCAGAGTTTCATAGTCCTTGAAGTCGCCCATATCCGCCATGTGGCCGTCATCCTGTGAGGAGAGATCGTCTGCCTTTGCTTTAGTGGGGCAAGTCAATGCCTCGTAGATTTGCAGTACGCCGCCCAGACCCGGATAGAACAACTCATCCCGATAGTGCAGCTGCAGATTCTCACGTATCCAAACCCTGAGCTTTTGATTGTAAACCTTCGGACTCATGCCCTGGAATCGATAGCAATTGTTTACCGTCTTGTAGAACTTGACGAGGATGAAGGCGGTGTCCGGCGAGCGCAGATTGTAGATGCGTCGGTGCTTCAAGGGCAAGAAGATGTTGCTCAGGTAGCCATTGCTGTCCTCGAGCTCAAGGTGTGGCAGTGGCACAATCATCATCTCATTCTTCGCATCATCGTTCGCGCAACCATGATCCAGCAGGGCACAGCTGGCGGCATCGTCCTCCGTGCTCTGCGAATTGTTGAGTTTTATGGGCTTTATGTGGACATTCTTTAGCCGGGCGAGGATGTCCTGTTCGGGCATCTTCCAGCCATTGCCATTGGTGTTGAGCACCATCAGACACTCGCGATAGAGCGCCACCAGACGTTGCACCGTGCACAGCTTGAGACGTCCTGCGTAGTAGGACACCTGTGCCACCGGCACCAGATAGTACCTCAGGTATCCACCCAGAGCATCGAAGAAGGCGCGCTGCAGCAGGCGACGCGACTCGAGGTCCGACATCTGTTTGACCACGTGATTGACACTATTGAAGTACTTCATCAGGGTGTAGACAACGGCATCGCCAATCAGGTTATTCGGATAGAACTTGGGCACCAGCAGCTCGAAGTCCTTGCGTGCCGATATGAGTGCTATGTCCTCCGTAGAGAAGCAGCGCTTGGGATAGACTCCAAAGAGGTTGCTGCCCATGAAGTGTCCCAGCCCGCTTTCACACTGCTCGACGACGTTGCTATCGCATTGTTGTCGCGGCAGGGACGAGGACGAGGACGGTGGCTGCAGCTGATCCTCCAGCTCCAAATCGACAGCGGCATCCGCTTCGTGAGGCGAGGCAGCAGCATAATATGTGGCCCGGATGCGATCCTCAATGTTGCGCAACTGTTCGTTCTTTTCGAATGGATCGTCCTTGAGCTGTCCGAGCTTCTCCTGCCCCATGTCCTTGTTAGAGTTTAGCTTGTTTCTGTACTGATGCAGCTCAGAGCTGAGCATCGACTGCAGCGTCAGCTCGTTCTGAAAATCGTTCGGCACCTCCATCGTGGACAGATCGATGCTGTAGATGGGACAACCGCCGGGCGCCAGGAGCAACAGCAACGAGAACAGCACACAAATGTTCATAATAATGATTTCTTTATTGAGTTCTCACATTGTTTTTTTTTTTTTTGTTCCTCTGAAACTTAATGCGAAGCCACGTGACAGCAGTAGCTCAGCTCAGTGAATCAGCGCCAGAGCAATAGCAACTTTCCACTAAAGCCCAACTCTCGGACTCTTCCCTTGCAGCACGCGACACGGCCGAGATTGAGCGGAGCAATTTGGTGAACATCTGCAAGCTGGTGGTGAAGGAGCTGCTGGAGCAGTCGTTGCGCTATGGCCGCATGCTCGACTCGGATCACTTGCCGTTGCAGCACTTCTTCATCGTCATCGAGCACGTGCTGGGCCATGGCCTGCGGCCCAAGAAGGGTCTGCTGGGACCGCGCAAGGAGCTGTGGGATCTGCTACAGAGCGTCGAAAACTATTGCCCCGAGGCGCAAGATATTACGGCCAGTGTCAGGGATCTGCCCACGGTGCGCACGCACATCGGACGGGCCAGGGCCTGGCTGCGCATTGCACTGATGCAGAAGAAGCTATCCGATTACCTGCAGGCGCTGATCGAGCATCGCGAGGATTCACTGTACGACTACTACGAGCCGCACGCTCTGATGATGAGCGACGAGGTGGGTTGCCCTGAGTTGCACTCCGCTGTGTCTGCTGACTCCTCCCACCCATTCATTGCCTTTTAGATTGTTGTCATAATGGGCATCCTGGTGGGCTTGAACGTCATCGATTGCAATCTGTGCGTCAAGGAGGAGGATCTCGATTCGCAACAGGGCGTCATAGACTTCTCGCTGTATCTACGCTCCAGCTCTCGCAATGCTGAGCTTAATGAGGAGCCCAATGCGCCAGTCGCCCAGCTGGATGCCACTGGACAGGGCAATATGATTGCCGTGCTGGACCAGAAGAACTACATTGAGGAACTCAATCGGCATTTGAAGTGCGTTGGCCAGAGCTCACACAGTTCTGCTCAAGAAGTTTCTTAAGCATTCGTCTTTTCACAGCGCCACTGTGGGCAATCTGCAGGCCAAGGTCGAGTCCCTGACCACCACCAATGCCTTGATGAAGGAAGATCTGGCCATAGCGCGCAACAGCCTGCTCGCCCTGCAGGCCGAGAATCAAGCCATGCGGCAATCGGCCAGCCAACAGGCAAATCAAAGTCATTCCGACAACAGCTCCACGGGCAGCGGCAGCGACAAGGACAAAGACAAGGATAAGGACAAAGTGGACGGACTCAACACGCAGCTGACGGAGGAGCGAAAGCGCAGCTCCGAGCTGGAAAAGGAGCTCAGTCTGCAGGTCTCACTCAAGGCTGAGTCCGACATGGCCATGAAGCTGCTGGAGAAGGACATTCACGAGAAGCAGGACACAATTGTCTCACTGCGTCGTCAGCTAGACGACATTAAGCAAATCAATCTGGAGATGTACCGCAAGCTGCAGGTGCGTATGGACAAGGACGGACAACAAACACAACCTAGAGATGGTCGCGAGTGAGAAAGTAAGGGAAGAACTGTTAGGGCGTTACATTGAGTAAGGAATTGTGTTGAGGCAGAGGCTGCAGAGTGGAAGTAACTGGATTTGTAATCCACATAATGAAGAGTAAGAGATGGAGTCAAGATATATGATGTAGGAATATTTGTTCGGGAAGGTAGGAATTTATTAATGGACTTAAATGTGGAGTAAGAAGCAGAATAGAGAAAATATTAACAAAAGTAAGTTAAAGTAAACATATATATAGTATATAAATATATATGTTAAAGGCTTGAAGCTGGATAATGAAAGGATAACATTACCTTTATATAACTTTCCAAAGGAACTTGAACATTCATTGCATATCAAATGGGGAAACTCTCTTCCGACTTGATCTAGTGATCTATGATCTTTATGGCGTAACGTATCTATCTGAAGGGCATACCAAGCTTTATGTGTTTATGATCTAATTATGCCAACTTATCTAAAACCCTTCAAATTGGATATCGAGTGGCAGACAGAGGGTTCCTCTTTCAACTTGATGTGATCTATTTCGTTCTGGGGCAACCTATCTAACTGTAAGGTATCAATTGTGGAAACTTTTCCAACTTGATGTGATTTAAGATATACTTCGTTCTGGGGATAGCCTGACTATCAGTCTCAGGATTTCCTTTCCTCTTGCTCGCGTCCATCTCTATATCTACAAACACACACACACACACATAACATCCTCATTCATCTCACATTCATCTATCTAAATTCATTTGGTCGCCAGTCATTCGTTTGTTTTTGTATTTTACTTCGGTTTCAACTGTTTCAATTCAGTAATTCACACTCCCATAAACGTAATATGGCCGTTTATAAGACGCACAAATCAAATCAAACCAAATCGAATCAAATCAGATAATATCCCGTACTCCAACCCGTTTGAAATTCAATTAGGAATGTGAAGATGAACTCACACAGAAGGGCGAGATGGTCTCTCGTTTGCAAACGAAAGCCTCACAAATTGGTAACATTTTACAATCGCTAGAAAAGAAATACGAGTCCAAGCTCGTCGACCAGCAGCAGGTGAGCGCCGGCTGTGGCGGCGATCGTTCGCCCAACACGCGTCGCCAGCAGAATCTACAGAAGTTCGAGGCACTCACCAAGAAGCACAAACAGGACGCCGGGCCGCCCATGAAGCGACTGCACCTCAAGATGGAGGGCATACCGCCCTTCAATCCCAACAACTATCGCAAGTCGCCGGCGGGTGCAGCTTCGCTCCAATCGCAACCAGAGCAGACGACAGCCAAGACGCCCACATCTGCCAAATCCCTGAACGATGAGCTGGCCGAGGCGGCGGCTGCTGTCACCCAACACTTCAAGGGCGGAGGCGACGGCTCACGCAGCGACTACGCCTTGTCCCGGGAGCAGGAGGCGACAGGACAAGGCGACAACTAGAGAACGTCAAACTACATTCTATTTAATTGTTAAGAAGGCATTTACTTAATATACTACAGTGATCGCTCGCTAAACCAAATTCGATTCAGTTAGAGTTTTAACTGATTGAACATCCTTGATGTATTCAGGATTATAATAGATACTTTTGATCTATTCTGGAAGCAAAAATTAATTATTTATCAAAATATTATATAATGTATACTATGTAACACATATGCTTTGGCTGATTGATTGATTGACCGATGAGCTACACTTTTTCTATATCTTTGATTGTTTGATTGACTGAAGAGCTGTACTATTTATATATTTCTTTGAGTAACTGCTTGATTGACTGACGAGCTACACTATTTATTTCTTTGGCAGATTGATCGATTGATTGACGAACTGCCCTATTACTATACATGATTGACGACTTCTTGGTTGATTGACTGAGGAACTGTGCAATTATATATATTTATAAGTTTCTGTACTATTTTAATTTAACATTGATTTCGTTTTATAAGTACTTTGACAGATAAACTGATTGACGAACAATCAACGTGTTATCCAAGTTTCAAGAGTCAAGACTTTACTTTAAGATCTCTCAATGAAGAACTCATCTACAATTTATTTAGATAACATTTTTTTTTTTTTGATTTATTGGTTGATTAATTGACTGATTGAATCCTAACTCCAAGAGTCTTCTCTTCTGTATGCTTCTTCTTTTCTTTTATAAACAGTTTCTTTCATTTCAATAAGTTCCAATTAGCAAACGATCACTGTATTCAATCTATGCTAGGCAGGTGGACACCTATAAACCATTCAAGTACTAAATGTTGAGCTCTACAAGTCCCCCAATATATATATAGAAATATACAAATAGGTAGAGCTGTTAACCTAACTGTAACTCAAAGTGCAACTGCTTAACAATATGTTTATATGTTAGAACGAATATAAAATGTACGTTGCCTTTAGTACTAGTACTATATATATCTATAAATATACATAGTAACAAACTCATATGTTATAGATATATATATAACTATATATATAGTGCTAACAAGTTGTTGAAGATTCTGCAAATTATAAGCTATTAGCTGAATGCCCCAAGAGCCCCCTTAAGTATTCCAAGTATTCCCAATTGCATCGTGATGTATAGAGCTGATTTACTACATATATTATATCAAATATATTCATTCGATATGCGTATATACTCTCTAAATGCTTTAAATTTAATTTATATATACCAAAAATCAAGTCAATCTAGTCAAATAACAATGTAATTATATAAATATGTATGTATGTATCTATACATGTTAAAGGGACTACATATACATACACACACACATACAAACAAACACACATACACACTAATACATATATATACCAATGAAATAAAACTTATCCTAACTGGAGCCTTTCATTTCGTACTAACCCAAATATAATCGTATCATATGATGGTCGTCTTGGAAGAACTCGTACAAAAGATTCTCGCCTTTGTCTTTATCCACAGGATTGCAATGCCTCGCTGACCCACAAAACGGAGCTAATGAGCAAACTAGAGTGCCAAAAGGAAGATATGGCCAGCACAATTGAACAATTAGAGAAAAAGTAAGAGCAGAAAAAATAAATGAGTTGAGCTTATTGATAAGATGATGTTGAGTTTGATAGGGGAGGATATTTAGAGAAGCTCATATGATTCTTGGTTTGAAAAAAGTTCAATTGATTGATGGAACATTTGGAGAGACGGAGAGAATCTTTGAGAATCTATATGTTTAGGTTATTCATCATGAATATGGCAAAGGTTGTACTCTGAAGATTCTATTAACTAAAAAGAATATTTAGAGAAAAACTACTTCAGAAAACCCATATGAGATGAGCCTATTGATCATGTGATTCTTGGTATGGCAAGGGATCGATAGGTGTAAGCAAAATATATAGACAAGTGAATCTTTAGAGAATCCATATGAGTAGAACTTATTCATCATATGATTCTTAGTTTGAAAAAAGGTCTATTAATTGAGGAGAACATTTATGGAAGACAATCCTTAAAAAATCCATATGACTTTTAGTTATTCATCATATAATTCTTAATATGGCAAAGCTTTTATTAATTAAAGAAATGTCAATATATATAGACATGACTGAAGTGCTAATAAGATTTGAAGCATCTAACTATATTAGATCAGAGAGGTCTACTGCTAGAATATACAATTTTCGTGACAATTTCATTATTTAATGTGTATGAAATTTTATAAATTATTAATTAATAGTCAGCTAATTATTTGTGGATAATTATTTTAACATAGCTAGTAGATAACAGAAGATAGTCTTAAATAATTTAAAAACTTGAACTAAGAAATACAAAAAAATTAAAATAAATTCGATCGACAAGTTTTCAGACTACCCTCGCACTATAAATACACACTCAATCTTAAGCATACGCCCCTTAAAATGCGAAGTATTAAAAAGTCTCAATTTTCCTCCCGCAGATGGACCAATGATAAGAGCAACTTGGGCGAGATACTGAAGAACACCTCGCAGACGCTGTCCACGCAGGTGAGCGCCAGCGAAGAGCGGGCCGCACGCGCAGAGGCTGAGACGCGCATCGAGCGCGAGTGGAGAGTATCACTGCAGGAGAAGGAGCAGAAGCTGAAGGAGAAGATTGCGACGCTGCAGATGTGCGTGAAGGAGCTGGATGAGGAGCGGCAGAAGAACGACAAGCTGAAGCTGGACTTGGAGAAGGTGCGCGCCCAGTGGTCGGAGGCGCAGACAACGCTCGAGGAGCTGGGCATACAGCTGAGCGTTAGCAAGCTGAAGATCTCCGAGTTCCAGGACAACGAGCGACGTCAGCTGCAGCAGCAGCGGCAGCTGCTCTCCGGTTCGTCCCAGTCGCTGCAGCAGACGCTGCCGGAGAATCCGGTCAGCACGCCGGGCATATGGGCGCCCGATTCCATAGCCACTCACTGCACGGCCTGCACCAGGGAGTTTAATCTGACGCGCAGGAAGCATCATTGTCGCAGCTGCGGCGAGATCTTCTGCAAGGCCTGCTCCGAGCATACCCTGCCGCTGCTCAATGCCCAGGGTCAGCCGGGCCGGCCGGTGCGTGTGTGCAATGTGTGCTATGCGGCTACCTCTGGCAAATGATGCACAACGAAGCTCATTTCTATACACAATATTAAACAACTGTAGGCTATTTACACATATAATTTGTTATAAACAAATATTGTTCAACGTAAATTTTTTGTGGCAAACATTTATTTTCGAGCGGAAATTCTAAACGCGTCGGAGTGTTTGCAATAAATGTATTTTTATACTCCTATCATTTGAGATGAAGCCTTATTAAGTGTTAAATAAATACACAAATTATATTATTTGCGCTTTTTATTTGGTTCAGTATTATTGAAATGGAATTTTAATTTTGATTTTTTGTAACAGCTTTTGGCTGTATGCGGGTGCTGTTAAATTAACAGCTGTTCACTGGTCACCTTGCATTTTGGTATTTTTATGGTATTTTGTGTGTTATCGATAGTTGATCAACTGTTGGAGTTAATGGCAATGCAGCCCTGCGGTTTGGTGGCAAATTTGAAATTTGTAAGAGAATAATATATGAAAAACATTTATTGTTTTTATATGTAATGCAAATTATTTTACTGTATATATTGTATTATAATTAAAAAGAAAACTAGTTGGAAATATGAAATATCTTTCTTGACCATTCTCTATTAGATATCTTCACTTGTCCCTTAGCATTGTCCACCCGCGATCTGCGTCCATTTTCAAATGAAATCGAAGCGCAAAACTACAATTAGGACGTACTTTTTGTCAGTCAATTTGTCGGCCATTATACAATGCAAGAGGACGCAGTTTTTTTAATTAAATCAAATAAAATTCACAGCTGGCAGCGCACGAAATGAAAGAAAACTACATAAATACAGCCCGCGGGTCTATAAAAGTTGTCATTACCATAACTTCAGGGGGAGCGAGTGAGTGAGAGAAAGAGAAAGAGAGAGGGAGAGGGAGAGGCAGAGCTGTATATATGTATTAATAAACCCGATATTTGGCTGGGAACCACGCGCCCTGGCCCAAGCGCAAGCCCAGGCATATGGACAGATTCGAGAGCTCAACTAATAACAGTTGCCCTCGACGAGCTGTCAAAGGGGCGTTTATATCCACGCAATTGTAGTTGTAGTTGTAGTTGTTGTCGTTGTTTTCACACATAACTGAGGGTTAGATAACATAACTGGGCGGGTTGCTGCTCAGCTATGCAGTTATGGGGGTTAACTCCTCGAAATCGGAAACAGTGTTCGCTGACACATAAAAAAAAAACAATGGCTGGGAAGGTACTCAACAAAATTACATAGTATATGGATTGTATATGAAAAAAAAAAATGAGAACAAATTGGATTAAATATGAAATGATATTGGAGAGACATTTGTCATGGGTGGAATATATATAAATTAGTATATAAATATCGGCAGAGCTTGTTAAATATTGTTAAAATATATATAAATTAATATGTAATACAGTTTGTCAGCTTTATATATAAAATATATAATATACAAACTATCAGCAGTAGTTAATATTTATAAATAAATACAAAATATAATCAGAAACTTTATCAAACAATTTCTTCTTTATATTGTTTATTTAACATATTTTAATAATTTTTAAAATTTTTAATATTTTTATAATAGATCAAAAACGCTACTAATTTCTCCACGTGTACACAGAGCTGAGCTGCGATGAGGCGCCTCTTTTTTGTTGTTGTATAATAAATTATATAGACTCAATATGTTGCGATGTTATTATATGAATTAGCTGACGGAGTGTCATAGCCAGAGTCAGGCTGCCTGAGGAGCTGTGTGACCTTGTTAATGTGTGCACAATGTGACCAGCTCATATTACGCAGCTCAAGCAGCATAATCCCCCAGCTAACGAGCCCTTAAATGATGCCCATTTATGTTCGGGTGTCAAATGGAAATCGCAATATTGTATAAATATGTGCGAGAGAGTGTGAGAGTGAGTGAGTGTGTGTGTGTGAGTGTGAGTGTGTATTGTTTCTTGAGCCGTGTCACGGCAATTGTTTGAAATCGGAGCATCCGGCCTGCCTGCCTGCCTGTTTGATTAGATATTTGCCAAGTCTGTGCTAAATTCCAAAGAAATGCTTTTGGCGTGTGTCAAATGACGAACAGGATATTGATACTCTATATATACACCTATCTATATACATATATTCATGTATGTGTATATATGTATGTGTGTGCGTTTGAGCAATAATTCGATTACAATTACAAATAAAATCAAAGATCTGCATATGACACCCAGCAAATCTCGAAATTCTGATGAACACAAAAAACTTTTTGCTGTGTGAAACTTTTTGGGGCACAAAGCTTCCAGCTGGAGAGCTGAGGAGCTGAAGAGCTGAGGAGCTGAAGACCTGGCCACGTGCTAGCTGGAAATGGCTTCCCGCACTCACCCACGCCACGTATATCAGCAAAATGTAATTTCATGGCTCGACAAACTCAGTGAAATACATGAGAGTTCAAAGTTTCAGCTTGTTGCAAAGCCAAGGCAGAGCCAGGGCAAAGCGTAGCCATGCTGGCAGATTCTGGCCGCAGGACTTGAAAGCGCCCGGAAGTTATTTAATGGGATTTCTTTATGCCCAAAGATACGTCAAAGATTGTAAGCAAATTGTCTTGTAAAACAAAGATCCCAAAAATATATTCTATGCGCACGGAAACAGAAACAGCGAAAGACAGTGAGAGGGAGACAGAGAGATAGCTGGCTTTGCTAGTGGGCGTGGCTGGGCAAAGGATAAGCCCAACAATTGTTGCACACACTTGAAATTAAATTAACTTTTTTCTCGCCCCCTGTCCACGCTGGAGTGGCTGCTGCGTCGCTTTGTTCAATGCCTGCTGCTGACAGTTCCAAATGGAAAGCGTTTTTGGAGCTTGGGCAGTGAGAGCGCTCTCACATTCTCCCCCTCTCTCTCCCTCTCTCTCTCTCTCTCTCTCTATCTATCTCTCTGTCTCTCTTCTGTGTGTCTGTGCGGCGAGACCTTTCCAAAATAGAGACAATGTTCGCTGTGTTTTCGATGATTGCTCAAATATTGTCTTTGGCTGCGGCACAAGATGTTAAAGCACAAGTTCAACTGCGCAATGCACAGCAACAACAACAACAACAACAACAATATTAATAATATAACAACAACAACAACAAGGAAACATAAAACAAACAAATCGCACTCGGAATGAATGAATGAGGCAATGACGCAAGGAAATCTCATTAGCCGCGTGTCTTCAAGTTTCATTTTTAATTTTGTACACTTTTTGATCTACCCTCTCTCTCTCTCCCTCCCTCTCGCAGCCTCTCTTTGTACCTACTACAGTGGGCACACATGATATTTGTACACCTGTACACTGAGAGAAAATCATATTGTTCTTAAATAATATGCTGCAGAAAAGTAAAGAAAATTTAAACAGAATTTTTTTTATTTTTTTTAATTTTTAATTATTTATTACAATATTTTATTTACGTAAGAAATTATTTGAAATTGTGTTTTAGAGTGATATTTTTAACACAGACATTTGAAAATATTCTTACAATTTAATTTAGATTTTGAAGACGAGGAAAATTCAAAAATTCTTAATCTTAATAATTTTTTAATTTTATTTAATAATAATAATAATAATAACAATATTAATAATAACAATAATAATAATGATAATAATAATAAAACTAAAATTGATGCTAAACAAAATTCCATTTCTGTTAGATAAAAGGGGAACTATTTCCAACACTAAAAAAGTTATAATTTACAATCTATTATTTTCCCTTTAAATTACTTCAATATTATTCAATATTACTCAATATTACTTCAATATCTTTAATCAATTAAATATTTTTAAATTTGAGTATTTTTTTTTAATTTTGTTAAATTTATTGCTTTTTTTTTGTACTACCCACGTTTTCTCTGACTGTATCTACTTGTATATTCCACATATGTACATATATGCATACGCTCACACAAATGTATATCCATATCTATATATTCATATATATTTTCGGTGGTCTTGATCAAATAATTTTGCGGCCAATGCACAGCAAATATTTGTCAACATTTTAAGGCACTTTTCTTTTGTCTCTCAATCGTCTGTAAGTGGCTCAAACCCGCCGGCAGCCGCTCGTCCCCTCGACCCCTCCCCTTCTCCCCCTGTCCGTTGACAGGCAACTGTCACTGTCGCTCGGACAGGCACTGCAAAGGCTGAATGCAAAGCAGTTCATCGGAACTGGCTTCTGGGCAGCGCTGCTCACTTGAGCACTTGAGTCGCACAGTTGACTGTGCCCGGTCGGACTCATCAAAAGCAAAGAAACATGGCCAACAGACAACAGAGAGAAGTCAGCAGCCAACGGCAAGTAAAGTAGCCAAATGATCTGGCCGCACTCTGTTGGCCTGGCCAGCACTTTAAAGCCAGCTAACGGCTTGCTGTTTGCCTTATACTGAGCTCTATGGCTAAGACTGCGAGTGCATGCGCCTTGACTTCTAACTGAGATCATGATCAAGTTGAAATATATATAGATCTATATTTAAATGTATGTATATATGTACATATATGTGTATAGCTTAAATTGAAGTCACATTTTATGGCGTCTGGCTGGGATACCCTGTAAAAGTAGTCGATTGACTGGCTCGCTTGTGATAACTGCTCTATCAGTCATACTATAGTTACTATATAATAAGCGAAACATATAGTAGATGATATCATAATAAGCATAATATATGGTAGATCATATCATAATAAGGGAATATATGTATAAAGTAGATCCTATTGTCTTTATAATCTATAAAGTGTGCTTATTAAATATTCTGAAACTAATTAAATATTGTTATTTTGAGTTAGGATTAATGTAAAAATATAATAAAATAAGGAAAAACCTGAACAGAAATTTCATTCATTCTGAATCTCTATGCTTCTATAAGAAAACGCCTGAAAATAGCTCTAAGAAAGCTAACAATCTCATTTAATCTGTATCTATATGATAATATAAGAAAATATCTGAAAATAACTCTATGACAGCTACTAATCACATTCTTTATCTGAATGCTTCTTATTTATTAATAAATATTTTCTTTAGGTTAGGTTTTATTTGTTGAAGATCTATTGATAGAAAGCAAATTGAGTTTCAATCCTTAAATTGTTTCCATTAGGCTTCAATCATTAAATCTTCAATAATTTTCATTTCTTTTAAATTCCTATAACAAAACTTTGACTGCATATCCTATAGACATTTCGTCAAAGAAATCGAATCCTTTGTATATTTCAATTGAATTCAAATATTTGCTTAGAGAACGCTGAATAGTATTCACTGAATACTCAAATAACAAAAGCAAAGAGAATGCTTGGTAGGGAAATCCAATATATCAGATTAGATGTTAGATATATCTAGCTATATCTAACTACAATAACAGCCAGATTTAGCCTATTGCCTAAGATATCTTTCTTTACATATTTTATTAATAATTATTATTGTTTTTTTGCTTGTTTTCCTTTCATTGTTATTCAGTTTGCTTTGTTGTTGTTGTTGTTGTTGTATTAGCTACTGGTTGTCGCTTGCCGCCGCCTCGACTGTGCCTGCTCATGATTATTACGAGAGTATTTCTTCTGTTTGTACTGGGCTATTGGCCGACCCCTCGGCAGTACGCCGCGCCGCCCCTGGGGCCTGCTATAAAGTGCAGCTCATGCATGGCGAGCGGCGGCGACGGCGACGGCGACGGCATAATGGACATGTTTCAGCTTTTGTTGGCTGAAGAAGTTGTCGGCGCGGTACGAACTAATTTGCATATTTGGCCCGCAGTAAAAACACTTTTTAAGTGGCCACCCAGCATGTGCGTGTGTGTATGTGTGCGTGTGTGCGCGCTTTAAACAAAGTTAAAATATGAGAAATTGCCTCTGCGCAAAAACCAGTAGCAACTACTACTACAACAACAACAACAAATTCTAGCCATTTACAGTTGCCAACGCGGCAGACTACCTGAGCGTAAGCCAAAGAGTGACAGAGCGAGCGCGAGCGAAAGAGAGCGAGCAGTGCGAGTGGCTGACTATGTGTGTGTATGTGTAGAGCTGTCCTTGTGCCGCTCTCTCGCACGCACAAGGTCTGCTGCTGCTCTCTTCAGTTTGGAAACTTGTTTCTTTTGCGACCAGCTGCCAAATACAACATTGTAGCCGCTTTGTGTTCATATTAAAAGCGTCTGTGCGAGTGTGTGTGTGTGTGTATGTGTACGTGTGTGCGCGTGTGTGAGGTGAGAGCGCGCATTTAGAGGCGGAGCTGTGCGCGTAGGCGGAGTCTAGAGAGCGCAAAGAGAGCGCGCAAAAAGGCAAAAACGCAGAGAGCGAGGGAGAGCACCAAGTGCGCAAAGCTTTTGAAAATGTCGCCGCTTCTGTCGCACACGTGACTTTTCATATTGATATTCTTGTTGCCTGTCGCAGCGACTGCTGCTGCTGCCGCTGCCGTTGTTGCTGGCGTTGCCGTTGCCTCTGCCGCTGCCGTCGTTGTTTGTTTCAATTGCAATAAATTTGTAACATTCTAATAGGCCAATGCGACCCACTGGCGCCCCAGTTTGCGCCACAGTCCCAACCCCCAAGCGACTTATGTACACGAGACGAGCCGTATTACGGCTATCGCTGTAAACAGCGTGATTCGAGTTTCGGAATGTTATCAAAACAAAATGGCGAGTTTTTAATTTGTTTTCTGATTATGTTATTTTATGCTGTGAAGCTGAAATATTAAATATTTTTATATTTTTAATTTAATATTGTAGAAAAAGTTGTAGTAACATGAATATGTAGGCATGATCTGATTGTCTGAACATAGATATGTACGTATATCAAATTAAATAGAATTCTAAAGACTATAAAGGAAACAGAAATCATTGAAATTAAATATTCTACTCGTCAAAAGTTATAAATCATATGAAAGCCATATCAAAACGTTTTATAATATGAAATCGGTTGTCTATAAACACTTGATGAAAAATCTAGCTTACATAACGCATACATACATATGCACATACATACATATGTCTGTTAATACTACTATCCATGCTCAGATTTCCGACATTTCTTTTATTAAAATTGTATATTTCATTTTTTTTCGAAATTAGTTGATGAATATTATTATATTTTTCAATTCAATTTATTTCACTCTTTAATATAATGGTATCTTACAATAAGTTAAGAGTTTAGACTAAGAACTAGGCCTTTTCTACTTAGATATTTATTTATAAACATGATATATGGCATATAGGTATGTACATACATACGATGACATAATTATGAATATTATTATAATTTATATTATTAATACTCGCTTGAACTCTCTGCAAATAACCTTTTCCCGCTGACCCTTTGAAAAAAAAAAACTCCGCGAGCAACCGATCGCAGCGATCGCCGAACGATTTCGCTCGCGCTCAGACAGAAACTTTTTTCTTTGAGTTGTTTTTCGTTTCGGTTGCGTCGGGACTTTTATGATGCGCTCGCCGAAAATAAAAGTCTTTTGAGTATGCAAGCATGGACATGCGCATTTACGATTTGAAATTGTTTAAATTTGATTATATTCCATACATTTAGTCCACATATCCAAACTTTTGGGAACTATCCATATGTATGTATTTACAATTTAATATAAGTATGTGCAAATGTGTGCATATATAGATAGATTTCTAAGAAACAGTTAACAGCAGACACTAAACTCATTTCACATTTCCATGACCAGCTGCATTCAACTCTCCATTCATTGAAATAATCTTCATTAATATCAAGTAAGTTAATTTAATTCCTCAAATCAAATGTTTTGTTTTGTTTACAATTGAGTAAACATTATCGTAAACAATTATTCCATGAGAGCTTAGAGCTTATTAGGGCTTAGGACTTACGGCTGCAGTTGAAAGGCAATTGGCAACATGCCAAAAACAAAGGCAACTTTAACAATCGAGAGCAGCTGCACGAATCCTTGAGACATGCCCCGGACGGCTGCAGTTGCCACAGCAGTTGACCTCCTGAGGCGCCTCCCAAAGCCCCCTTCCCCCTCAGCTCTGTCCAGCTATACATGGCCAAAAGGCAACTAACAAGCACTGCCAACTGTGTCAGTTGTGTTGCGTTGTGTGTGTGTGTGTGAGAGTATATGTGTGTGCGTGTGTGTATCGCCTACGCTGCCATGCCAACCAGCGGCGAGGTCGCAGCGCAGCTGAGGCGCCAAAACGTTTTTGGTTGGCTGTTCCACAGGCGAAGCTCTCTCACACACACATACACATACACACGTGCGCACACACCTAAAGCCGAACAACAACAAAAAAGAAATTGTGAAACAAAAGCAACAAAGAAAATGAAAGAAACCTCAAACAACCACCAGCCGCAGCCACCACCACCACCACCAGCAGGAAACAACAAAAATAAAACAGCCAACAGAGCCAACCGGGACCCGCTCCACGTTAATTCTGTCGCAGTCGCTGCCACAGTCGCTGTCGCAGCCGTCGTCGCCGTTGCCGCTGCCGCTACCTTCGCCGTCGCTTCGAGTGCACAAATTTGTATACAGTACCAAATTAGATTTTGAAACTTTTCTCTTAATTGCCGAAACTGCGGCGAGCGCTATAACTGCTGCGAGTGCTGCTGCGGCTGGCGCAGACGCTAACGTCGACGGCGACGCAGGCAGCGCACTTTGTGTGTGGTGGGCAGCACGCTCTCAATATTATTTGCAACCCTCTGCTGCCGCTGGCTCTGTGCGTGTTTGTGCGTGTGTGTGCGCACGGGGCTTTTGTATTGGTAAATTGTTGCCGTCTGCCGCCATTTGCCTGGGCTGCTCGCATTGAATTCAAATCAAGTTGAATCAGTTGCAACCGAGTGCTCCGTCTGACATGTTCGTCGCGCGTCCGAGCTAAGAGCAAAGCAAACGTGAACCGTGAAATGACCTGAAATGTGCCAAGCAAATTATTTATAACCTCAAAAATATCAAACGAAATTCAGTTTTATAAACAAACTCTATCAGAGAGAGAGAGAGAGAAAGAGTGTGAGTCAGTGCGTGTGTGTGCGTATTCCATATTTGAGTGTTTTCCCGTTAGTGCGTTTGCGGCATGAGTTTACCGTCGGGCGTGGACATGCAGAACCTAATGTCACAGCATCCCGTGCTGGGCGCCCTGCCGCCCGCCTTCTTCCTACGCGCCGCCTCGGAGCGCTACCAGCGCACGCCCAAGTGCGCCCGCTGCCGCAACCATGGCGTGGTACGTCCATCTGGCCATTTCCTTTCGTTTCGGCCGACTAATTATCCTTGCCCATTGCAGGTCAGCGCGCTGAAGGGCCACAAGCGCTACTGTCGCTGGCGGGACTGCGTCTGTGCCAAGTGCACGCTGATTGCGGAGCGGCAGCGAGTGATGGCAGCACAGGTGGGTTGACGAAGAGTTCCGTTAGTGGTCGCATGGGTCCATCTAATGTATCAGTTTTGCCTTGATCTGCCATTTCAGGTGGCGCTGCGACGCCAGCAGGCGCAGGAGGAGAACGAGGCGCGCGAGCTGGGCCTGCTGTACACCTCGGTGCCCGGATCCGGGCAGCAGAATGGCAGCGACAGCGTCACGCCCAACTCGCACAGTCCCACACACGGAGGCGGTGGCGGCGGGGGTGTGGCTGGTGCGGCACCAGCACAGAACGGCGTGTTCCACGGCGGCATACCCTCGCCACCCAGCGATGGCTACGAGGCGAGTCCCACGCCCAGCCACCAGCAGCAGCAGCAACAGCAGCAACAGCAGCAACACCATCAGCATCAGCAGCACCAGCAGCAAGCGTCGCGGCAGCAGCATTACAATGGCAATGAATCCGACACGGATGGACGCACTCGCTCCGAGCATCTCAGCGTCGGCTTCTCACCCACACGCACCGAGCTGGACGAGAGTCCCGGTAAGTCCCGTAAAGTCCCGTCAAGTCCCGTTAAGGCCCGTACACAAATATGAAATTATTATATTTACGCCTTGCTGCCCGCCATCGCAAACAACGGGTACTCCAGCCACTGCAGCCCATGTGTGCAGCTTCATACCCGTTACCCGTTACCCGTTACTCTCCCCCTGCCCCTCGACAGGCGCTTCAAAGTTGGCGTAAGAAAACGCCCGCCGCGAATTCCCGTTTTCGATTGTCAAAAGCGCAGCGGCGCATAAAGTGCCACAAGTCCCAGCTCCACACACCCATGTGTGAGTGTGTGTGTATGTGTGTGTGCGGTCTGTAGGTGTTTGTTAACACAAGGGCTTCCCAGCCAAGGCGTTGCCCTGCACTCGATTACAACAACTTCTTCAACCCAGTCAGAGTCGCATTTAAGACTCCCAGCGAAGGGGTTCACAAATTGAAACAATTTAAGGTTTAGCTGAAGCCTTAAAGGAATTGTGGACTTTAATCTGAACCATTCAGCACTGATATTACATGCAGTTCCTAGTGAAGGGAAGAGTTCCCACAAAGGGAATATGTCTACTATTATCAGTTCTCTAAGTGATCTGAATAATGCTGTGATCACAGCTGAAAACAAAACATGTCGTTAAGATTTTGCATTTCAATGTCAGCTCTTATATTGCGATTTTTCAAAATATGTAGGACTTCCAAGCGAAGACTTTGAATCTGGTGAGAATTCGCAGTTCTTTATCCAACTGATTCGGCATATTCGAGCTCTGTATTTATATTTATAATTGTTCCTATTATATGAAATTTACAATTCTCTGGCGACAACAAGAACATTCTCTATTCTCTATTGTTTTAAATCAATAGTTCTTATTATTATTGTTTTTTTTTTTAATATTTTTTTTCTAGTGTTTCAGTCTATACTATACTATTATTAGAACTATAAAAACTGATGTGATTACTTTAATGATGACCTAGTTCTTATAATAGCCGACGGGTAGACAAATGGTTATAGAGTAAGATTAAAAATATAAGAATATTTCCGATATCAGCTCGATTCTATGCCAATTCAAAAATGTGTCTAAGCCCATGAAGAAGACATGAAATATCACATAAATCCCAAAGACCCTATAACTCTTTCTATGTCTGTCTATATCCCCATATTTTATTTAAAACTCTATAAAACTCTTTATAGACCCTTAAGACCCTATAGAGGCCAGGTATTTGTATATCCTTTGCATTACATTCAACAACCCTTACTTATGGGGCTTTAACAAGATTTACATAAATAACATGATATCATCTTGATAGTGTTGATATAATATTAATAGTCCCATCTCCTGCATAATTATATTATATAATAGACTCTATATACCCCGGCTATCCGAATATCCTTTGGATTACATTCAACATATTTTTATTACCTTATCTAGACTTACAAATAAATGAACTTGACAATATCTCATCATAATAGCATTGAGCTATCATCAATACTCCTATGTGCTGCATATACTATAGTCCCAACAGATCCCTGGTATCTGTATATCTTTTCCATTCAATTCAGCATCACTTGCTTTTTCAACTCTGTCAAGATTCACAAATTAAAGAACTTGACATGATATCATTACAATCATATCATTAATACTCCCATCTACCCTATAAATATATTAGACCAGCTCAATCTAGTAATTTTCTCAGCTTATATTTCACCTGTCATATGCCCACTCTTTAGGCTCTACCCTTGTCCGCCTTTGGAAACACTCCAAGTGAGCCTCGTATCTGATCTGATCACTTACCCTAAAGGCTATAATAACTGTAATAACTGGGCTCAATGAACAGCCTATGAAAACAATCAAAGGCAACATTATCCGATACAAAGCAGGGAGCAGAAACAACAGTCAACAGTTGCAAAGTCCGTGGCGTGGAGCTGCTCAATGGGCCAATTTGGTGAATCTGGTTAAGATTGTCAGTCTGCAGTCTGTAAGGCAACGCCGAGCTGAGGGCGTAATGCGAGACGGGCTCGCTGTCGTCCCTTTTGCCCTGGCGATGCGTGTCCTGTCGGGAAAGGAAAACACGACGGGATTCTCACGCGAATCAATCGAACCTGTTCGCTGTTTATTTGCACTGAAACTCAAGACGATTTCACGCATGAATTTACAGGAACAGAAAAAAAGACCCAGGTGAACAGAGGAATGTTTTTCCCTATCTCTCTTTCTGTGGAGGCGGGGGCGAAGGCAGCAACAGGGGGGCGCAACTTAATTAAATTTTCACTGCGGCTTCGTCAACAGCAAAATCAAATAGACAATAAAAAAAAATAAAAAGAACGAAAAAAAATATCGTATAACTTGTTTCCATTTGTGCACAGGCAGCGGATCTCCATGTCAACGCACCCTCCTCCAGCTGCCAATTGATGAACTCCAGATACTCCAGAACTTCACTTGTGTTTGCGATTCCCGTGATTAAATTTTCGTTGTCCTCTTTTGCTTTATTTGATTGTCTTCCCTGTTGCATTTGATACTTTTATTTGTTTTGGCTTTTCTTTTTTGTTTTTTTGAAGTGGAAAACCGCACAGTTTTCCCACACATTGGAATGATTCCAAAACTGAACTTCGGCTCTGTTTGCGTTTCGTTGCAGTTTCCAAGCGCGGCGCAGCGCACTCGAATGAAACCGACCAGGACACGGGCTCCGAGTCGGGCTCGCCCAGCAGCCCTCGGCCCAAGGTGGCCGGACTCTTCAACCTGACAGCCAGCCTATCGCCCGCACGCACCGGCCCGCCCAGCTCGCCGGAGTCCGACCTGGACGTGGACTCGGCGCCCGACGAGGCCACGCCCGAGAACCTGAGCCTGAAGAAGGAGGACAGCAACTCGCCGCCGAACACACCCGCCGAGAATCTGCATCTGTTGCGCTCCTTTGGCAACGGCCATGCCCAGGGCTTCATGCCCTATCACCACACGCAGTTCCTGGCCGCGGCGGGGCTGCCCACCCATCATCCTGCGGCGCAGCTGCCGCTGCAGCAGCAACTGCACGCCCAGGCCCAGCACCAGCAGCGCTCTCCGATCGATGTGCTGATGCGCGTCTTTCCCAATCGCCGGCGCAGCGACGTGGAGCAGCTGATGCAGCGCTTCCGGGGCGATGTGCTGCAGGCCATGGAGTGCATGTTGGCTGGCGAGGACTTGACGCAGACGCCGCCGCCTCCGCCCCCGACACAGGTGCCTCCCTCGCCGCCGTTTCCCATGAAGTCCGCCTTCTCGCCGCTCGTCCCACCCGCCGTCTTCGGCTCGCCCACCCATCCGCATCGCTATCATCCGTTCATGCAGGCGCACGCCAAGCGCTTCCTGTCCGCCCCCTATGCCGGCACGGGCTACTTGCCCGGCGTGCTGAGCAGCGCGGACATTGAGCAGTCCGAGTCGAACGGAGCCAGCGGCATGGCCCTGGATCGCAGCAGTAATGCAGGCGACTCCCAGGATTGAGGCACCGCCTTTAACCTGCTCTACGAGCCATAAATACCCAACCCAGTTGATCCTTGTTTATAGGGAATGCGAAGCGACTCGAATCGTAGCCTAGCGATTGGTTCATTTCTTTAGTTCGTAAGCGTCGTATCGTAACACTGGTTATACTCGTACTCCTAGGAACAACCCACACATATATATATGCCTCTATCTCTCTTTCTCTCTCTGTCTATCTCTCTCTTTTTCTCTTTCTTTCTATATATAAACTGAGCAGTTAGGCATGACTGTGAATCGTGTAACTGTGGCATGTTTATCACTCGGAAGTATTGTACCATATGTTAAGAGCTAGTAAGATACGTTTAGATCAAATTAACATTATTGAGATTATTGTGTAAAGAATCATATAACTATGGAGCTACCTATATGTACCATATATGCAGATTAATATATATATAGATCCACATATATATATCATACCATGTCTTAGTTAATAAATTACAAACACTGTGTTAAAGTATTTAATAAATTTAAAAAAATAAAACAACAAATTCCAGTAAAATGAAGTCTTTAACTTGAAATATACATACGTATGTATGTATGTGTGGGTTGTTTATGTGTGTGTGTGTAGGTATGTTTATATGATCCATCTGAGATACTGTATCAAACTAATATGATCAATATGGACTTGTTTATATAACAAAAAATAGCACCTCGACCCCATATACCCTATATAGATGTTTAAGGCAAGACTTCATCGATTGGGAGTTATATCGTTGTTAACATGAAACTACTATATTGATATCTATCTTATTTATTCTTTCAAGCTATTACAAAAATTTTGAAATATATGTGAAAAATAAGGCAAAGTATGAGTTGAATTGGATCTATTTAGTGCCCTTCTATCTAATCCATGACTCCATTAACTGTCATTGTTATCATTTAAAAAACTGTTTAATCTACAAATTAATTTATATACAATTCCTATAGTCGGACTATATGAGCAGAAGTTTTTTAACAATTCCTTGGAAACAAGAAAATTAAAGTTTTATTAATATATTTTTCTAATCCTTAAGCTGTCTAAGATTATTGATTATTGACTCCAATATCATAAACAGTTTGCCTCGCATAAGAAATTTTTGAGAAAACTAAGAGAATATTTTGGGAATATTTCCGTACTCCCGTCTTTTCGTTTTTGAGTTCAGTCATTGCAAACATCCATTAATAGATTTTAAATTTCACACATGATAATGCTGTATATACCCAAAGACGCTCACTCACTCAGGTCTGCCCATTGACAATAGCTCGGAAGCACTACCAGCCTGCCAGCCTGCCTCAATGTAGTCGCTTATATCACTCGCAATTGTAAATGAACTGATTAAGAAACATTTGGAGCCAAGAGTTTTACATTATAAATGCATTGATTGAAACACTACAGAAAAGAAATTTATTCCAGGGAATTATAGTTCGATGCATTACGTAGTCTAAGTCAACTAAAGAGCTGCAACGACTAGGGCTCGAAGGGGGGAACGCTGCAATAACCTTGGACCTGTGGGCTGCTCTTGTAGACCGAGGAGAGCAGATGATGATGGTTCACATGGCCCGGCATGAGGGGATGCGAGTGGGCGGGCGGCCCGAAGACGGCGGGCGGAACCAGCGGCGAGAAAGCGGAATTCATAGCTAATGGAGGCGAGGCAGACAGCTGCGCCAAATCCTCGCCAGCCAACATCCACTCCATGGCCTGGAGCACGTCACCTTTAAAGCGCTGCATCACCTGCTCCACATCGCTGCGCCGGCGATTGGGAAAGACGCGCATCAGCACATCAATCGGAGAGCGCTGCTGTAGCTGCAGCTGCTGTGGATGCGGATGCAGATTCGGATGCTGCTGCGGATGCGGATGCAGTGGAGGATGATGTGGGGGCAGCCCAGCCGCAGCGGCCAGCAGGTGCGTGTGATGATAGGGCATAAGGACCTGGCCATGGCCATTGTCAAAGGCACGCAACAGATGCACATGCTCGACTGGAGGAATTGGATCGCTGAGCCCCTTCTTCAGACTCAAGTTCTGAGCTGCAGCCTCGTTCCGTGGCAAGCCGACGTCCAGTGTCCACTTGTTGTGGAATCTAACCTGTTGTTGCTGCTGCTGGCGCTGGCTGCCCGTGCGCCCACTGAGCAGCGTGTTGCTCTCGCCCTGCTGCGCGGAAGCCGTGGGATAGCTGTAAGGCAGATGTTGATGCACCAGTCTGCCGTTCCTCTCCAGCGCCTGCTGGCGATGCGAGGCGACCTGCAAGGCAAACAGCAGCCAACTGAGATTCGATAGGATTATGGGTGTGGCATCTGGCAGTCAACTCACCTTGGCAGCCATCCGCCGCTGGCGCTCCATGACGAAGCGACACTTGGAGCAGACGCAGCTGCGCCAGCGACAGAAGTACTTGTGGCCCCTCAGAATGCTGATCTACAGAAGACAAGAGCGGATGAGAGTAGCGCGAGACGAGGAATGGACAGACCTACCCAGCCATGATTGCGGCAGCGCGCACACTTCGGGGTGCGCTTGATGAACGCAGGCAGCGAATATTGCGGCATGATCTGTGCACTATATATAGTCTCTGTACTATATATAGTCGACTGTGTCGGACGCAGGTCCGAGCACGACTAAAGGCTGAAAACAAGCTGCATTTCAATTGTTAATGCCAATCAATGCAGTTCATATATGTAAATATATATTAGCATATATATACATATATTCTTTATATCGTTTGCTGCCAGCGAATCGACACTTAAGAAACCTTAAAAGCAATTAATTAAAGACTGTTCAAATATGCAAATGCCTGCAAAAGTCGCTGAAGACTAAGTGTATAGGTTTATATGTAGATATCGACTTGACTCAGCTATAAAAACTGATCAAGAATATGCACATATATACTGAATCGAACCTGAAACATACTATATTGTTATTATTTGATAAGTTTTTTTGAAGACATGGAAAAAAGTCCTGAATATATAGATATATACCTCAGAGATATTTATCTCAGAAATCTATCAAATCTATTCAACAATGTCTTCGCCCCTGTCCTTTCGCAGCAGGACCACTAAATTCCCTCTGTAATAAATCTAACTTCGCTACAAAACTAATTTACTTTTAAGTCTTGAGTTCTAAGCTGAAACTTGCACAAGTAATGAAATTCGTAATCTTTACGAGATTAACTAAGTAATAAATATCAATTTCAATTCCAATTTCAATGAATAATCGCATTTCGAAACGTGAGAAATTCGTTGAAATCTATTAAACAAATGAATATTCGAATGATTCCAATTGAATGCCAGCCGAAACAATTATGGGATTATGATGCGATGCGAGGGCGTTAGACCACATCAAATTTATCTATCTATATGCCACTATTAACAAAAACTAACGGCACACGACGATATAAATGGAAAATGTTGTGGAAAAGTGTGAAATCCTTTTTCACACACACATACACACACACGCACACACTCGGGCGACACACAAACAAAATTTTATAATAAAACTAATACAAACAATGGGGATTAGATGCGGAGGGGTCAGTGGTCAGTGGTCAGGGGTCAGGGGTCAGGGCTCAATGCTGACCAGCATGATGAAGCTGGTTTCAGCACTAAGCATTTGAGTTATTTTACAATGGACCAAAGGACTCGTTGGACAATAATATCGGTTACACGCATGCCATAGTGCAAATTACAAAACTATTTTGCGGACATGGGGCAAAATGGATAACAAAATTAAATTATTGGATATCAATTTGATTCCAATACCAAGTGCTGTCGCATTGTGCGGCAACTCGAAAAGTCAATAACAAAAACACAACATGGTTCTGCGAGTGTGTGAGTGTGTGTGTGTGTGGTACAATGCGCTCGCTGTATGGACACCATTGTCAGTGGCTAACAATGACGGGGTGGTCTAATGCTAACCCACAGCACGGGCCCAGCCGAGTGGACAGGACAATAGGCAGCAGGGCAGACAGCAGTTCGGCCCAGCGGACAGCGTTCAGTCCGTCCGGCAGCTTGCCGCTTGCCGCTTGTTATTATCAATGAACGAGAGCTGTCGATAATATCTTAGAGTAGCGTTCCATGTTGGCCAAACAATGCCGGATGCTGATGCTACCCAAGGCAGTCGAGACGGCGGCAACACATGCATGTGCTCCAGTTGTTTGTATGCCACAAACAAAATGCATACAATGTCAGGCAAGGAGCTGCAGGATAATGGACAATGAATTAATAGCAGGCGATTACGCCAAACTGAAGCCAAACAAACAAGCCAACCCAACAAATAGATATTTAGATACGATAGGTGGCCGGCTGGTTAGCTACACAGAAAGAAAATATCTTTTAGAAATGATATTCAATAGTTTCCCATATTCATTATAATGCATATTCATGTCATTCTCATTGATATTATATCATGATTTTTGTATTCATTGTCATTATCATTATTGTGATATCGTTATTTACATGATGATGATCGTTATTATCATTATTATCAATATTATATTATTATATTATATTATATAATATTATATTATATTGTCATTGTCATTGTCATTGTCATTGTCATTGTCATTATCATTGTCATTGTCATTGTCATTGTCATTGTCATTGTCATTGTCATTGTCATTGTCATTGTCATTGTCATTGTCATTGTCATTGTCATTGTCATTGTCATTGTCATTGTCATTGTCATTGTCATTGTCATTGTCATTGTCATTGTCATTGTCATTGTCATTGTCATTGTCATTGTCACTGTCATGGTCATTGTCATTGTCACTGTCATGGTCATTGTCATTGTCATTGTCATTGTCATTATCATTGTCATTGTCATTATCATTGTCATTGTAATCAAAGATATTCATCATCAAAGCTATTATATCACTTTAAATATCATTATTAGTATCATTATCATTACCATTATCATTATTAATTAGATTTGTTTCAACAAGAATCAAAGTAGACTTTAACTTTAAACCGAGTTTTTAATTGGTTTTCAATTCGATTTCAATGGCAGTACAAATATTTTATTGTGTAGCATAACTGGGAAGGATTGTGACCTCCGGCAACTTCTGATTCTGCTGCAGATGCCACACAGCTCTTGTGGCTTTGCATAAGTGCCGTCAATTAAAACTCAAACAAGCCAACCAGCCCAGCTCTACCTTTAAGAAATGGCACATAGTACCCCATAGACCCCAGGGCTGCCCTTAAGAGAGACAGAGTAGGCCTTGCCAAAGGGTTACTTAACAGCTTAAATGCCTAGACATATGTTTTTCACCAAAATAATACACGAGGGTGGTCCTCGGGGCAGACGGTCTTTGCTTTTCTCTCTTTCTCTCTCTCTTTTTCGCTGTCTATCTTTGTCTCATTCTTGGCATTAGTTTCATTTATTTGTTATTATTTGCTTTGCCAGATTTCAGTTTTCAAATGCATTCGTTTTTTTTTCTTTTTTCTTACCCCCTCTTGTTTTCACAAGGCAAACATTAAAGACGGAGACGGCACGGTTTTTGGGATTGGAATTGGGTAACCCAATCTGCGGCTTGTCAAGCAATGGGTCATAAGGCTACATGGCAACTAATTTGGCAGGTTCCCCAGTTCCCCCGCCTCTCTCCAACTCGCGTTGTTTTTCCTACTTTTTTTATATTTTTGTTTTTCCAGCAGATAGGCAGATGAGAGAGAGAAAGACAGAGAGAGGTAGAAAAGACAACAAACGCCATTTCAAGTAGCGAACGTGTAAAGTAGGTGGCCCAGACCTTTTGCCACAACAAGAGATACCGCCAGAGACGCACAGTGGTGTCCGCTTTATATGCAAATTGTAAAAATACATTTACTATTCTTATTATGAACGAAATATCTGAAAATGTATATGGTTTTCGATTTAAACTTCCTAATATCATAGCTGACATAAATCTATTATTATTATCAGTTATTAATATCAATAATTTGAACTTTCTATCTTTCTAGTCATAGTCTTATTGACCGCATTATCTAGCCATCTGCCCACTGTGCGACGTCAATGAGGCTAGTGCCGTCAGCTAATAAGCAGAGTGTCCACAGTGCATCGCATTGGAGTAGAGGCCTGGGCCGCCTGTTGAGCAACTGACACGATGAGAAATCAATTTTGATGCCGCCCAAGCAGACAACAGATCATAGAGCATACACACATCTATCTACATAGTACATGGCATATGGGTATATGGTGGTACTATATCTGTGTGATTTGAATACAGTAGCTGGGCTAATGGCTGAGGTTCTCCGGCTGCTGTTCTTTGATGCACTCAGTCGCCTTTTTGTTTACACAGAAATTCATAATTTACATATTGTTTTTTACTTTTTACTTTTGTTAGGTTATGTGTGTTGTCTTTCAAATGATTTTTAACATTTGCTTTCTTTTCATTCAGTTGGTGGGGGGCATGGGAGGAGTGGGGCCTGCTCTCTTGCCCTTTTATGCCTGCCGACGCGTCACTTTGATTATTGCTTGCCGTCGCATCGATCTATGTTTCCGGAAGGCAACTGTACCTCAACTACAAATTTTTTAATTCCCGATTGAGGGGGTGGGTTTTATTTTTATTTCAATGTTTTTTTTTATTTGTGTGTTTTTTTGTTGTTTTGCTGCTTAGCTCATTGTTGGGCCATCATGAGTCCTCGTCAGTCGCCCGTCAAAGTCCTTCGCTCTGATTTGTGAACTCTGCATAAAAGTCACGTGTTGTCTCTGCGGTTGACATGGCGTAAGGGCAGTCGGCGAGGGGTGCGAGGACGGGGTGCGGGGGCGTGTGCATGGACTAAGTGCGATAAATATCTAAATGCATCGCTTGGCAGGGCGTTTATGTTTATAAAACAGTTTACCAGGCTGTATATATATATATATATATGTGTGTGTGTGTGTGTGTGTGGGTGTATTGGTGCGTGTTAATTGACAACGAATCGTGGCTCGAGTGCTTTGTGCAGGACACGTGAGACGGCAAACGGGCATTGTGTTAATTGGCACGCGCTTGCAAAGACATGCAAAAGTTTGGCTCTGAGATGCGTTAACTAAGTCAAATGATAAACAAATTGGATTTGAAAAGTAGCTTCATGTCATTAGAATACATAATGGGCGATGCTCATGCTCAAAAATATGTAATAAAAGATAGTTAAGGCATAGCTTAGCGAATTAACTATCCGTTAACTATCATTCATTACATCTAATGAGAGAGTGTCATATATAATACTTTCTCAGTTTAATTGTAGATTACTATGAATGGAAAATAATAGGATATTATTCTTTTTCTTAACAGTTTTTAAGAAAATCCAAAAGATTACCGATCTAGTTATGCATAAAATATTTTTAAACTTTAATGAACGTAAATATTGCGAAGAATACCATTCCTTATAATTCATCAACAAGTACTATGTACTTCGATTCGCTTTCGCTTTTTTATGTTCATTAAAGTTTAATAATATATTTTTTAAATATTGTTTATTTTGTAAATATTTGATGATACGTATAATTATACCAATATTAGTTCTTCTCCTTCTTAATTAATGATAACTATCTCTCCTAACTAACTCTAAGCTTTACTCAACGAATTTTTTCAAGATCAAATAAGAACATATGTATGTATGTATGTATGTACATATGTGTTTGTGCTGCCTCTCTTCTCTCCTCTCTTATGCCAACAATATAAAGCTGCAATTACAAATTATTTAACACTGAAAAGAGAAGAATAACACAAGGCAAATAATATAAGCAAAAGTGCGCACTATTGGATACTTGATAATACAAAGGCAGCGACAAAAGGCGTGTAAAACGAAATATACAAAATACAATATGCAAAATAAATGCTCAAAGAGTAAAAAATAAAAAGAATAATAATAAAGAGCGGAGCGCGCACAAAAATGGCAACGTAACTGAAGAGCTACTTCAAAAAAAGCTGCTAGCGAAAGAACAAAGGAGCAGCCGGGGGAATGTCGGCTACAGGAGCTCAACAAGCGGGAGTGAGACAGAGCGCGTGCGAGAGCGAGCGAGAGAGCCGGGCATAACAATACAGTTGAGCGCCGCAAACAAAGTTAAAGGAAATAAAGCAAAAGCAGAAGCGAGGAAAAAAACAGTACATTTGAGAGAAGCAATATTAAAATAAATTGCAAGCCAGCGAAGCGGGTCATAAAAATAGTCAAAATGAAGGCGGCGACAAACTAACCGAAAACAAGCGGCCAGAGCGAGACGGGCATACACGAAAAGCGGGAGAGGGCATGGCGGCAGCGGGAAGCGTGGAAGCGAGCAAATGATAAAGCTCAAGTGGACAGAAATAAAATATATAAAATAAACATGTCGGAATGTGCGGAGCATGTGTGCTCGACTAGCTGATACCCAGTAGAAGTGGAAGTAAATATTTTAGGTTTGTTTTTATGTGAAAGGAACTTATAATCTTAGTAGGATAAAGTGATTTATAAGAGTCATAATTAAATTCATATTTATGTATTTGGTTTATATTCACTTTTGTCCAATTTGATGATACCCTCTGCAGTCATATTCGAGTGTAGAGGGTATATCAAACAATGCAAGAAATACATTTTATTTTGCAGCTTTTGTATGGGAGCTGAATTGGTAGCAGCAGGATCAGCCCCTGCGAGCAACCGCCCCTGCCTGCCACCCTACTGCCGCCCCCCGCATCCCTTCGCCCAGCAATCACAATTGACAGGCAGCGAAATACGAAAAAAAAAGGATTCTCGGCTTTGTCCTTTGTGTGCTTTGTTGATCGAGTAGTTTTTGTTTTTATATTATTTGCGGCCTCAAAGGAAATAAAAGTGTATGCGTATTGTATTTAATATATAAATGTGTATATGTGTATGTATGTGGAATATGTGTACATATAATTATGTGCTAAATGTAGTTGAGTGTTGAAGGGTTGTTCGGTTGCGCAGTGCGTAATGTGTGTGCGTGTGTGTGAATTGTTTCTGTCAATCAGCAGCTCCTTTTGTTGCCGCTGAAGGATACAACGTGATATTGATTTCGAGTTGCGGCAAATACAATGGCTGCTCACACACACACGCACACACACACGCTGCAGAGCAACCAATGAGAAAAGTTTCAAATATACGAACTCCTCTCTCACACACACACATGCACAGCTCTTTCATGTTCCTTGCATAGTTTCATAATTACAAACTGCAATGGCGCAGAATATAGTCCAGTGGCACACCAAGCTCTGACCACTTGGCATTGCAACGCCTTCTGCCACACACACACACACACGCGCACACACACATATTCAGACCTAACTGTTGTGCGGCATGCGACTTATTTCGTCCCTCGCAGCTGGTGACAAATTTCATTTAAATGTGGTTAAACGCTTGTTGGCATTGCACAGCAACGGGTGGTTCAGAGCGCAAGTCCTGCCCCGCCCCAGACCTTCGGTTGAAACTCAATTAAAACGGCATTGAAGTCATGCAAATTTCGTCTTTGGCTCAGAAATCGTTGCCCTGAAATTCTTTGGCAACTGCTTCGACGGGCCCCCATATATCTCATCTCTTCCAGCTGATTCTTGGCCCTCTTCCATTTGGAATTGTTAACAATTTGTCAGAGCACATTTGAGCTCTCCCGTATCGAATTGAGACAATGGGCCATCGATTCAGTTCATCCTTTTTTCAATCCTTGCTGCGGAATGTCTGCAATTTACGCACATTTTTATTCAAATTTTGCCTAGTGTACAAATTGCTGTTACAAAAAGCAATCGAAATCACCGAAAATGGAAAAATTCAGATAGATAAAGAAAAAGTATTTTTATATTGAAAGTCAACTGAAAATTAGAAGACATGAGTGCAATGTTTTCGTTATGAGTTCGTTTTTGTGAATACCCTGTAAAATTAAAATAATCTAATCTATACTGATCTATAAATTTTAAGTTTTGATAGACATCGTTTTGATATGATCTAGATCTGGAAGCTTCAAATTTCCTTAATTTTATAGTAATATATCTATTATATTTATAGATCTTATTGATCGAAACTGCATATATCTCCAGAAATGTATATTGGATTTTATCACATTTTATTTATTTTTGGATTTTAGTTGCGATTCTATCTATACCATCTCCATGATCTCAGCAGTACATAGAAAGTTATTACCATATGTAATCCATATAATATATATGACATCACCTTTCTTGTTTCTAAAGCTAAGTCAAAATTTAATACCAATTCACATATTAAATGCCCTTATGCTAAATTTTCAAGTTAAACAATCCCATGTCTAACAATCCCCATTCGTATAATCAAATACAGATATAATGTTTTAAAAAAAGAATATAAAAGAAGCAATCGCTATCAAGCAGCCCATTAACGACTTCATATCAAGGCGGCAACTATGCCGCAAACCACATTTGCATATTTATGTACATTTCTTTGCCTCTACTTTTTTTCGGTTATATTCGCTTTGGCTGGCAGCCGCCAGGACATTAGCATTTCTGCAAAGGATAATGTGCGAACAACTCCGTCCTGCCGTCCTGCCTCCCTTTCCGCCTGATGCTTTGTGGAAGCAAGCGATTTGGCATTTTCTCTGCTCGCATTTTCACGTACTCGGCACATGTGTTGGTATAAGTGCGTGTGTGTGTGCGTGTGTGTGGGTGTGAGAGTGTGGGCATGCGTGTGCTTAAGAGCCTCGTTAACAAAGTTATTTTGTCTTTTATAACTCGACTATTTGGTTCCGCCTGTCGAAACATAATTTGCCATGTGCATGAACTATATACAAATTACATACATCCCAACACCCGATGCCTGGACGCCTGATGCCTGACGTCATGCGGCATGACATACATAAAGTTCCCGTTCTTTTTATATGTCATAATCTCGTAGATAGTAGGTGAAGTGGATATGATGGGTTACTCCACGCAGAAGGTACCATCTTAGTTTCGCTCCCACAGCATAAAGAAAAGACCTGTTCTACGTTTTTAAAGGTGATTTTTCTCTACTATATATTACTCTAAAACTGTAACACTCTATCTCTCTATCATTTTGTCCGACTGTCTGTCTACTTCCTCTTTCCGCCTCTGCATACTCTATATGTCTAGTTCACTCTCTCTATCCCTCTGCCTCAGAGTATTTACTTCTCTCTACCTTTCTCTACATCTCTCTGTCTTTCTCTACCTCGCTATCTCTTTTTCTCTTTCTCTATCTCTCTCGCTCTCCTATGCTTTTGTTTGTACTCTCTCATTCCCTCTCTCTTTATCCTTTTTCCTTTTTGTCCATTCCTATCTTTGTTTCACTCCCCAATGTATTCTTCTCCTCACATATAGAATTCATAACTTTTCACAAACTTCCACTCAATCTTCAATGGGTATTTACAAGTCGATCCCTTCCAACTACATCCGTTCAATTTGTGTTTTATTGTCGTATGTGTGTACACGTACTACACAACTCATATCATGTTCCGGGCAAAACGTGCCGGCATCCGTGGCGTATGCGCAATATTAATAGTTAGTTCGCTGAAACATGGCAAATTTTTGGCTTGTCATTCTGTTGCAGCCCACGAAAACCGCATCAATAGAACACATCCTATCCATACGTGGCGCATCATGTATTGTGGCCACGCACAATTAATCTATTGTCGACGCATTTAATTGAATTACGACGCACTGCAAATATCAATTACAACTGCAATTAGGCGAACAAAGAGCGGAAATATCGTGCCCCAAGTGTTCCACTTCGCATTTTAATTGAATTACAATTTCAGAAACTCAACGCAAACGATTTCTTCTTTCTTTCTTTTTTGGGCATAAATCGTAGATTGGTATAGATTGGGTGCAGGATGCGTTGCAGGGAAATTTAAGACGGCGCGCAGGCGCACAAGAGCTGCCCGAACTCGCAGAACTCGCAGGACTCGCTTACAACTTTTTAACACATTCGTACAATGGGACACAATGGCTGCGAGTAGTTTCCATTGTGCAGAACAAAATGGGCCACTCGCGTGTGCATTGTATACGTACACATATACATCTATATATAATACTCTATAATATTCCCCTCCGGCTCGGCATATTGAATTCCAAACAATTGGAACTTATGTGTAAAGTATACATATACAATACATAAGTTTATATATTCAAGTGATTCGCGTCGCTTTGGCTTTGTGCGCGATTTGATTTCTCTTGAAATCGCGGGCGCAGTCTCAGTCGCCGTTGACGTCGCCGTCGGCGTTGACAGCGCAGCAGCAGCAACAGCAACAGCTTTTGCCCGCGTAGAGCCCACTTAATTCCAGGAAATTTAGTCTTTAAATGCTGCACATAATTGTTCCCTCTCGAGTTGTGGCCACTTCGCATTGTCGAGAGACTCCAAAGGCTGCCAGACAAGCAGGAAAAGACGGTTTTTTTTTCCTCTTCTTCTGCCTCTCTTACTGCCAAATGAAGATTCCATTTGCATTTAGAATATCAGAAGTATAATGCTATAAGGTTTAGTATATGATACTAGATATATTTTTATGAGAGATAAATTCTTTAATTATGGGAAATTCCAGCATTCTTAAAAGTTTAAAGGCCTGTAGGATTCTTTCAATTGCATAATATCCGTGAAATAATATATTTTAGTATTCCTCTAAAAAGTTTATATAAAGAGTCTATACAGTTTAAGTCAACCTATAACAAAAATTGTATATTTGTTTTAAATTAATCAATGAGCTGATTAAATAATAACTATAATTAGTCGAATGGTTTGAGCAACAGTAAACTCACACTATACTATCTACTTTATCTACTATCTACCTCAAATGTTTATACATGCCTTTGAAAATTATCGATATTTTCTAGTATACTTAGTGATAATACATTGTAATAGTTCTGTAGTCTATTTATATACAATATATGTATGTCTGATCTTGTTTTAATTTCGTCTTTCAGAAAAAAGTATGGTTATTATTTTTATACCCTGAGTCCATTGAAAAAACCAGAAAGAAGAAGAGCTGAAAAAGAGTTGGGGTTCTAAAGAGGAGATGTTAGTTTTCATATGTATGCAGCAGAGACAGCAGAAAATACTCTGATTGGTCGCTAGCTGATAGAGAGTTTAGCTTACGCTAACTCAGAGAGAAGCTTAACAGTTGAGCTTGACTTCGAGTGGTAGTCTCGCTGCTCTATATAAAGGCAGCTGAAGATGAGAGGAGCTGCTGATTGCAGCAGCAGCAGCAGAAAGTGCTCTGATTGGTCGCCCAATGATCGAGGGGGAAGACTGACTCAGAAAGAGGCTCAAGAGTTGAGCTTGACTTTAGTGGAGCTGTCGCTGTCGCTGCCCTATATAAAGGCAAGCCTGCTGCAGCGCAGCTTCAGTCGCATTCTTCATCTTCTGGTGGTCAGTCGTCCAGTCGTCCAGTGCAGCGTGGTGCTTCTCCTCTTCTTCTGTCTGTTGGTGAGTATTAAAATTAAGGTTAAGTATGTTAAGCGAAAATGTAAAAGTTATACTTCTAATGTTTATTTAATGTAAATATAATAAAGTTAAATTTAAATTTAAATATTTTTAATTATTATAACTATTACAAAGAAAACGATAATTTAGCAAATGCAAAGCAAGTCTTCACATGTACAAATATCAAGGACTTTGGCATTCCGTATTTGCGTTAAGGCTATTTTTTAGTCAGACAAGCCCGACTAGCACTTCGACTTCCCCTCTAACTTGAGTTGTTTAAATATAGATGTGTTTTGTGTAATATAAAGTCAGGTATATATTTTGTATATATTAACTAGAAAATATAATAAAAGGCTATTTACATAGCGAAGTTTCGTGTAATGCATACGGGAATTACGTAATCTTTAGATTTTGGATGTCGCGCCCCATTCGCTTCACAGGCCTTAGGGTATCTCCTAGTCGAGCAGTCTCGGATAGATCATCCTTGTTAAAATATAATTTTAAATTAAAATTTGCTACTTATTAAAAGTAATTCTAAAAATTCCCAAAAATTCCCAATAATTCCTAATACTTTCCCAACACACTTCAAAGCTCCAATTGTCTTCCATTAATAAACCCCCAATGAAATTCATCTCATAAACTCGAGCTGAGTCCACATTTCACGGCTCGCATTTCGATGTCCTTCACATAACGAAGCACTGTCACAATTTCATTCATCCAACGTCGACGTCTGTTCCACAGAAAATGAAAAAAAAATATCACGATATAATTTTCAATTTCCAATGGATTGTCCTCAGCGCCCAATAACCAATAGACCCCCCTCCCACAATGGAGCCCCGTCCCTGGCAGCACTTGAGCATAATTCAAAATGCCAGCAAAACATATTCTTCATATTCGGAAAGGGAGCAGAGAGAGTCGAACTTTGGACTATGTGCAAAAGTATTTCGAGCGCAAATATCACACTTTGACATTGTCTGTGTGGGTCCATGCCGGAGCGTTGGCAGGTCAGGCTGTGCGCTCTGGAGGGTTTGCGGTTTCCACTGCCACTGCCTAGGCACAATTACGAGCCATGTGCATTGCCAATAAACGTCGCGCCCCAAACCCACCAAGACCGCACTCTTGTCGAGCGGAAGCGCCGCGGGCGCAAAAACACTTTGTAATACATATTTAGTCAAGCCAAGGTGAAGAGATGTGAAGGAGACGGAGAGGGGGATGGGGCAAGGGACGAGGGGCGAGCGGGTGTTGGATCTGTGGCAACAACTCGCGTGTCAAAAGGCAAAGCTCGAAATGGGGGTTGACTGCTGCCTGGTGACTGGTTGATTGAGGGTGGCTAAAACGAGGTGGGGTTGGGCTGTTAGCTGGCTGGTTGGGCAATGTCTGTCACTGACACGCCACGAAATATATACATACATATATATAGCAGCTATATATATATCATTTTGGCCCATCAGCATTTCGTCACGCAAAGTGTGTAAATAAGTTCATCAAAAATTTGATTGAGCGACCCCTTTGCGGGGCCAGGTGTGCCGCCTGCTGGTAATTAAAGATCTTGAGCAGAAAGGTAACAACGATTTAATTCAATTGGTTTGCCAAACACAAATCGAATTTGGAGAATGAAATCAAATGTAATAAAATTCGTGCCCTCAAGCGGACACACGAATTCGCACAATGAGATCCTTCATTGTGTGCTTATGCACCACTGGCAAGGATAACTGTCTGACTGACTGGTCCTTTGCCTCGTCCTGGGCAAGACAAATGGGGGTGCAAATCGCACACACACACACACACACTCACACACACACACACAGGCTCAGCGCTGACCCAAGCCTCGTTGTTGTACTCGACTCGAGCTGTAACGGATGCATTTAATTTATTATTAGAATTATTTATGACAAACGTCGTCGGGGTTTGAGTTTGGGTTTGAGTTTGAGTTCGGGTTGATAAAAAAGCCGTTATTGTTAAGTTTATTAGAGCAGAGAGCCAGCAGCAGTCGCTCAAAGGGGTGCGACAATGGTTGCCATCAGCACTCCAGCTGGTCACCAGGCAATGGAAATGTGTGTGACTTCGTATAATGGGCTTTAAGTAATTCCTGATGGATTACTCGACAGTGGGTGGCAAGCAATTTGATCAGATTTAACTTTAAGCAGTTCAAAAATCAATTATATATATGTGACATATGGTTCAAGGCGAAGCTGTCTCTGTTTTGGTATTCAAATTATTTGGCTATGATATGATATAACTTTAGTTAGACAAATAAATGTATTTCATTCATACAAATGTATTTCATTCCAGTTTTCATTCACAACAATTATCCATAATATTTCCAAAATATTTTCTCCACTACTCTTTCATTTCGTTCCACTGTAGCATAAAGTTTCAAACTTACAAAAAAAATGTAATGAAAGAACGGAATGCAGATAGAAAGTCAAACGGAAAACTGGCAAAAATGATCAAAAACAGCGCAAACGCATAATTCATGCATCAGCAACAAGGCGAAAGTCCTGCCTGGTAAAGGACACTCGAAATAAATTGCCAAGCTGCCTGACCACACAAAGCGGGCACAATATAACAACTAGAATAGGATAGGATACGATAGTCACGGTCACAATGGGTCAATGCACACACACATACACAGATACACACCAACTCACACACACTTGAGCTGACAAAAAGGATAACAATTGGCAGAGCATTCAAATATTTTTGTAACTTGCCGCAAAGCCGAAGCTGAAGTCGAAGCCGACGCCGAAGCGGAAAACTGAAATTTGTTTTCAATTTCATGGAGAAGTGAAATATGTTTTGGTGACATTAAGCCGTCGGTATCAGGATTAGATGCGGCCGCCTTGCCCGCCCGGACAATAGTCCTTTATGTGCGGCACGTGCTCATCGTTTTGCTTTTCAATAAGTAGCAAACTCTTTTTTTAAACATTTGAAAATGTTGTTATCCAGCAGCAGGAGGCGGGAGGACGCGAGGGGGCGCTGCACATGTTGGTTAAAATATTTTTCAATTTGCCATTTGATGTGATGTGTTTGGCATCCATCTGGCAGCATTTGGCTGCAAAGGATTAGCGTCGTCCTGATTGTCACCTTCAATTTGTGAATTTCTGTTGGCAGCGAGCGAAAGTTTCCTTCCTCCTGCAGCCAGGACATATTTATGCAAATTTTTCTCATTACGTTGTCGCCGGCTGCATTGTATGGTTGTTGTTGCTGTTGTTGTTGCTGTTGTTGTTGCTGTTGCTGTCTTGTTTAATTCAAAGTTATTTTCCAAGCGAATTTAATTAAATTAAATATTCAGCACACGCTTCAGCGCCTCTCCACTCCACTCCTCGCTTAACGTGGCCAACAGCGCTTTAGCCACCTTTTGGGCGCCTGATTTGATCTCATTTTAATTAATAAACACTTATGCGTTTACCTCTATACATATTTATGTATAAATATTTTGCAATTTTACACGTTTTTAGCCAAACCAAGTAATCCTTATTCGTAGCTTAGCGGTAATTTTTGAAATTGATTGCGTGTACACTGAACGAAATCTAATATTTTGTGCTCCAAATGAGGGAACATTAAATAGAAATAGGGATACCAGATATGGTATACGGACAGATTTACATGGGTAGATCAACTCAGCTTTTCATATTTATCTTCAGAATATATAAATTAATATCTGCCACGCCCCCGTTACCTGCTAAACTCGATTTTATAAATCTATTATAAAGTAGAAGATATTGAGATATAGTTATACTCAATTGTCAAGACCCAGTGGACTTAGATAAATATGTTAAAAAATCTGATCACATTATAAGAAGAGTGTAAGAGTATTAAAGATTTTCTAATGAAACTTTTCTCCAAGACTTTAGCTTCAAAGACATTCACTTCTTAAATAAGCAACATTTATGAACAAATGAAATAATACTATGTATGTAAATCATTATAATATAAAAACATCCATCCTGATCTATATAGAAAATTTAAGGAATTTCCAATTGAGTCTGTTACTTGGAAGCTGGAAAGCTTTGCAAGTGAATATCTTGTTGTAAATTGCTCCGTTAAGTGCAGTCTGAACAATTTCTTTGTCAAACAATTTTTGATGAAGTTTATCAGGGAAAAAGTTGAGCGTCTGTGAGCCAAGATTAGAGCACCTAACAGAAACCGCAGAAACCACGACACAGAGCAAGACAGAACCACTAAGAGTGAGAGTGAGCGAGAGCGAGAGGGAAGCAGAAGGCATCACAAAGCCCAGCAATTATGTTGCACAAAGGAATTTTGGTTTATTTGGCTGAAGGCAGATCTGTTTTATTTTTGAATACAAATTACAAAGCACACGCCGCTGCACACAGACAAATGTGGCGGGCTGGTCGGTTGGCGGAGAGGGCTGGGAGGGGCGTGGCCGGGTATAGGGGCTGTTAAGAAGTCGGCCATTTTGTTTGTGCGCCGCGCACAAAGGAAAGCAACAGCAGCAACAACTACACACTACAAAAGCCAAGCCGCAAGTCAAGAGGCGCCAAGAGGCAAGGCCTAAAGCGACCTGGCCAAGCCCGCCCAGGGAAGAGTCGCTTTTAGTGCGTTGCGAAAATAATTGTGGTAGAAACACGCTGAAAGGTATTTGGGCTCTTCCTGGCCCTGGCAACACAAAGGTGTAACACACAATAGCCGCCATCTCGAGCAGCCTGCAAGGCGCTACGCAATTTGCCTTCTCGCGCTGTGTGTGGCATGCCGCAGGCCAACAACGGCGGCAAAATTGCAATTTAATTGCAGTTAAATTGCACACAATTTGCCAAAAATCAGCAGCACAAACGCAAACACAAGCATTACAAAGAAATCAAAATGCATCAGCTGAGGGCGGAGGGCAACCTTTGACCTGAAGTGCTCGTTGGCTGGCTGAGAGACTGACGATCTGACGGATTGACAGACTGACGGACTGTCTAGTTGCTTGTTTCGCAGGCTGCTCGCTCGAGTGTAATAAAAGGTTCAAGTAAATGTATCTAAAGGATACGCATGTGCATCAATCTCCCTCTGTGATTGTGGGAAGTCCAAGCAGGTTGCACTCGAAATGCTGCTTCAGATGCGAGTTTATGTCTATCTCATTATTTGTTTGCCATTTCGGAGCCAGCAACTCATGAGAATGTCCTGGGGCCCCCAATTTAGTGCTAGACGAATAAACGCAAATAAATAAATAAATAATCGAGGCTGAGCTGCGGCGGAGTGTACGATTAGTAAATACCCTGTAATTAGAGCAAACAGCGATAGCTGTTGGCAGAGGTCTTTAATGGAGTTATAAACACTTATAGTTAATGTTTTCTAGTCCCCCAGGATACATTGCATATTATTATGCTACTGATCGATATTTATCGTTTGTAGAACTATTATCGAACGAATCTATGGTTCACTGTAATACTTAAAAGTATTGCATCTGAATAGTAGGGAATAGTATATGAAACTAATTTACTGAGCATCGATATTAATCGATTTGACATTTAAGGTGAAACCTAAACAAAATAAAGCTCAATTGAAAATTTCTTTCGGTATACTTCTAGTATTTAATTTGTATAAAAACATATTGTATATATATATAAACAAAACTATCTTTGTGGATCATCTCAATTTATGTATACCAAAAATACCAATTGTTATCGATTTAAAGGACGAAAAGTATATAAAACAAAGTTGTATAAAGAGTCTAAAGAGTATAATTACAATAGATAGACTATATAGAAATATAAAGAGTATGTATACAGAAAATAAAAATGCATATAATCATATATCATATCATACATATAATCCATTTTTCATTACCTTTATCCAGTCCCATGTACTCTGATTTTTTCTACCTTAACAAGAGCCAAGAGTTGCCTTGCTAGCTAATAGTAAATCATATAATCGACCTACACAAACTACTCATCAGATATCATATATGCCCTTCTACAACACAACACAATGACAACAGGGTATATACCCTGTAGAAATCGAAATGCATATGAAAAATGAAATGATAAATGCAGCGAGACAATTTGATGGTTCTCAATAATGCTCAAGTGGCTGTTATTGTTGTGGCTGGCATCTGCGATAAGTATCTATTAGCAGTCCCAAATGCTGAGTGGGCTAATTGCAGCAGCAGCAGCGCCGACGACAGCGGCAGCGGCAGCGGTTCGAGTCGAACATCTTCTTCTGGGCTTTAATCTTAAACCCTTTTCAGAGCGCGATGGCAGCTGGCAGCTGGCTGTGGGAGCCGGGAGGCAGAGCGTTCGCTTGGTCTGTCATCACCTTGGTTATTTAATTTGGTTATTGTATTCATTGACACAAAAGCCAGGCCATGCTGTGCTGTGCGCGCTATGTGTTTTATTTTCTATGCCAAGCAGCCGGAGGCCAAAAAACAATGATGCCTCGGGGCAGTGTGTGAGCGCGCTAAGCCAAAGCTCTGCGCCAGCAAATATGTTTCTGGTCGAGTTTATGAATAAAATTACACGGCATTTGCTGGCAACCAGGTCAGCCCGAGCCAGAGCCAGAACCAGAGCCAGAGCCAGAGCCAAGAGTCAGAGTCGGGGGCATATATCAACGCCAGCAAAAGGATAATAAGCGTATCCACTTAGCGGTTGCCAGGAGAGAGTGCCAAAACACGCGGTCAAATGCAAACGAACAATGAATTGAAGGAGTGTGAGTGTGAGTGGGTGTATGACTGTGAGTGTGTGTGTGTGCTGGGTATGCGCCAAAAAATCCTTTAGCTGTAATCAAGCGTAAAATAGTACAATGAATATATCTACAATATATTTATAACAATGGCCAAATTGCGTGGCTGGGGCGAAAGCTGCCGATTGTCAGTTGGAAAACAAAGGGATTTTGCAGCGCACGCAGGTTAATGAGTAATACGGATAATGCTGACTGAACGAGAGAGAGAGAAAGAGAAAGCTAGAAAGGGCGAGAAAGAGTGGGAGCAATGTCGAAGTCAACATGTGAGTTGGAATGTTTGCCCGTGTCTTGCCAACTGTCGGACCAATGCCAAGCGAACGTCGTGTATGTTGGGTGGTTTGGGTGGCTTGGGTGGCTTGGGTGGTGCGAGCCACACATTGCGTACATGCAAAACAGATAAAAGTAACAAGAAGCAGCACAGGAGAAAACAGGAATGCACAGTGTATGAGAGTTAACTGCCAAATGAAGAGAGTTGCTCAGAAAGTTCTGCAATTTGAATGATTTAAAAGTTACTGAAGTTTAATAAATGTAGCAAAATTTATTCAAATTAATGACCTCTTAACATTAGCATTTGATTACAATTTTAACTAATTTTAGAATAGATATAAAGATTTTGGAAAAGATATAAAGAAGTAACAAACTTCTGATGGCGATTTGTAATAACAAACTATGCTCATACTGTGAACTGAATCGACTCTAAAGTCTCCAATCTCAAACTCTCATAGAGCTTGATATTGATGTATGGGCAGAGCATTCAACAAGTCACTTGTTCATGCTGTTCAGAATTGTGTAGACTGGACATTTTTGAAAAATTGGCTCAAAATGCACTAAGTAGTATCAAAGAAGACTCCCACTACTCTCTAATTTCCTTAGCCGTCACATTCTTAATGAATATTGAACAAACATTTATATTAATAGTCATTTTCCATTTAAGAGATGACGCAAACTTTTCAATCAACCCATGCGCTGTGCAAAATGTCAATAAGTTGCAGACAGAATTTAGCTATCTCGCTCAGTGCCACGCCCCGAAAGCAACAAACCGCCTCCCAAGTTTTTGTGTCCTGTCTCTCGGTCTGTGCACTTGACATTGCGCATACGCCGTATAGGCTTATAAGTGTGTGAGAGTGTGTTTGTGTGTGTGTGTGTGTGTAACCAGCAGCAATTGTTGCCTTTGTTCATTGCGAGATCTTTAGATATAGATAGCAGCCGAAGGGAACAGATAATAAAGTCTTTATTAACTACGCTTTGATCTTCAAGACTTCAGAGATACATCCCGCTTGAGCTCCCACTAATTACTGGACGCTAATGAGCTGTGGCTGCGACTGCGGCTGCGACTGCGACTCCGGCAATTGCCAACTGCCATTTGCGGCGCAATTAATTAACAGCCAAATGAGAATAGAGAAAATTATATAAAATCTAGGCACTTCAGAGGGATAGAGCAAGAGAGCGAGAGAGAGAGAAGGAGATGGAGAGGGTGGAGCAGTGGAACAAGAGTTGGCTAAAGAAATGCAGCTTAATGCTAAATTAATTCCAATTACCACGTTACCCGCTGCAGTCAGCCGACAAGTGGACACTCGAGCCAGGCCAAGCCACACACACACACACACACACACACACACACACACACACACACACACACAACCACCCACAGGCCTTAGTTATTTAGCCACGCTAATGCGCGGACTGTGGTCAACAAAAGCCGCCGCACGCGCTCACCACAACCACCCACACAGCCAACCACCCAGCCACCGCCCAACCACCATCAGCTCCTGTTTCTGGTTCTCATCCAACTTCTGCTCCCTTTTGTGCAATGTTTTAATGCGAATTATTTGATATACTCATTTATTTCTTTATTTTCAGTTCAGTTTTTTTTTTTCACTTTTTTTAATATTTTTTATTTCCCGCATTTCTCGGGCTTTGTGCTTGTTGGAAAGATTCGCTAATTAATAATTAATTAAGCTTACAATTGCCATGCCCACAAGTCGAGTTGGAACGAGAGCCTGAAATACCCTCGTTAGAAAAAAAAATTGTTTTAGTGCTCAATGACATATTATTGAAAATATATATTAATATCAAAAAAGTATTATTGAAAATATATTATTGAAAATATATGTATTCTATAAAAAAATGAGACTTCAGTTGAATTTACTGAGAGATAGGTGAAAAACGATTTTAATTATCGATATATTGTGTATCAAATATCAGTTTTAAATTTAATTTCGAATTCCTATTTGTATTATCGATTTATGATGCATCAAATATCGATAATTATAATCGATTTGAGATTCTCTCTATGTAAGCTGTTTCATATCCCATGCACACATCATATAATAAAAGTTCCTGACAAATTCTCAAGCTTGATCGATTTTAACTATAAAACAGGCAGTTATGCTAAGACACAAAATAAACTTTATATACATATGGTGTTAGAGACCTACATACTAAATTTCAGCTCTATATCTCCTCTAGTTTCAGAGTTCACATAGACACACAGACGAACAGTGAGGCACTCACACTACGCATTCATCAAAGCTGCTCAGGAATATGTCTAATATGCTCTAAAACTTATCCTACTGCGGTTTCTACCCACATTGGCAATACACTCTTCGTCACATTTTCAAGGGGTATTACGCATTATATAAAAATCCGGAACTTTCGACTTTGGAAAGTATTCCAATTTTCTAGCATTTTGCAGCGCTTCTTTTGCTGCCAGTTGCTGTGTGCAAAAGTTGCTCAAACTTTGCCAGGAGTGCCAGAACTTTTAGCACAATGTGTCGTCGCTGCCAATTCAGCTGGCCACGCCCACTGCCGCGTGGAGGCTGGAGGCGTGGGGTGGCAGAAAAGTTTTTACTGTCGCACTTGGCGCACTAAACTGCAGACACACGCGCCACTGCACACGAACATGGCCGAGTGGAGCCCGTCAGCCCAAGCGAAGATTTCCCGCTGCTTTAAACAAAACAACAAGAAATATAAAAGCCGCACGTGTGCACCACCCAACCACCCAACCGCCCACCCAGCATACAAAACAGAGCTGACCTTATGACTGGGCCCTGACCAACAACATGTGCAAAAAAAATATAAAAGTGAATAAAAACCTCAAGTGGATGCCGCAAATTGTGAAATTTTGTATACAGTAAACTGTGCATTTTCTGCAAAAGCTGGAAAAAAAAGCTGGAAAAGCGCAAAACAATTTTTATTTAATTGGTGGGCGAGTGTGTATGCGAGTGTGCGTGGGTGTGTGTGTGTGTCGGAAAGTGGTTCCATGCACCCGTTTGGCCACCCAATTGAGTTTCAAAGTTGCAATTAGAGCAGCTTCAATGGGCGACTGCCACTGACCCAATGGGGCATGGCCCCAGGGCGTAGCATAGGCCATACAATGGAAACAGTTCAGACTGGACATCACCCGCAGCCACGCCCCTCCTTCTCACACAAATAAGGCATTCGTTAAACAGAAACAATACGCATCAAAAGAAACAACTCGCAGACGATTTAACTCCAAAGCGAACATTTTATGGCGCAATCAAATGCAAAGTGAGTGATATAATACTTATGAAGGGGGAACTGGAGAGAGGTGGAGACATGGGACATGGGAGAAGGCTGAAGAGAGAAAGAGAGAGAGGAGAAAGTGTACGGGAGAAGATCAAGTGGAGAGGAGAAGATGAGAGCAAAAGAGAGAGAAATAAAAAGGGATATTAAGAGAGATAGAGAGAGGAAAAAAGAGACAGAAAATAGAAAAAGAAATAGAGAAGGAGACTGAGAGAGACAGCGAACGAATGTGAGAGATTAACATAATCTTACTAATCGGAACTTCGCCTTCGCCTTCAAAATGAAAGAGGCATATATATTAAAAATTGAGGTTAACACTCTGTCTAGAGGAATTATGACTTAAAGATCTGCAAAAAAGAAAAACTATTATGAAATTATATTTTGATAAACGATAAAGATAATCGTATAATATTAAAAGTAGACTATTGTTCCATCTAGCAATATTATATTTAAATAATTATAAATGTATTTAATAATAAGGCAAATAGTGAGAAATCCATATTTTCCATTCTACAGTTATTGTATACCTGAATTTACTATACCGTTTGTAATAATATTCCTATAATTAATCTAATATATTATAATACGAACAACAACAAACTATATTTCTTGCAAGTCCTTTTCTAGTTTTACTTTCTGCCATTCGTTTAGTTGGAACTAAAATCAAAGCGCGCTAAATGCTGAAATGAAAAATCAAATTGAATTCACTTTTGGCTTTGACTGTAATGCACACGTCCCGCAGACCACGCCCCCGCCCAGCACATGGCAGACCCACCTATAGAGCGATCCACCAAAAGTGTCAAGGGTTTAACGATGAGCTCCCCTCAATGCAAACGCCAGCAGCTACGATGACGATGATGGTGATGGTGATGGGGATGATGATGATGATGATGATGATGGGGATGCAGAGGATGATGACGATTTCTTTCGATGATTTCTTTACACGACATTTAATTGAGAAATAATTGAATAGGTCGTGTGAAGTGTTTGTTTGGCATTTTGCATGGTGCGGTGCAAGAGAGGGGCAGGGAACGGTTGGGGAGGCGCTGGGGACTTACGTAGCGCCCGGTTCGGTGCGCGCGTCGCAATGAAATTAGCTTTGTCAAACGCGGCTGACATATGCACCGGTTGAGCTTGAATGGTGCGGAAAGATCTATTGCAGCGTGAAAACGACACAGCGAGTTGTTAATGAAGTAGTCACAGTCAACGGAGAAAGTCACCTATGTGGTATACCCCTCCCTTCCCTCTGTACCCTTCGCCCTCTACTGTCGGCTGTCAAAGGCTGAGGAAATAATAAAGAAGAGAGAAGTTGAAATTCACGTCTGATTGCAATGCACTCGGCAAAATTTGCCTGAAGCCACGAATTGCGCAATCAGCCGCAAGCTTATAATTGCAGTTGCAATTTAGGCTACCCCATTGTAGTTGAGGGAAAGGGTATCTAATATGTGTGATAGAATACGAAATTAAATTGAAATTGACATTGGGATATATTATATACGAAATTATGAAAATGTGAAGGATGGTAATGAAGAGAAAGTAGATCGGGTTCCAAATTTGAGGGTGAGTATGAGAGAAAAGTGAAAAGTTGTCAGGATTTAAGAAAAGATATAAACTGAAAGTAGAAAGCTGTCAAGACTTTCGTATGAATAAGAAATGGAAGTAGAACATAATCAAGATGTTAAGGATAAGTATTGAGAGAAAAAAGAAAATATTCGAAGTTTAAAGGTAAATATGAAACATAAATCGAAAAGAGTCAAGATTTCTGAAAGATATTTTTAAAGATATATTTATATAATATTATATTTTAGATTTTATATTACATTAAAGTATAATTAATATATCTAAAATACAAAAATAAAATATTTAGTTATATTTTGTATAAACTAATACAAATTTAAATGTTGAGACAATTAGCACACTAAATAACTTTAACTTAGGGTTATCATTGAGCACAACTGCGGGCAGCTAATCAAAATATGATATTTAGTGATTTTAATTAATATATATTATGTAATACATGCATTAGTCATGGGTCAGACAAACTTATAATATAATAATATTCAATTTGCGATTCTGGACTATTGAGACATAGACTTATCAGCTATTCCTTATCTTCAAGCAGTAACAAAGTGCATCTAGTATTCCTATATATATATATATATTCTAGGGTATAACTTGGCCTAAGCAAAAGCTTGTTTACAATTACTTCATTCACTGTATAAGCTACAAAATATTCCATTGATGCAATGTCTACCTGTTATATAGAATGAAAATGAAGACATGACTAATTCAAGCTAAAGCTGAAACTATGCGAGTCACAAAAATATATACACATGCGACAATTTCTATCAAGTAATTATGGCAGCAGCTAGAATTTATGAGGCAGGTAGCTATAAAGATGATATCTACTCAATGACAGAGTAGTAAATTGCCAGCATATCGAAAGCATAAGCAGAACAAGTGCTCCACGTCCGGCCGGTGTCGAGCTGCGGCCCATTACGTGCGAGGGCCAGCAATTAGAATCGTGGCCGAGTTCCACGAATTCTCTATTCTCTATGTCAATGTCAAGGCGTGAGTCGGAACTGGTTTGCTTGACGCAGCTTGACGACATTATCATTCTCTATATAAGGAGCTGCGAGTGTTCCATATACAATGCAATATGAAGCAGTTAAAGCTGAGTTTAGTGTGCCTCTGCCTCTGCCTGCTGATGGGGGCTGTGCTGGCTGCCGCCACGCCCACCTGGCAGGTGCCCACAGCGCAGGCTGTGCAGCGCTTCCAGCGTAGCTGCCATAAGAGTTCAGCTGGCCAGAAGAGCTCAGCCAGCCAGCTGAGATGCCTCGCGGAGCAGCTGGGTCTGTGGACAGACGAGCAGGGCTACAATGCCAGGCGCATAGCCAAGGTCTTTGCGTCGCACCAGCAAACAGAGGAGATCGTCCTGGTGGTGGACTACTGCAACGATAGAGAGAGACGCCCGCAGCAGAAGCCCGCACAGTGGGCATACGCGGCCTACAAGTGCGCCACGGCTGGCACCCTTGGACAGTGGCTGAGGGATTACAAGAGGCAAATGCAGGAAATCGAATAAAGAGAATCAAAGTTTATTTCGGCAAAACAAATGATAAATGGGGATTGGGGTCTGGGTACTGGGAACTTAGGCCTTGACGCTCTGCTGCACCAGCTGCAGATTGGAGCGCATGAAGCACATGCCGCCGCGATAGGCCCAGGTGCAGACGTCGCTGCCCTGGGAGTTGTTGTCCGCGCAGTCGGCAATCTTCTGGTGCACTGCATCCGAGTGGTCCACGTGGGCGCCGCCGGACAGCTGCTCATGGATCTTGTGCACATCGAAGCCGTGCGTGGCGTCAAACAAACCAAACTGCTCGAATATGCACTTCAGGTAGCAACGGCTCTTCTCCTCATCGACAAAGTCCCACTTGATAAACTTGGCAACATCCTCGGCGCTGGCGTGCACCTGCTCGGCGCACATGTGACGGAACCTGACCAGATCCTCGTGCGTCTTCACCACATAGCCGGAGCCATGCTCATGGGAATGATGATCGGGATGGTGATCGGCAAAGGCCAGAGTCAAGCTCAGCAGTAGCACGAAGAATTTCATCTTGAATTTAGCTGAGAAGATCGTGGAATTCACTTAGCGAAGATTGCAACTGCAGTTTTGTGCTGCGACTGCATTTGTATTTATAGCTAACTGGGAGGGTCGCAACCGATCTGCTGATCACCTTCTAAGGTCGCCGCAAGCAAATGTGATTGACTGGCTCACATTGATTGTCTTATCAATGGGCTAAAGGTGTCTCAAAGCAATTGTCAAGTTCCAGTCATGATAAGTCGCAAACAACAGCTGCTGCAATTAGAATTCACGAGAGACTTTTAGACTCTTAGAAAGCAATTTCAATAATTCCAATATGATTTTCACTAATCAGATAAGAGCTCTTTAAGTCAGAGTACAATCAGTGGCGCCATCTATGGGTTGACAGTTTACATATTCTGATTAGATTCTGGTGTAGTCCAAAGAGACAACTGTGCCGCCATCTGTGTGAAAACTCAGCTTAGCGCCACCTGGCAGCAAAGCTGTGAAGCTCGTTTGAATAAGATAATAGCAGTTAGCTTTGTACAGTGAGCAGCGCGCACTTTAGTATTTTAAACGTTACGAATTCAAATTGAAGAAAAAAATAAAAGTCGAAGAATTTGAGTTTAGAAGAAAACAAAAATATAAGGTAATATATATAAAAATATAAAATAAATATATTTAAGTATATTTTTTAAGTTTATTTATAATTAAATGTATTATTTAACTACACGAATTTAAATGACTAAATCTTTTATACAAATATTTCATCACTTTTTAAGCAAAATTTTATATATGAAATAAAAATCGATTTTAACTGAATTTTTATGACTCTATATATAAATATATATGTATATACTATATTTGTAAAAAATTTTCTTATATTATTGTATAAATTTTCCTATACCTGCATTTTCCTCTTTCTCTGTAGAAAGCTCTGCGAGCATAATTCATAGCATTTATTTGATTGGTCGAGCCAACACTTGATAAGACACACCTGGCTCAAAGAGAGAAACAGCAACTGCAGCAGCAGCAGCAGCAACAGCAACAACAACAGCAACAACAACAGCAACAACAACAGCAACAACAACAACAACAACTAATGAACTGTTACCTGCCAGATCAGGCTGCCACGAAAAGTTCAAATTCTCATTATGCCAATCAAACGGACGGCAAACGTAAAAAGGGAAAGCGAAAGTTCAAGCAATAAAGAAAACGCAACAGGAGGCAAGCAACAACAACAGCAACAATAACAACAACAGCAGCAACTGCAACAAACAACTAACAACAACAACAAATTAAAAGCAACAAGAAATCTACAAATTGTTGATTGACCCCAAGAGCTGTCGGCATCTCCAGTCGTCTCTCTGTGTGTGTGTGTGTGTGTGTGTGTGTGTGTGTGTGTGAGTGAGTGTGCGTGGGTGGCTGGGATATGCGCGCAGCTGACAGACCGACACTTATCACCTCCGCCAGTGAACGTGACTACAATAAAACGAGCAGAAATGACCGACTATAGGATATCCTATAATATATATATTATATAGAGTAATATATACATGAATATATATAAATGTATAGCAACATTCCATTAGATATTTATTTTAGCATGTCATGTTTTCCCAAAAACAGCATACCCCTTCACGCAGCACTTACATCAACAGGGTATATTCATCATGCCAGCAAGAGCAGTTGGGGCTTTGTTGTGGGGGCAATTTAATAGCTGTTTTTGGTACAAAGTGTGGGGTGTGTGTGTGTATGTGTGTGTGTGTGGCAACTAGTAAACAACAACAAATATAGCAGCTACAACAACAACAACAACAATATTAGTCACAACAACAACAATTCGTGGTAGTTCTTAGTAATTGTGTGGATGAAAGTGAAACTATTGTTGTTAAGCGCATTGGCTATGGACTTAGAATGGCAGGCATTGCTGGCTCAAGCCGCGATCGCCAAGTAATAGTCTCTGTCTGCCTCTCTCTCTCTCTCCTCTCTCACTCTCTTACTCTTGATCTCTCTCTCTCTAGCACACTATTCTTGACTTTCGCTCTGTTAACTGCATCCAATTGATTGCGCTGCCAAAGCAATTAAATCAAAACTAAACAAAAAAAACTCAGCCAAAGCCAGACAAACCTAGTTTTTATACCCTACTTTGTGAGAGATAAGATGAATAAGTCAAATTGTGTTAGTTTATTGATAGTAAATTAAATTAATTAACAATAAAAATTATATAATAAAAGATTTTAAAAACTTGAAATAAATTTAAAAGTAATATAAAAAAATAACTTTTACTATTACCATTTTCTTCACAAAATCCATTTATATACATATATAAATTTACTTTACTTTATTTAAATTTAAAAAAAAAATTAAAATAATATATTTTTTATTTTTATATTTTTTAATTTTTTTTTTTTTTAATAAATAAACAACTTTTATTTTTTATTAATTGTAAATCAAAATAATTAAATTAAGATATAATTTTTGTTTTTAAAAATAAGAAATAAATGTAATGTCATAATAAAAACAAAAATATCATTAAATTTTTTTAAAATTTCAAATATAGTAAATTTATAAAAATTTCTACTTATTTAAAAAAAATTCCCTAATAAAAATATTTTAACACAAATAATAAAATAATGTTAGCTTTTTGATTGTAAATAAAATTAATGAAAAATCAAAAATATGTAATTAAAATTTTTTAAAATTGTAAATAAATAAAAGTACTCTTAAAATAGAAAATAGATGAATATATTTCATTCAAATTCTTTAAATTTTTAAATAAATTAAATGTTTAACAAATTGTTTCCCTTTTTTCTCTACAGAATCCTTCTATAAATATTGTTTTAATACACACGAATATTTCTCTTTATTTTTTGTCCTTTAAAGATCTGGCTAAGTATTCCTTTCCCTAAAGGCTTAAAACTTTTAGTTAGACAACTTGATTTGTTCACTTTGATTAACTGTTTTCCACTCATGCTGATAAATTTGAAAGGACATAAAAATAAGTTCTTGAGACTCGAATCGAATTACAGCAAGAATTTCACCTCGAGCCAAAGTCTTAAACCAGCGAGAAAGGCAACAGTTCGCCTATATATCTTAGCACTCCTCAGATTAAGGACACTTCCTCCTGCTGTGCGGCACGAGTGAACTGCGATAACCTCCAGCTGGATGCTCGAATCTGGGCCAAATTGCAAATGAAGTTCCTGCAGCGAGTCATAAAGCTCCGCAAAGCCGAAGCCGAACGTTGCGCGGCGACTGCGCAGCATTTGACGCTGGCGTCGACGTCGCTGCCGCCGTTGAAGGTATAAAAGGTAGAAGACCGCCCAGTGCTCGCTCAAAATCCAATAAGAAACGCGCGTGCGCAGCCGCCCGACAGTTGCGACTCGCGAGTTCCGAGATCCGAGATCCCATGCTAAAGAGCCCCGTTACAGTTCGCGTTGCATTTACTAGTTGTATATATATATATTTAAATATATATATTATATATTGCAATATAATTTATTGGAACTAGTTTTTTATACAGTCACAACGTGTCGCGCGACGTCCGCAAATTGTGCATTTTAAAAGTTTCAAAACGCAAACTCAACAAAAATAAAAGTAAACAAAAACCAAGCAAAATAAATAAATAAATAAAATCAAGCAAAACAGAAAATCCCGAGTGCAGTTGACGATTTATGTGTTAATTTTTTGGACATTTCTTGAGCTTCCTGCGAACACGCTCAGAACACAACTTGCATACCAAAAAGGCAAAAACAATGCACGGCTCAAAGGTAAATATGAACTGCTGGGCGATGGGCGTTTATTGGGGCAGGCATTGCGACAGATCGAGAGGCGGGCAGACGGACGGACAGACAGACGGACGGACAGTCGGACTCACAGACAGCTCCATTTGTTATAGATTCCACGCTTGCTGTGCGAGCACTTTCACTTTTTTGCTTTTTGCCAGGTTTAAGGTTACACATTCGTGTCCATTTTATTGCCTTTGAACTGGTCTCTGATCTCTTAGCCATGACTCTGGCTGACTCAGCGTCTAACATGCAAAACTGGCAATGCAAGCTAGCTAAAAACAAAAACATAGCAAGCGAACGAGTGCGCACATATGTACATAGATACATAAGTGGACCGGCCACAAATCGTAAATCATTCATAGATCTACATACGTCGTAGGGTAAACAAAAACATTAGAATAGAGCTAAACTGAAAGTAAACGTAGTTAATAAGCGTCTTATAGAGAACTCTAGGAATGTTGTATGAGTTAACAATTGGAATCAGTGTGGAATGAATAGAATTACAACGTAATGAACACCATATAAGCCCTAATTTATAAAGGGCATAGAGAGCCTTGAGTTCATTATTACTTAGGGGATAACATTTGTTCTTAAGGGATACTAATATCTGTCTTATTGTGGTTCAATTGGCATTGTGAATAAATAAAAATAATTACTGAAATTTCTTAAAATATTATTAAAAATAATTTTCTTATGTACGTTTGATACAGCTTATGTACATACAGCTGCAGAAATATTATATCTCAGTAATTGTAGAGACTTTAAAATTCAATATTCTACTTGAATTTATTATATATTGTAGCTTTAAGCAAATTATATATTATGTGCCAAGCAATTAAATATTTTAGCTGAAACGGAAGCTATCTAACAAATGCCAACAAATTGCATGTTTAAAAGTAAACAATGATTTTGGGTGTGCTAATGATTAACACCTACATAATGAGAATCACTGTGTAATACTTATTTCAACAATCTCACTAACTAGACTCAGGCCATTCACAAAGATCAGAGAGATCAGCATAAACCAGTGAAATGTCACAGAAACACAAAATACTATTCAAACTTCATTATAGAGCAATAGATCAGCTTGGTTCAACATCACTTTTATGAGTTTTCCAATGCTCACTTGGCACACCCACATCATAAAAAAATAAACTGATAATCGGCTATGTTTTGAACCTAGGCTTTTAAGCCTAAACACTGCCAGGGCCAAGAGCGTGATCTTCAAAGGCGAACCGCATTAACTTGTGCAGCAGCAAACGATCTTCGTAGCTGTTGTTGTTGTTGTTGTTGTTGTTGCTGTTGTAGCTCCGACTTTTGGCACTTAACATGGCCCAATTTCGAGAATTGAAGTGCACTTACTTACTTCATCATGATCGGCATCATTATGATCGTCTCATGATCGGCACGAGCTGTGCAATTGTTGCTATTGCTTTTCGTTTGCTGTTTGTTGATTCAATTTCAAACAATTGGATTCATTTCAAAGCCAAAAAGGAAAAGCGTTCAAAATTGCCCTCTGATCGTCTATGGAAAGCACACAGACACACACACACACACACACACACACAAACACTTAGATCGGAGATCGGGTAATGCTTGGCGAGCAATCATGAGCTGGTGCGTGGGCGGAGAATGTTTTGTGTTTCTGTTGTTGTCCATGGCCAAAGGAAAGTCAAAGTGAAATGAATGGAAAGCAAAGCCAATTACCAGCTTGGAGCTGCAGCAATGGGGAAGCCCAGCAGATATGTCTCTGGGGTAATCTGAGCGCAGGCGGCGCACATTACAATTGGGAGTGAGTGGGTGAGTGGGGCGTGCAAATGCTAAGATCAAGATCAACGAAAACTCGGTCACAGATCACACTCCCAGTATGTGAGTGTGTGTGTGGGTTACAACTTCATGGGCTGGCGCATTTCCATGCCAAGTGGTCAACTCGTTTAACCGGACCTATGACAAAGCTGCCTAAGGAAAGGCTCAAAATTCCATTGGTCTCTAGCCCATGTCGATCGCGCTGCCGCTGTTCTGCTGTTCTGCTGTTCTGCCGTCCGGTTTGATCGGCTTCCATAGTAATCCAATTAAAGGAACAATCTACATTTCAATTCAAAACTAATGAACTGTAGTTAATTCACAACAATGGGTAACACACATGCCTATAGATCGTTCGTTCTATTTGTTGCTGTAGCACGTTTTGAATGCAATGGTTGCTTAGAGATCGAAGCGAATCGATCTCTCTCTGCTCGACGCTGGCATTTGAAAGTCATGTGCGCTGACGTCGAACTTGTGGTCTTCCATTCAGCGCCGGCTTCCTTGTCCGTAGTTCCCAAACTTCCGTCAAAGATTGGCCGAGGTGTAAACAATTCATTGATTGATGATCGCTTGGGCAATCAATTAAACAGCGTTAAATAGTCTTGGTGACAAATCATGGACTTGTCCACAATGATGCTAAATATAACTAATGTCTCTCCACTCTCCACACTCCCCTCAGGTCAGCCTGCTGCTGTTGCTCTTGGCGCTCTCGCTCTGCATCAGCTGCTGTCAGGGCGCGCGTCGACTGCGCAAGAAGCCGAAGGTCTACAATGCGCTCATCACCACGGACGACAATTTGACATCGAGTCGCGCCTATCCGGTCATCCAACCCACCATACACGAGCCGGGCTACGCCCCCTTCGGGCCCTTTAATCCCTTTGGCTTCTACAGTCCGCCGATTGTGAGATTTGGACAGCCATTGGTGCCAGGTCTGCCGCCCAATGAACGGGTAAGTTAGTTTGCCACGATTACAGCTATAAATAGTTAATCTTAATTTCTACTTGCAGCTGCCGTATCCGCTGCCCACAGCTCCACAATATCCGCCTGTTTACGCCTCCTTCGATCCGCATCAGCCCAACATTCTGCCGGGTGAACAGCAACCGCCACCGCAACCTCAACAGGAGCTAGCGCCTCAAACTCCAACAGTCGATGAAAACGAGCCCAAGGAGCTCAAGGACAAGGAGCAGTTGCCGTTGCCCCTCAATGATCGAGGACTGCCGCCTGTTTTGATACCTCTCTCATCCCAGTTCAACGGCCAGCCCATGCATCTGCCGCCCTATTCCTATCAGCAGTATCCAGTGATCTATGACCAGGCAGGTTACGTCCGGCAGCGCGAAAACTACTTGCCACCCTACGACTACTATCCCAGCCAAGGGTATCCGACGCGTAGTCCTGCAACTGATGCGCCGCCCGTGCAGCAACCAGAACCAGAGGTGCAGCCTTTGCCGCTGGACAGCCTGGATGCAACGCCCAGTTTCGATGACATCAAAAATGGGTCGGAGAATAAAAACATCGATGTACCCGATGTGCCGCCGCCGCCAATACCTTCGGGTCCAAAGCGCCCCAGGCCAAAGGATAACTAAGGCGTGTTTGGGGAGCCGCCCCCAGTACGAAATATACGCGTATTTATTACCATTTTCTTTAAGCATTTCGATTTGATGTATTGTCGTTCAATAATGTAATTCTATAAGCTTAGTAAGTGTTCATCAAAGATAATAAATAAATTAATAAAAAAGAATCCGAGGTGAACGAACTTGGTAGGCTGGACCCTCGGGATATGCAGAGCAGAGCTTCGCGCAGCTTTCACTGTGATAGACCCGAGGGAATTGGATTATCAGAATCGTGTTTGCCTATAAATGCAGAGCAAACAGCAGTGATTGCATCAGTTTGCACTCAAATCTTGTCAAAATGAAGCTAGCATTCCTCTTCATTTTCTGCTGTTGCCTTTTCACTTTGGGTAAGCTTCATATATTTTATTTAATGTGTATTTTAGAATTATTTTGCTCTACAGCCTTTGGTCATGACATTGCTGGCACCAAGGCGCCATTTGTGCGCAGTCGTTACAGTTTACGTTGGCGTAAGACTACGACAGCTATGCCAGAGGCCACAACTGGTCGTGTCGTGGAGCAACGTTCCTCAACGGAACGTCCGAAAGTGGGCACCTCAACAACCAGTCCGGATTACGATTACTATGGCAACGGCGAAGCCGATAATATGGTGCATAAATGAACTATACTTACAAGTTTGTTAATCTCAATATATACATATTCATTTATATTTAATATGCACACTCGATAAAACGTAAATAAAATATGAATATTCAAATTTAAATTCAAATTTAAGCACCTAATTACTTTCCACGAGACTGTCAATTGTAGAAGAAGAAGCAGTTAACAGCACTCTGTTAAATAACATACAACAATGTGTGTTAAGCTGGATACGTAGCTTATGAGTTTTGCTGCACACAAAAATTTATTATTCTTAAATGAAAGAGTGACCAGATTTAATGGAAATTGTTTCTTTTATTCAAAACAGCTGTAAAATCTTCACAATTGCAAAGGTCACACTGAACTCAGCTGTTTTATAACAGCTCTTGAGCAGAACAGCATACCGGTCTTTTGACACATTCACGGCGCTAACAGAATAAAATTTATAAACCAGTTATTTAGAATGTTACTAACAATTAAATATGCGCAAAACATGCGAAGCTTTCAAAAACTTGCAAGTCTGCTTAACGAGCGAAACAAATTTTGCTGGCCAACGACTGCAACAACAAAAACATTGAACGCAAACCAATGGAGTGAAGGGTCGCAACGATTGTATTGGTGAGTGAGTATAAGCTGCGATTACTGACAAGATTTGAGAAGCTCTGATTGCGCAGCAGCAGCAGCAACAGATATGAGAGCTCAGTTCTGTATACGACAGCAACGAGAGCAGCAGCAGCAGCAACTGGTGTTGGCCATTCAAGATTTTATAGCAAGCAACAACCTCTCACAGCAACCGCAACAACAGCAAAAAAACGCAAAATGGTGGTAAGTGAATAACTGGCGCAATAAAACCAATTGCCAAATATTGCAAAGCTCGAGCAACAATATGTCTCACATATATTTTGGCTTAAACGCACTTATCGCTCGAGGCCACACGGGGTTAGCAACTGACCCCAAGGGCAGTGAAACCACAACCACACCACAAACACAAATTTGAACTAAACACTTGTTGCTTCTACAAATTTACCCAATCCTAGGCCAAGCTGACTGAACAAGAACGCGCCGAGAAGCTGCAGCCATTGCTGGACGGAGGCTGGAGCTTGGTTGAGGGACGCGATGCCATATACAAGGAGTTTGTGCTGAAGGACTTTAATCAGGCCTTCAGCTTCATGACGGGTGTTGCCTTGCTGGCCGAGAAAATGAATCATCATCCCGAATGGTTCAACTGTTACAACAAAATACAGGTTACCCTGAGCACCCATGACGTTGGCGGCCTGAGCAGCCAGGACATCCGCATGGCCACATACTTTGAGGCACAGGCCAAGCTATTGCAATAAATACTTTAAAGTTTGAACTTATTGTTTGATATCTTTCGTTTGTAATGCATTTAAAAATATTGTTGATAAAATAATTAAAATAATCAGCCCAGCATGGATTTGCTTAATATCTGATAGTCAGCCTCAGCCAAGACATCTGGTGATGTCTCGTCCTTGGCATAGCCAAGCGCTTTGAAAAACGTTAACGAAGTCTCATTATTGTTTAGCACAGTCAGCATAACCTTTTCCAACTTCCAGAGCCGAGCACAAGCCTCGAGCGTCTGCATCATGAATTTTCCAAGACCCTTTCTTTGGTACTCGGGCGCAATTTGTATTTCGTAACTAAAATGAAGAGGTGAAAATAAATGCGAAACATATTACAACAATCATTTACTTACCAGTAGAGCACACAGTCACCATCGTCCATGTCGAAGCGGAACATGGTGTAGGCCACGGGTTGCTTCTGTTGATTGTGGGCCACCAAGAAACGTGCCCAGTTCTTATTAAGTTCAGACTGTTTGATCTTTGGTTGCCAGCCCATTTTAAGTTGCTTGTAGAATGGGCCTACGTTCTGTTCCGCCAGTTTAAATGTCCATTTGAGGGTCTTCGCATCCATATCGTTCTTGGCGCGGCAATACAGTTTGAACTCCTCGCCAGAACTCGACTTGTAGCTCTCGTATGGCAGAGTGTCAAGTGGAACTTTAGCTCGCATTGCGGCCTCAACGAATTTGTGCTTGGCAGCAGAGCTAAGTTCGTCGCGATTTGTCATTATTTTTATTATTAATACAATTTGTTTTGTAAATTTGTCCCAAGAGAGCGTGGTATGCACTTAAAAGCGGGAAACTAGTGTTGTATACAAACAAAAATGCAGCCCTGGTCACCCCTTCGAGTATTGTAGAGCACTAGAAATCTAAAAACAAGTAAACAATGCAATCATCTGGAATATTATTTAGTTTATTTTACAAATAAAGACGGCAAATTTAATAACAATAAGTTGAGCTAAATCCAACTATACCCAGTGCTTTTGCATGTAAATACTAATCACGTAATGTAACATTTGTACAATAGCAGCTATTTAAGTGTTATGCTGACGTTTCATTTGGTTTTCAGCAAACAACAAACCGCACCTACTGCAAGAAATACTTTAAACTATGTTTAAGAAATCAAAGCCCAAGGTGGAACCACCGCCCACAGCGCCCAGTCTGGACGAAATGCTTGCGGATATTGAAACTTTCGAAATTGCCCAACCCGCAGGGAGCAAGGCCAGTAGCAGTGCAGCTCTGGAACACGCTTTGCTTACAGAGCCCGAGAACTTAACTCTTGAGACATGGTGGCAAGTGTTTGACGAATATGACCAAAAAGTCAAGAAATTGGCTGTAATGGAAGGCACACTAGAAACAAAAAAGGAAAGCCTGTTGGCGTGTAAAGATAAGCTTGAAAAGAATGCCAAGCATCTACGAAAGGGAATCCAGAAGCAACAGACATTAATAAAAGAAGTCGTTGATTGTTGACAAGTAGAAATATTAATTGTTTTGCATCAATTCTATCGCATTACAGCAATCAGCAGTTTTATATATCGATAACTGATTCCTATTGCTTTTGTTGACAAACACATACACATCGTTTGTAATCGGGTATGTTGGTAGGCTGCGCTCAGAGAGTATCGATACTTGTTACCTGCAGCCGTTTTTTTATGTGGGGGAAAAATAAAATAATTGTTTTTAAATTATTTGCATTAAAATGAAAGCGTTTAATTAATTAAAAAGTGAGTTTTGTGAATTGATAATACAAACGGAATAAAATGCACACAATATAAAGAAACCCACATTTATTTTGGGCCTGTGAATAAGCCAGGGAACAGGTTTAGGCCAGAAAAAAACTTGGCTGGCTTACCATTTACGCCACAGCGTTAATGGCAATACAACAGCGAGCGGAGGTCGATTGTTTTGCGTATGTGTGTTTGTGTGTGTATGTGTGTGAGTGTTTTTGTGTGCTTTTGTAGTTGTTTTAATATTTTGCCTGTGAGTTAGCTAAATCCAATTACCAAATCGAAAAAGTGCAACAATTGTTATGTGTAGAAAAAATAACCCCTTCTCGCTGGCTAATTGAATTTTACGAATCTTAGTTTGGCTACCTAACAACAACAGCAACGAGTAGAATTTTGGTTCATTCCAAGAATACACACACATACACGGCCAAACAAATGCTCACAGTGAAGGATTATTATCCAATTTAACGGTTGTCAATAGCGTAAAAGAATGCAATATATTTAATAATCAAGTATAAATGTGTGCAGAAAAAAAAACAACGAACTAACAGTAATTTTCACGGGCACACACAAACACAAACAAAGAGCTTAGCATGTTTGTGTATAAATGTGCGTGCGCGACTGTGAGTGTGTGCGTGTGTGTGTGCGAACAAAGTGCTAATGAGATGCTGATGCCTGAATGTTGATGCTGTGCTTCTTCTTGCCAGCAGTTTGTTGCTTTTGCCATTTATGCAAAACACATACGTAAATTTTGAACAAAAGATGTACATACATATTTTATTGTTTTGATCTGTTGCGAATTTCGCCAGCTAACGAACTCGCTGCAAAAGGAGAAAGCAAGATTTGTTGCTGTATTATTTTATTGTTGTTTGCTTTTGCTCAAGTGGATGCTGTATGTGATAATTTGTATGAATTCGCATTTATAAAAGTGCAATTTCTTTGTGCGCTGCTTGGACTGCCGTTATTGCAATAATCTCATACATACATATATGCTTTGCTCATTCTCTTGCAGCAGCTACGCGTGAGATGTCGCATGTTGTTTGCGCTGCGGCTGTAACGGATTTTTTCAGTTTGGCAATTCTTATTGGCAAGGCAACAACTGCTGCAATAATGTAAGAAACGACGGGCTAACAAAGGTCAATCGAAGCCAGCAAACGCAGCCTAGAACTAGTTAGGTTTCCACTGACACACACACACACACACACACAAACACGAACATAGATTTTAACACACACACACACGCAGAGTTTGAGCAAGCATGAGCTGGCTGCTGGCGCTCCTGGCGTTGCTGTTGGCCATCAGCGAGCTGCTAGCAATCCCAACGCCACTCAAGCTACCAGGTAAGGCACAAATTGAACTTTCTCCAACCACTGCTTGGCTAACCTACGCTCTTGTTTAGGCTACACACATAAGCTCACGCCATATATCAAGCACTGGGAGGCGGCGAACTTTGATCGCGCTGTGCTGCAGGCAGCGCAGCTGCGTCATTTGGAACAGGCACGCGCACGTCGAAAAAGGCACGTCGAGCCCTCAAGTGGTTCACCTGTGGGACTGGCGCACACAATTCGCCTGAATTTCTCTGCTCATGACAGGTACGTGCGTGGGTTGCACCTGTAACGTAACTGCAACTCATTTTTCACTCACACAACTCATTCATTTGTTTACAGAGACTTCCTGCTGGTGCTGCGTCAGCAGCCAAATTCGGTGTTTACGCACGATGTGGAAATCGAGAACACATTGGGACCCATCGATTACGATGTCTCACGCATTTACACGGGCAGCCTGGAAGACGATGAGCAAGCCCATGTACAGGCGATACTCACAAGTGATAATCTCTTAGATGGTACCATAGAGACGCAAGCGGAGCACTATTATATAGAGCCAGCGCAGCGATATTCACAGCAGCTGGCGGAGAGTGGTGTGCACAGCATAGTTTATAAGCTGAGCGATGTAAATATGCAGCAACAGAATTCATTTGCCAGTGGCGTCTCCTCCCAGGCACCTGTCAAAACGCACTGCGCCAGCGAGCGATTGAGACGCAAACGGTGGCTGCCCGAAGAGGAGGTAACTAGACGCGAAATACAATACAAATATATTTTTATATTTATATTAATACATTGTTTTTCAACCTTAGCACGTCACAGTTCCAACTTACAATCGCAATCCACCGCTGCCGTTGGATTTAGAAGTGCCGTACAATGATGATTTTCGTGTGCTGGCCTCTGAGGAGGATCGCAGCGAGGAGGAATCTAAAAAGTCCACAACATCAACCATGCGCAGCACAGAAAGCTTTTTGGCCACGCTGACGAAGCCTACGCCCAATCGCAACATACTTGTAAATAACTATAATCCCTCCAATGTTGGCGACACCAGTCGCAGCTACAACAGCAATACCAATACCAATAGCAATAGCAACAACAATAACAATGTACGGAAATTGTACACGAAACACAAAAACATCATCGTTAGCACTTACAATCGACCCATAGAACCGGAATTCGGTACACCCTATGAGGAGCCCAATGCCAATAATAGCAACAACCTGCCAAATAACTTTTTCAATGCAAATTGGACAACACTTTCAATGGGCAACAACGATCGACCCAGCCACAAGACGCACGTGGAGATCATCACCAAGAACGGTGCCACTAAGAAACCCAACATCATTGTTAACAACTACAATCCAGAGATTATATTTGCACCCAATCCACACAATCCCAGTTTCAATAGCATGTTGATGACGAATCTGTTGAGTGGCCGAGGCGATGATATCCACAATGCTCCACGCCTGCTATATGATCGCAAGACAACTTGCATGCTATACTTGCAGGCAGATCACACGTTCTTCCAGAAAATGGGCAGTGATGAGGCGTCCATCGAGGCCATCACGCGTCACGTGCAGCGTGCCAATTCCATTTACCGTAATACGGATTTCAACAACGATGGCAAACCTGACAACATTACGTTTATGATCAAGCGCATTAAGGTGCACAACATGAACGCCATGAAGGATCCGAGTTACAGATTTCCCGGCAATTATGGTGTGGAAAAATTCTTGGAATTGTTTTCAGGTGAGCAATCAATTCATATTCTTTGGTTTCCTGATAATATCATTTCTTTACTTTGCAGAGGAGGATTATGATGCCTTCTGTCTGGCCTACATGTTCACCTATCGCGACTTTGAGATGGGCACCCTGGGCCTGGCTTGGACGGGCGATCTGAAGAATGCGGGTGGCGTTTGCGAAAAGAATGGACACTATCGCGGTTCCCTTAAATCCCTAAACACAGGCATTGTAACGCTGCTAAATTACGGCAAACATGTGCCGCCCGCCGTATCGCATGTGACGCTAGCTCACGAGATTGGCCATAATTTTGGCTCACCTGTAATTATAATATAGTATCTCATCTTTCTATAAGCAACTAACAAATTCTCTTCCTCAACAACAGCATGATCCGGAGCAGTGCACGCCAGGGGGCGAGGATGGCAACTTTATAATGTTCGCACGTGCCACGTCGGGGGATAAGAAGAACAATAATAAATTCAGTGCCTGCTCCTTGAAGTCCATTGAGCCTGTGCTCAACGCCAAGGCGCGTTCGATGAAGGGCTGCTTCACGGAGCCACAGTCATCCATCTGCGGCAATGGCGTCGTCGAGCCGGGCGAGCAGTGCGACTGCGGATGGGAGGAGGACTGCAAGGATTCGTGTTGTTTTCCCATGTCCCGGCAGCCGCATCTGGATGAAACACCCTGCACACTGACGCCACATGCACGTTGCAGTCCCTCACAGGGACCCTGCTGCACCACCGACTGCAAGGTGAAATTTGGCGACAAGTGTCGCGATGACAATGGTTGTCGGGATCCCTCGTTCTGCGACGGACGTGTGCCCCAGTGCCCGCCATCGGTGAACAAGCCCAACAAGACGATTTGCAACAAGGAGTTTGTATGCTACATGGGCGACTGTACGGGCAGCATTTGCCTGGCTTACGGACTAGAGTCCTGCCAGTGCATTCCAGGCCCACAGGATGATCGCATCAAGTCTTGCGAACTCTGCTGCAAGCTGCCTGGCGAAGATAATCCCTGTCGCAGCTCACTTGAATGGAACGAGGCGCCTTTCGACGTGCCCGACATGTACTCCAAGCCGGGCACGCCCTGCAACGATTATAATGGGTATTCTATGGCATTTGAGTCACGTTATCAGTTACTAATCTCATCTTCCTTGACAGCTACTGCGATGTCTTCCAAAAATGTCGTGAGGTGGATCCTTCTGGTCCATTGGCCACACTGCGCAAGCTGCTGCTCTCCGAGGAGAGTATCGCTACCTTCAAGAAGTGGGTGCACCATCATTGGTACACAGTAGCTCTGGCCGCTATTGGCGTCTTTTTGTTGCTGGTATGTGAAGGATTTAAGTTGTATTTATTTTTCGTCAGTCCGAAGAAAAGATCTATTTATTTATTTGTTATGTTTTATTATGTTTTAATACGTTTTTGTTTGAAAAGTTAATGCGTGTGGTCACAAGTATGCTGAGGGATCAGTATGAGGCCAAAACGCAGGCCTTGGGCGACGGTGAGGCCAGAAATGTACCTGAAACTGAACCCCGTAGAGCTCAGTTCATTGGCCATTGATCTCTAGAGCTTATGTAGAGCCAATTTATGCTTTATTTCATGCAATCATACGCAGCCCAATCACCCAATCTTATTTACCATAAATCTAACAATTTATTTTATTCATGCCACAGATCATGAGCACAAAGCTGCTGGCGAAACGGTCGAATCTGAAGCTTAAGTCAGTGACCATCATACACAGTGCCACCACGGAAACAGTGCGTCTGCCGGAGAACAACAACGGCGTAATAGTGCACACGGCCGTGCGGACTAAGGTGCCATTCAAGAAAAAGGTTCGTGGCGAACGCAGCAAGAAGTCTGGAATCGGCTTAGCAACTGGAGCAACAACAGCAGCAGGAGTACGTAGTAGTGCGACAACCAAGGGCAGCGCGAATGTGGAGCCAAAGAAATCGAGTCGAACGCAGGCGCTGACCAAAAAGAAGCTGAAGTCAAGCGCCACTGAGGAGGAGCCAACCAAAAAGTCCAAAAAGCTGGGCAAGCACATGAAGGAAATTATCGACTACTCACATCGCAACAATAACGCAACCGGCGGCGATGATGCTTCCAATCTGTCAACCACTAACAATCACATGAACACCTTTGGCAAAGTGCAACGATGGCTGTTGGAATCACCTATTGTGGCACAGCCACTGTCGCACATAGATCATAGCTCGCGTGTGCACAAGGTGATGAGCAAGTCACAGTCAACGCCCGAGCGGCTGGTGCAGAAGACGCCGCAGAAGACCAAGTCCATGGGCAACCTCTCAAATGAGAAGGTCAAGCTGCAGGTCGTCTACAAGCCGCCGTTCAAGTTCTCGCTGCGTCTGTCTAAGAAGCCCAAGGTGAAGACGCACGTGGTGGGCGTAAGCGCTGGCGCGCGTTCAAAGCGTACGCAGAAGGCGCAGAACACACGCTCCAGCGGGCAGGCGGCAACAACGTCCAAGGGCCCATACGCGGAGCGCACCAAGCGAGCTGCCTTGCTGCTGTGCAACGAAGCGGATGACGATAATCAAATACTGACGGTCAACGAGCCCAACTACGAGACCCTAAAGCCGCCCCCGCGCACCACAGAGCACTGCTATGAGAATGTGGATCTGCCCGGAGCAAGTGCAGCCGCTGAGCCCGCCGCCACAAGCAAACCTGGCAGCAGCAGTAGTGCTGCTGGCAAAATAGCGCCCAGTTCTTCCAATCGCGCTAGCCTCGAGGGTGCATCTGTACCTGCGTCGCAGCGCAATTCTTATCGGCGCTCCAATTCGCTGTCCACGCATAATCCGTTCGCGGTGGCGCCGCGACGTAGCAGCAGCAAAACGGCCAAGCATGAGCCACAGCCCGCCGGCGGATCTATAAATCTGACGCGTAACTTCGGTAGCACGCAAAACCTGATCAATCTTAGTCAGAACATGGCTAAGTCCAAGAAGCGCAGCAGTCTCAATCTGAAAGCGAGTGCAGCCAAAAATGGCAAAGATCCGCCCACAGCGATAGCAGCGGCCACAGCAGCAACAGCCGCGGCAGCATCGCCGCAACGTCGCTCCTCTTCCAACGCAAACCTGCGCCGAAATAGCAGCACCTCCAATGCAACGCCCCAGGCAGCTCCGGTGCCGCCCACGCGCAACACACGCAACAGCTTTAGCAACATTCCACGCGCCAGCCTCAATGGCCAAGCAAGCACCGCCTCCGCCACGACGACGGCGCCGAGCTTTTCACGTCAATCCTCTACAAGCACGTCGACGACAACGTCTAGCGGGATGGCACCGGCGCTCCCGCTGCCTCTTCCTCTACAGCAATCCGCCTCCACAAGCGCCATGCCCAGTCAACGGCAAGCGACGCAGCCGATGCGACGCAGTCTAAACAACTTCCGAGCGCGTTCGAATGCGACAACAGCTGCTGCTGCCGCCGCCGTCGCACCGCCACCAACAACAGCTACAACAACGCTGGACAACGAGTTGCCATCGGATCTGGAGGTGGTTGTCTCTGACATTGAGAATCTGGTTAGCTAAGAGCAGCGCAGTTGCTCGTATACATTTCAAAGCAACCAAGTGAAAGTGATAAGTCCTAAAGTTAGTTATACAAATTGTCGCATAGGTTTACATGCATATATATATAAATTTAGATTTGTATATATATACATAAATACATATATGTACTTTACACTGCCTTAAACTTGCCGTTTCTGCTGAATATGTGAATGCCACGCCCCTCCACAACCAAAACGACCACGAATTCCGCATTAACCAAGCAAAAAATAGTTACATATATTCGGAATACCGAATTTTGAATACTCTTGCAGATAAATTAATTTAATATATTGAGCTTATGTAAGATGCATAGTAAACGAGTTTAAATTGGCTAAATCAGAAAGCTGTTAAGAAAGAAATCAGTTTTTAATCAATTCTGTCTATAGAGAATATAGTAGTTCTATATTCTTGAGATGAAAGCAGTAAACAAAGTAAACAAAACAACTTAAAATATAATAGTTTTCCGTTTTAAACAAGCTCTTACATTCAGACATAATCTTGGTTTGTCATCAAGAAATATACAAACTGAGAACTTCAGTGATCGATAATACATATATTTACGCATTTTCTCTACGTTGTGTATATATATTTCTATGAAACCGTGATCCATACTGCAAGAGTATTCAAATGCTAACAACGCTCGTGCTTATGGCTCCAGTAATACACAAATCGATATCATTGAATGTACACCAGACACACCCAAACACCTAACACCAACACCAACGCCAATGCCACCGCCGAAGCCAGATGCACTCACCGCACATTGTACCTTTTACTACATACTATTTAACTGTATTTACTGTTGTATTGTATTCGTGATCTATGTAACTGTAACTCGTAACTCTGTACTTTTGTCTATACCTATGTGAATTGTGTTCAGTTGTCGTAATACGATCGATCGTATTGTATGTATGAACCAACAATATCCTAACTGATCTGAAATTTGTACTAACGTATTCCACTATTAGAGTTTTATTAGCTTTTGAAAATCGAAGAAAACCAAAAGAAAATCGGCTATAGTTAAACTATTTTTGTAATGCAAAATAAAAAACAAAATAATTAAAATAGTCCGATAAAAAACTACACCATAATATCATAGATTCTCTTTATATATACATACATATGTACATCGATACAACGAAACGCGATCGCTGCACAGATTCAAACTGTTATTGTATTTATCTCTGTTTTATATGAATTCCTACACAGTATTACGTTATCGTTATATATCATATCTTTATTTTCTTAAATCATGTTCTCAACGTTTCGAACAACGACCATTGTCTCTATAAACTTCGACACACAGAACAACAATACAAGGTGCTATTTTAGTAAGGAATGTATAAAACAAACACATTAACGAAAGTCTAACCAAGAACATTTTAAGATTACAAAACAAAACTCTTATGAATATTTTCCAAGAAGATCAAAAATGATTATAAGATTTGTAGTTGAGATGAGACGAGTGTAGCCAAGTGGTTAGCCCGGGAAAGTTGCAAGTAATATACATACACAAATGATATTAGTAACAATTATAACCAACGATAACTGTCAATAAATCAAAAGTAAAATGCATCGAATCGTAGTAATTAGTAGTCGCAACAGAATCAAATGAAAACTTGAAACAGTTTTAAAAACCGCCCCACTCTGCAGCTATCCCCACATCCGCACACACACACATACACACACACACACTATTGCCTGCGCCATTCTTAGAAGTAGTGTATATAGGAAATAAAATCGAAAGACAAATAGTTTTTATATGCAAACAATAAAAGATTAGAAAGCAATAAAGAACAAACACCTAACCGATATTCATTACATACTATAGTCACTATAGCGTATCAAATCACAAAGGAAAGCAAACGGCTTGCAGAGATATAAGAAAGAGAGCCCCAAATAACTAGCGATTTATAGTCTAAGCTAATCGGTATAATCCCTAGATATACATATGTAAGTAATGTGTTGAAACTCGTCGTTTTTTAAATTGCGTATAGTTCTGATATGTATTTGCAATCGCATTGGCTGGGTAAAGTACTTAGATGGGGGCGTGCACTGAGCACATGGGTAAATGGTATATTTTTTTGGAATATACAAGAACACATAAATAGGTAGACATAAGCTCAGCTCAAATGATCAACCCGAAACAAGTGGAAATAAAGACAGTTAACGTAAACGCGTAGGCAAGTTATGAAACGGAAAAACAAGAAAAACAAAATTACGCGACAATCGCTTTGAAATGCTTATTAAGAAACATAAAAGTAACATAAATCGAAATATAGTTTTAAGTTTGTCTTAACGAACAAAAGAAACACAAAACAAATCTAACACGAACACCCATTGATAACTATTTAAATATGAAACTATACAATGCGCAGATTCTTTTATAACATTGAAGTATCTCGGCAAAATCGTAAAATTTACCAAAAAAATACAAAAAGAAAAAAGAATATTGCCAATGTTTATGTATTGTATATAAAGAATGCAAATAATTATTATCTAAGCTGAAAGTATTTTGAGCGTGACAGAAAAAGACTATTTTAGCGCGAAATGAACCATTTTTGTGTACTGTACATAAGAAATTTATTGATTTTAAACTATATATATGCATCTATATATACATATATATATATATATACATAAATAATTTAGTCGTAAAACTGCAAAACGATTTTGAAATCTGTGTGTGTACCTCAATTGTAATTAATTTTGTTTGTGTATTCTTTTGATAAAAGTTTTGCACCCACTTCACTGGTTCGATAACAACTATTTTTTATAATTTAGCTAAATGAATTTTAAAGACACATACTCCAAGGAACCCTCGTAGAGAACCAAACCCCTAGTTAAATAACAAAGTTTTAAATGTTGTCAAAGAACGTATCAAGTACGAAAAGTATTTCTGTCGTCAATTAAATAACGCGTAAATCGAAAGCCGAAAAGCAAACAAAACAAAAACAAGCATAATTTAAGTACAATAATTCTTAAATAATCTAAGTTGCTAACAGAGAGAGACAGAGAGCAAATGTGTGACACTTAAGTTTTACTTAATAATAATAATGGTATGAATACAGTAATTATTTAATTTATTAATATTATCATTAAAAGTTTATGCAAAATGTAACTAATTTTTTAACACTGCACACCATTGCAATATTTTTATATAATTTTCTCATTTCAAGCAAAATTTAAATAACAATAAAAAAAAAACATGAAACTAAAACTTACAGAAACAGAAAACATTCACTTAATTAGCTTTTTTCTCAGCCTTTTCCAATTTCGAGGCACGTTTTGCCATAATCCAAAAGTAGACAGATGGCAACAGGTGCCGCAAATAGTAGGCAATTTTCGCCTGGACATCACTGACGATTATATCGGGTTCCCTACGCATGATGCATTGTAATATGCGCTCCGCTAGCTTATGGGGCGACATACCCTTGGCTGTAGTCTCATCCATTTCTGAGGAGAGGAAAGAAATACAAATTAATTAACTAACAGCATATATATGAATTGCATTCATACTGACTGCCATAGCTACTGCCCGCTCCAGTCAGGGCATTCATCGAGAGCTGTGTGCGTATGTAACCAGGACTGACGCAGGATACGAAAACCTTCTTATTGGCCACCTCAGCACGCAGTGCATCGGCGAATGCTTGCAGTGCATGCTTGGAGGCGGAATAAGCTGCTCGTTGAGGTATCGCAAACTTTCCTTGCACGGAGCTAATGAAGCATATATGACCACTCTGACGTTTTACCATAGAAGGCAAGAGCGCTGTGTAGAAAGAGATACGAAAGATAATAAACTTGATTGGAAATAGTACTGACGGGAATACCTTTTGTCAATGCCACCGTTCCAAAATAATTGACCACCATTACTTTTAGGTCGACATCGACAGCTGTGGTCGCTACATCAGCACGCACGCTAATGCCACCATTATTTATCAAGATATCGACTTGGTTGTAAACACCCAAAGCACGAGTAACAAAATCTGACATGGAATTAAGTTCAGATAAATCCAAAGCCAGAACGGTGGGCGGGTATGCTGGATCCTGCAAATAGCTATATATATAAATATAAATATTTCAATTAAAATAGAATATATACTTTACCACGTCCAACGCCATTAGTTCCTTCTTCACGCGCTCCAGCTCCTCGACACGACGGGCAGCCAAGATAATCTTACAGCCCGCTTTATAAAATACGTGTGCAAGGGACTCGCCTAGGCCGGAACTGGCGCCTGTTATAAGCACAACCTGTAAGTATTTAATGAAAAATTTATTAACTAGTGAATTAAAGCTATATTTATTGCCTTCTACCTTGCCGGGTAACTGATTGCGGTACTTCTGGGCGCGAAAGCGTTGCCATAAATTGAAAAGGGCCAGTGGCAAAGCCACAGGCATCAGAATGCTTCCCAGCACCCAGTACAGCACATTCCAATCAGTGCTTGGTGGGCATTTTTCCACTTGATCTAACTTCATAATAAATTCCCACTTTCAACTCGAAGAACTTTGCACTTCTGAAAGCAGTAATAACAAAAACACTCCACTTGTACTATTCACATTGAGCTGTTTTAATTGCAATGCCATTCTCATATATTTGCAGAGCATTGCCGCTTGCGTGTTGCCGTCGCCATGTGAATGTCAACAATGCACAGCTGATATTTGTTACGTTGAGGTTCTTGGTGCCGCTTATTTAATTGTTATTTTAGTTCATAAAATATGTTAATATGCACTGCCTGGTTAGACAAACACAACGTCTAAGTTGCTGGCTGCCCGCAGCGCAAATTCATACAACAGCTGTGCAGCGCACTTTTTGGGAGCGAGAGAAGAAATCCGGCTACAAAACAGCACTGAAGGAGCCATCAAAGAAGCAGCTTATAATTGATGGACTGCGCGATTTAAAAGAGGAAATAAAGCTATGGCGTCAGGAAGTAAAGGAAAAACTTGAAAGCGATCCACTTATGGTGTTTCGACCCGGAGAAACGGATATAGTTTTCGATTTCAAAACACCCGACGTACTCGATAAATGGACAGTGACGACGGATGCGGATCATGGCGAAGGAAAAAGCAGAGCCACACTGGAGCTAAGCGCTTCCGGGGCGGGACTCTTCCATGGCGAGGTCAGCTCGCAGCATACCAAGGATGGCATAATCAAGCGCACCGGCTATGCGAATATACGCACCAAGCGTGTGCGGGTCAGTAAAGATTCATGTCAGTGCAAGATTGATTTCTAATTGAAAGCCTTTTTCCCAATAGAAATCATTTAAGCGGGAGTCCACATATGACTGGACGCAATACAATATGCTGATTATGAAGGTGCGCGGTGACGGACGAAGCTATCTAATTAATCTGCACACAGAGGGCTATTTCGATCTTATGTGGAATGATATATATCACTATGTGCTATATACACGCGGTGGTCCTCACTGGCAAATAGCAAAGATACCCTTCTCCAAATTCTTTCTATCCTCGAAGGGTCGGATACAGGACCGGCAGAATGCAATACAGCTGAATTGTGTAACTCATTTTGGATTCTCTGTGGCAGCCAAAAAGGGCATGGACGGGCCATTTGGCTTGGAAATTGACTATGTGGGGCTGGAATTTGATCCCAGCCATAAAGAGGAGTTCGCCTACGAAATGTACAAAACACCCAAGTATATTGTAGCTACATAAAAACAAATAACTGTTAATTGTAGAATATTGAGCATTCAAAATAAATGCAAGTTTGTTTTAACCTATTGTTCTCTCATTCTCTCTCTCGCTCTCTTTGCCCAGCTCTGCTCTCAGCTGAATCAGCTGTTTAAATGTTTACAATTGCACAGTCTTCAGGGTCGCTTGATTTTGTTGTTGTCTGTTAAAATACAACAGTTACAGGTGCTATGTGCAATTTGTTTTTACATTTTACGTATTGAAAGGTGCGCTTCGATTTCAACAGTTGCCATTCCCCGACAGCCAATTAAAGCCGCGCGAGCGGCAACAGGGCAATCGCGAATCGCGATTTTCTTTCGCTTTGCTCCACTCGAATGCCGCTTCAGTCTCAATATCAGTCTCACTCTAACTTTGGTTCCTGATAGTTGTTGATAAAAACAAACGGAAAAACTTCCGCCTCAGCGTTACGTTGCCGCCGCTGTAGTATTATTTTTATCTCTATATATCATACGTAAATAACTGATAAATACAAAAATGGTGAGTATTTTTAGCCTACATATGTAAGAAATCGCCAACTAGACCGATTGAAAGACTTGCAGTAGGCAACAAAAACGTGACCATGTGGCGGCCGTTCACACAACAGCCCGCAACGACCTTGAATTGTTTTGCTAATGTAATCCTGTTCATAGCAAAGCAAAAAAAAAAACACACACACTCACCTTAATCAATAACAAGACAGATCGATTACATTCGGCTAGACGAAGTTTAAATACCCTAGAAGAGATGCTTTGCATTTGTATTAAAAATAATCATGCCAAATATTGAAAATATAATAGCATAAAATTGGAAACAAAAAACATGTGTACATAATTATTTGATATTTATACAGTGCCTCAAAATGTATGCACACTCCTCAAGTGTTCGCGTCCCAAACGGACAACAACAAACACGAAAACGTGTGAATGTGGATCTTAGCATAGATCATTCAAGCATCTGCTTCTTCTTCTTACTCTCCCACACTGCCAGCCTGACACAGGCTAACAGGCTCGATGGTTTGTGTCTCTGCTAAGTATAGGTAACAGATTCCTTCAATGATTATGTCTTCTGCTAGAGTATAACAAAGACTACGCATTTTACCGGTTTGTGGTGACGTTTCGAAAACATGTTAGGCAAAAACCAGTCCAGCTCGACCAACGAAAGCGACAGCGCTGCATGAAACCAGTTGGCAGTTACCATTCCTGCTAGCTACTTCGCCCGCTATTCTCCGCTTATCAAGTGCTGACGTTGGTCTTTTTTTGTAGGCTGCGCAAAATGGTGCAATATACGGTATAAATTTAATCAAATGCTGTTACAACACAAATATACAATTTAATGATTATTACTAATCATTGATTACAGCAAGAGACGTACCTGTACGATCCGAGTGTGCTGCTCAAACTCGACTTTCATCGCAGCCCAGCGAAATTTCAGCCATTCATCTCGGCCGCCAGCCCGGGCGAGTCGTGGCTGCGGGTGCGCCCACTGAAGGACACGGACTATGATCGCGGCTTTCTGCAGCTGCTCTCTCAGCTCACGCATGTGGGCAACGTCACACGCACACAATTTCTGAGTAGGTGCTCTCCTTACGAACTCAATGCAGGAGTCTTAATTTGTATGTTGACTTTCAGCACGCTTCTCGCAGATGAAGGCCAGCGGGGACTACTATGTGACGGTAATTGAGGATACGCGCAAGGGCGAGATTATTGGTGCCGCCTCGCTCATCATCGAGCGCAAGTTTATACACAACTGTGCAGTGGTAGGTGAAGGATTAAGCTGATATAACAAGCAATTAAAACTATAACTTATCTTTGCAGCGCGGACGTCTAGAGGATGTCGTAGTCAATGACACGTATCGCGGCAAGCAGCTGGGCAAACTGTAAGTTGGGAAACTTTAAAGATTCGATATTTCAATTACAACTTCCATTTCGTCTACAGCATTGTTGTTACCGTCTCACTGCTGGCCGAGGAACTGGGCTGCTATAAAATGTCGCTGGACTGCAAGGACAAGCTCATCAAGTTCTACGAAACACTGGGCTATGTGCTCATACCCGGCAACTCGAACTCCATGACCATACGCTACGACGAGGATGCGTCAACATTGAAACGTAACGCCACCTCAGCTGTCACTGGCGCCGCCGGCGATGCTTACCAAACTGTGAGCCTCGATTTTGCCTCTTGACAATTAGCCGCCAACGCTGCTCCAAAATCCAAGCTTTAGATTATCATCCATCTAAAGCGACGACTGCGCGAGGCGCAATGTAAACAGAATATCAAATGGAATTCCTCCATTTGTTGCATTTATCTAAACATAAACAATTGCAAAAATTTCATTGCGCTTGGCGCGTGGATTTTTGGACAGCGCTGGCAGGCGGTGGTGTCTTTGTGGTTTGCACCACAACGGCATACAAGTAGTTAATACATGGCTTAGACAACCACAATAGGTTGTGCTCAATATATTTTTCAAATTCTTACAGAACTCACAATTTTACAATTTTTTCTCTCCTTTCTGCTACTGAATGTGGGCGGCGCCCGTTTCTTATATATAATATGAAAGGTCGTTGTTATAATGCCCTTCAAGAGCACGTTCATCAAGTAGCCATACTTTACAAAAATATATATAATATAATTAATAATAAAGAACTAATGCCAACAAGGTCTTATATACAATTCTTTGAATGTTTTTTTTGGGCTCTTATACAATATTTGCTGCTAGACAACCTTTGGGCAATATTAGAATTAATTTTAGCATCACATTTAGTTGCTTTCGGCTTAAGCGTAGGGTTCCTCTGGGTGTCAGGAAAACGCGCACAGGTGTCCACACTTGGGGCACTTCGAGTGCTTGGCGAAGTACTGCTGCAAATGGTCGATATGCCCGCCATGGGAGCAACCCTGACACCAGGCATAGACGCCGCGCACAATTAGATTACACACGGTGCACTTGGCCGACTGCATCGACTTGCATTTGTCGCAGTACCAGCCCACAGCCCCGCCCAGCGGTCGGCCACATTCGCCGCAGTTGGTGGGCATGACCGTAGACTGTTGATTCAATTGCCGCACGGAGCGCACCCAGGCGCGGTTGATCACCTCACAGGCCTCGTTCCACAGCTCGTAGCGATGCAGCTGATCCACGTAGGTGTGAAACCAATGCTCCTATCGGATGGATGGTAACAAAACATCAATTCTAGATTCGTATACTACTCTACGGACAGACTTACCACCACGGCATCTTCTATGGGCAGCAGCTGGCGTGCTTCGCCCATGGCAATCAGTATGGTCAAGGCGGTCTGCACATCGCCCACATCATTCTGCAGCATTAGGGCATCCACCACAAACTGATGTGGCTCCCACATGGGTATGGGCGGCACATGGCTCACCTTCAGTATGCTCGGCACTTGGGGTGGCTAAAAATTGAGAGAGAATTACTTATTACCAATTAGAAATCTTTCACAAATCCCTTGCTCACCGGTGACTTTTCATGTTCGGATGCCTTGAGATCCATTTGTGAACGAACTGCTTGAACATCATGATGCAACGCCGTGTCCGGTAATGCTAGAGCTTTTGTCAGGTCCGCGGGTCCCACATAAATAAAACCATTGCGCAACAGCTCAAAGTTATCAAACGTAATCTCACTAATGATTTGCGTTTCCGAGAGTATCACCGAACTGGTTGGAGGCGGATTTTGTTTGCCCCCAACAACCAGCTCATCTCCATCCTCACTGGCATCGACCGCTTCCAGCTGTGTCTCTTGGCTATTGCCATTCAGCTCCTGACCCTGATCGTGTGGCGTCCAATCACTGGCCACTTGTGCAGCACGACGCGAGCTAATGGGATTCTTTTGGTTGGAGAAGGAGGAGCGATGCTCAAAGGGCGGCTCAAAGTGCTTGGTGCCATAGAAGAGCTTAATAAAGTTCCACAGCGTGGTAGCCTGAAAATAAAAAATGTTTAAATAAATGGAGAGCAAAGGAATTTAATGGCGTGTGATCTTTGCAGAGCATATTCAAATTGCTTTACGAGATTTGTCTTTATCATCTGCGGGACATATGTATATCTTACATTATATTTTCCGTATTTCCTGGAGACTTCCGCATTGTGCTCACACAGCTCGGCCAGTTTCTTGCCGCTCAGCAGCAGCTCCCGAGCACAGCCGATGAAGACTTCGTGCACCCGCAGCTCCGTGGTGGTGTCGTGTGCGGGAAATTCAGGGCCTGAGGCCATGTTCTAGATAAGCTCAATATTGAAGTCAAATTTATATATTCAAATTTTCAGCTCGTTATTACCACATTTTTGAGCATAAACATGTACATCTTGGAATGGTCCAGATGGAATTGAATGTTGCCCGGCATATTTGATTTACGGCGACTTCTACAAGGTTCAATCAATGTTAATAAGGATTATATTTCTATATGCATAAACTTACATAAAGTTGGTGCTTTTGGTATTGGATAAGCCGCTCGATTTGATTGCATATTCCTTGATTTTATTAGCAAACGATATGTCCCCGTGCCTGCCCAAGCTGGCGCCCTGTGCATTCGCTTTCAGTGCCGGACGTGTCGCATCCTTGAACGCATGCTTGTAAATGCTGGAGTCCTTGCTAGTAGAGAGCAGGCAGTGCGAGTCACTGCCTTGCCAGGCAATGTCCGTGGTGACGTTTGTGTGATCATTGAAGGAGGCAAAGGGTATATAGGGACGACGTATGTCCCACACATGTACACTATAGTCCACCACAAGGGCGCAGCTGGCTATGTGATAGCTATGGATATGGATATTTATAATTAATATAAGAACATAGAGTGATCTTTAATTATCTTACGTTCGCTCCGGCCGCCACTTAACACGGCCAACTACAGCGATCGTGTGTATTGTGTACTCCAAGCTGGCGCGCCCGTCCATGTTCCACACCTTGATCTGCTTATCCCGGCTGCCGGTGGCCAGCCAATTGCGTGTGGGATGCCAGTCGCATGTGTAGATGGGCCCGCTGTGCGCCGTGAACTGCACCATGCACTTGTCCCACTTGCGCATGTCCCACAGCTGAACGGTTCCATTCTCCGATACGGCGGAAAACACATTCGGTGAGTGCGGCGAGAACTTAAGATCGCGCACCGACTCTGAGTTGCTGAAATATGTGTTCACGGACGTATCGAAGCGTATGTCAAAGCACTTGATGGTGCCATCCTGTGAGCCAGATATCAAAATGTTTCCTTCTGTGCTATGAAACGTAACTGTGTGAGCTGTGCGCTCGTGCTCATTGTAGACGAGCAGCTGCTTTTGTCGTCCAAACTTGGAAAGATCCCAGACGGAGACAACGCCATTGGTGGCTGCCGTGGCCAAAATATTACTATCCAATGTGCTCCAGGCAACGTCATTGGAGGAATAGCTGAGATTTTGATTTTTGCCAACTCGCATATTGCACACCTCCGTGAAGCCTTCAGTGTCAATCGAATAGACTTTGAGCACTGGGAGGAAACTTTTAGTTAATCTCACAAATGGAATTCCAGGAATGCGATTTTACTTACAGCTACGTCCGGCAACTGCAATTTGATTGTGCTCCTTGTTTAAGGCCAGAGCGTTAGCATGCCCATCCGTGCAGATGCGGAGCGATACCGTGGAAGGATCGGCATCCTCCAGCGTATCAGGCATTTTGTGAAAATTCTATGCAGCGCAAACCTCTGTCCGTACTGAATTGTTAAACAATAAAGCTGAATGTAGCATTAACATAGCCAATGTTATTAACAGCATGCATAACATAACGAATCGTTTGTTTAACCTTTAACATAATTGCTCCTCACTTAACGAATGCTCCACATGATGCAGCAACATCTGTGGCCAAAGTGGCAGCGCTGTATTATCACCAATCGAGGAAAACAGATGGCTGGTGGCTTTAACAAATTCTCTATTGCATTAGAATTTTTCGAGCACTCGCACACACAATGCCGGATATTAAAATAACACCATTGGGCGCCGGTCAGGATGTGGGCCGCAGCTGTCTGTTACTGTCGATGGGCGGCAAAAACATAATGCTCGATTGCGGCATGCATATGGGCTACAATGATGAAAGACGCTTCCCGGACTTCTCATACATTGTGCCCGAAGGACCCATTACCAGCCACATCGATTGCGTGATCATTTCACACTTTCATCTCGGTGAGCAGTAACTAATTTCCATCAAACATTCAATTCCCTTCTAACTGAATCGCATACACTCAGATCACTGCGGCGCCCTGCCCTATATGTCGGAGATAGTGGGGTACACTGGTCCCATATACATGACTCATCCGACCAAGGCTATTGCACCCATTCTACTCGAAGATATGAGAAAAGTGGCTGTTGAACGCAAGGGCGAATCGAATTTCTTTACCACACAAATGATCAAAGATTGCATGAAGAAGGTAATACCAGTCACATTACATCAGAGCATGATGGTGGACACAGATCTGGAGATCAAGGCCTACTATGCTGGTCATGTGCTGGGTGCCGCAATGTTTTGGATCAAAGTTGGCTCCCAAAGCGTTGTCTATACCGGCGATTACAATATGACGCCGGATCGGCACTTGGGCGCTGCCTGGATTGACAAATGCCGGCCGGATTTGCTGATAACGGAGAGTACCTACGCCACAACAATACGAGATTCCAAGCGCTGTAGGGAACGAGACTTCCTTAAGAAAGTGCACGAATGCGTTTCAAAAGGCGGGAAAGTCTTGATACCCGTCTTTGCACTGGGACGAGCGCAGGAGCTTTGCATTCTGCTGGAAACATATTGGGAGCGCATGAATCTTAAGTATCCAATCTACTTTGCACTGGGTCTCACTGAGAAGGCGAACACATACTACAAGATGTTCATCACTTGGACAAATCAGAAGATTCGCAAGACCTTTGTCCATCGAAATATGTTCGATTTCAAGCACATAAAACCCTTCGACAAGGCGTACATAGACAATCCAGGTGCGATGGTTGTCTTCGCCACACCAGGCATGTTGCACGCCGGCCTCTCGCTGCAAATCTTCAAGAAATGGGCGCCGAACGAGAACAACATGGTCATTATGCCCGGCTACTGTGTGCAGGGCACGGTGGGTAACAAGATTCTAGGTGGTGCCAAGAAAGTCGAATTCGAGAATCGTCAGGTCGTAGAGGTCAAAATGGCGGTGGAATACATGAGTTTTTCGGCACATGCCGATGCCAAGGGTAATACGAATAGATGCATCCAAAGTGAATAAAACTAATCTTTTATTCATTGTAGGAATTATGCAACTCATCCAGAACTGTGAGCCCAAGCACGTAATGCTTGTCCATGGTGAGGCGGAGAAGATGAAATTCCTGCGCGCCAAAATCCGAGACGAGTTTAATTTGGAAACCTATATGCCAGCCAATGGTGAGACCTGTGTAATCTCTACGCCCGTCAAAATACCCGTCGATGCCTCAATTTCCCTGCTGAAGGCCGAGGCCCGCTCCTACAATGCTCAACCGCCGGATCCGAAACGTCGTCGCCTCATACACGGCGTCCTGGTGATGAAAGACAATCGCATTATGCTGCAAAACCTGACTGATGCACTCAAGGAGATTGGAATCAATCGACATGTGATGCGTTTCACGTCTAAGGTCAAAATGGACGATCCTGGACCAAAGTTGCGCACCAGCGAAAAGCTGAAGACGCTGCTGGAGGAGAAGCTGATTGGCTGGACCGTAATGCTGCAGGAGAGCGGCATGATAACCGTAGAGACCGTTGAGATCGTTGTAGAGGAGGACGAAAAAGATCCCAAGCAAAAGACTATACTGATCACTTGGACTAACCAAGATGAAGACATCGGCGCTTACATATTGAATGTTCTGCAGAATATGTGCTAGAACTAGTTAAAGCATCAAAAGCGGCCAGATTAATCAGTTTTCTAATCAGGCCTTAACGTGTTCAGCACGATTCCATAGTTTGTAAACAAAGAGTTGATTGTAATTGTGGTTTTTGAAGTTATTTGAAATACATTTAACGCATATTTTGAAAACAATAATGAAGATAAAGTCTTCTTGTTCCAGATATTAGAGAAGACTGTATTAACTTGTTTTAAATATGGGGCAGTTCCCTTTAAAGTCTCTCAAGCCATATTTAGAAACAAAAATAAACCATTACCAGAGTTAATATTCAAATTAAAATACAAAATTACGATACTATTTCGAGATTAAACTAAAAATTCGATATATTCGTTCCACGCTATTTATTCTGGTTTTTATCTCAGATAATTTTATAAGTTTTATATCATTTAATGCGCAGCTGTGGCGTCTTCGAATCTTCGTAATGTTTCAATTAGGTTTGATGAAATCGTTTAAGCTAAAGCTGCGGCTCAAATTGGAGTGTCTTAGGAGCACACTTCTTATGTCAGGGCAGCGGCACCAGAGATGATTTCAATCAACTCGCGAGTGATGACAGCCTGTCGGGTGCGGTTGAATGTGAGGGTCAGTTTCTCAATCATTTCACCGGCGTTCTTCGAGGCATTGTCCATGGCAGTCATGCGGGACGATTGCTCAGAGCAAGCGCCCTCCTTCATGGTGTAGAAGATGAGCGAGGCCAGAGAGAACTCCAGATAGCTCTTGATAACATCGCTGTCAAGCGAATCGTAAACGGCCAGCTTCTCCGACTTCTCTACGGTGGGGCCACTGAAGATGGGCAATGTGGAGCACTTGTACGAAACCACAGACTTGAACTGGTTGTACACGATCTTGCCCTCGGTATAATCGTAGCCTGTCGACAATACCTCATGCGCGATCTTGGACGCATCCAGGAAAGTGGGTGGCAGACGGCCCACTTCGTTGGCCACCATCAGGATGTTCTTACCGTACAAACGGGCCAGGATGGCACGTGACTTGTCGCCAACGCAGAACACCATGGTGTTAGTATCATCCTTCTGCAGCTCGCCACGGATGAGACGCGCAACGCCGGTGTGCACGGCACCGCAGAGGCCACGATCCGAAGTTACGGCAATAAGAAGCTTCTTGGGCTCGGTAGCTCCATCAGCCTGGACTTCGGTTTTCTCAAAGAATTGTTGAGCACCGATACCATAGGGACGCGCTGCCTTTAAATCACGCTCGGCACGGGAGTACTTGGCAGCGGACACCATTTTCATTGATTGCGTAATTTTTTGGATGTTCTTTACGGATTTGAGGCGCATGGAAATATGCTTCAATGTGGCCATACCACGTTGCTGTTGGGCAACATTGGTGGCTTCAACAGCCATTGGCAGCAAAAGCGTAGTACGTTGCATCATCATCCTGTGAGCTGTTGAAGTTCCTGCACAAGAAATTAGCACAAATATTGCTTCAACGTACAGCGAAAATTTACCTGCGTTAAGTTGGCAGCGAGACGAATGTTATAACACAGGCCGGTGTTGCCACATTAAGCAACTGTCAAGTGCTCGCTGTGAGTGTCAGCAGCTGCTGTGAATTGCAAGCGCCTGAAACTTCAATATTATGAGTGAATCCAAATTATAGTCGCCTGTTGTAGTGAATTTATTGTTTGAGTTTTATTTTTAGCCATTATTTTATTAATTAAGAAGATAATTAGTTTTAATTATCATTTGAATATTAATTAACCAATCGATAACATCGTCCTAAGTCAGCTGCTCAACTATTCGATTGTGCACCCCTCAGTTCGCGTGTCATCACTAAAGTAACCAAAAGCAAGAAGAAGCAAAAAGCTGACGTACTCGGGAAAAAGTTTAGAATTAATTAAGCGATTAATACACATTAGACACAACGCAGTAGTTAATAATGTAATATAGTGCAAAAAGAAACGCGTTAGTCTTTAATTTTTCATTAAGTCCAAATACCACACAAATTGCAAAACACTTGAGTATGTTGGAAAATTGTTGCTGCTGTGCATAGGAAGCCAACAACAAAAGTAGCAGTCAGACGAGTTGCTGATAAGATTCATGAATGCGTAGATAAATCATAAGTACAAATATCCGACACGTTAACAGCTGGCATAAAAACAAAAGGAATACGATAAATGCGAAAGTCTGAAAAGTATGTAGCAGGCAATCGTGGTGGTGGTGGTGTACACGCATTAACGTTAACATCTCTATCTCTCTCGGCAGCGCCTCTCTTCTGCTGCCTTAAACAATAGTCAACAGCAACACAGACAGCAACAGCTGTGTGTGTGCGCGCGCGAGTGTGTGTGGGTGCCTGTGTTGTCGCATTTTGTGTGTTTGTCGGACGTAACAAAATATTGAGCCGTCGAGCAAAACACATGATGTGGTCGTTCTTCTCGCGCGACTCCTCCAAAGACTTTCCGTACGACATTGGCGAACCCGTTGCTGGCTTTGACAACTATTCCATATGGACACTGCACAAGGCCAAACGCAAAGGCACCCTAGAGGAGGTCTCTGTCTTTGTTTACGATATACGCAGTGGATCCGATACGAAATCTGAGCTGGCCAAGGCGGCACTAAAACGCCTTAAAACGTTGCGTCATCCGAGCATACTGCAATATCTGGATTCACTCGAAACGGATAAGATGCTATATGTGGCCACCGAGGCCGTGGAACCACTGGGCACATACTTCACCAAACTAGCCACAGACAATGTACAGAAGGGCCTCTACCTGGCTTGGGGTATCTTTCAGATTACGGCAAGTCAAATAAAGTAATCTTTTTAAGGCATATAATAATAAATTATTTATTTGTTTACAGCGTGCTCTCTCTTTTCTCAATAACGATGGCAATTTGCGGCACAACAATGTGTCCGCGTGGTCGGTCTTCGTCAATTCCTCCGGCGAATGGAAGCTAGGCAGTCTGGAATATGTCTCTGCTGCCGATGGTAATCCCATGCCGCCTATGAAAATACCCGTGTCGCTGGAGGTCTATGATGCGCCTGAGAAGAATGATCCAACTAAACTCAAGGCTGCCACCAAGTGGTAAACACAAAATATTTATATTTGCATTCCATCACATACTTATTTCGATAAATTTATTTTTCACAGCTCTGTGGACATGTGGGGCCTCGGATGTCTCGTTTGGGAGGCCTTCAATGGCGTGCTGAAGCAGCGATCCAATCTCAAGGACATCGAACACATACCCAAATCACTGCAATCTCTTTACTGCGAACTCGTTGGCGCATCGCCTTCAAATCGGCCCAATCCGGCTGATATTATAACGCGCTGTCGCAAACCGGGTGGTTTCTTTAAGAACGATTTGGTGGACACACTGCTCTTTCTTGAAGAAATCCAAATCAAGGACAAAGCGGAAAAGAATCGTTTCTTCAGCGGGCTAACCACGCATCTGGAAAACTTTCCGGATAATGTTTGTAAACACAAAATACTTCCACAGCTGATAACAGCTTACGAATACGGCGATGCTGGCTCAGCGGTACTGGCGCCCATGTTCAAGGTGGAGTAACTATCACTAATCCATATCAGACAAACTATTTACAATTAGTTTTTCATTGCTTTTTAGCTTGGGAAACTGCTGGACGAGGTGGAGTACCAGAAACGTATTGTGCCCTGTGTGGTAAAGCTCTTTGCTTCGACGGATCGTGTGACCCGTTCGCGTCTGCTGCAGCAATTGGATCTGTTTATTGCGCACTTGCAGCCGCCTGTGGTAAATGAGCAAATATTCCCACAAGTGGCGCATGGTTTTCTGGACACAAACGCCACCATACGCGAGCAGACAGTCAAATCGATTATTCACTTGGCGCCCAAGCTGAACTACAATAATCTCAATGTGGAGGTGTTGCGTCATTTCGCTCGACTGCAAGCGCGTGACGATCAGGGCGGCATACGTACCAATACAACAGTTTGCCTGGGCAAGATTGCGCCACATCTGCATCCGCAGGTGCGCCAGCGTGTTCTCGTGTCGGCCTTTATACGTGCCATGCGCGATCCCTTTCCGCCGGCACGTGTTGCTGGTGTCTTGGCTCTGGCAGCGACTCAGCAATACTTTTTGCTTAGTGAGGTGGCCAATCGTGTCTTACCATCGTTGTGTTCCCTGAGTGTTGATCCAGAGAAAACAGTACGCGATCCGGCCTTTAAAACAATACGTGGATTTTTGGGCAAACTGGAGAAGGTCTCAGAGGATCCCAGTCTGCGTGAAACAATGGGTATGTATGGGGATGCGAAACGTATACTGAAATGAGAAACTAACGCATTGAATTGCAGAAGCGGATGTTCACACCGCAACGCCTTCGATTGGCAATGCTGCAGCCACCTGGGCAGGCTGGGCAGTTACCGCCGTGACGGCCAAGTTCTATCGCAGTCAAAGTGATTCGTCCAGACCCAGACCGCCATTAACAGGTCGGAATCTATCGAAGCCAGCGTCCTTGGGTAAGCTTTTCATAAGAACCCAATGGAACTCTGCTAACGAACTGTATTTTATCTGAAACAGAACAACCATCGAGCAGCAGCCTGTCGACTACTACGAGTAGCGTTACATCCATGACATCCTTGGAGCACGAAAGTAACGACACCTCCGCCTCAGCCTCTGACTATGGCAACAACGATTGGGATAACGAGAATTGGGGTGAAATGGATGTAAGTTTGATATTAAAAGACTTCAACTCTCCTTATATCGTATATATATTGTTTATGCAGACCTCACAGGATCCCAGCAGTCCGCTGGCAGCTAGCTCCAATAATGGTCAACTGATAACAACCAATCCGCTGAGCGAAGTGCGCGATGGCTGGGACAACGAGGAGTGGGGTAGCCTAGAAGAGGATCCGGTAAGCTAATAAAACAAATCGTAAATTTTCTGAAATTCAATTCATTTTGTACCACACTCTCATAGTGCGAGGAGGAGGAACAAGCGGAGCAGGAGCAACAACAGCAACAGCTGGCCAGACAATCGATATCTTCAACGACATCATCTAGCCAGCAACAGCAGCGACCTCTGTTGCCGCATCAACATCAACAGCAGCTGCAGCAACATGAGCTGAACGATCTGATCGAGCCATTGGCCAAACTCAATTCACACAACACCTTATCGCCATCGCGGCAGCAACTGCGGCCAAAGGAGCTGGCCAATCTGTCGAGCAGCGCCAACACTTCACCAACAACGCCGGGCGCATTGACCAATTGCAATAACATAAGCCCGCCAACATCGCATTTGAATAACTCAACGCATAATGCCAATTGGAACAGCGATTCTTGGGCCGATGGCGAATTCGAGCCCCTAGATGAGCCCGGCTTAGGTGAGTTCCAACTACAATATGAAGCTGAAAACATGCCTTAATCCCACCATCATGTCTTTATAGGTAACAGTAAACTGGATGAAGCGCGTCGTAAACGCGAGGAGAAGAAACTGCAGCGTCAGCGGGAGCTGGAGGCGCGTCGAGCGCAACGTGCAACTGGCCCATTGAAACTGGGCGCAAAAAAGCTTTAAAAGGATTTACAGATGAAAAAACAAAAACGAAAACAGAAACAGAAGGAAACAGCAAAAGTGCTTGCAATTTTTAGCATTGTATATTTATTAGCTCTTATTCCAAATGAAAAACAAAAACCAACCAACTATAAGCCTAAAGTGTATGCCTGTATTTGTATAAACTCTGTGTGCGTGTGTGCCTGCCTCTCTCGATGTGTGTGCGTGTGTGTGTATGAGTGTATAAGTGCGTGTGAGCGAGCGTGCATTGAATGCCAACTCGTTGTCTAAGTCTCCATTTCGATTTTTTGCCCCTAGGCGCAATAAAAATTTGCATACTTATAAAAAAATTGTCATGATATTATTTTAAGCATTTATCTAAATCCTCGTTAGTCTAATCCATAAATGTAAAACACACTAAACTAAAAACAAATTAACAACCTAGCTAGTAAATAATTTGCAATTTCTAATGTATTAAGCCCGATCACTAAGGAATGGGTATGTGTGAACGTATGGAATATGTATGTGTATGGACTCGGGCGGACTATTTGAATAAATTTGAATGTACTTTGCAAACATGTCCATGATGTAGCCGGAGAAGTCCCTCTGGATCAGATCAGATCAGATCACAGCTTAGCATTAATCTCAGACACGTTTCAAAACTATTTGTATAACTAAGTATTTTCTACTCCACTTCCATTTTCATGTGTGAATGTTTGTGTGTGTGTGTTTGTATGTTATCAACAGATCCTTTAATTGTTTGCTCAGCCATTTTCAGAATTATATGATGAAGAAATCCAAATAATATTAGTATTCCAGATCTTGACTTTTTAGGAACGCTGTAAACAAATTGTAATGCCATTTTTGCTGTTTGCACGCAGCAAAACTGATGGAAAAACAAAATAACAATTGTGACTTTTAATAAATATATATATACACACATATATATATATATATATATATTGTATTTTTATATAGTAAATACATAAACACATACAGAAAAACCGCAAGCAATTATGAAACGAAATAATTTGTAAGCTTTTTCGTATAACAATTTGTACGTAGTAAAAATTGCACCTGTTATTGCCTATGTTGCTCTATATAGGAACAAGATACCAAAACCAAAAAAAAAAAACCCAAATTTTTGGTAGCAACAATTTTTAAATGTGAATTTTCCCACTAACAGCACCAAGCGCAAGCCATTTTTTGCATGTCAAAGTTACATAAACAAATATATATATATATATATATATATATACCTTACCTTACACACACATTTATATATATATGTTATATATATATATATTGAAGCCTGTATATATTTGACATATATATATATATACATATACGCCGATTTTTTCCAATACCTCAATATCAGTGTACAATTTTTCCATATATATTTTTTAATATTCAAAAAAAAAAAAGAAAACAAAACAAAAAACAATAACCGAAAGTGAAAAACTAAAAAAAAAAATGTTAAATTTTGAAAAAAATCTGATTGTTGTCATCGTCGCATCAGTTGTATATGAATTGGTACATATATTGCAATTTATCTAGCAAGAAAGTATTAAAAAAAAAACAAAAACAAAATAAAGCTACCTAGCTCTAGATACCGAATATTTGTGGCATTCATTTTAAATAACATTTCTAGAAAATACAATTTTCAAAGCAACATAAAAATTAGAGAATGAAATTTATATGAGAAGAAGAAAAAAACTCAAAACAAAAAACGAAAAACGAAAAACTAACAAAACATGAAAATTCATTGTTTAGACAAATTTTAAAGACTGCAAAGAAATTCATTAAAAGTGGTAAATGATATATTGAAAATAAAAAAAAATTGAACAAAAAAATAGGAAAAATAAAACTAAAAAAATTTAAATTATTTAGTACTAATCATCAATAAAAATAAATTTTGAAAAATTTAACACATAATTTGATGGAAAATATTTGAATGGAGTTAGGGGGAGTTTCGATACAGTGAAGGAATTAACATATGTTAAAAACAAGTAAGAGCGCTCTAGTCGAGACTGCTCGACTAGGAGATACCCTGAGCCCTGTGAAGAGCCAAATATCAAATCATTCTACGCATCTTTTATGCATGCATATAAACAACACATACACACACACACACATATATGCACGCAAGCATAAGCGCGCGCTCTGCTAACTGCACAGTTGATGCAGCGACTGCGCTTGGGCTGCAATGTGGACATTACTTAATTGTTTAATAACTTTTCTTAGCGATGAACTAATTGCATACAACTTTCGCACAATTTATTAATGGCATTCATATGTGTGTATTTGCCAAAGCACAAGTCTCTAGTATATGATATGCGCATTTTACAAATAGGGGCTATTGGGGACGAATGGGGCGTGACATCCAAAATTTAAAGATTACGTAATCTCCGTATTCATTACACGCAACTACACAGTAAATTTTAAGACTCTAGCTCAAATGATGTCCAAACCACGCCTTATAAACACATTAAAATGATCGATAAGTGCTCATAAAATCGAAATGAAATGAGTTATCGGAAAAATTTTATAAACTTATGCAGCGTATGTTAGTATCGAGTATTCATGTAAAATTTCAAGTCTCTACGTTGCGTACTTAAAAATATCTCAGCGTTCACACGGACGGACAGACGAACAGGGTCGCGCTGATCAAGAATATATATACTTTATGGGGTGTGGCACGCCTCCTTCTGCCTGTTACATACATTTTCACAAAACCATTATACCCTGATTTCCCATTTTCAATGGGCTCAGTGTATAAATATATATAATTGAGATAAGAAATGTAATTTAAAGAGATATTTTTGTAGGCTTTAGGCTGTTTTCAGATATTTTTGCTCTAAATTTAAGTTTGTTTTATAAAAGTTTCCTTTTAAGTTTCAACAAAATCAATTTTGTTTTTTTTTAGGTTTAGTTATTTGTTTTTAATGGTTTGATTAGTGGATATTGGGGGAAAGTCGCAGTTTCGAACTACAATATATCTGTATTTCAAAAAAAGACATTTCTATCTCTTACTGAAATCTCAAATCTTTAAAATCCTAGCTTAAAGAAAGTAAAGGTCTTTCAATACAAATTCATTTTCAGAACTTGACTTTTTCTCTGAGACTAGACTATATGTTCTATATACGCGACATATATTGCAAGTAATTATATATATAAAGCCCGAATCAAGTGTGTGTTTTACTTTTTGTCTTTTTTTAATGGATTGGCACTTCAGCGGAGTCTTTTGTTCGGACAGCGCTCAATGCAAATGGTCCGTCGATTCTGGAAATTGGTTTAACAACTGTTTCGCATTGTTTGCTAATTGCAACAATTAAACCAATGGCATTAACCGCTTCGAGTATTGTATTTAAATATCTGTTTGGACAGCTGTTTTCTTTTTGTTGTTGTTGTTGTTGTTGTTCTTGTTGTTGTTGTTGTTGTTGTTGTTGTTGTTGGCACTGGCAGTGGCTCAAGGACCACTAAGATAGAGTGCTGAAAAGTGCTCGCATAGATCACACGGCCAGCTGACAGATATCGAGCTGTAAAAATGCAATTAACAAGACTCACAGATGTTTCTTTATTTCAGCCTAAAACTGCATTGAGAGAAACCCCATTTGGCATATTCTCCAGTACATTTTAACATCTGGAATTCACTATAGTTAATCGATTCTAACTACTTTGCGGAAGGCTCAATTAAATTTAGTTTTAGCAAGTTTCAGATGTTTTTTGTTTGACACCATGATATTTTGTAAATATTTAAAGCCTACTTTTTGGGTGTTCAGAGAGAATGTCAGTTCATTATAAATTAAACAGATTTTATTTATTTTTTAATCATCTTCATAGTTATTTTTTTTTCTGTCTCGACACTCTCTTTTAACTCGGGACTTAAATTGTGAAACCCTATAATGAAGAAAGTACTAAATATTATTTTTTATATAATTGCTAAATAAGACTAATTCAAATATACCCTATATAAGTAAATTAATTTAAAAAATAGATAGTATCGAAAATGTAAAATCGAAACTTCAAATAGGCAGACAAGCTAACGAACAAAATATAATATTGAACCTATTGAACTTATAAAAATACGATATAAATATTATAATGCTTAGTTCTTGGTGATATGTAATATATCGATACTTTTCGATTTTTGTTCAAACAGCAAAAATAATTGACATTTGTTCCCCTTAAAGCTACGCTCTCCACCGCCTCTCATTACCGTGCCTCTACCCTAACTAGCGCTTCAGTATACTCATCGATATATTTTTACACATTTAACAATGTTTACAGATTATTATTATAGGCTGAAGAGCGATAATAAGGGCAATTGGCAAGTGTCGTGTCCGCAGCTCGGGAACCCTCGTCTTGCATGCCATATGCGAGCTGTTGCTCAATTATATCAGATCGTTTCACGCCGTCCCGTCACGCCATTCGTTTGGGGCGCTCCACTTACTTATTTATAGGTACGACCAGGCCGAGCCGAGCCGCAAACTTTGTACTAATTTGATTTGCTGCATTTCTCACGCGCTCGTTTTGGCTGCACTTGAATTTGAATTTGGATTGGCTTCGAGCTGCCCTTGCCATGAGTCAATCACTCAAACAGCGAGTTGTGCTGGCACCAGCATTGCTCTCAGTGGAGCATGATTGACTGGACGATGCTCTGTAAATGCAGTGAGGATATAGTCTGAACTTAGCTTTGTTAGACTTGTTAGAGATGTTGAGTCTTCGAGAAGTTTCTAAATTTTGTTTATCTGATTTCGGAATTTTAAAAACTCAATTTAAAATATCATATATATAAGATAGATATGAGATAACCCTATATAAAGCCTAAAATTGGCAACAAAACCAAAAATTAACCTAAATCGATAATTATCGATATTCATATTCAATTGGCCTAAGATTGGATAAGTTCAAATCTTGCTTCGCTTATGCCTTCCTCCTCTTACACCTGTTATCTCACACTCATCTACCCCACTTTAACCACACTCATTGGGTACATTGCATGAAATAGTTTCGCTTGGCACACAAAAAAAAAAACAACGAAAATGTCTTTGGAGTGTATTTTTAGTTGCTGAAATCATTGCTAAGAACAATTTCCATGGCCTAAGTTAGGGGCGTGAGGCGAGGCGGGGGAGGTTTGTTTGGTTGACAAGCAACAACAATTGCAATAATCACAGCATTAACAACAATGCAATGCGGAGTGCATTACTCATACGCCCAGCCTAACCAGCTAGAGGAACAGAGAGAGAGAGAGAGAGAGACAGGGAGAGCTGGGGCAGATCGCGTGTCTAATGTGTGCGGCAGAAAATGAAGCGAGCTGCCGTGATATTGTCGTAATCGTATAATTAAATACTGCCGGATCGTGATAAAGCTGTGCAAATATTGAGATCATTATGTTAATGCCCAAGCTCACCCACCGCCAGCGCTCCAGCTACCAACAAGCGGCGTCTTGGCCACATCAAATGCCACCCATTTTTGCGCTTATTAAACTTGAAATATCACTGTTCAATTGTCGCTGTTAGCGTTTCGTTTTTTGTCACCGATGCGGTTAATTTGGCACGCAGGTGTGCTACAACAACAACAACAAATGCAACTGCAACAACAAATCTACTAAATGCACAACATTCATAAAATTCACATAATTTTCTCGCTTTAAGCGTGCGCAAAATGCATTAAATGCTTTTCATTATTGTTATTGTTGTCGCAGCAGCAACGAACCCAAATACCCTGGAAAAAAAGTTAGAAAGCAAATGTCGATGAATGACATAAAATGAAGCGTTGCGTATTCAGAGTAATTTAGTAAAATAACTATGCCTAAGTTAACTTATTGAAAAAATTATTAATTAAAAATTAATTTTTAATTCAATCTCTAGTTTTCAGGGAATTTATATTAAGTTTATAATTTAATTTAGAAATTTATGTGCAATTTATAGGGAGTTTATAAAAAAGTAATATGGTTTTTGGAATATGGGAATTTATATGAAATTTATACAACATATTTAGCATACAAATATATTAGGAATTCATAAGAAATATATAACGAGATGTAAATAAAATTTTATTTATTGGAATTTGTTGGGAATTTATAGGTTTTTTTGTAGAAATTTATTAAATATATAGATTTATATTGAATTTTATTGCAATATTTATAGGGAATTATTTTTATTTATAAGAAATTTGTGTGAAATTAACAGAAAATGTTTATGAACTTTATAGGGAATTAATATGGAATATTTTAAGTTAAATTATATGAAAGTTATAGGATATTTTTGCGAAAAATTTAAAAAACTAACACGGCATTCATGGCAAAGATATATATTAAAATTTAAAGGGAATTTATTTGAAATTTATAGAAAAATTGTTTAAATGGAAATTTCTAGGAATTTTTGGAGATTTTCCCATAAGTAACACTTTAAGAGAGATCATCCAAGATAATTTTCTAATTTTTATAGGGCATCACATTGCTGTGCATTCTTTTAAGTTACTTTTTTTTGTAATTTCGAGTCGAACCTTAGCGTCAACGTTTCGGATTCAATTCAATCAAAGCGCAACGAGCCGCTGCCTTTGCCTTTGGCTTTGGCTTTGGCTCAAGATTTGTTTTCGGCATCTTTTGTTGTTGCAATTGTTACAAAAAAAAAAAAACTTGTTGAAAACTTCAAATTAGCTGCAGTTTGCATTGCTTAATGTTTTAATGTTCATGTTTTGCGTTTTGTGTTTGTTTTTTGCTTCCCCAATATTTGTTGTGTTTTTTAGGAGCGGTTCTACAATATTCTTTAGTATTTTTTTTCTGCTCTTAGATTTTGCACGATTTCTATTGTAATTATAACTGATCTTGAGACATGCACATGATAAAAATTCATAATGGTTTTATCGTTTTATGAGCCTGCCTGTTGGTTGGTAGCTCGAGCTAGCTCTAATAACTGACAATTTTATGTGATAGCACTATATAGATTATATTATCACTTTCAGCGTGACGAAGTATGTGGTACTCGAACTGATAAGTCAACTAAATTTAGTTTTTTAGTTTTAGGTTTTTTTATTTTTATGAATAATATTTATTTCCTATAAATCAATTTTAATCTTAGATTGCATATCAATTTCCCCATACTCAAAATGTTAATTTGGAAGTTTTGCTGTTTTCATAACAGTAAGTACTGCGATTATATACTTTTGGTAAAAACTTTTGTCATTCCTTAGTATTGGTTTTATAATAGAGTACTTAACTAGTAGCAACTAGTTGAATATTGTACATATATTGTGTTTTCTGATAGTCACGAGTCATCACTAGTCGTATATAGAGGGAAAACAGTTAGACGTAATACTAGCGGTACCATAGTCCTCAAATACTGAATGGAAACTATCTGCTTGCCAGTCAGGAAAGATAAGACTGTAGTAGCGTTCGTTTGTAACTCAACGATGAGATCATAATGTTCGTATATTTATAAATAGTTAAATATATATATGTATCACATCTCTCCTTATCAGTCTGAGCTAGGGTCTGCAGTATATAAATAGCATTAAATTTCCAGTGAAATGGAATAGTCTATATAGATATAGTTTTCTTATTGCTTTATTTTAACATACAGACTAAATGATATCTATCTGCTTGGATTACTTTGGAGCATGTCTCATCGAGGGTTTTCCCCAATAGCTCTATGTGCGAAGCATACTTATGATTGGGTTTCCGTTTTGCTTGTACAAATATGCATATACTATATATGTATGCATGAGTGTGTATGTATGGCTGTGTACTTGAGTGTGTGTGTGTGTGTGTGTGACCATAATAAAAAACACACACTTTTGTCGCTAAGTGGACAAACCCCCAAAGCAAATAAGCTAAATATATGTATATGCATAAACATATATACACTTAAGTATAGCTACATGTAAATAAAGAGTTTCAACCGTAATATCGCACAATGGGCCCAGCTACGTTTAACACACATACACACACACACACAGCAAACCCCCTCCCACACCTCTCTTGACCAGAAAACAACTTGGGCTTAAATAGAAAAGCCGCGCAAAGCGCAAAACGCAAACCGCAACAGATAAACTCCACAAATGCGTGTACCGTATGATAATAACCGACGAGAATCGAGGATCATAACTGGCGATGATTGTGTATTCTGGCGTGACACGAACTAGCACGAGCACAAATAATCGAGATTGATATATGGATATGGTATACCAAAGAATTTCTGGGCATAACATACTCAAGGTTTAAGTACCGCTGCGCATGCCCAATTTAATATATTAGAGTATATACTGATGTTTCTTAGTATTGATGTTATATACTAGGCGCTTTATATACATGTATGTATGTATATCTACTTGTTTGTATGGATACTTTATATAAAAACATTTCAATAACGAGTTATTTGACTATATATGTATGTATATACGAATAGTTGCACTAGGTTCTTCATAAACATAGATATTCTTTAATCTAAACATACCTATAACATAACATTCGTTTCTCCCGCTCATCTTCAAGTTCGTGTCACGTCGCTCACGCGTCCCTCTCTAGCCACAAAACAAACCACAACAAAGTCTGCGAGCTGAAGCCTCCGCCGACTGCAGTGACTCATGCGCCTTGGACATTGAGACATTGAGACGTTTGCCCCGAGTGTGGGGCCGACTTATGGCACGAGCGGCCAATATTTACAACTGGCGGCTGCATGCAACAGTTTGTTGAATGAAACTGTGGCACCTCAGCGCGGAGGGGGGCGGCCCAGAGGCCCAGGGGCAGAGGATTGTCTTCGATAGCTGAATACGAGCGCAATTAGAGCGCCTGCAAACAGGTTTTGCGGCCAAGCTGTGCGGCGGGGCTTGGCTTTGGCGCACACGTGCAACATGTTGTTTTTTTTTTTTGTTTCTTTCTTCTTTTGGGTTTATTTTGGTTGCAATTGGCATTGCCAGGCGCTGCATAAAGTTCAAGCCACAAGCGGCAGCCGTTGCAGCCACCCGCAGCCGCGACACGAGCCTGAGCGATCGTAAGTGGGTCAATTACAGGCTACCATTGTCGCGCGACTTATAAGGCGCACGCATACATATACATATATACATATACATATATATATTTAATACATACATATGTATGTATATGTATTTGTATTTGTATTTGTGTCTGCCAAAAATTGTGAAATAATAAATTCAATTTCACAAATATGTTTAAAAGAAACTACGCAAACCAGAAGCAGCAGCAGCAGCAAAATACGGTTAATAAGTAAGAGTATAACAGTAGCATGTGATCGACTGACAGATGCCCTGTGTGGTTCTATGTTACTGCAGTTGCTGCACATTATGAGACACTTTAGCTTGTAAATAACATATGTTTTCGAGAATATACATGCATATATAGAGAAGATATAGTACATAGACATATATACTTAACTTAAATCAAACTATAATATATGTTTCAATTTAAGATTTTTTAGACAATACAAAATTTAGTTTAAAGTATTTTTGTTAAATGTATTACAAACGAATAATATATGCATATCATAATATCATAAATATTTTTATAAAATATGAATTTATCATATTTGAAAAAAAAACATAAAGTTTGACTCCAATTAAATAATATATCTTAAAACATACGAAAATGTATTTGAAAAAATTTGAAAAAAAATTTGAAAAAATTTGAAAAAATTTGAAAAAAATTTGAAAAAATTAAAAAAAAATTTGAAAAATTTGAATAAATAATAAAAATTGGTTTTCTCATTCTCATTCATTTTCATAACGAAATAAATTTCTCCTTTTTGGCTGCCTTTGTAAACTCTGTTTAATGTTAATGTTTATCGATAACTTCGAAATCGATATTTATTAACTGTGCTCAAATTAACTCTCTTTCTCATTCTTTTCCTCTTCCTCTTCCTCTTCCTATTATTTTTTGTTTTTTTTTCAAATTTCAACCACAAGTTTAAAAATTACATTTAACTTTTTAAATTTATTACCATATTACCAAAAAACTTAACACTTGCGTAGATATTGCTTGATTTGGAATTGGTAAGAAATTGTATGTTGCATAAGAGTTCACTTGTCTTAACTACCCCGCTGCGAAGTTCTATTACAAGTGTAGGTACATATGTAAATACTAATTAACTATACCCAATATACCCTTTAGCTTGCATATTGTCAGGGTATACGAATCGCGTTTAAAATTGATTGTGAAATTCTAGGAATTGTATCGCCAACTGCGCGGCCAGCGTTGCGGTAGTTAAAGTTTACGCTACAGCAACAACAACAGCAACAACAACAGTAATAATAACAACACAGCTGTGTGTGCTACAAGCAGAGATGAACTGCGTATAGCCCCCGTTCCGCGGCTCCCTATCCATACTACACTTAACACCCACCAACTTTTTATATTCCTGCGCCTGCGTCGCTTTCTTAGCTTTTGTTATTGTTGTCATTGTCATTGTTGTTGTTGTTGTTGTTGTTGTTGTTGGGGTTGCTGCGACTGTTGTTATTATGGCGACGAAATTTTGTATTTATGTGCAAACGTTCTTTTGTATACCCTAACATTTTTTTTTTTTTTTTATATATGGAATTATGGAATTGAAATAGCTAAATTTCTCTAAAAAAACTTTTGTTTCGTTCTTATAAAAGAAATGCATAAATATAGCATTTTTAGTTAATTTCAACTATTTTTATTAAATTATTTTATTAACATTAGTTTAGTTTATTGAAAATAGAATATGTATTTACTTTTATATATGTTGATTACTATAATTCAGTATAAAAACATAATACTGTTTCACAACTTTTATGCAATATTACAATATTTTATCTAAGAGTATTAAGTCGTCTACTTGCATTAACTAAACTTATGGATTTTTATTTTGTTTTCTTTTTATATTATTTTCTGCTTTTTTTTTAAGGTGTGTAAGGTTTTTTTAATGTGGAAGTGTTTTATCTGCGGTGTCAAGTCCGACTGGGTATATCTTTATATATCGCTCCTTTACGTTTTTATGCTTTTATCTAATATGGTATACGAATGTATACATTTCATCGATTATAATCCATTATCTATAGATTTGAAAAATCTTTCAGAAATAATTGATATATTTATATAAGCCTAAGAGCTACTCCCAAAAGTATACTATATACAAACACAAGATTAATGACATTAATCGAAGATGAGAACATAAAAAAATACATTAAAATTAAATTAATACCAAAATTACTTAAGCTTTTTAACGATTTCACTTAATTAGATTCAAATGGAAATTGCATTTCGACTTGAAATCGCCAACATTTCTTAAAGTGCTATTTCTTTTTTTTTTCAATTTTATTTTGCAAATGCCCCTCCTCGATTGGGGTCTGATTCTTATTTTTGGGATCTGCTCGGTTATTTGGGGTCTCTCTCTGTGCTTGTGTCTGTCTGTATCCGAATGTCTCTGCTCCATGTGGCAGCCGTCGATTAATTACCCCAAAAACCCGCGAATTGCCGCTTTGCTGATTTCAGATTTAGCTTTACGAGCCTTTTGCGCTTGACAAGTCGGAATTGAAATATGTATGCCTCGGCGTCCGACACTTTCGAGCGGAGGGCATAAAAATACCAGAGCCAGAGCCAGAACCAGAGCCAGAGTCACAGCCAGAGCTTGGTTTGTTTTTATTGGCTTTATTATATTTGTATTTCTGGTATACCCTATTCAAAAGATATGATAATTTTATAAGGAATAATGTAAGAGTTTTTAAAATTATTATATTATATCGTTATATATTTTCAGTTTACATTGATTATATCTAACATTAATACTTATTTTGTTTTATTGTCTATATGAAAGTATTAAAAAACTAAATTTTTCATATAGTAAACCCTACAACCTAATAAACTCTATTAGATTCCAACTTTTTCTTTATTATTATGTATTTTAAATACCATATATAGATAATGTTTTATATAGATAATATGGTATTGTATATATAATATTGTATAATGTATACTCTATATACATACTGTAGAGCATTTAAGCTTCGACAATTACTCTACTGTTTTTTGTTTATTTTTATTTATTTATTTTGCTTTTTGGGCAAAAGGCATTTAGTGTTTTGCTTTGTTTCTCTGGCTGATTGGAGTTCTTTTTTATGGGGCTGCCTGAAGAATCTCGATTCACACAAATCAGCGAAGTTTTAGGATTTTGTAAAACTCTGCAAACGATTGAACGTGCATGAACATGCATAAATACTTTTGTGCGTAATCGTGTGCGTGTGTATATGTGTGTGTATAATAACTGATTTGTAGACCTAGGTCCGGTAGCACAACAGAAAGAGCGCGCGTCAGTGAGAGTGAACAAGTGCGCATGAGGGGAGAGAGAGAGAGAGAAACAGGGAGAGCGAGCGCGCGAGTGATAGCAAAGTGAGTTGCGCATACTAAATTGACAGCGGCATTGACGATGACGCCGACGTTGCTCGATTAATGTAGGTTAGAAATCGAAGCGGGTTGCTCAGCTATGAGTCATGGTCACGTAAGCCAGTTCCGTACAGCACAGAATTTTTTAGAAATGCCCTAAAGACGTCACGCTGTTGTTGTTGTTGCTGCTGCTGTTAGTTTTGTTGCGATAAGGATGTCGAACACGTCATTCCCATGACGGTTGCTCTATGCCTGTCGCCTGTAAGTTCAATGTACATCGCACACATGTATGCGTACGCGTGTGTGTGTTTGTTTTTGCTTTAGAAGGGCCACACCTGTTGCCGAAACCCAACGAGAAAACTACAATAAAAAGCTGCGACGCAGTTAAATGGCAGCAACAAAGCAGAAATCACGCTGCGATCATAAAAGCAAAACGTGCTAATAAAAGCAAAAACAAAGACACAACAAGACAACATAAAGGAAAAGCACTAGGAATAACTGCACTTGAAAGCAATGTCTTCACTTTTCGGCGTTCGCTCCATTTGGAATGTGAATAACTTCCGCAAGCAGAGCCTATGGCGAGTGAAGCGCATGAAGAGAGACGGTGAAATTGGGCCAAGGCAAACGACAGTAAATAACAGCAACACGACCACGACCACGACCTCTCTTCCTCTTGTCGAAGTAGTCGCGCGGCGCGTTTTAAAACGCCCGCGGCGAAGCGAAGGCGGCTTCTGTTCTTTTGCCGCCATTTTGCGTGTTTGAGCTTTTTGTTTTGGTTCTGCACATTCGCCAATTATGTTCGTATGTATGTACATTCGTGTGTATATGTACATGTGTTTGCGCAGTAAAAGGAAAAAGCTTTTGATTTCCTTGTGCGCGCTGATCGCGTCATTTCAAACGTTGCAGGCGTTTTTAAAACGCACGCGTTTGCGCCGAGTTCAGTGTACCCGTTACCTTTTACAGCTCGCGTGTGTGAGCTTTTTTTTATAAGTATATATGAATGTACATACGTACATATGTACATGTAAGTGTATGTGTGAGCTCAACACAGCTACAGCTCGTACATCAAAAATGCGTTTAAATCTGGCAAACGTCAATGGAAATAAATGCATTATGTACATTATTTGTGAACCGCAACCGCTCCCTTTGCCAAAAAATAAAACACAAATAAAGCAAACAAACAAAAAAAGAACAAGCGAGAACAGCGAAAACGATTTGTTGTCGTCGCCGCTCCCTTCTCGCCGTTCCATTAATAAAGCGAAATGCTGCATCCGCCTTTGTTGTTATTGTTGTTGTTGCTGTTGTTGGTGTTGCTTTGCACGCATTATAAAAATGTCATTAACATGTCAACGGGTTGCAAAGTTCGAAATGTGCTTTTTGATTTGGAGCGAATTTGATATACTCTAAAATGAATAGCGATAAATGTGATGGCGAATATGCTAGATATACATGTGTAATGTATGTGTGTGTGTATTAGTATAAACAGAAAGCAAGGCGAATACACACAAGTATTTCCGATTTATAGGATCAGTCGTGCTGCGTCTTATGCAAAAGTCCATCAACAGCAGCGGGCCATATTTTAAGGCCAGTCGAAAATTTTAAGCAAAAACAACCGAAACTGAGCAGCGGAGGCGTCAGCAGCGACGCGACGCAACGAAGTCAATGATCGGCTCGCTGCCGCCGCCACCGTCGCCGTCGCCGTTGCTGCTGCTCTTGCTGTCGCTGCCGCTGTTGTTGTTGCTGTCATAATTAAACGCGACAAATACAAATACAATTTGAAGAAAAGAAAAAAAGAGCCGCCGCCGTCGCCGACGTCGTCGCCAGGCCAGCGCCAGCCGTAAACACAACAACAATAAGAGGCACAACAATAAATTCTTCAATTAACATTTCGAGCCAGGTAAAAAGCATGAGCGTATGAGGGAGAGAGAGAGAGAGGGAGTGAGAGCGACAGTCTGCGAGAGAGGGTGGCGCGGCGAAAATTTCTGCTCGCGCGCGTGCGTATGTAGTTGTGTATGTGTGTGTATGTGTGTATATGTTTATGTAAGAGAGAAGGCATTCAAATAGAGAGAATTCGCGAGTGAGACACATGTGACTGTGTGAGTGCGAGTGTGCCAGGATCATTTGCATTTGAGGCGACGCAAGGTGTCGCTAAAACTGATTAAAATGCATTTACACACACATAAGTCAAAGTGTGTGCATGTGTGCGTGTGTTTGTGTGTACACAACAAGAACAAAGTTGATCTTGTTGTTGCTCAAAAAGTGGGCACGTCGCGCATATTTTAGCATGTTATTGTTGTGCTTGCATAGATTCCCGTAACGGCAGAAAAAAAATGAAATAAATTTCAGCTCTTTGCAGGGAGCTCGCACTTGTTGTTGGTGCCGACGCCGACGCTGACGCCGACGCCGACGCCGTTTGCTGCTGCTGTTCTACATATTGTTATTGTAGTTGGAGCTACAGCCGCGTGCCTGCCAGCGTTAGTCATAGAGAACGCCGCCGTCGACGTCGCCGCTAGCGTCTGCGCCGAACGGCATGCAGGCAAAGCAGCCAAGAAGACGACAACGCGCTGTGAGTGATCTATGAACCAGCAAACCGAACGGAACGGAACGGAACGGAGCGTAAAAGTGACGACAAAGGGTCTTCCCCCAACGTCACTGCGGCCCACCCACCCAATTGACCAATACGTAAGACGCGCTGGCCAATTTTCAAATTGGCGCCACGAAAAGTGTTTGCAACATTTCGCTGGACATTGACGCGAGCGACCACCAAACGCGATTAGTCACAATAAAAACAACAACGACAACTTGCTTATTGTTGTTGTAGTTGTTGTTTGTGTGTGTGTGTTTTTTTTTTTTTGGCTGTGCATTTTTGACAATTTCTCGCTCGCGTTTTTAGCCTGGCAGCGCAGTTTAAGCCCAGAACCCGGCCAGAGCAGAGCCACAGCCAGAGCCAGAGCCCAAAAGGCGGCCGAAAACGAAACGAGGCAAATTGAAACGATCGCGAGCCGAAACGAAAACCGAAGCGAAGCAAACGAACGATCGCCGCCGTTGTCGTCGTCTTTAACACATTCGCGCTGTCTGTGTCCGTGTCTCGTTCGCTGTGTAAGTGTGTGTGTGTGTGTGTGTGAGTGTGTGAGTGTGTGAGTGCTGCTTTGCCTGCTGAGCGCAGGTTTATCAAAATTCGATTTTCATTTTGTGCTTTAATACAATTTGTGCCTTGCTGCCGTGTGGAAGTGGCAGGAGATGCCGACGCAGAGCAAATAAATACATGAAAAGAAGTAAAATCGAAGTTAGAAAACACAAGCGCAAAGAAAACAAATACAGCAAAACGAGTGCAAGACATGCGGGCAAATAAAAATACAAAAACACAAATCAAATCAAGCAAAAGTGGAAACTTATTAAAAATAATAAACAAACTGCGTCTGCGTCTGCGTCTTCGTCTTCGTTCTGACTGCCAGCCTGAACGCCTGTTCTGTGTGTGTGTGTGTGTGTGTGTGAGTGTGAGTGTCTATGTGTGTTTGTATGTTTATAGCAAAGAATCACGTAATTTAATCCGTGCGCGCAGCGGAGGAGTCGTAAAAAGCAAATGAAAACACAAGCGTAGCAATTGAACAGCTTATGTTATCCACCCCACCCCTCGCCTCCCCACCCCACTCCGACCCGCTCGCTCCACATTTGTTGCAGTTGCATTGCAGTTGCTTCGCCTGTCGCTTGTTTGTTTGGTGTTTGTTTACGCGCCGTTTACCGCTACTCGTTTATGTAACCGTTACCATTTGCCCGACACGTGTGCGCCTCCACAGCAGGCGGGCAGGCGGGTGGGCGGCAGGGCGGCAAGGCGTGGCCAGGCGCATATGCAAATTATTAAGCAAAAACAAAAAAGTGAACAAAAAAAAAACATCGAGAAACATGCGAGATTAAACAAAATAAAATCAACGGGATGCATAAAAATTAATTTACATATTGCGCGCACAACTAAAAAGTTCAGATACACGCACACACACACGCATTGCATATGTGTGTGTGTGTTTCTATATGTATATATTTGTATAAAGTGTAATGTAATAATGCGCGAGTCAAGTGAAAAGTTGAGTCATCGCAGAACAAAACTTTTTTTTATAATAAATACATATCTACATACATATATATAAATAATAAGTGAATAAATATATCGTGTATTTATCTGTCCCTTGCAATTGCAGATTATGCAAATAATTAAGAAAAGTTCTCAATTTAAATTTGAAGAAGTGCAAAGAAAGTTTGAAATAAATAAAAAAAAATAATAATAATAATAATAAAATAGAATAGTCTACAAAGAATTATAAAGAAATTTTATTAAGTTACAAATTTAAAGTATTGAAAAGAAAAAAAAATAAAATAAATAAAAAAATATAAAACTATACGAATTTTTTAAACTTAACTTGAAATAAAAAAGGCACAGAAATTTTAAACGAAATTAAAATATATATAAATTAAAATAAAATAAAATTTGAACACAAAATTAAAACAATTTAAAAATAAATAGTTAAAAAAAAATTTAAAAAAAAATAATAATAAATAAAATTAAAACAAAATGAAACATTTTAAAAAGTTTTAAACGAAAATAAAGAAAATATAAATTAAAATAAAATTTGAACACATAAAATTAAAACATTTTAAAAAATAAATAGTTAAAAACTAAAATTAAATTAAAAAAAAAAATCATAATTTAAAAAAAAAAACTAAAATAAAACTAATTACAAAGCAACTTTTTAAAACTTTTCAAATGAACAAATAAATTTAAAATAATAATAACTAATAGCAATAATAAGAAGTCACAGTGAAACCTCGCTAGAATGAACAAGAAAACGTTTTTAGCTTTTAAATATGTAGAAATAATTTATTTTTTAATTTTCAATATTCGTGGATACAAATTAATATGAATTTTTCAAAATTATTTGAATATTAATTATTTTAAAAAAATATATTTTTTAATGATTTTTGTTGTTAAAAATTAAAATGATTGAATAATAATAAATTAATTTTGCAAAATCATTTAATAATGGATCTACATTATTGTCCGGCTATATATTCTTGAAAATTCTAGCTGAATATCAAGATTCACCGTACTCAACTAAAGAAAACCCTATAAAAAACTATCTTTTTAGCTAAGAGATACTCATTGAAAAGGCCATTTACCACATTGAATAGAACAAATACCCAAAAACTGACCAAAAATTGCATAGGATAAAACTCGTATAAATAAATAAATAAGAAACAAAACAAAACAAATTCAAATTGAATATGAACAAACAAATAAATAAATGATAAACTAAGCCAAAAAAAAGAACAAAAATCGAACAGCTGAGAGTGAGAGAGAGATAGGTAGAGTGAGAGAGAGAGAGAGAGAGTAAATCTTGTGATAAACGTTGATGATTTTGTTGCATTGTTGATGATTGCCTTACAAGCCAACAAAATGCAACACAACGGCAGCAGTGGCAACGGCAGCGGCAACAGCAATCTGCAGCAGCAGCAGCTACAGCAACAGCACCAACAACAACAACAGCAGCAGCAGCAACTGCAGCAAAGGTTGCAGTTTAGTAATATGAGCGATAATTGGGCTGTTTGGGCCAACAACAATAATAACAGCAGCAGCAACAACAACAACAACAACAGCAACATTGCCACGCAGCTGCAGCTACAACAGCGTGCTGCCTTGTTGATAGCGAACAACAACAACAACAAGCAACAGCTTCAGCAGCAACAGCGCCACAACAACAACAACAATATGACAACAACAGTCAATTATAATCAGCACTGGATGCAGCACCAGCAGCAGCCGCAACAGCAGCAGCAGCAATACATGCAGCAAACTTACATCAACTACACGCAACAGCAACAACAACAACAACAGCAACAACAACTAACGCCTGTAACAACAGCGCCCATCAGCAGCTGCTACTATGCCACGCTACAGCAGCAACAACATCAACAACAACATCAACAACAACAACAGCAGCAGCAGCAACAATTTCTGGCGCCCGCGCAACGGCACATGCAACAAACGCAACAGGCGCTGCCACAGGACGCCGAACAGCTGCTGCGCACGCAGTTCACGGCAGCAGCAGCAGTGGGCGGAGTGGGAGGCGGCGTGCGCTTGGAGCAGCAGCAGCAGCAGCAACAGCAACAATGCCAAGTAAGTAAATGTAAAACATAGATATAAGGCAAAAGTTTATTTTTGTTTAAAAAAAAAATTGAAAACTTAAAATTAAATAATAAATTTGTTTTTTATAAAAATAAGTCAATGGCTGGCATCGAACCTGAGTAGCGCTGTTTACCGGGCGTGGATCTATCCTCTGAGCTAAGCTTTTTATGCGATTTGCACTAGGAGTAGGCATTTTCTAATAAGAATTTATGATTACTCTTCTTAGTTTGCTTTTTAAAAATATGGCCATTGCTGGCATTGAACCTGGGGTGGCGTTGTTTAGCAGGCGCGCAACTCTCCTGTGAGCTAGGAGAATTTATGTCTACTTACCTTGGTTTGCTTTTTAAAAAATGGCCATGGCTGGCATTGAACCTGGGGTAGCGTTGTTTGGCAGGCGCGCATCTCTCCCGTGAGCTACGCTTTTCACGCGATTTGTAGGAGTGATAATGCCTCTAATTAGCATTTATTTATTTATTACTTATTTATTATTTTCTTTCTTAGTTTGCTTTTTAAAAATATGACCATGGCTGGCATTGAACCCGGGGTGACGTCGTTTGGCAGGCGCGCATCTCTCCCGTGAGCTACGCTTATTATACAATTTGATTGAGTTATAATGCTCTAATTAGCATTTATATCTATATTTCTTAGTTTGCTATTTAAAAATTTGTCGATGGCTGGCATTGAACCTGGGGTAGCATTGTTTCTCAGGCGCGCATCTCCTGTAAGCTAAGCTCTTTGTGCCACTTGAAGCATGAGTGAGACAGAAAAGGAGATTGCAATTAGACAGAAGAAATGAAGAATTTTCCAATTAGAATGTATGCTTACTTTTTGCTTGTTTGTTTTTAAAAACAAGTCGAAGGCTGGAATCGAACCTGGGGTAAAGTTGTTAATCAGGCGCGCATCTTTCCTGTTAGCTAAGCTTCCTATGTGCCTTGATGTACGAGTGAGACAAAAAACACAGAAGATCCCAATTAAGCAGCACAAATGACAAATTTTTCTTATTAGAATTTATGCTTAATTTTCTTGATTTATTTTGTGCCCGATTTAAGTGTCAGCTTTAGTGCCAATTAGAAGCGCAAATGTTTCTAATTTTTCAAATATAATTAATTGCAAAATATAACTAATTACGTTTTGACAGCAACACTTAGTGCAGTGTATAAATACGCTTAAATTACAGCGTGCTATCTCGCTTTATACGCGATGATTTTTTTTTTCTGCTTTGCTTTTGCTTTTGCTTTTCATATTTGCGGTTTTGTGGGTGGAGTCGGTTTAAGCAAAAGGCGGAGTCTATTTTTCTTTGTGTGCATGTGTGTGTGTGTGTGTATGTCTGTATGCGTGTGTGTGTGTGTGTGTGTGTGTCGCGCACATCTTGACATTCAAATTGCGTCTTATTGTTAGTTGAATTACAGCGGAAAATGCGCTTAGCAAAATGGCGAACGGGGCGTATGCGCAACGCACATTACGCATACGGCGCTGAATGAAATGTGAAATGCTCGGCAAAAATTAAAAAAAAATTATATACATTTTAATGTCGATTTGCGCGCAAATATTTGCTACCACATATATTTCGCTGTGGCGTGGGAATGCCGCACCCCAAGCACAAAAATACGAACTTTTTTCGATTTTTTTCGCTTTTTTTTTAAATAAGTTAAATTTGTTTCAACTCGCAAACTGAAGTTAAGCGTGGAAAGGGGGAACGAGAGCAGCGCACAAAGTTGGCGCATGTGTGTTTAAATTAAGCCAGCAGACAGCTATAAAAATAATAATACAGAATGCAAAAACAAAATAAATAAACAAATATATATATACGTATATATGTAAATATAATTAAATATGTTATATTAATGCAAAATTTGCATTATTTTTAGTGCAAGTGAAAGCCTCTCTGATCAGAAATAACTTTAATGATCATTTGAAGATGAACTTTGGAAGCTAACGAAAAATCCTCCCCAATTCATAATGATTTAACCTGTTGAGAATTACAAGCAAGTCAAATGATTATATAGGTTAAAGAGCTCTTGCTTTTTATTTCATAAAGATATATTCATATATTCATAGGAAGTGAAGAATAAAGCCTTTGTCTTAGTTGACAAATATTTATTCTAGATGCCTACAGCTGCTATCTTTATAGCTCGTTCAGAGCTATAAGGCCTTTGTCATCATGTCAGCCATTTCGAAAATGGTGTCGGTTTCGGTTTTAGGTTAGTTCCAAAGCTCCCTTATCATCAGGTTAAAACAACAAAAGCAGCCACAACAAGCTTTGAGATAAGATGTCAATTGTAAAGTCACGAAGCTGGCCAGCGCGGCCGTGCCAACTGCCACGCCCTGTTGAACTGGCCTGCCCAGGAAGTTGCAAGCTGTTAAAAGTACGCTCGAAAACAGAAACAGCAAAAAAAGCGTAACGGAAATGCCAAAACACAAGCCACTAGAGAGACATGCCCATGTTTGACCAACTGTTCCTTATCTACCGAAAGCGAACGTGGTCGCTGTTAAGTAATTAACATTAACAGAGCATAGCATACAATGCACTGTTAATGAACTGTTAAAGACGCGGTGGTGGGGGGTGATCTATAGGGAGTTAATGAAGTGCTCTCTATGGAAGTTAGGGATTGGAGAATTTGAGTAAAGATATCTATTTCTGCATTTTGAGGATGGAAGGAAGGAGTTTAAGAATTTGTTAATTATTTATTCACAAAAAAATTTAAAATATCTATATATAAATCATTAATATCATAATCATAAAATTTTATCCATTCACAATGAAATTTTCTTCAGAAAGGAATTTTAAGAATTCGTTTATTCTTTATTTTTAAAAATTCAAACTTATGTCTACGAATTATTAATATTTAATAAAATAATTTGTATAATCTTATAATCCCAAAATTAAATGCCATTCACAATCACAATCAAACCATCGCAATAAAATCATATAGAGTCGAAGCCAGGTAAAGTTTGACCTTTACGCCTGACCTTCACAAAAATGCTTTTAAAATGCAATCAAATTAAATCTGACTAATTATTATTAAAAGGCAATCAAAAAGAAAGTTCAATCAGCATAAAGTGAAAAATTAACAAATTCATTTTAATATTAACAAAAATGGAACTCAAAGAGTAGATTTGTAGATATGTTTTGACCAAAGCTGAACTCAGTTTGTTTATATTTACTGTTCTTTGGTTCTGTTTTTCATGATCGATCATTTAGAGCTTAGCTAAATTATAAGGTTTTCCTATAACAAGTAGAACAATATAAAAACTCTAGATTTAAATTTTGTAATAAGATCTAATTATCCATTACTCACTATGAGTCATAAGAGTGTAAATAAATGACTTGGGAAAGTCTACTTGCAATCAAAGAAAATAGGCTCGACTTAGTAATTCCATATGATTGAGTTGTAGACACCAGAGGTTCTTTGTTTCTTTGACTGGAGTTTTATTGTATTCTAATTCTTTTACATCTCATTCTCCTCTAAAGAAATTGATAAAGCTTACTGAACAGATACTGAAGAATTCTTGGGTTGAGCCTTATACTCAGCACTGATGGAGTAATGGGAAATCGTAAAGAACTATATTTTTCATTGTATCAAGGAACCCAAATCCTACATATATAATATAGCATATTCCACAATCTATAATTTATAATCTCTCCATAATTTACATATATATACATACATATACCATAGTACATATAAGTATAAACAAAATTTTAGAACTTTCAACTGTCTAACTGCTCTATATATAGACCTACCTATATAGACCTACATTATACGCTTAGCAAAGGCTGATAATATGGATTTTTAAAAAATGCGTATACAATTTAGGCCAGTATTAGGAAGTTGGTTATACCCGACTGCAATTTTCTTACTTGATCTGTTCCCATTGCACTGATGGCATTTACGATTCCTTAACATTTCAACAACAACATATTCCCAACATTTAACAGTTCTGTCAACTTTACTTTACATATATATAACACTCTTAACAGTATGTTATGCGACAGGCTGTTAAAGCCAACAATTTACAATCTTTATATATTGCATTCACAACTCTCCTTGACTTCCTCAAAACTTTGAGCTTTGTAACATCTGATTCGCTGATGCGCTGTTATCTGTTGTGTGAGCGACTGTTAATGTTATTGTTACAGTTGCGTCTTGCATGTTAATATTATAGATTTTTGTGAGCTGTTAAGCGCCGGCTGTAGCTGGTCCTTGAACTTTGTTTTGCTTTGTTGCTGGTGTGTTTGTTGTTGTTGCAGTTGTTTTTAGTGGTTTTATTGTAGCTGTTGTTGTTGTTGTTGTTGTTGTTGTTAATTATTACAAAAACAATTAAGCGCTCGAAATGAACAACTTTAAATTGCAGTCGTTTAACTGTTGTTGTTGTTGTTGCTGCTGCTGCTGTTGCTGTTGCTGGTATTATTTTTCGTATGCTTTATTTTTAATGAGCGTCACATTTGAGTATTATTTCGTATACCCATTAAAAGCGAGCATGTCCATGGGCATGGACTAAGACTGTGGCAAGGTATGTCGCGGGAAACATAGAGAAACGATTCTCCCTTAAAATCTAGAATTAAGATTCGATATATATCAATCTACAATCTAAACGTAAGATTCGATAATATATCGATATTAGGTGACACTACGGAAATAATGTTAATATGCTTATAATTTGCCAGAGTTCCTTCAATGTCCTTAGATTTTTGATAATGAATAAGACTATATTATAACTATCATACCCTGATATCACATTTTCAGTGAGTTCAGACAATGAAAATGATATGCACACTAACATTAACTCTTTATTTTTAGCCTAAAAGCTTAATATATCGAACATTCTCGACTGTTTTTAGAGGAGAATTGCTACTCTATGTTCTTTACACTCGATGTTTTTTACATATTTTCCCATTCTTAAAAGAATTCATCATATTAAAAAGATATTGCTCTGAACTTGAGTATTATTTGTGTCATGGCAAACAAAATTTATATACACTCACTATATAGTAAGTATATATCTTATTTATATAGAAAAATCGTATAATGTATATAAGTTCCATAATAATTTAAAATATGTATAAAGATAAAAACTTGATGGAAAACGAAATGAATGGAGGCGCGATAGTTCTATATTTTTCCACATAATGTACATATATCTTGATTTTTGTTCTGTACAAACATATATTTATATATCCCATCCACACGTTGCAATTTCCAGGGTATCGGTTAGCACTCACTGCCTCGTTATGCTCTGCCCAGTGGCTGCTGCTTAGTGCCTTAGTGCAGTCGATTCTACAACAAAGCCATTAAATTCGTTAATCATTTATTGCGTCGCAATGTGCTGCAGCCACGCCCACATTTGGCTGGTGCAACGCCCATTAGAAAATCAGCTGTTTTTGTTTGCGGCTGCCTCAAGGTCTGGTCTCTAAGCATTCGAATTTGATAATTTGTTTTAATTTATAATTTCGATTCAAATGCTGTTAAACGTCTGCGAAAGTCCAAGGCAAATTATGTCCATGAAACAGATTTTAGCTCTTTTTTTTTACACTAATCAGCAAAACAATTGAATTTGGCTTAAAATAGATGCCAATTGCATTTAACAAAAGTTGTTTTCTCCCGCAGAGGATGACTAAGCGCCGCCGATTGGAACGGAAATAGCGCATTAGTCAGCCCTTTTAAGAGATATATATTATAACTGTTAGATCGTCTTGTTATAGACGAATTTAGGTTGTATGTATGTATGTATATGTGTAGCATAGTTTTAGGTTGGCCTCAGTTTGAAGTTACTGCCGGAAATTCCGTTGTTCCGATGTTCGTCAATAGAATTCCAAGAAATTCCATAGAAATTCCAAGTAATTCTCTATGTCGCAAGCAATAGCCACAGTAATATGAAGCCGATGTCACATATGACGTGGGCGACGACAATGGAAATGACGATCGTCACGATCGTCAAATAAGCAATTAAACAAGATAGAACCCTATCTCGACAGCGGTCAGATACTAAAAAAATTGAGTTCATAAAATGCGCCAGGTAGTTAGATAGATAGATAGAGAGTTAGATAGAGCAGAAGAGTGAGAGGTAACTGCTTTCATAACAGTTTAAATAGGTTGAGCTAAACTAAATCAAATTCTGGTTTATTTCTATTTACAGGGTATTAAAAATGCATATTTTTATGATGTTAAATGGATAGATAGGTAGTGCAGAGGTAACTTCTTTCAGTTAAAGGGTAATAAACATATATACTTATAATAATCTGCATTGATAGTTAGTATACGAAAGTATAGAATTATGGATAGGTAAATAGTTGATATATGTGTATTTACAGGGTATTTATTTGTGTATATTATAATTTCTTTTTTATTATATTATCTCACTTTTATGATCTTTAGTTTACATTTATAGAATTTTATTATAATAATGATAATGTAAGAGAACCTAACTATGTAAATATAGTCATAGAGAACTAAGATTATTTACAGGGTATTAGTGGTTTATACGGAACTTTAGTTTGTTTTTTGAATTGCATTACAAATATAAATCAAAACTCCTATTGTAAGACCTGCAAATGCAGTAAAAAAAAAACTACAAATGGGGTATACTGACTATGTGGAAGGGTATGTAACAGGTAAAAAAATCGATGCTGTGATTATGTGATTCTTAAATATATATTTATTATAATATGAGACAGACTACTAGAGTACTAAAATCAATTATTTGATCCCTAGCTGCTGATATCGATAAAATATCGATATATATATCGTTTTCATCATGTTATAATATCATTTCATCATTTAATAATATATCATTTCATAATATATTCCTTGAACGATAATGCGCAACTTATGAAATCAATAAATCTGAAGTTTCTGTAGTTTCTTAATCTTTTTTTTTTATTTAACTCGAAAATTAGAAGCTATAAAAGTATACAAATATATGTATGTAGATAAATATTATAGAAGTAATAGTCAACATATTTTAAACAACTTTATTTTGTTTTCTATTTATGTTTGGTTTTTTTTTATATAAGTTCTATATTTTACATATAATTTCTATATTTTGCATACAATTTTTGACTGCAATAGAAAGGGTATCTAATAGTCGTGCACTCTCAACTAGTTTGCTCATTTTGCCATAAAGCTTAAAACTTCTTGAAGATTTCCAAGTAACTGCAACACATACACCCTGACGCCACACACGAACACACACACACACAAATACATATTCAAATATGTTTCTCTTCACATATCGAAATTTGTTTGTTTAGCTGAAAATTGGTTTGATTGGCGCAGTTCCTGTTCGGGCCGAGGATCAACTGAATGCGAGCAGTTGCGTTTGGGTCAATCAATAGAGCACCAGGCACCGACTTCCTCGACTTGCCACCTTGCTACGTTGCTGCCTGGCCTGCTTCCTTCCGTCTGTCCGTCTATCCGTCTGTCCACTGTCCGCTTATCTAATTGAGTCAGACAATTGGAAGTGCCGCGACGCCAGCCACTGCGGACGGCACTCAGCAGACGGACATCGAGGCGAGTCGCCTTATCGCGGCGTCCTGGTGTGCCTCGGCTTAATGGTTGGGCAAGATTTAGACGCCACTCGGCTACCTGGCTGCCGGGCTGCCTGGCTAATGGGCAGGTCTGGCCAAACCTAATAGGCGCATTTAGCACGCGTCCGAAATGTATCTGAAAGATACAGTCGAAGCTCTAGCTGGGGGCATTCCATATGCATAAAGGCACGAGGCGACGAGGGTAGCCTGAAAAATTATGGCTTATCAGATTTTGCTGTGCATTCTTAAGAGTTTTCACTGTGCTCTCGGACGGGCGCAACAAATGGCTTTCAATTGGCAATGGGTGCTGCGGAACCTGTCGCCGCGCGAATACCAAGCAGGGGGCCTAAAGCAAAGCCAATTTGTATACCTGTACGTGTGCGTGTGTGTGTGTGCGCGTGTGTGTGTGTGTGCGTGTAGAAACCCCGATGAGTCATCGCCGGTCCAAGTGTGTGAGGTGCGTGGGCTGCCGCCACATTGGCATACATAACACGAGCTGAACATGTGCACAGCAGAGCGAGTGAGTGAGTGAGCGAGTGAGCGAGCGAGTGAGCGTGCGAGAGCGACGCCGCTGAAATCAAAACAAAATGAAACGCGGCCAACAACAGCCGAGCGGCCAAGTAGAAAATGTCAACAAACGAGCTGCGCGCCAAATTCTCTAATTTGAGTGCAAAAAAAATTTTCGCTCAATTGTATTGAAAAGTTGAGTGCGACAGCGAGAGAGAAAGAGAGCGTAGAAGCAGAGAGCGAGAGCTGCGCTCAAAATCTATTGCATGCGATAAAAATTCGTGTTTTGACTGCCGCTGCGACTGCTGCTGTGCATGTGTGTATGTGTGTGTGAGAGAGAGCGAAGCAACGCAGAGCGGAGAGCAGAGCGCGCGAGCAATCCTCTCGCTATCTGCTTTGTGCCATCATTCTGACAGTCATTGCTTGCTCCGCTTGTGTGCAGTCGTTCGTCAGGGCGGATTGTCAGTGTGAACTGGAACTTAAATTAGCAGTTCCAAATTTAAAACGGAATGCGGAACTTTAATTTGATAAAAATTATATTTAATTTGACGAATTGATTGCTTTGCCTTGAATAATGCAAAATAATTAATATTTCGTTTATATTTAGACTTAATCTGTAACCAGTCTAATAATAAAAATATCCACATCACATTTCCTTATGCTCACATGGTTTTATTATTATAATTCTTATTTTTACCATATAATTTCACAAACATACTATATAATTAACACATTTACAGACTATATGAACTAGCTCAAATTTATAAACTGGCGTGAATTCGTAGTTTAATATTTATTTTTCCAAGGTATAATATATTATTATATAATTAAATATATACATATTTTATATTTGTTTGTTTATTTAATTTATTTGTTTTTTATAAAGTTACAATTAAGTAAAGCGTCAACATGAACCATATTCAAATAGGTCGCTAATCTGCAACTGGTTCCATTGCCAAAGAGCAATGCAGCCCTGGTACACAAGCAGTCTCTTTAATTTCCAGCATAAGCCAGTGCATGTGTGCGTGCGTATCTGTGTGTTAATTGTGTGCATGTGTGTGTGCGTCTGGCAATGGCCAAAAACGTCACGCGAGCGTACGGATGACGACGGCGGGCTGGTTGGGAGCTACTAGCTCAGTTATTTTTCGCTTTTTGTTAAGGCAACGCGACTGCAACGGCCACGGAAAGCCACGCGGCTACGTCCCCCAGTCACTGTCTTTGTCTATCCGTGTAGTTAATTCCCCCCTCTCACACTCGCCGTCTCTATCTCTCTCACTCTGTCTCTTTCACACGCTCGCTAAGTTACGGCTATCACAACAACAATTCGCCGCGTAACAAGCAGACAAACGTTTTTATTGTACGCTCGCTTCAGTTGAATTTGTTGCTTCTGTTTATATGTATGTATGTATGTATGTGCGTGTGCTGTTGTTGTTCTGTTTTTCACAAGTGCGCTCGTAAACGCAGCAGAAGAAATATCATATTCGCCCCAGGTATTTGTTTTTATCCAGAGTAAAAGTAATTGCCTGCGCGTGTATGTGTGTGTGTGTGCGTTTGTGTCTCTTATCGTACATTTGTGACAACGTCAAACGTCATAAAAGTTGGTGTTAAATTGCGACATATTCAACAGCCAAGGCGAACGTTTTGAAACTTTAAATTCGCCGTACGAAGTTCAAAGCGAATTAACGGCAACGGCAACGGCAGCGTGGTGGGTGCGGGGCGTTGCCAGTTAATCTAGAAAATTCTGCGCTGCCCGTTAACAATTTGTTTTAACACAAACAGAAGACAGACAGACAGGCTGGCAACAACAGCAACAGCTACAGCGACAGCAGCAGCAGCAGCAACAGCAATAACAACAACAAGTGTGACAGCAGCAACAATTTGACAGCTGGAAAAGTAAACCGCAGGCAGAAAGAGATACAAAATAAAACAGTGACAGAGCGTGAGCGCAGAGAGCGTAAGCTAAAGAGAGCCGAACGATATATCACCCGCACATGTAAATTTGTGCATTGTGTACGAAATTCGAAATAACAAAGCGAAACAGTGCTAACAGCAACAACAAAAACAACAGCAGCAACAATGAAAGTTAAAGTCGAACGCACAACAAAAACAACGCAACCAGCAGCAACCGCAGCAGCGGCCGCAGCTACAACAACAACAACAACAGCAGCAGCAATAGCAACAACAACGACGAGGACATTAACAAAGGCTGTCGAGGAGGCGGAAGATGAGGTGACAACGGCGCAAGAATTGGACTTTTTGCCCGATATGGCAACAACAATATCGACAACGACAGCAACAATAACCACGACGGCAACAACTCCGCGCAATCTTATCGTAAGTGCTAACCTCCTCCCCCTACCCCAACCAATCTATAATTTCCTCTCTTCTCATGTGCGGCGTTGGGTTGTTTAGGCTGTTGCATAGAACGCAATAAGTTTCCCCTAGGTTGAATGCCATTGTGCAAAAAAATAAATCTCTCAAATTAACAGTCAACGAAAACAACAACTCGTTGAGAATTGTTTTTGTTTTTGCAGTCAAAAAACTTGTTTAAAAAAATTTACCTTGTTTTTTTTTACGCTTATTCGCCGAATTGTATTGTGCGCAATTTTATTGTATCTTTCCAGCGTTGCTGTTGTTGTTGTTGTATTCGCATTTTTTTTGTCGACATCTTTGGAATTTCAATTCACACTTTTGTTGTTGTTTCGCATTTGCCTTGCTCTCGCTGTCGCTCTCTCGTGCTCCCGCTCTCTCTCTCACGCACACACACACGCGCTCAGCTACACAGATACGCACATGCGCTCGCACACGTACGCGCACTTTATCGCATGCGATTTGTATATACGATTTTATTTAATTTTTTGTTCATTTGTCTCTCACTCAAATTCGCCTCGCACACTCAATTGCACTCGCCTCAATTTCGCACTCACTTTGTATTTCGCCATGCGGCTTTTCAAGGCTGGCCGCACATTTGATTCTGTTTTGTCATTTTAGCATTTTCGTTTCTTTCTCTTCTTCTTATTTCGCTGTGAAAAGCTTTGCGTGGGCGGGCGTTGTTGCTATTGCTGCCTCCGCCGCATGCAGCACGTGCGATTCACGACGGAATTAGTTGTCTATTTTTTTTTGTTCTTGCATTCGCACTCGCACTCGCACTCGCACTTTGCGGTTAGTTGGGTTTTCTGCCACTAAGGTCAAGGCTGATTATCTAGCGCGTGGCTGACCCACAGATGAATTAGTCATGGGGTTGTCCAAAAAAAAAATAATAAATAAAGATCTTTCGATGCAGCTAAAAACAGTTAGAGTTTATGCTTATAATGCAGAGATGTGAAAATATCTAAGAATTAGTGTTGCTTAATATCAAAAATTGCAATGAAAAAGTAGTGTTGGACAACAATGTTAGGTGATTATGTTTATAGTATTTTTTTAAGACTAAATAATATTTTTATTACGGTTTCATTTCAGTTTGAAACTTTAAAACCGCTGTATGATAGATTGACATAGAAAATTATAGTATTTAAAAACTGAAGTTGTTGAACACTATACAATGGTTTTTAACACTGGCTTAGATATTTACGTGTATATTTTGTATGTACTCAGTTACACTTAGTATGCCAGACATCATTTTGCATGCTAGAAGCAGCAATATAGTTTCAGTGTTGTGCAACACTGAAATTCGTGCGATATATGCTTGTTAGCACGGTGCCAAGGCTAATATATGTTACGACTATAAATTGACAAACTGCCTATATGTACATTTATATATCTATATCTGTTTTGCTATTATTATGTAAAATTAAATATCCTAAAATATTTATGCGTAACTGATGACGATATACTATTTCAAATACAGTGTTGGTTAGCTCTAAAATCATTTTAAAAATTCTCTTTTACACTTTTAAATTATATGCTTTTAGCTTCTGTTTAATCATGCTGAATCATATGTATGGGATTATTAGGAAAAATCGTTTAAAACCAGTGTTGTAAAGTGTTCGAAACGAGTATAATGTTGCTTTAGTATAATGTTGCTTGATTCCTGACAACAAATCAGCTTTAAAAGTACATTGAAGCTTAAAGCTTTGTCGAGCTTAAAAACGTTTTGGAAATTTCTATGCATTAATCGCAAATCGCTTTGATTATAATGAAATTCTATGTTTTTCTAGCTTGTTTTCAAGCTGCCTGACCTCTCTTATTGTTAAGATATGTACATACATAATACTTATGTTTCGCAACAAAATGAAATACAATGCCAAGGTCAAATGTTGCACAGCTGCTGCTGCTGCTGCTGCTGCTGCTTGGCCTAAGCTCTGTCTCGCCGCCTTCCGATTGGAATTGCAATTCCAATTGGAATGTCAAACGGCTCACGCGTTTTGTTGTGGCTGCTTTTAGAATTGCGCGAGCTGCCAATTGTGCATTGTTAATTGTGAATTGTTTATTGTGAATGTATGGATGCGCTATGCCAATGCGCCGTAAAAGGCGCGTTGCACTTGAAACACACACAAACTGCCAATTTTAGTGGGTTTTTGTTGTTGTTGTTGTTGTTGTTGCTGCATAAAATATGCGTCAGTTGTTGTTCAGGCATAAATGCATAAATATTCATGCATTAAGAGGCAATGCATTAAAAGTCAAGTCCCCACAGGTGATAAACCTTTTTACGACTCGCACTTCTTTTTTTTTTGTTGTTGTTGCCTCCAAAATGTATACCCTGTATATAAAGGGGTAAGCGAGGGTATATAGAAGCTTAGTCTAAATTGGGTTTAGTTTGAAGAAGTGAAGTTCTAGATGACTGATATCGATATTTATCGATTTTATGAATGAAATTATAGGAGCATGTCAAAAGTATTGAGTTAGATAAGTTTGAGTACATACAGTTATAGGAATGTACAGATTTCTGGGCAAATATTCTATATCTAATAGATAAATAATATATATATCTAAAATCTCAACTCATTTTGATAACTTTTAAGCTTGTTTCAATGCCTATAATCTCTTATAATAGCATAATCTTAAATTGAGTATAATTAGTATATGCTTACAGAGCATCTGCCAGTTGAGCATAGACTATAAACATATTCAAAGCCGACTCAAACTGAACAGATTCAGATACAAATGCCACACAAAGATACAGATACATTTGCAGATGCAGATGCAGATACATTTGCTTGGGTTGCCAAGCCAACTGAAATTGGGAATTTAATGCGCGCATCAACTAAAAATAAATAAAAAAGGAAACACAAAATAAATATAAAAATAAAAATTAGCTGCCCGCGCTGTTCGCTTATTAAACAACAATAAATATATAAAAACAATTAAGCATTATTCGTTGTAGTTGTTGTTGTTGTTGTTGTTCTTATTCTTCTGCTTATGTGACTTTTATGGTTGTATTAACTTTGGCGTGCTAAGTTTATGATCATTCGATGTCCTTGGGTGGCGTACATATGTAAGAGTGTCTACAAAACATTATATATATATAAAATGATATATAAAATATACTTATCAGAAGTTTATTTGCCAGTTGCTTCCAAGTAATTTCATTGCATTTCGTAATTGGTGACAGTTTAGCTGGAATTTGTACTCGACAAGTCCAATACAGTTCAGAAAGGCAGTCAACCTGATAGATTGCTTATCTTTCAGATAGATGTCTATATCTATATACATATGTATGTATGTCTGTGTATATGTTAGACTGAGTGGGTCTAGCTTTAAGGAAGACAAATTTTAAATGAAGTTGCCTTCAAGATCAAAATAACAAATTTATGAATGTATAGTAATATTATAATAATGTATAATAATATATTATATATAATATATAAGAATGTATAATAATATTATAATAAATTAATACATATATAACTTCTGGCAATAGAACATTCGAGGTGTGTTCCAAGAGTATAATGACTTTTTTACTGTTTCAGTGGCTTTCACATACTCGATTCTAGACTATATTGTGGCGTTGCATAGGTTCTCTTAAGCCGACTTTACTTTAAATACCCAGCTTATAGTATATAGAAATTCGCAATACTTTTGAAACACACCTCGCATATATAGCATAGAATTGTCTGTATTAAGTATGTCTGTGCATGTAAAACTTGAAAATGCCTCAAGAGATAAAGAGATAGATATGTCATATCATATGTTGTGATTGTACAGAAACGTATCTCTGATTTCTCAGATTTCGCAATATTTTTACTAGACATTAAATTATTAACTTAACAATTTAATTGTTATTACTTGAACTTATCAGTATAAAAACAGTATCAAATTCGAAGTATTTCCTATAAATATACATTTTATGCCTAATAAATTAAGTTCGATAGAGTTTCATAAGAAATCACTCTAAACTGCCAAAGAAAAAAAAAAAAAAAAAACAAATAAAACAAATGATAAACATTCGCTTGATTTTTGGGGCGCTGAAAATATCATAAAATGTCCAAACTGCGCGAGTTTGATAATAATAATAAACATAGTTAAATAGGGAAACCCCCAATCACAATTGCTAGGGCCGTGACAACTGTACTTGACTATATATACATATACAGCTATATTCATTGTTGCTTGTTTTTATCGCTTCTGTGCGATACGAACTCTACGCTCGTGGTGACGTCAATCGGCTTGAACTATCTAATGCTTAAGGCTTACTTCGAGTCTTTGGTTCATCGTGAAAACAAAATAAAATAAAACTGAAAATAAAGTCGCACCGTAGATAAGCCGGTTTTTTTCCTGAAAGAGCGAGTCGAGCGATCGCATTGAGCACCAAATTTGGTAGTAAATTTAGTTGGCTGACGTCACAAAGCGAGCAGGCGAGCTCATAAACAGCGTAAGACAGACAGAGAGAGAGAGAGAGAGAGAGAGAGGCAAGGGGTGAGCGAGAGCGAAAGCGCGATGTATAGTTAAAGCCTAACAATTTACGTTGCGTATACGCAACGTTAATATTAGTGTTTGTGATACTATGCATACGTGACCAAGTGGGGCGTATCGAAACTATATAATTATATATATATGTATATATTTTTATATATACATAGTTGTTCAGGTTGATGAACTTACGTGACTCAGCCATTTGAATACTTAGGTTTTTCTACGTATGGCAATCAAAACTTTTTAATTAATATGTATTATGTTAATCTCAATATTAATTTAAAATTATTGTTAAAAATGTTGTGCTTATCAATAAAGATTTGATATACATAGTGCCATATATTATTTTTTAATTGATATTGATTGTTTATACATATTTCAAATGTTTAATAATTGCCACGTATAGAAATGTATGTATTAAAAATATTTCACTTCGCTTTTTACATGCCACAACTATACCTTATACCCTACCAAATTGGCATGTAGAATCTGTACGACAATGCTATAAGACTAGACAATGCTATAAGACTAGACTGTCCTTGAATCTAATAAGAACTATACAATAAAGCTAGAATCTCTTTGTTGCTTGATTCTTTGGCAATCCTTGGCTTAACTATTTATACTCGTTTACTAAGTAAATAGAGTATATTGATTTTTTGCAAAAATTATAAATTGAAGGCATAATAAATTACATAAACTATATTTTTCAAAGTTTTGGAGTTAGAGCATTAAATTTTGAATCTTAAGTTACTAAAGATTTTCATTTAAATTATACCTAAAATGATTTATGTGTCTTTAAAGAACTTAAAGGAGTATTATATAGTCGTTCATGCCTCACTTAAACATTCTGCTCAATTATTATACCTACAACAGAGTATCTGCTAGTCAAACATTATCTTTTGCTTAATTCTCTTTAAAAACGCTAAATACTGTATTTGAGCAGAAAACCAAATTATGTCATGTTATATTTTGAACTAACGTTTTTGGGAAAGCCGTGGGAAATTGAAGGCAAATGTCAAATGTTGCGTGTTTTCACTTTCGATTTTCGGCGACAATGGGAAAACTTGGCAGGAGGCGTTGCTCTATTTTGTTGCTGCTTGTTATTGCCGTTGTGGGCGGATGGGCTGCGAAATTCCGAGAAAGCAATTTGGGAACTTGGCTTAGTTTGTTGAACTCCAGTCAAAGGTTGAGCCAGTCGAGTGGGCCGTGAGGCGTGTGTTGGCCGTAACTAACTGTAATTGAGTTATATACAGCTGTGTATTTGGTGGCCAATTGAAGCGGAAATCGCGGAGCGGGGCGAATAGAGGGCAGCGGCACATCTGGCCGGGCTGCACTTTTGCAGCAACAGTGAAAGATTTACACGCATCGCTGGCAGTGCCAGGCGCACGTTGTTGTAGTTGTTGTTGTTGGTGGTGTTGGTGTGGCTCGTGTGGGGATTATTTTGTGACGCGTCATGGCGCCGAATTCCGAGAAAGAGGCGCAGCATTCCGCACTGCCAGCAACCACTTCGAGAAGTGCGAAAAATGCCGGGCCACAAAGATAACTTGAAGGAAATCACAAAAAAAAAAATAAAAAAATGCAAAACGAGAGCTAAGTGCGTACTAGTTGAGTGGGAGCAACTAGTAGATACCCTGTTTAAAAAGTCTTAAGATACATCATGTACAAATATTGTATTATGTAAATATGTATGTGAATATATGTATCTACATTTGTTATCCAGGATGAGAAAGAACTGATTCAGGTAAATGTAGTGCACCTGATAGCGCTTTCTAGTCTAGATTCTAGATTGTCTGATTAACTACATGCATATATATATATATATGTATATGTGTTCCATTAGACAACTATTTTCATTTCACAGTGTATATAACCTTCAATCAAATTTCCAACGTACACACATACCCCTTAGTTTTTTTCATTACAGGGTATGTGTATAGCTAAAGAAGAGTTGCCACCATCGCTAGCCAGTGCTGTGATGCCCCACCGAATGGTGCATGACGTGGACCATTTGGCGCTGCGGCTGCTCCTTGGACTTGGTGCATGTTGTTGTTGTTGCTCTTGTTGTCTTGCTTTATGTTTATCTTTTTGTTGGTTTTGCTTAAAATATGCTGGGGATTTCCAACGGTTTTCACTCCTTTGCACTTGCAGCGCGTTCGCTCTCAGCTCAATGCGTCGCACTCAAGCGCTCTCTTGGCACTTGGACTCACTCTCGCTCTCTCTCTCTCTCTCTCTCTCTCTCTCTCTCTCACTGCCTCTCACTCTCTCTCGCTCTTTGAGTGCTTTTGCAAGTTGTGCGAAACGTGTTTTGAGCTCAAGTTTTAGCGCTTGCGGCGCTATTTGCTCCTACGCCAGCTGCGTCTATTGTAGGGCAGAGCGGGAGGCGGGGCAGGTCGCTGCTAACTTGGCTTAAATAAGCGCATGAATTCTGGCTAAATTGCGTATGAGTCATCGACGAGCGTAGTGGCGTGTCGTGGCGTAGTTGTAGCCACATTCGATTCATTCATTTCATGCTTTGCTTCTGCTTCTTCTTGCTGTTGTTTTTTCTTTCTTTTAGCCGTATGAATGAATTTTTGCGCTGTTATCGCAGCTACTTAAAGTTGACTTTGTTTTCTTCTTCTTGTTGTTTTTGTTGCCGTTATTGTTATAGCTGTTGATAGGCATTCAAATATTTGCAATGGCAACAACAGCAGTAGTACCTCAACACATAACTCGTTATATATGTATATTATAGTCCATAAAATGCATGAAATAGTAGAGGATGAGATCTGACTTAAGGTAAAGATTGTTTAGTGCGACAGTTAACAATTACATCCTGTAGTCGTATTATAGTTCTGAGATGTTTTAAAGGAATGTTTCCTCATGTAGCCTCATTGAACTCTGGATCTATGATAATCTCTGCTATGCAACTTGGTATACCAGTTCTTACATGCTTAAGGAATAAATTTTCATTGAGTTCAAAGTACCACACAACATTACTAACTAAATATAGAGTTCAAATTTTAGATATACGATAAAAAAATCATATTATTGATTTGTCTTTATTGCTATTTATAACTTTATCATATTTAATAAGTTTTTAAGCAGAGATTTCTAATTAGAGGTAACCCTTAGCAATTTTTAAGCATTTTTCACTATAGTAGATTCATTGAACTCAGGATCTATGAGAGATAGAGTTAAGAAGGTTGGTATGCAAGCTTTTACATGTTTGCGATTAAGATTTATATTGGGTTTCAACTACTTTACTAATTTAATTATTAAGAATGCAAGATTGGCTCTAAATATACCATGATAAATAATATAAAAACTTATTTCTGTTTGTTGATATTGAGAAATGAATAGTCTTACATAGGCTTTCTATTAGATAAGATTATACTAATAACTGTTCCCATTGAACTCAGGATCTATATAAACTCAAAGTCTTTAAGTTTGGGCTTACCAAATTCATCTATTTATGGCAATGAAGCACACTGCTTTAGACGAATGTCTACAAATTACTGATATATGAGGAGCTATATAACAGAAAGGTGAAAGAAAAACTCAATGTCTTAGGTCATTAAAAAAGTTTTTGTTCTAAAATGTAGTGTTTTCGTGAGGTAATTAAAATTCAATACGTATTGCTTAGAAAGGTAAGACTTAAAATGACAGACTAGAATTTTGTCATTGGGTCAAAGTTGTTCCATAGGTGCGTCAATCCTTGTTGGGCACATCGACGCTGGCTAGGATGACCGTTATGTCATCGGGCTTACCTCCATCGCCATAGTTCAGATTGTTGGCCTTGGCCTTGAGCGCGAACGGCGACTGGAATGTATTGCTGAGGGATAAGGTTTTGGCCATGTCCACCAATCGATCGACCGCGTGCTGCAGGTGCTCCGCTCGCGTCTCGCCGTGCAGCGGGCGCAGGTGGCGAATCAACATGCTCTCGGGCACATTGTCGAAGAGGCCGTCGGTGGCCAGGAGCACCAGATCGCCCTGCTGCACATTTATGTGGGCGGTGACCGCTTGCTGGGGCGAGTCGCATAGAATGCAGTCCATGTCCGGCTCCGGTGGCACAGTCAGCTGGTACGGCGTATTGAAGCCGTGCAGCTGCTCATCGGAACGATGCAGCACCTTACCGTTGCGCAGCACCATGAAGCCGCTGTCTCCCAGATTGGCCGAGTGCAGGGTACAGTCACGTCGATGCAGTGTTACCAGGCAGGCGGTGCTGCTGCCGCAGACGTTGCTCGGCAGCTTCTTCATCTGGTCGAAACTATCGATGAGTAGCTGGCGCGGATCGGAGCCATCGTAATGTGGCTGCTCCGTGAACTCACAGCAATTCGTCATCAACTCCTGGGCAAAGACGCCCGAATCAATGCCCAACTTACGCCAGCCGCCCACACCGTCTGCCACGCCCATTGATTCAGCCTTTGGCGTGCTGCTCACAAACCAGCTGTCCTCGCCATACCGATGATCCCCTATCATATACATTTGATCGTCGGCTGTCTGATCCTTGGAGCTGCCCTGTATGGCCTTAATCAGACGGGGCAAACCCTTGGCCTTGGTGCTAAGCAGTCGATACTGATAATAGGCATAATTCACTACTTGCGAGGTGCGATTGGAGAGGTTACGCACCGTAAAGAACATTATGAAATTTTGGCTTTAAAATAATTTTATCGAATTGTTTTCTGATTTATCAAATAAAATTTCAAATTGTGTTTGTAAAATTTGGAATTTGGAACTCGTAAACCTAACTGTCAAAATCAGTTTGAAAGCAATATAAATTGACTGAAATTCAAGAACTTAAGATTCAAGTTCTTTAACAGAGTTCAAAAGTAAGACTAGAGTGGAATATTTATATACTGGAATAAAATAGAATGTGCTTATTATACATACATATGTATATCCAGATATCTTCTATTCCATATATCTGTAATATATCTAGAGATCTTCTATAAGCCTTATGTATTCGCACTATAATCAACTTGCGGACTTCCTAGTAACCAATTCAATATTTATTTTTTACGATCTTTACACAGACATGTGTAGACGATTTTGTCTTTATCAACAGGTTGATATCATATACTATCGCCAGTTCTTAAGGCTTGCTTTCCCCTTTTTCTATTGAATAATTCACTCATTCCATAGCGTTGTCGTTCCCGGTAATACCTTTGTTAGCGTTCTGTAATCTTATCGCCCAGTTGTACAGGGCCTACGACACAGAGTCAATACCTTTGGCACCTCTTTGTATAAATCATCACCGGAAGTGGGCAGCGGATCCAAAGCATTGCGCTTATCGCAACTTTCCTATCAAGCAGGTAAAACAAGTAAACAAATGCTTCGTGTTGCAAATTATTTATAAACTCCTGATGTAAACTTGTTCCAGAAATCACGCGTAGCTTATCAATGTTAAATGAATATATATATATGATTGTTATATTAGATATAGATCGACGGATTCGCCAGAATTTGGCAATTATTCATACATATATATTGGGTACTTGAGCCCAAAGTTCCTGTCTCGATGTAAACACACTTTTTTTCCTGTACTACATATTTCACATATCAGATGATTGCATACGTTATACGTACGTACATACTATAAAGCAGTTCCGAGTTTCATATTCGGCTTTCATTTCCATTCTTATCGAAATTAACGGGTTTGTGGCGATGACGTTAGACGCTCGATTTAACTGTGAATTCCTGGAGCCGACGACAGTGTTCTTTTATGTCGGCTTTTTATAAATATAGCATATATATATATATAATATATAAATGGGGGCAACACACGTAACTCCCAAAGGGCGCGGGACCCGCATTTACAATTGCGGTACAGTTGCTACCGCACAGTATAACAGATTGCCATTGCCATGTCTATTTTCGTTGCAGATTTTAACCCTTAGTGCATACAGCTGCGGGTGCCTACCGATAAAAGAATTATGTATATATACAAATATATACTTAAACAAAATCAACTCGGAGAAATTATATGCAAACTAACCGCATATATTCCATTTCAATGTGTACTATTTTCGATCGATATGTATACATGGTGTTCGTATTGCCCACTCATCACTTTCTTTACATATTTTTATAATATATGTATAATGCGCATTATTGTAACCCTATTTCCTTTCTATTTATCTTTGCAGGTAAGTAAATCCAAGGGTTACTGCAAATCAATTACTGCAAATGCTTCGTGTCACATGGCCCAGTTCCAGCTCCAATTACAGTCGCCAATCGTTAAGTTTCCCCGTCTCTGATATTTCACCCTTCCCCTTTGTCGTAAGTGCCTTTGATACTCTCTGTGTAAACAAGGTCAGTGCGGACTTTTCTATACCCTGTACATGCATTTATGAGTGGATTATGTGTGGGTACATAAAGCTAATTGATGTAATTGTGCAATATTGAAAATGTTACAATTGTAGGCATATATTGAACTGTTATATTGCAACTGGTATAAGGGCGAGGCATGTAGTCTTGAAACTGATAAATTGCTGAGTGTTATACATAATTCTGTACTGTCATCTGGTATACAGCTCAAACTGTTATACGGTCAATTAAAACAGTCAAATGTTTTATGTTACAGAGAAAACAAACTGTTATACTCATTGGTTCTATTCTTCGGTGTTGCCTGTTTCACATATCTAAGTGTTATACATATATCTCTTATCTCTATATCTCTTATATATTTTAATTCTGGAAACTGTTATATGTACATATTATAAAACTATATAAGTATTATTACCTTATTAGACTATTCTCAATTCTTGTAGGCTTGCGCTACAGTGCTCGCACGTACTACAGGGTATTTGACTGTCTAACATTATCTTGAAACTATAATTTGCTCTAGGGTTTCCTTTGTGCATAAAATATTACAAATAGAACGTGTACAGTCGCATGCCCCATCAGTATTTGTGTGAAAGCTGACATATCGTAGATAAAGTCAAAGCTAGAGTAAACAAACACCTGCTCGCCTGCCACACACCTGTAGGCACTGGGGTAGATACAAGAAATCCAAAATAAAACAGCCAAATCGAAGCGAATCAAACTACAGCAGGCAGCAGAACAATCGAACGACCCATTTTGGAAGCGCAGCGGCTGATAAGGCCAAGCCGAGACCTACTATGGCGGCCTACAAAGGCTGGCCATTGTAATTATGCATGTGTGTGTGTGTGTGTGTGTGTGTGTGTGTGTGTGTGTGTGTGTGTGTGTGTGTGTGTGTGTGTGTTTTTTTTTATATTCAATTTATTTGCTACTATTAAATTAATTTTTAATCTTACAATTTTTAATTATTAGCTTATGTATAGTAGGATCTAGCGTTTAGGGTAGCGCACGTTGCTTGCGGGACTGCCGGAGAGCATTGCTTCGCAAGCGCTTTGCACTACCTTAAACCGGTGCAGCCCTCCTTCTTATTCGCTCCACTCTGCGGAGCTCCAGCATGATTGTAGCCGCGAAGGAGCTTATAAGGTTCCAAGCTACCTCCGACTTAAGCATTGTCCTCGTTAGGTTTTCCACCCCGATGGGGCGGCCTATTTCTTCTTCCAGACGCCGCCTTTCCTCCTGGAAACGCCCACACTCAAACAGGACGTGCCTGGCGTTTTCCACAAGTCCTTGACCACACCAGGAACATTCTTCAGTTTCCTCATGGCCAAACCGCTTCAGATAGCTCCTGAAGCATCCATGACCAGAGAGGATCTGCGAGAGATAGAAGTTGATCTCGCCATGCTTCCGGTTGACCCACGGTTCCAGCTCCGGGATGAGCGTGTGAGTCCAACGCCCCTTAGTCGAGCTGCTCCACCTTGTTTGCCATCGTGCAATGCTGTTTGCCCTGGCCGTGTCTCGTCGCACAAGCTCGTTTGTGCTCCGCTCCACAGCTTCGGCGACCAAGTCCTCCAGTGGCGTCATGCCGGCTATGACAAGCGCCGCGTCATCAGATACGGTTCTGAAGGCGCAGCTCACTCGAATTGCGCACAGTCTGTATGTGGCGCAAATTCCTCGGCTGTAGCTAGGAGTCGCCATCGCTCTTGCCCAGATTGGTGCGGCATAGAGGATGACGGACCTGACGACACTCATCAGAAGGAGTCGTCTTTGTTGCTTAGGGCCCCGCGTGTTCAGCATGATTCGGGAGAGGGCTCTACACGAATCAGCTGCTTTTTTATGCACGTATTCCAGGTGCTCGCGGAAAGACAATCTTGTATCTAGCATGACGCCTAGATATCTTATAGCCCTCTTTGACTCGATGGTGACGCTTCCAATCCTTATATGGGCCGTTTCGACAGTCTTGCGACTGCTGTGTGTGTGTGTGTGTGTGTGTGTGTGTGTGTGTGTGTGTGTGTGTGTGAGGGAGGGAGGTACTTTACCTAGGTCTTTAAAAATAGTTGCTTATGTCATAATCAAAGTGTCAGCCGATAAGATAAAGAGGCTGCTCAGCGAAACGTCGCCAAGAAAATTTTGGGGCGTGGGCACGTGAGCCCAAAATGCAAGGCAAAACGGCAGTCTGGGCTGGGCTAAACCCAAGCACAGACACACATGCACACACACATATGCATGAGTGTATGTGTGTCTATGCAAGCATACAAAAACAAAAGCTGCGAACGCTGCGCGCTCAGGAAATGCCAAACGTCTCGCGTTAAACTTTCGACTCACTCAAAACGTTGAATGCGCTCTCGCCGCTCTCTCTCCGTCGCAGCCACTCGGAGAGAGCGAGTGCGCTGTGGAATGCGATAAGCGCTCAAAAGTCGTTGGCGCTGGGCGGCTGGCGTATAAAAGTCGTCAGCGCACGATGACGCATTTAGTCGAAACCCGTTGGCCGTGTGAAACGTTTCGGCAAGTGCGAAGCTGAGCGAAAAGTATAAAAACTGTTAAACTGTTAAATGCTAAATGCGAAACATTTTGTAAACCAACAACAAGAGTATAAATACGAAAAAAATACAGTTGAGCATATTTTGTAAATAAAACGCGGCATGTGCGACAGAGCGCGCGAATAATTCTCGGAAAAGCTGACAGCAAAATTAATTTGCAAAAAATAAAGAGGAAAGAAAAGGCAAAATACAGCTACAGATACAGATACATTTAAAGTGCGCGTTGAATTCAAACAACAGAAGAGCAAAAAAAATACAACTACAATAATAACAAATAAATACAAAGCGAATTTCGTCAGAAATTTGCATTTGTCATCGGCACCGACGACGGCGTCGCCTGTTGCGCCTATTAAAGGCAATTACTACCCAAACGATATCATAGCGAATATAGATCCGCTATATACGGCAAACATGACCCTGGACAGCTACAATATCTTCGGCGATGAGTATCATCTCTTTAATATGCCGTTATCGCCATTACCCAAAACGGTAAGCATACAAAAAAAATTCGAAAGAAACAAATAACACAAATAGAAAAATAAAATGAAAACAGTTGTTTCGCTTATCAAGCAAGTGTAGGGGTAACTGAAGTTTCCAGAAGTCTCAGTCCAGTTGTCGATTTGCAGTTTTGAAAACATTTATAAAAATACAATATATGTGTGTATATAGAAATATGTATATATGTGTATGTATGCATATCTCTATCGCTGCATGCATTGCTTCTTATCGTTCTTGGAAATTTTGTCGTCGTATACCCTTTGATTTTTACATATTTATTCGACTTTTTTCCTTCTTTTTTTTTGCGCCCCCATTATTATATCGTATTTGATGTGATTTTGCTGTTTTGCAATTGAATTTGTTTGTTTAGTGATTAGAGAAGGCCTTATCAGCGCAGCGATTTATGTTCCAAGTTTTATATATTTTTTGTTTTTTTCTTTGCGATAATATTATTAATAATTATTGTGTGTGGCAAGTGCACAAATAGTTCAAATAGTTTGTAGGCGGCAACCCACCTAAAATCCATTTGCTGATAACTTACAAATATTTCGAATATTTGTACAGTTATGAAAGACCTTGTTTCTTGGGGTTTATTATATAGTATGTGAAGGGGAGGTCGAAAATTAGTTTTTTGTTTGTACCACATAATTGAAAATTGGAAAAAATTGTTTAGCCATATAAAAATTGATTGATGTTTGCTTTCTTATAGATAGCAACGAGTTATATAAATAGATTGCAGATAAAGTTATACAAATAGCTGGCTTTATTTGTTAAGTGTTGTTTTAGATACTTTTTTTGCTAGATATAGTTTGGTAACTATTTCGGAAGAGTTAGGAACTCCTAGTTGTTATATAAAAAGAAATGTATGTCTGTTTGTATAACAGCTATAGTTTGATTATAATTAGGGCTTGTTCTTGTATTGTTTAAGAATAGCTTTGTAGTTTTGTTCAGAACAGTTTTAAACATTATAATTATATATATATAAAGATAAGTTTTAATTGTTTCTTTTGTAATGTTTAAGAATATGGTTGAGAAACCCAATTAATTAATTTATTGTTTAAAACATACGCATATATATAACAGTTGGTATTACAGTTGAGTTCGGTTGACTTTTTTAAAAAAGTTTAAATTTACTTTTAAGCACTTTATACAGTCTCAAAAATGTGTATAACAGTTTTATATACCACATAAAAGTTCATGCTTGGGGGTTTTCTTTCTTATAAATATTGTTCTCTACCTTTCGAGTAAATGCGCGTTTAATATTTGGTAATATTTTGAGCGTAGATTTTTATAATGTGTATATATACATATATATGTATATGTGTATATAAAGATATCATGTCCAATGGTTTTATGTTACCTGGAAATCTATTTAGCTGCTCACCCGCTTCAATTTTGCACCCCTTTAAAAGTAAATCACGTTGCCAACTCATGAGCGGCTGCAAAAACAAGTTGTCCGTTAATATATGTTTACTTTTTTGCAGTTTTCGTTTTTTGTTGTTTTTTTTTCTTTTTTGCATTTATTTTTTGCATATTACGTCCATTGCATTTCACAGTCCAGTGATCGGGCGTCTGTCTATATTGCACACGTGCGATTTCTGTGGGCAATTTATCAAGTTTTTTGGGGTTTACATCTGTTATATACAAATATATATGTATGTGTGTGTGTGTGTGTATAGCACCTTTACGTTGAATGGCCAGGGCAGGGTTCAATGTTCAGCTTAACTGGGCTTAAATGCGAGCGTAGAAAGCGAATTGAAATTGGCAGCCGTCGCATGCATGACCCTTTCAACTTCCACCAAAGTGGCCCAAAGCGGCATTCGCGTGACACTTGATACTCGCTTTCATAAGCACATAAGACATAGACATATATATAAGTGTATATATGTATATATGCATATATGTATATATTTCTCATATCTTACATATACTTATTGCTGCAATTGGGGCGGTTCAAAGTAATATGCTTCAAGTCAAACACTTGCGACTTCTGACATATGCGACTTAAGCGACTCAAATTGTTTAATTAAAGGCGCTTAAGCAGAAATGCACTGAGAAAAATAATATTGTAGAAAATATTATTAGGAAAAGTAAAATGCATTTTAAATTCGAAATTGAGAAATATAAGGGTTTTTTTTACATTACTTAACTTTAAATATAGTTGTATATATATAATATAAATATATTTTAAATTTTATTTTAATTTTTTCGCTGAGTGTATTTGACATTCATGCTCTGCGAGGGAGTTACAAGGGTAGTCTATCGCTCGTTTAAGTAGATGCACACTAAAAACTCTTTCAATGAAACACAACATTTATTGTCTGAATGTGTCTGTATATGTGTGTGTGCGTGTGCCCCCTCACATTGAGGCACCACAAAAAGCAGCTAAAGACAATTTCAACTTTCTTTGGCATACAAATTTCGACTTCGGCACTTTTAATTAACTCAATATGGGCAAAAGTGCACAAAGTGTGGGGGATATACGATAGCATTCGATTGTTTTCATATGAATTTGTACGATTTATTTGACTTATTTTGTTTTTTTTTGTCTGGGGCGCACTTTTCGAGTGGCTTTGTGGGCGTCTTTGGACAGCTCGTGGGCCAGAAAGTAAGAAAGCACTTGATAAATACGTGACAGTCAATGCGAAAAAAAAACTGAGTGTTATAATACAAATAACTACCCATACAAAGTTTTACGTTAAAATTGAAACTGCGTGGATAGCTAATGAAATATGGGAGAAATGGATTCCGGGAGAGAAATTTGAATACTAAGATGGAATGTGAGGCAGATCAATCACAGTCAATCAATCAGTAAGTGGAGCAATTGAGAGACAGAAGGCAATAGAAAAGATATACATATGGAATAGATAGGTTTAGTATGTGTTGGATTATTGGATTAGAAAAACTATTTGATTCTGTAGTGATCTATTTAATATAGTATGTAGACTTATAATCATCAAATTCTACCCACACTTATTTATAGTAGATGGTCACTTCAAACATAACTGTTTCCTCTTCCATTTGCTCTTGAAATTCGCAACTAGTTCAAGTACAGCTCGAGTGCAATTGCAGCTACTGTTTTCCTGTTGCTAACTGACTGTTGGAAATGAATACATTTTGTGGCTAAGCAGACAAGAAAGTTACGGCCATTAGCTGAGCGTGTATGTATATCCATACATATAGAGAGAGATATGATATAGAGATGTATTTTATGGCCATTAGCAGACAGACAGCCCAGTTAATTGCAGCGTGAAGTTGAGCAGTGCGTCGTGCTCATTGAATTGCAATTCAATTTTGTGCTAATGCCTCAGATTGCAGGTATTGTATATATATACTGATATATATATATTTTCACATATCTAACGATATAATTTGGACTGCAGTCAAGTCTGCTTGAATTACTTTTTCGGCTAATTTGATCGGGCATTTTACTTTTTGGCATTCCGTTCAGTCCTGGCCAAAAAGGACATTCTGTCTAACATAATATTCGACGATGGCTTGTAATTTGAGACAGCAGTCAAGTGACCAGCTATTACAACAACAACAACAACAGCAAACCGCAAATGCACATTTGCCAATTTGAGCTGAAGTTTTTGGCTCTTGGGCCAGGGCGTCGCATTGTCCTTCTTGGAATTGTGTTTGGCCAAGCCCCAGCCTTTTGGCAGACACGCTGGAAAAGTGAAAACAACTTTTACTACTTGTCTGCCAGTCTGTGTCCGGGCACTGTCTGCCAGCGTAAGCTGCTGCCCCGCCCCCTGCTCGGCCCCTCGTGCAACGCGACTTGCATTTTACGTGTTGTCCTTGCGTCCTGCGTCCGTGGCGCCTCGTCGTCGCGTCGTTTGTTTGCCATTTCCTCGTCGCTGGCAAAACTTTACCATAAATTTCCTCGACTCCCCCGCAGCTCGATTTTGTTTTTATTATGTTTTATCGTTGTTGCTGCTGTTGTTGATGTTGCTTTAGCTGATTGTTTTTGTTGCGCGTGTCGCGACAAAATGCATTTAAATAAATTATTCCTAGACCAATGTCGCGTCACTTTATTAGCCGGGTATTTCCCCACCTTTGTGTCCGACTGTTCGACTGTCCTTCTGCTCTTTTGCTTTTTACTTTTTACAAATTTAATTACAAGTTAATGACACTCGAACCAAAGTGGACGGGGCAAGCGTTTATGGTTCCATGGAACACTATCTCTTTGGCTTTATCAATGTGCACAATTGTTCGCTTATCTGAGCTCTAGGTTTGTGTTACTTTATTTCTTTTTATCAGTTTGCTGAATTTCGATTGAATTGCAGGTAATGCAATTAAAATAAAATGCCAACGTTAAAGAGTAGAGTTGGGAGACGTCTAGAGACTCAGGTAACTCGGGACTTATTAAAAATTTATTAATGTTTTATTTTTCAAATAATAGAAGACAATAATTAGTGCACTTTTTATAACAAACAAAGTATTTTATTAATAATTTTATTAATAATCAATTGTTTTCCAAATATCTTCTTTATCACCCAATTTTATTGTTCAACATTTGTTTTATGAAGACATATTCATGCATATTCCAAAATTAAACCATAATTGCTTGATAAATATTTGTGTTATCATGGAACAAAAAAAAAACTATTTTGAAATCTATTTGCTTTCAATACTATATATATTTAGTACATATATAATTGGGCAGAGCCACGTCAGTTAGAGGAATTGTTATCGGGCAGCTCACACCTTTGGCAAATATTTTCGACTCTCTCTGTGGCTGAGTGTGTGTGTGTGTGCGAGTGTGAGTATAATAATACAATACAAGTATATTCATTAGGCGGGTTCAATGCACTGCTTAAAGTCAAACAAAACGACAGAAGTGAAATATTTTTGTTGTTGAACAACACATGTAAATTTGTCAAATGGCTTGCTGTTGTTGTTGTTGTTGCTGCTGCTGTCCGCTGCCACGCCCCATGTCAGCCCCGAATGGCACAGGGCAAACAAAAGTCTGATTAATTTGACACTGAACCTAAAAGCCTGGCACGCAGGCAATCGCAATCGGATACCACAAAAAAACACAAAATGTATAAAAAGAACCCTCGAAAAATTTGAGTTGAAATTTATGTAGCTGGAACCCTCGGGTGGTTGGCTGCACTTTTTGGCAAATTTTGAATTATGACTTCAAAAAAATAAAAAACAATAAAACAAAAAAAAAAAAAAACTTGCAAAAAAATGTTTAATTCAATTTTGTCCAAGCAGACGGCAATGCGCAGTCAATTCGCGTGGGCGTTCCGAAAATGGGCAAACATCAAGTGTTTTTAAATGCCAGTCGCAAATAATCATATATAGTACACACATATAATGTACATATATATGTATACATATATAGTATATGGCATCGGGCATATGGTCAAGCGGCGTTTGCGTGCCCGAAAAAGGCCGGCACGAAAAAAAAATATATATAAGCGTACAGAAATGATGAAGGCAACCGGCCGGGCGTTGACTTCGACTGGGCGCGGAAGCGAGACCGGGGGACCGAGACCGGGACCGGGAGCCGGAGCGGGCTACGAATCGGCTCTGAGACAGACCTAAAGCTTGGCTTTATCAGAAAGAGCTGGCACTCAGCGCGAAACCACTCCAGACAATTTCACTACGGCATTGCGGTCACGTTCTCCTTTCCAAACGAAACGCAAAAAATACAAAGCAAAGATGTACAAACAAGAAAAGTGCAATAACTGACTGCGTAATACTCGCTCAGCAACAGTAATTACGAGTGCATACCTAAAGAAAGCGAAACTGTAGTATAAAACTGAGAATTATATGGATAAATAATATAGATAAGGAATTTGAAAAAGTCAGAATCTATATAAATCTAATATATGTATATACACATCTATGACTTTCCTCTTTAACTATGCTACATTTAACTCCTCTATTCGAATAGACGAACTTTTCCACTGCGAGCCAATATACTCTCTTCTTTTACTACTCGAGCGTGTATAAATATAAAAAATAATAAGAAAGTAAAATAAATTCGTATTTATTTTTGCGTTTCTCCCTCTTTTGCATTAATTGTTTTATTCGCAGAAAATTTGCTTATGCAAAGAAACAAAATATAATAATATTTTTAATTATGTATGCGCTTATCGCAATGGGAAGTGCAAAACTGTGAATACACAGAGACACACATACACTGGCTCTCGCAATCTCACACTCACTTATGCAGCTGGCAACTCTGGCCTACTGACAGCGCACTTGAACTTGTCAACTCTGGCGCTGACATTGCAACAACTTTGACTGCAGTCACGATCAAAAATTAATACAAATAATAAATAAAAGCAATGCACTTGAGCGATTGTCGTTGTTGTTGTTGTTGTTGTTGTTGTTGCTGGCAACTCTTTTTATATTTTTGCCAATTAGAAATCAAAAAATTTTGCTATTTGCTTGTAAATAATGCGCATTTCTAATAAGTCGGCGAGCTTTTGTTTCAACCTTCATCAGCCAAATGGCAGTATCTAAATGCATCTATACACAATTTCAGTTTAATTTATGCAATTGCACATAGAAATAAATAATAGGCATTCAAAAGCAACAAACAAACGTGGCTAAAATGAGCCAATGCTCAAAGCCAAAGTTAGCTTAGCTAGAGTAAATGATTGCGACTAGCAGATGCCTTAGAATAAACAACAATTTATATGTATAGATAAAATATATAAAAATCAAACATTTCTAAAATAATTAACTGAATATTTATATAAATTTTTAAAAATTTAATCATAATTATTTATTATTTATTTCATCCCATTTCTACGCCCGTTAACAGCGCTGCCTAACAGTCCAACTGTTGAGCTTAACATTTGCTTAACATCTTCGCTGCGCTCGCTTTTGATATAAACAAATGAAATTGTCATCGCAGCCAAGTTGTTTGTATTTTGCTTTATTGCGTCATTGTCTGGCTAAAATTGGCTTAAAAATAACTCAACACGTCAGCTATACAAAGCAACAACAACAGCAGCAACAACAACAGCAGCAACAACAACGACTAAAGAGCGATGCCGTCGTTTTCTTTTGCTTTTCGCCTTCTTAAAAGCCTCAATTCGCCGCGTATTTGTCAAATATAAACAGAAGCACAGTGCGAATTCGTTTAAAGTGAACTAATTAATTTCAAGGGCACTTCAACTTTCGCCTGAGAACTGAACATAAATCACATTGTCAATTATTGAATAATATATGATTATATAGTGTAAACTAAATGTTAGTTTAATCATTATCTGCACTTGCACTGTTTGCATTAGCCAGTAATTACTGTAGAAAGCGACAATCGAGTTGACTTACATTCGCTTATCAAGCGCGCCCAAGTAATCAAATTTTTTAGTATTCAACTTCGTCAATCGTTGCATTAGTCAGCGAATTGAATGTACGTATATGGAGGAGTCTAAGACGCTGTTGGACTGAGAGATACCCTGTAGATTAAGAGATGAAAAAGAGGGAATCATATTATGTGTCTGAATTTCATTCCCTCTTTTCTCTCTATCGTTCTCATTCACTCTTTCTTTCTCTTGTTGTAAGAGTCTCCACTAATATACCCCACTTTCTGCACATATTCGAGGGTATTTTCGACGTCAGCGTGGTGGTTCTTTATTCACTCGCCTCTCGCTCGTCGCAGCTCAATTGACCCCTGCGACCTGAACTTCGGCACTGTCGCCCTGATAAGACTAGTTGTTCGCTGCGTCGAACAAGCTCGTTTCAATTTAGACAATTACGATTACGGCGAGAACTACATACTATGTATATTATTATTATTATTATATATTTTTAATTCAACTAAATTGGCTGATTCATCTGCAAATGGGTTCTGCGAAAAAAACGAAAAACGAGCAAAAAAAAAAAAGAAAACATTTGCGTTCATTAAATTTTCAATTTATTTCTGTTTGCTTTTTATGCAATATCCCAAAATGAAAATAAAAAATCTTTGTCACTTTGGGAAAGTGGGTTAAAACGAAAGTCGCAAATGTTTAAACATTTATGCAAACAAAAACAAGCGGTTTACTTCAAAAAAAAAAAAGCTAAAGTCAACAAAAACACAAAGAATAAATTTGATTGTTGCCTCGCAAATAAACGAGTTGAAGGAAATGCCGTGCGATAAGTCAAAGGATCAATGCCCCACGATAATATTTATTATACCGAGCAAATCAAACAGCGACGTGAAGTGAGCTGCACTTGCTGTCAGTGTTGGACAACACCAGAAGTTGCCAATTTGCCAGAGATAGAGCAACTGGCCTTTACACACATCTCAAAGTACAATAATTGCTATTGTTTATTGGGGCTGACAAGACACCTGCTCTCAGCCCATCTGACGATGGCACACGCATTTGCATCTGGCTTGTGTTCCGCTGCTTTTATATATATTCTGGGAATTGTGACAGCGCTGATTGCTATAAATATAAAAGACAACAAACAGACGCACACACTTTGTAGCTGCGAGGCTGTCATAACTCGTGCTAAATGCTGCCGGCTGACAGCTTGAAGGAGGCGTATTGAGTTCTATTAGCTGTTTATTAATGACAGTTCGAAACGTTTAAGTCAAATGGGTTAGGGTGGCACCAAACGCAATTAGAGTTGCCATAAAAGTGCTATAATTTCGAGAACTTTAATCTTCAACTTAAAATTCAATTTGAAGTATATACCAAAAATACTAAAGTATGTATAAGTTGAGCTCGTTCAAATCCATTGATTTATAAGTTGTTAAACTGAAGATTAAGCAAAAGAAAAGGAAATTTAACATTGGAGCAACATTAGCAATTCTCTTCACTTCTACAAAGATATATCCAATGCCAGCAACTGTTGCTGCTGAAGAGCTACAATATATTTGCAATACATATTTCATATATTTTTCTAATTTTTGCTCAAATGGATCCTCAGATCCTTTAAATTTATGGCAAATCAAATTAGTTGAAGAATTGTTTATAGCAAAACTTATGGCAGCAACTGTTGCTGTTGTTGGCGTGGGCTGTTTGCTGTTGCTGCTTCTTCTTGCTGTTGCTGCTGCTGCTAGTGATGTTGTTGTTGTTTTGTGGTCGTGTGGGTTGCTGCCTCAATTAAGAGCAGGCACATTTGAAATTTATTCGATTTGCTTAGCTGCTAAACGCTACGATTGCTGTTGTTGTCGTCGTTGTCTAATTTACTCACTCGAGAGCATAACAACGCACACACTCACACATTCTCTCGCACACACACTCACACTCTCTCTTTGTGTGTATTGCATTTGTATCCAAATCTCAAAAGAATCGTTTCTGCCAATTTCAATTTCTTTCGCTCAGTCGCAAACGAACAACGAACCATCGAAGTTTAGAATTCTTTTTGAATTTCAAACGCAAAAGGAAAAACTTTTGCTGCGATCGCGCGCGCGCGCTGCCCCTCGAACGAACAAAAAAAAAATACAAAATACAACAACTACGAAAATAAATTTCGACAAGCAACAAAAGGAAAACGAATTTGCAAAAAATAAAGAAAAAGAAATAGGAAAATTTGGTGTGTTTTTCGCAGCGCGTGCAATTGCCAAAACGAATTTGAAACAACGAATGGAAATTAAGAATTAAGAGGAATAAGGAATAAAGGAAAAGCAAAAGGAAAACAACAAATTCTTTACGCTGCATGCCGCATTTCTATATATATATATAAATATACACACACACATATATATACATACATGTATAAAGTTCATATAGAGGCGTGGCCCATGCGAAGTAGTGTGCACAGCAATAATTAAAACATAATCGAAATACATATATATATATACACACAGATGTACCTAGCATACAGTACATAGTAGATAGATATATAAATATAAATATTTATATATATATATGTGAAGCTCTTTATGTACAACAACAACAACAACAACACAATTATATAACACGCGCAATTTGCCTGCAATTAAGAGCAGTTTTTCTTTTGTATACTGTTATTAATTATAATTGTTTAATATTTTTGTAATTATTGTTAAAAAAAACAGAGAAGAAAAACAGAAACGTTGTCAACACGTGCTATTTGTAGTTTGATAATTAAATTTATTATGTTTGCATTGGCCGAGTTGAACTTAAATTTCGAACCCTTGCGAAATTGGCAAACGCTGCTGGTGGCGCGTCTCAAGCCGCCGGAAAGTGGCTAAGATAGCAGCAGCAACAGCAACAACAACAACAACAACAACAACGAATGTAAAGTCCAAAACGAACGAACAAATAACCAAACGAAAGGCAAACGCAAAAAGCCAAAACGCGAAACGAACGAACTATATATATATATTAGATATATATACACACATATATATATATATCTTTTGGCGCCCAACAACTGAAGAGCAACAACTACAACAACGACAACGACAACAACAACATCATCATTACAATTCAAAGCTTTTCCAAGAAAAGTTAGCTGTAAATATTTAATTTAACACAGAAATTTCGCCAGCAACAGCTGTTGTTAGTTCTTGTTTTTTTTTTTTAATTAAGTATATATAGTTTATTTATATACATATTGTTGTTCACTTATATTGTTAAACGGCCAGAAGTCAATACGAATTTACACAAGCTAGTCAACTAGAAAAGAAAAACAAACCAATTAATAAATAGCTTACTGTGCGTATGCGTAATATTTATACGTATACTTAATATTTACTAAGCGAAACCCACTAGTCTATAAGCCACGTGCGTTATGATGAAAAATCTCAATGGTAGGGCGCACAATGCGTGCTACCAGCCCTACTATCAGCAGCAGTTGCAACTGCAGCACCAGCAGCAACACCAACTGCAGCAGCAGCATCAGCAACAACAACAACAACAACAGCAGCAGCAGCAGCAACAACAACATTTGCAACAGCAACAACTGCTGCTGCAGCAGCAACAACTACAGCTGCCCTATGCAGCACAATACAACCAGCTGCAGCAGCAACAATTGCAGTACAATCAACAACAGTACTATCAGCAACAGCAGCAGCTGCAGCAACAACATCAACAGCAGCAGCAGCAGCAATTGTTACGTCAGCAACAGCCCACGCAGTCAGCCTACCAGCAACAACATGCAAAGCAGTCATATGGCCATAACAACAGCAACAACAACGCCAACATGGCACGCAGCAATATGCACGCAACAACAGTTGCTGCTGCTGTGAATGCTAACGGCAATAGCCACGCCAACGCCGCCAACGCCAACACTGCGACAGCCGCGATGGCAGCCATGTGCCAAATGCAAAGCTTTTTAAGCCAGCAGCAACAGCAACAACAGCAACAGCAACAGCAGCAACAACAGTACAGCAACAATTGTGCGCATATTAATTATAACCAACAACAACAATCGCAACAGCAGCAGCAACAGCAACAACAACAGCTGCCAACGGTAGCAGCACCAGCAGCAACGAACGGGGATAAATTAACATTGGATAGTGCCAGCGAAATTGCTAATTTTTTGGCTAATGAGCTTTTTATGCAGCAGGTACGATAGCTCGATAGCAAGCGATAACTTATCGAACTTACTGCAATAGGCTTGTCAATACGATAAGGATAAAAAAGTCTTCTGTAACGGCTCATGTGCAATGTTAGTGTGACCTTAACAGACAGTATGGTCACACTGAACTCTTTGTTGCGTAATCGATATATCGATATATGTATTGATTACGCATTTATCTTTTAAAGTATGATTGATACATGAATTTTCAGTTAAGATGAGAATCTATATATACGTAGTTCATTCGGATAACAATAATAATCAATTTTTGTGCTTAAAGGGGATTTTAAAGTAGTTTTAGAAAGCTATCGATCATCTGGCATCTATCCATCGATAGATATACTTATTGATTTCGTATTTATCTTTGCATATATGGTTATATATATAAATTATCATTTGAGATGATAATTATATATAAACGTCGTGCACCCTGGTATCGATAATAATCGATGCTTGCTTCTATAGCGTTTTTGTCCTTTTATAAAACAATCGATAAATTTTTATTTGTTTGTCGAAGTACCTCCTTAGAAATTATAATTTCTTGTCTTCTATATCGAAAAAGAGTATCTTTTATTAAATGGAATACCCTTATTGTATTGCAGCTCATAACATTTGATGGCATGCAGAGTGCCCCGACGCTGACAACACCAACGCTGACGCCGACTACGCTGCGCACCATTGAGGACACGATCTATGAGCTGACCACGGACTTGCATGTGCCTTTCCAGGCGGGCTTCAAGCCGCCGCCGCTCACGTCCCTGGGCAACGTAACGAACAACAATACGATCACGTCCACAACGGCTGGCGGCGCCACATTGCCGGGAATCATTGCGAATCCGAACAATTCGAATCCGCAATTCGATTTGCTTGCCCTGAACTGTGCCGGCAGCGTGCCCGGCAGTGATACGGAGGACTCCAATGGTTCGTGGAACGAGGGACAGCTGAACGACGACCAAAGCACAACAGATACTTGTGAGTAGCCCAACTCAAGTAGTCCTCAATTTACAGCCTGACTAATCTCTAAACATCTTGCGATTGCAGCTAGTGCCGCGACAGACAGCACCTCGTATCAGAATGGCGGCCATATGATGGGCAACGGCTCCAATGGCGGGGCCAATAATTTCACGGCCGCCCTGGCGGCTGTCAATACTGGACGCGGCGCGAGCCACGCCTCCAATTCAACTACCTCAAACAGTGCCACGCCGGCGCGCCGCGGCGGCGGACGTCGTCCGAACAAGGCGGCCAACATGTCCCCGGAGGAGGAGGAGAAACGTCGCATCCGGCGCGAACGCAACAAGTTGGCGGCCGCACGCTGTCGCAAGCGACGCGTCGACCAGACGAACGAGCTAACCGACGAGGTCGATGCGCTGGTGAAGAAGGGCGAGGACCTGAAGAAGGAGATTGAGAATTTGAATGCGACCAAAAATCAGTTGGAGTACGTGCTCCAGGCACACAGTTCCACATGCCAGAAGGTGCGCGACGACCTGCTGACCGTGACCACGTGCAATGGCCTGATTGGACCCACAACGCTGCTCAACGTGGCCAACTGCAGCGCCAGCAACGTCAGCCTCCACAACAGCAACAACAGCAACAACAACAGCAACAGCAATGACAGCAGCAACGGCACCATCACTGGCTTCGATGCCACGCTCAATTCGACCGGACGCTGCAATTCGCCGCTGGATCTCAAGCCGGTGCTCACGGATGAGCAGCTGCTGCAGCACATCAAGGACGAGCCGCAGGACGGTGCCATCGATTCGGGCTCATCGCTGGACCAGGACGGGCCGACGCCAGCGAAACGCTTCGCGCTGCCCAACATTGCCACATTCAATGCATCTCTGCAAACGCCCACGGGCCCGGCGAGTGGCACCTCCTTGAACACGCCCATTTCCAGCACGGCACCGTCCAGCTTTGCGCACTTCAGCAGCGCCATCAGCAGTCCCACACTGAATGCCCATGCGCTGAACAAGCTGCCCAAGCCGCGTCCCAACACGCTCAATGTGAACGCGCAGCGTCCGTTTGCTGCTGGCGCTGCCATGGATGGCAAGGCGCCGCCCACCCAGATCCAGGGCGTGCCCATTCAGACGCCCTCGACAGGCACCTTCAATTTCGATTCGCTGATGGACGGTGGCACCGGACTGACGCCCGTCTCGGGCCCGTTGATGCCCACCTGCTCCTCCCAGAACAAGCATCCGCTGGAGCTGCCGACGCCCACAAGTGAGCCGTCCAAGCTGGTTAGCTTATAACCAGTGTAGGGTGCGTGGCGGTGGCGCGCGTCGCTAACGAAAGTCAAACATTACATTTAGTTTAATGCGTGCAGCGTGCAGCGTGCAGCGTGCAGCGTGCAACGTGCAACGTGCCACATGTGGCAACCATTTATGTGCATATGTAGTTTAACTTAACTAGAGTCAAACATTACATTTAGTTTAATGCGTCAATGCTGAATGCCACGACAGAGAGTCAACCATATAACAGTTAGTCTAGTGCAACATCACGCTGCATGCCACATGTGGCAGCAGCTCATGTTCATATACAGATTAACGTTTGCATTGAGCGAATGCTAATTAATTAAGATTTTTACGCAATGTTTTCTCTTGTTTTGTAACGATTATGATTATGATTATATTGTAGCCCGGCTGCCACGCCCCATGCGTGGCTCAGCCCACTTTTGGCTAAATTATTTAATATGTTTTACATTGTTTTTTCCCGTTACATTTATAACTGCTTTTGTATTATTATCTTTATTATGTTTAATTTATGATTTGCTATCAATTATCTATAACTACTTATATACCATATAAAATATGTATATATACATATGTATATGCATACATACATATGTATATGCTATATTTACTTGTATTTTTGTGCAATTTTTTCAACCATTTTGATTTGCGTGTGTTTTCAAAAAATATACATACATATAAATATATATATAAAGAATGCCTAAAACATTTGACCGAAATGTAAAAATGATTTAAGTAAGGATTGAAGTTGAGTTTGGCAAAGGATGTTTGTTGTATATGAAGGATGCGTTGTGATATTTATTATTAACAAGTTAAACAAAACAAAAAGTAAATGAATAAACTAAAAATAAATCATATAAAGAAAGCATTAACAGAGCGTCTAATGAAACGAACTAAGCCGGTTTTAAAATTGTACATTTAAAAATTAATAAATAAAATACAAACAAAAAAAAAACACAAAACAAAATACTAAATACGTTGCCTTGATAAAAGTAAATAGGGAATATAAAACAAATGATATAAATATAGTTTGCAAATGAGAGAAAAATGAGAATTTGAATTACTATATATATATATATATATTATATACTATATACTACTTAAGACTTAAGGCACAGTAGACACAAAAAAAAAATACAACAAAGAAAACAAAAAACATAAAAAACCCAAATATATTTTTACTAAACGCAAAATGCGCTCTATTTTCAAATACAATTTATAAGAAATGACAAAACAAAACAAAACGCAAAGCAATTATTTAATATGTAATTATGTGTATTACGCAATACAAAAAGATATATACATACATACGATATATATATATAGATATATATTTGATGATAAACACGAGCAAATGCAAATCAGGCAAACATATTTGATATAGCCTTACGACAACTAAAAACCCCCTGAAAACTTAAAGCAGAAAGAATCCCTTCAATAAGCAAAAATTCTTCAACTTAAAAAATCACAAAATTGTAAACAGAAACAGCAAATTGAATGCACTTTCCAAATGGAGCAATACAACCAAAATTGTGTAAGAGAAATAAAATATAAAACAAAACAACCTTAAAAAAAAAAATAAGAAATTGTGTTCTTCTTTAGCTAAGAGAGCCAGAGAGTTCAAGATCAAGGTAGAGCTGCTACCTGGCAAACGGAGCCGGAACGGATGTGTCTGAAACAATTGAAAACGCATAAGATTACAAAACTGCTGGCTCAGCGAACGTTGAAATATGTCAGGTAAATTAGGCTGGACCCAAAAAGAAGAAAGAGAAGTAAGGAATTTCGGCATGCTACAGATATAGTTGGAAATGTACAAGTGTGGCTATAACTTATATGGCAAAGATATCACAAAAAAGTTTGGTCAGATTGTGGTTGGGTATTAAAAGTCAGATATATTTTGGTAGACATTATCTTTACTGTGCCAAAGATAATGTAGCTTAAACTGATTCCGTTAAGTGTAGCCTGTCTCAGAAGATTTAAGAATTGAGTATAGATATACCTGCTTAAATAAGAGTAAAATAAATGTCCATTAAAAAAATAATTAAAATATTATATATATACATACATATATAAGATATATGTGTGTGCAAACCAGCTGAGGTGCTACGAATAGGGTTTTTTTATTCTTTTTTTTGGCAACAGCCTAACGCGCAGGTAAGACTCGAAAGGTGCGAGTAAATGGATCTATGTATAAGTGTGTTATACAGCAATATATATATATACATATATATACATATAACGCTGAGATACAGATAATGCCGACGCATACATAGAAGTGCATATATGTATGAGATGAATTAAAATTTCGGGCTCGTTTTGCATGTTTACATTTGATTCGTTCTTTCTTTTTCTCTTTTTGCTGGGAGTTTTTGCCTCAGTTAATCTGGAACCGCCGATATGGGCAGCCGCAATCAACTGCTGTGCGCCCTGAAACGCTGCCTGGGCTTGGGTCGACGTCAGCTGAGTGTTGGGCCGCGGCAAGTGGTGCTGGTGACGGGCTGCGACTCGGGCTTGGGGTAAGCTGATCTCTATACCTACTATATATTATTAATATATATATTTCGATGCAGTCACTCAATGGCTGTCTACTGCTATAGGGCGCTTCATATGACCGTCGTCTCCTGCTGCCATAACCTGGAGTCGCCGGGCGCCCAGCTGCTGCAGCAGATGAGCAGCGAGCAGGAGCGACGCATGCACACCTGGCAGCTGGATCTGCTGCAGCCCGACTCCATAGCGCAGCTGCATGCCAAGCTGGAGCAGCTCCTGGCCAGCACGGATTGCCAGCTGATGGCGCTGGTCAACAATGCTGGCGTCATGTGCTTCGGCGAATTCGAGTGGCAGCTGCCGGCCCAGATCGAGCAGCAGATCAACTGCAATCTGCTGGGCACCATGCGCCTGACCAGGCAGCTGTTGCCGCTGCTGCGGCAGCAGCGTGCGCGCATCATCAACGTGACCAGCCACTGTGGCTTCCAGGCGCTGCCCGCCCTGGCGCCCTATGCGGCCACCAAAGCTGCGCTGCGCGTGTGGAACGATGCGCTGCGCATCGAGCTGCAGCCGCATGGCGTGGAGGTGGTCAACTTTGTGCCCGGCTCCTTTGTGCTGGAGAGCAACATAGCCGCACGTCAGCAGCAGCAGGCCCAGCAGCAGCTGGAGGCCTTCAGCGCGGAGCAGCTCGCTCACTACGGCAGCTACTTCAAGGCATTCCATGAGTATCTGAGCATGCTGAGCGGATTCAAGAAACCCAATCAGCTCCAGGACGAGGCATTGTTGGAGAAGTTCAGGGATGCGCTGATCAACGCGCAGCCAAAGACGGTCTACATACACGAGCCCTGGCGCTATAAGATCTATCGCTGGCTCTTCAAGCTGACGCCGGCTCCACTGACGGATTGGCTAGTGCTCCGGTTCTGTGCCATGCCCAGCTTCGAGTCAGTTAGGCTTAAATAGTTTTTTATTATTATCATTAATATTGTAGCGCATTCTTATAAAGTTGACTGGGTCTTTAAATATAAAGCGTTTGGATTTGGCACAAACACACACAGACATACACATACAAACACACACACATATATAAACAGTCACAAACACACACATACAAATAAAGACAGACAATCACATTAATAGTTGGCAGGTCGGGCATAAATCCTAAGTAACTAATAGCCGGTGCTGCGACATCTCTCGTAGACTGCATCGTTGAGCAGCTGGAACCATTCGCTGGCGTAGACCGAGTCCTCGGCAGCTCGGAACAGCTGCAGTTTGTCCTGTGCCGGCAGCGCGGCGCACAGGTAATAGCTGATCGCCGTCTCGGTCAGCTCCGCATGGTAGTTCTTCAGGGCCCACTCCAGCAGACGCAGGCAATTGTGCGCGTCTAGGAACTGTATCAGGCGCTCGTGCAGCAGCGTCTCCAGTTCGGGTATTATGTACACGCGCGACATCTCGAAGGCCTGCAGCAGGGCGTCATAGTCGGGCATGGTCAGATGCCTCGCCTGGCAGCCAATCAAGTGGAGGAAATAGCGCAATCCGTTGGCCGTGTAATCGCGCAGCTGGATCTCGCCGTCGTGGCCCTCGCGGAAGTCGCTATTGAGCATCTTGTTGAACACCTCGCTGGTCTCGCAGAGCAGCTGCTTGTTGAAGCCAATGCTGAGCGTCGTCCGGCTGGCCTCATCCTTGTCACCCTCCGCATCCTCGCTGGGCAGCAGAAACCGCATATCACAGTGCTCATGCAGCGGGACATTTGTTGCATTCAGTTGGCTCAAGCAGACGCTGCTGCTGCTGTCAACTGGCTCCGCATGGGGCAGGACAATGCCCAGCGTAAAGCGTGACATGGCCGTCACAGCATCCGCCGCTTCATCGGCGTACAAATTGTCGCTCTTCTTGCGCAGCAGTAAGTCGAAGAGCAGAGTCAGCGCGTTGCCATCGTACAGGAACTGATAGAGCAACCGATGGCTCTTGATGATGTACGCCACGGATATGGCCGCCCGTTGCTGCGCATTCAAGTCCGTTTCGCAACGCAGCAATCGCACCAGCTCCTCCTTGCCATAGTTCGACTCACCCACATTCGTAAGCGTCTCCAGAAAGGCAAAGCCATCCTTGCGCATCTGCAAGGCAAAACAAATTAGTAGAGCTTGGAGTAAGGAGTGGAGCCAAAGATGTCTGCTCAATTCAAGAACTTAGCAATACCTCCTCAACTTTGGTCAGTTGATACAGCTGATGCACCACGCCATGCTTGATGATCTGGGCAAAGAACTGACTCTCGCTGTACAAAGATTTTAGAGATTAGTAAATCAGCTCGGGTTTTAGGCCATCTCACACTCACAGCAATATATTGGTCAAGGCATTGGCAAAATTGTTGTTGGCGCCAAAGAGATTGATGGCTCGTATCAGGGTGTCCAGTGTCTCCGGCTTGCCCAGCTCCGGCCGCTTGTTGATCATCAGCGTAATCCGGTAAATTAGGTTCTCAATGACGTCTATAGTGTCGCCCGCTTGGCTGCGCAGCTGCGCCAGCTTGGGCGGCACATCGGAGCTAAGCTCCTCCATGTCCTCCTTGTCGGACAAGGTGTCGTCAATGGTTTCGCTGCCCTCGTCAATGAGCTTCAGTATGTCCATGACATTGGCGGGCTGTGCACGGTTCGTGGCTATGCGAGATTCGCGCGTATCCGTGTTGCCGCTGCTCGCCTTGCTGTCGTCCTCGTCGTCGTCATCGTCACTGCAGGCGGGCGAATAGTTCTCGTCGTCGTCATTGGCAAAGAGATTCGAGCAAACGGGCGACATGCTGCGCGAGCTGCACGGACTGGTGGTGCGATACGAGCGCGGCGAGCTGCTGGGCGAATCAAAGTCCGAGCTGAGCGGCTCTTGGGTTTTCGAGAACTGTCATGGAATACGAAAAGATAATTAGCTAAAGGATTACTCTATATATTTATATAATACATACCTTGCTCAGAGTTTCTGGCGTCGTGGGATCCGTTAACTTTCGCTTTTTGCCACCCTGTATGCGCTCCTCGCGGCGTCGCTTATGATGCTCCTCATCGCTGGTCAGATAATCATTCAGCTCACGCACCAGCATCGGCACCAGACCCTCGTACAGCAGCAATTCCATGCTCAGGTTGTCGTATTGAAAGTTGTTTAGAATGTGAAAGAGCTGGAAGGGAAAATGGAATATATATATATATATATATCGATCTATGATTATATATGCTAATACAACATACAGATGAACGCTCGCTCTGTGAGTGCGACTCTCGTATCATAGCCACCAGCTTGCGCAGTGCACCGCAGCGCCGTATCTTGGAGCGACTACAGGCATCCGCCGAGAGCGTTGATATAATGTTCACACAATGTCGGCACTCGCTCTCCGACAGCGGCTTGGTCATATTGACGGCCATGAGCAGCTCGCAGGCAGCTACAATGGAGTCGGCAGTGCTGAGCATATAAAATGCACAGGGATCTTTGCAGAAGTTGGACAGAATCTTCAGTGCCGAGGTGCGCTGCTCGCTGTCCTCCTTGACGAAGTACACAATGGGTGCCAGCGAGGTGTTGCGTGATAGCAGCTGGAATTTATGGAAATTGTATAAATTGGGAAATAAAATAAATATTAGATTCTCAAGCCCCACCTCCCAGGCTCTCATGCCGATTTGCTGAGCCGAGAGCAGCATGAGACACTTCAGGATCTCTTGGGCCAGTTCTATGGCATCGTGCTCCTTGGGCATCACGTACTCGCAGTTGCGCGTCGAGTTCTTTAGCATTTGATAGTCGAAAATGTCGCTGCGCACTCCTTCCAGATTCCGAGCCACTTCCTCAAAATACTTTTCCCGGTGCTGGTTCCGCTTGAGGCCAACTAAAGCTGAAACTTCGGCCGCGTCCCGCTCCGAGGTCTTGGGCGCCTCGTTGTTCTTCATGACTGCCACAAATATGTGCATCAGCTGCAGAAATCCATTGGAGGCCAAAAACTGTTTATAGAACTGACTGCTGATCAGCAAAAACCGGCACACACGAAAAGCCATTATTTTGGTCTGAACGGCGCTCGTGGACTCGATGATATGGCAAATGGCGGGCGCGATGGCACTGTAGTGCACATTCAAAAAGGAGGAGGCTTTCTTGCTTTTGGCCAGGTTGCCAAGCATGCGGCAGGCGCGGCATTGTATCAGCGGATTGGGAATCGTCTTCAGTATGGTTACCAGCGGGCTAATGACCTTACACTCGACAGCCTGTTAGGGATTAAAATGAATTGAATTTTATAATTTATATATGGATTTTTATTTTATTTTTCATATCCACTCACCTCTATGCAAGCCAGATCATCTGTGCAGCAATTGCCCAATATGCTCAGAACGACTTCCATGATTTTTTCATTCAATTTGCTAATCAGGCGAACCATTACCGGAACACCCCCTGCCGTTCGGAACAACACAATTCCGTCCTTATCTTTGACCACATCGGTGCGCAGCTTTACCAGGCATTTGTATACAACAGTTTTGTCCGTTGAGGTCTTGAGGACACCTAGCATGCCCTCAACCTGTTCCAGGGACCATAACATGTTTCAAATTCAACAAAAATGTGTGGTTTTTACACACTTTTTTGTTGATTTTGCAAAAACAAACGCAAAAACACAACAAAAACTTGTGACCGTCACTGTAAAATACAAAAATACCGAAAATACCAAAAGTGCAATGGAAAGTACTTTTTAAATACCACAAGCATAAATACTACAGGTGACATACTCGTCTAACTATTTAAGACTGTTGACGAGCAGTATTAAGTATTTTTATGTATTTATTAAGTATTTTTTTATCGTCTTGTGATTAGTTTGTGACGTCACAGTATTTGACATTTATGGAGACAATGCCACGGCAACTCTGTCTATTAGGGATGGACTGCTTTCGATAGCGAACACTTCTGATATCCATCACATGACAGTCAGAGCGTAGTAGGTTTTTCTCTGTGCAGTTGTTCGTCATATGATTAAAAGGCTGGCAGAAAAATGAAAATGTTGCAAAACGTACTCATTTTTTCACTTTGTATAGCAGCAAGTAAGTAAATCTATTTAAATATCGTTTGTAAAATGCTTAAAATATGTTCGGTGTGCGTTAATTGTGTAAATTCTGTAATCCAAACTCCCATCGATTCTGCTAATCAGGGTGGGGGTGTCTAAAGGAGCCCCATCGACTGTTGGTTGCGCAGAATCGCAGAATTATAAGTGTATTACTATATGAAGTGTATTGCAATATTAACTAACAATTTGAAATATTCCACAGTTCATGCCGCTGGCGAGTTCACCGTGCTGAACAGTCCCAAGGCGATTAGCTTCAAGGGCAGTGATCCTCTGAACAGTCGCGATGTCGGCGATGTTTTATATGCCTCCATGGGCAATGCTGTCGCTGGCGATTCTGATTGGCCTTGCCTTACCATCGATGATCCCTTCAATCTGGCCAAGGGCGTGATTGCCGTGCATGTGGAGGGTCTGAGCCATGTGACAACGTCGGGCAATGTAAAGTCCTACGAACTGGTTGGATCCAACACTGGACATTCGCTCAATGCTCTGGCGGCTGAATTGGAGGCAGCCAACGAACCTGTCTGCGATATTAACTTCGACCAATACGATGAGGGTGTAAGTTGATGTAGCACATGCCCAAATCTTATCTAATCAAATTATTTTCCCTTTTAAGGTGCAAGCTTTCAAGGCTTGCTTTGGTGAATTCGAGACGCCCGCTGCCAAGCCCACCAAGCACCTGAATCCCACGTTGCACAATGCTGACAAGCAGTTCCTGCAGGAAATTGGTTTCATCAATGCCGCCTCCGAGAACTTGGCCGAGATGCTGAAACCGTCGAACGTCTTGATCATTCGCCTGTCTGTCGATGGCATCGCTAAGGCGCATGGAGAGAAGTCCGTTGCCGTGGAGGAGGCCAGCAAGCTGATCTCTGCTGCCATCAGCCGTCTTCTGGCTGCCGCACAAAAGTCCAGCGACTCGGTGCTCTTTGTGCTCTCCACAGACAAGGAAACCAATTCTCGTTACAGGCGCGATGCTGTCGCACCCGATGACACCAACAAGTACAATTTCGCCGTGTACTACAACGAGGACTACCCAGTCATCTTTAACATCATCCTCTGGTTCATGGTCGTCTTCGGTCTGTCGCTGTTGGCCATCTGCTACGCCATCGGCTCCATGGATCCCGGCAGGGACTCCATCATCTACCGCATGACCTCCACAAGAATGAAGAAGGACAACTAAGCGCTAGTTTTGCTAAAATGCTAAACAGCGGCCAAAAACCTTCCACATCATTTGTTATTTCGCCCCATGTTTATGTTGCGAAAAAGTCAACTCAAAAACTATAAAAAAAAACAACCTAAACTGTTCTTAAATCAATTATCTAGCGGACAAATTGTGTGTATGCGTGTGTGAACAGTGTGTATGTAGTTGGCTTTGTGTATGCCACCCATAAGCTATACATAATACGATAAGTATTACAAACTTATTACTTTAAAGTGCAGTTCAGTAATTCCATTATCAACTATGATTATTTGTTATATACTTTTTCTGTTTGTTGTACTTTTTAGGTTAACATATTATCGAAACAATCAATTCTTTTTATTTTTCAAACTTATGTAAATTATCAACTGTAAAATGTTTCAAATGTAACGTTAAAATAAACATAACCTAAAAAGACAAAGGCTACAGTAGTTATTATTTTATTTAAGCATGGGAGGGTTTGTCTTTGAGCTCGGTTATTTTAGAGCTTTCAATTGCTGATCGAGTCTAGATCGAGTCTTATTCGATTTTATACATTATTATATTTTGTCAAGCTCAACTCTTGAGCCTCTTTCTGAGTCAGTCTTCACACTGGGTCGCATAATGATCGGCTCAAGAGCTTGACTTGAGTGGAGCTGTCGCTGCCCTATATAAAGGCAGCTGAAGATCAGCAGAGCTGTGTCTTGCAGCAGCAGCAGCAGCAGTAGAAGTGCTCCGATTGGTCGCCTAATGATCGAGTGTGAAGACTGACTCAGAAAGAGGCTCCAGAGTTGAGCTCGACTTCGAATGGAAGTCTCGCTGCCCTATATAAAGGCAAGCCTGCTGCAGCGCAGCTTCAGTCGTATTCTTCATCTTCTGGTGGTCAGTCGTCCAGTCGTCCAGTGCAGCGTGGTGCTTCTCCCCTCTTCTTCTGTCTGTTGGTAAGTGTTAAAATAGTTAAGTATGTTAAGCGAAAATGTAAAAATTATACTTTTAATGTTTATTTAATGTAAATATAATATATTTTAAAGTTAAATATTATTAGGGCACTTTCTGTTGCTGCTGCAAGAAGCAGCTCTTCTGATCTTCAGCTTCCTTTTTAAAGGGCAGCGAGACTTCCAATCAAAGTCGAGCTCAGCTGTTAAGACTCTCGATGAGTTAGCGTAAGCTAACTCGCCCCGATCAAGAATATATATACTTTGTGGGGTCTGCCACGCCTCCTTCTGCCTGTTACATACATTTAACAAAACCATTATTATATTATAATATCTCGCCAAATAAGATTATCCTACTTGTTCAGATTACAATATCCTTAAAACTTTATGTAATCTAATCTGATATTATATAAAAACTAAAATCAATTTCTGATTATTATTTTTTCCCTTTAACTTTTCGTATTTCAATTTATTTTCGTATTAAATTATATTTTAAGAAAACTGAAAAACAGGTCAGATCTACCCATGGTACACTGGTATTATAGGATATCTACAAATTAATAGGAGTCACTGTATGATGAAAACTTTCCGTATTCCGAAACTGTCTTTGGCAATGGCACTGTCATCGTGCTCTCCTGGGATTGGCTACGTGTTCCAATGGTCCTTGGAGTTGGTCTCGTAGTTGGGCGAACTGGAGCTGCCGCCGCTCCAGGTGCAGCCGTTCTGGGACGAGGCAGCCGCCGAGGCGCTGTTCTCGTAGTCGTAGCCAACGGAGTGACTGAGGTGCTGGCCCGGGCCATCGTAGTGCAGGGAGCGGCTGCTGCACTTGAACGAAACCAGCTCAGTTTCGGGCAGCACGTGATTCTCGCGCAGCATGGCCTGCAGGTGATTGATGTAGTTGATGGCGATGCTGCAAAGGGAGGGTAGTGAATCAGTGTCATGATGGATGGGCTACAAATTGATCCACTCACCGCAAGCTCTCGATCTTGGAGTACTTCTTTCCATTCGGCTTCGAGATGGGCAGCTTGGAGCGCAGCAGGTCGAAGGCCTTGTTCATGTCGCGCATGCGCGTGCGCTCCCGGTCGCAGGCCGTGCGTCTGTAGTCTTTCTCCATTTGCAGCGCCTTCTCGCGCCAAGCCGGATTCTGTTCCTTGGCGATCGCCACCTCCACGGCGCCAACACCACCGCCGCCACTGCCACTCCCACTATATGTCATATATGTGGGCGGCGGCACGGAGACCAGCTCGCTGCGCTTGGGCTCCAGCGGCGTACAGCCGTCGTGCCACATGGACACCGTCTGTGGTATGCTTATGCTATAGGCGGAGCTGCTGCCAATGCTGCCCGGCCCAAGCAAGCCGTGATTGTGCTGCTTCTCGTAGCTGGACATCAGCGTGGGCGAGTAGCTGACGTGGGCGTGTGCGGGCGCCGTATAGGTGAGCAACGCAGCGCCGTCCGACGAGAGCGTGTAGTTGAGGCTCGCTGCCGCTGGCGGCTGCGCGGCACCCAGCTCCAGGAGCACGGGCTGCTCCGCAGACGCATCCGACGCATCAACATAGGCGCTGGGCAATGACACGGGCGTCGGTACCAGCGCTGGTGGATCGTCGTCCCTGTCAGCGCTCAACAGTTGATCGCTCATCGCTTAAGCCGATTGACGTCCGCTGGCGACGACCTGTCGCTGGCCAATGATCCCCACTTTCGATTTTGTTTTTGTCGCTCTGGAATCGCCGCAGCGTATGCGATGAAAACTCTTTTTCCTAGCTATTCATCATTGGAGCTGCGACCCGTGGCGTCAGCCAGTTGATGGAGTGCCTCGTGGTACGTGTGTCAACAACAAGGATCGTGATCGGCTACGTGTGTCGGCTTTTCCTTTTGTGTACCTGCCGCTGCAACAACAACAACAGCAACAACAACCCCGATAATAACAAAGGTGACTGTGGCTTAATTTCCTTCTATTGTCAGCGAGAATCGAAGATGATGCGCGTGTGCAATGCTGAAGTAGCGTTTGGCTTATGGGCAACTGGCTTTATGGATCGTTGTCGACGTCGTCGTCGTCGTCGTCGTCTTCGTCGTCGTCGTTGCTGTCGTCTCGACTTGAGTTTGAGTTCATTTTTCTGTGCAGTAGCATTCTTCGTATATGATATACACAAGCGCACCGACCGAGCTCCGTATAGAGGCTGGCTTTAGCTCCCTATATATATATATATATACACACACACACACATGTGTATAAATATGTATATACATATATACATAAATATATTTTCAACGCGTGTAAACACAAGTGTTTTGGGTTAATTAAAAAAAAATAAAAAGAAACCCATATATATACCTGTATGTACCTCAAATACATGCCCATCTCTAGTATAGAGTTTGATAAACATACATATTAATATATATGTACATATATATATATACCTAGACTATATTACTTCAGCTATAGTTGGCCCATAGACATCGCGGGCCCAACTACTCTGCCCAAATCATTTTTCGCCTTATTAACATTGTATTATTATGAGCGAAACAGAAATCGAATGCGTTCAATAACTCTCGGATTACACGGAAATTATTACATTTTTGCGCAGCGACGAGTCTGAAATATATTATTTTAGCTGCTTTACCAGATGCTTACGACAGAATAGCACCTATATATTTACTATATATAAACATATATGCATTTATATATACACATATACATAGGGAGTCAGTGCGACTATTCCCGTTTTTTTTTTCTTTTTGGAGTCCGGAGTTTTACAGCTATTTTTCAACTAGCCAAAGTGGGTCAGTTTGTAGCCGTTTATTGGTTTGTTTGCATTTCGTTTCTCTGTGTGCTTATAAAAATAATAACACAAAATTTTGCTTAGTAAATAAATAGCGAGCGCAACGTGCGGCTTGTGTGCGTGCAACAAGCTTACAGCCGTGTGGCAAACACACAAATCAATAAATACATTTTCGTGTATATAATGTAACGTATATAATATATGTATATATACTGGCTCTAGCTTCCGAATTTCAGTGCTCTGATCTCAAGGTATTTGTCCAGCACTTCGTCCGTTACCAGTTTACGCGCTGCCTGATGCTGCTCCACAATGGGCGTCAGAGTCTGTGGGAGAAGAGAGTGAGATTAGTTTGCTTTCGAGTTGAATTTCCAGCAACTCACCTCAATAGCCAGCTTTTTGATCTCGCCCGTCAGCATTTCACCCTTGCTGTAGGCGACGCGCACTTCTTCGAGCTTGTTGTCGTCCTCTAGGAAGAACTTGAGTAGCTGATAGGCCACATCGATGTCGGGTATGCCGCCCAGCTGACGATGCTCCTCCACTGTGGTCCGTCCGCCCGAGAATGCGTATTTATTGATTTTGTTTTTGATCTGCTTGGGCGTATCGGTCAGAAATACGGCAGAGTTCTGCTCGCTCGCTGACATTTTCGTTTTGGCGCCCTGCAGAGCCGGAAAGAAACTGGAGTGGATTAGCGCACATTTGGGGAAGCCCAGGCGGGGCGCCACATCGCGCGTCATCCGGAAATACGGATCCTGATCGATGGCGCAGGGTATCAGGCAGTGAACTTTCTTATTGCCAAAGATGAAGGGAAACGTGCTCGACAAGGCAGGCGCAGCCTGTGCGGCGGGAAATCCTATCTTGCCAATAATATCCGAGTCGCCGAAACCGAAAATGCCCTTAACCTGGTTGAAAGTGACGCACTTTTGAATGCGAATTATGTTCTGGTAGAATGCGGGACATTTGCTGGAAAGGAAAGGATTCGATTATACGCAAAGTTCAAGTGGGATGCACATGTACCTACCCCATAAACTCCAGATTATTGAATATGAAAGTCTTATTCAGATCAAAGCCCATGGCAACAATATCCTTTGCATTCTCCCGGGCCAATTTGATGGCCTCCTCGATTTTCAGGTCCTTCCATAGGGTCTTCTCGTCGTCCGTCAGCTGAATAATCAGAGGCACATCGAAAGTTTCCTGCAGCCACTTGGTCATAATAAACGGCACCAAGTGACCCACATGCAAGGACCCGGAGCTGGGTCCTCGGCCCGTGTACAAATAGAACGGTTTGCCCTGCTCGATTAGCGTTAGAATCGTATGTAGATCCCGATGCGAAAAGAATATGCCGCGTCTAATTAAGTGATGAGCTGGCTTTCCTGTGATTTTTTCGAATCGTGCGATAAGTTCCTCATCGATTTTACTCGAGCCAAAGCGCTCTGCAACGTGTCAACAAAAAAGACATTAGTATATAGATAATTTTCAAGATGTGCACATTTGGGTGGGCACGAAATCGTGTTGCATACTTATTAGCTTGTCGTAATCGACGCCTGCATCATTGCTGCTGGCCACATTCCATGGATCAACCACATCGTCAGCGTTTGTTGTTGCGCCTGCCTCAGCGCCACCAGCATCCGTTGCCGTTTCGACAGTCTCTGCGTCGGATTTGCCATTCAATGTGAGTGCATCGACGCCCTCAACAACTGTTTGCTTTGTGTCAGCCATTTGTTAATAAATTAGTAATGTTCAAAGTTGTTTAAACCGTAGTGCTGTAGCAAATAATACTGGCTGTCGAAATTGGCCTTTCACATGTGCAAGAGCCAGCGTTGTATGAGTTAGGGGCTCACACACGTAATATGCTGTCACGAATCAATACTATCGCATAGTATGAATGAATTATATTTATGACAAAAATTAGTAAAACGAAAATTGGTAAATGTATATTAAATGTTAATTTTTAATTATTTTGCAAAAATTATTATTTAATACGCTTGCAATTATTTTTAATTGGATGGTGAACAACATTCAAACGATTAATTCCATTGAAACACGATTCGTGACAAGTAACTGTTACACACATTATTGTTTTCTCTTATTAGACCAATAACTGCAGCTGAAAAATGCACTGCGTCTGTTTATTTTTGCTTTAAAGTAATTGTTAATTTATACTCTTAATCATGCCGATTATGAACAATACCGGGGAGTGGTTTAAAGTCCGGCCGGACTACTACAGGTGAGTGTTAAATCAACTGATAAAAACTAAACTTTTCAATGACGAAAAATATGTATCCCTTTTGCGGTCGTACGCCCACAGGAAAGTTGAACTTGCAACACCCGATTGGCCGATCGATTTTGATTTGGAATACATGCAAGTTGCAGCAGCCCCCTACGGAGGTCCCTTGGCTGCAATACGCGATGCTACGAAACTGGTGCCCGTCAAAGGCACGTCGAGGCCGATGATTCGCATTTTTGATACCAGCGGCAATGAGACGGGTCATATTTTGGTAAGCAGCTGATAAAGTGAGCAACAAGTGGTTATTTATATTTGTATATTAATGCAGTGGAACCATGGCAAATTGATTTCCATGGGCTGGTCCGACACTGAGCAGCTCATCTGTGTGCTGGAAAATGCCAAAGTCTTCGTCTACGACCTGTTCGGCAATGAGAAGGAATCGTATAGCATTGGTGGCGAGGCGAGCGTCATTAAGATTGTGGAAGCCAAAGTCTTTCAATCCGCAGCTGGCACTGGAGTGGCCGTAATGACAACTTCCGGTCGTATCTTTCTAAAGCAGAACAGCAACAAAACCGAGCGAAAGTTACCTGATATACCAAGTGAGAGAAGCATTGAGTTTTCCACTCCACATCTTATCAAATGAACTTCAATCGTTTTACCAGATTCCAATACGAATTGCTCGTGCTGGGAGATCGTAACCGAGGGCCGTAATAGCTACTGTCTGTTGGGACGCGAGCGAGAGGTCATTAAGCTGCAGCATGGCCAAACTGTTGGCACTGTGACCGCAAATCTGTTTGAGAAGCCCCATGATCGCATTATCAAGATTTCCGTTTCGTACAACCATCAGCACTTGGCGCTGTACACCAACACCGGGCTGCTTTGGCTGGGCAGCGTCGACATGCGGCAGAAGTACTGCGAATTCGATACTGGCCGAAAGGATATGCCATTGCAAATCGAATGGATTATGAATACCCATAATACCGATGCAGATGCCGTTGTCATTTCCTATCCCTCATATTTGTTGATCGTCAATCGCAATGCAGACAGGAGCGAAATTCCCAGTGATCCGGTCATGTTTCTGGTCGCTGAAATGGATGGTGTCCGCATTATCAGTCAAACCTCCCATGAAATGATTCAACGTTTGCCAAAATGTGTGCAGAACATATTTGCCGTAAATAGCCAGGAGCCGGCGAGCTATCTATTCGAGGCACAAAAGAAGTTCGAGGAGAAGTCCTACAAGTCCGATGAATATCTGAGCATGTGCCGCTCAAACATGGAGTTGGCTGTCAACGAGTGCATCGAGGCGGCTGCCTATGAATTCTGTCCCGTAACCCAGAAGAGTCTAATGCGAGTAAGTTTGTAAATATTCATATTCCATTCAATAGGCCTTCAATACCTTCCATTGCAGACAGCCTACTTTGGCAAGGGCTTTATACCCTCCCATAATCCCGAAGAGTATATGCGCATCTTGAGGATATTGAGAGTCCTGAATACTTTGCGCCATGAGAAAATTGCCATGCCGCTGACCTATAAACAGTAAAAGATATATATCATATAATATCTTCAATATCTACTAATATATATATTTGCAGATTCTCTCATCTCAACCCGGAGGTAATTCTGAGTCGTCTAGTCTTTCGCAAGCATTATGCTGTTGCCATACAGGTGGCCAAGCATCTAAAATTACCCGAATCTTGGATCCTAGAACATTGGGCTTATCATAAAGTCATGAATGATCAGAGTAAGCTGCTGTGTTCCTCTACTATTAACTGTTTCTCATAAATTTTGTTTTATTTTTAGATGATAATGAGGTGGCTCGCAAGATCACGGAGAAGTTCAAGAATCCCTCAATTGAGGGCATTTCCTATTGCAATATTGCAGAGAAGGCTCACCAAAATGGACGCGATGAGTTGGCCATTAAGCTGCTGGAGCTCGAGCCGCGCGCCTCGTTGCATGTGCCATTGCTACTGAAAATGGGAAAATTCGATCGGGCCGTGGCGAGCGCCACACAATCTGGCGATACGGAGCTGGTCACTTCGGTGCTGCTCGAAATAAAAAAGAAAATGATGCTCTCTAATTTCCATGTAACTATTTAACTAATTTCATATCTTTTACATTCACAACTAAATGTTTTTCATTTCCAGATGATTATTAGAGAATATCCTTTGGCACTAAATATGTACAAGAAGATTATGATGGAGTCCAGTCGGACAGCTCTCTTTGACATTTACAACACCGAGGACGACCACAAGTCCATCGCCGAGTATCATTTCTATAATGCACTCGAGAGCGAGGGTCTTGAATCGAATCTGTCGAATATTGGCAATAGCTACGCGCAGGGCAGATGCACTGTGGAGGCAGAACTGTGTGCAGATACAGCGCGCATGCTGAAGCTGCAGAAGAGTCTATCGACCAGGCATAGTGGATTGAACGGACTATCCATACATGACACCATGTACGAGCTGTTGAGAGTGGGCGAGCTGAAGGAGGCGGAGAAGATCAAGAGCGATTATAAGGTGCCCGATCGCAGGTTTTGGTGGCTGCGCATACTTACCTTGTCCGAGAAGTACAACTGGGTCGAGCTGGAGAAGTTCTCGAAGAGCAAGAAAAGTCCCATTGGCTATGAGCCCTTCGTTGAGGTCTGCCTGCAGCATGACAATGTACGAGAAGCGCAAAAATATATTCTACGTTGTCCGGACAAGCGCAAGGTGCACTGGTATATGCGAGCTGGGTAAGTGCTCTCTTTTGGTATATCCTGGAGATTTGTCTATTAAAACAATTTCATTCCAGCTTGTATGAGGAATCCATTGACTGCGCCTTTGAGCAACGGGACTTGCACAGCCTCTATGAGCTACAGTCAAAGATGCAACTGCTCAGAGATCCTGTACTCCTCGAGAAAATTTGCCATTACATCGGCATGCTTGAATCAAGGCGTTAAACTAAACATTCCAACAATATAATATATGTATATGTATGTCTATTTATTATACAAAACTTCAGAGCCAATGGGTTTAAATTTGAAGAGCATATTTAAATGATACTCAAGTATTTAACCAAATATATTGTTATTCAAAGTTCCATGAAGCAAGATTGTTGGGAATTATTTTCGAATTCCATATATTTATGATGATGTAGAGGGAAAGTATTATATTAAATGGTAATAAAAGTCCTATCATTTTCCAGATTACTAAAACCAGTTCAGCCCATTCCTAAATTTATACCCAAAATAGATCAAACAATTTTCCATTTTTTTCCAAGGACATTTTTTATTGTACATATATATAGATATATGTATATGTATGTAGTTATGTATGTTTTAATGTATATGTATATATAGATCACATAAAGCAAAAAGAGAATATTTTACTACTTTGTTTTTGTTTGTTTTTTTTTTTGTCGTGGATGATAATGATAATGATAATGATGATGTAATTAGGTTACTCGATATTAAAACCCGTCATATTTCAAGTCTCTACAACTTTAGCCCTTGTTTCAATATATAGATTGATTTGTTGGTTACATACACATACGCTTCAATTAATCCTCTACATATACATAATTACGAAGTTTAGTTAATTACAGTACATTATATCATATATGCATATAGTATAGTACATAGTCGTATGTATATAGGTAGAGTATGAATACATTAACTATTCATTTATTTCATTTTTTTTCTTTTTTGTTACTTTTTCCTTCATGTTTAATTGTATGGTTTATATTTTTCGTTAATTATAATATATATTAAATATATTTACGAACATAACAGCAGTCTTATATAAGATGAAATACATTTAAATATAGAAATATGTATATATATATTTAATTTATTGTTTTCATTAGAGGGTTTTGAGTTGCATTTCAAAGTTGTTATTATTTTTTATTTATTTTTTTTGCTTTTGCCTATTTACGATTTATGTATCTCTAGCGCAAAAGATTTTCCATTTACCCCTGCAGATCGATTGAACAGATGGGAAAGTCTGGGTGCCTAACTTCTACGCAGTGACAGGAGAAATGTGCTTCTGAAAATCTGGATTTGGAAACAATCTGCAAGGATACATAAGCTTCGATTGGCCGAAGCATGCAGTAGCTTTTTTTCTTGTCGTTTATATAAAAGTTGATAGCTAAACTATATCGGCCAGTTATAGGCCGCATAAGCGTGTGGTCTTATAGATCTACTGTATATATTTATATATTATATAGGGTTAGGGAGGGGGACGCACATTTAATTAGTATTTAGTTGTAGTCTAATTTTAGACGCTGGGCGTCTCGCAAATGCGCTTCAAAATTTGTTGTTGTTTGGCGGTTGGCGGCTTTAGGTATATACTATATTACCATATTATGTATTCCTATACATACATATATATATAAATTATATATTTTAGTATTATGTATATTTATGTTTATGCTTGTATATATAATATTGTATATATATATGTATAATATATATATATATTTTAAAAATTTCAATTAATTTGTTCTGTTTTGTGTTTAGTTTCATTCATTTTTTCTTTTATCTTTCAATTTTATGCATTATTCGTACATAAGGAACCCAATTACAGTTTTTCTTTCTTATTGATTGCTGGGGCGCGATTCGACGCTTCCATATTTTCTCTTTCTTCTTCTTTTTCCGCTTTCTTTTTGTTTTTCAAATAATTTCTAATTATTAATGTTAATTTTGTATGCATGCATAAAATACTTTGAATATGACTCACATCATAGAAATAGAACATATAGTTATATGTATATTTATATATACTTTTGTATATATATAATTATATTATTGTTATGTTTATTACATTTAAGGACGATCGAAAATTGTAATTAAGACAGACATTAGATCAATTTGATAATCGTACAGACACACACATAGAGAACAATATATAAATTAAATGTACACGCACATATAACTAGAAATATATATCTAATTTATATCATATAATACTATAACTACCGTACGAGTTATTGTGGGTTTTAAACGGAAACAGTTGAAGCTTTAAAGCTTCAATTCTATTTTTTCTTCTTTTTTTTTTGTATTTCTTCAGTTTCAATTTTTGTGTTTTTTTTTTTTTAATTTTTAGCTAGCTATTTTATTTGCTTGCATATTCGATACAATATTTTTTGTTTGTTTTTTTTTTTTTTTTTTTTTTTTTTCATAATTTTACACGAAGTTTTTTATTTTTTGGCAAATTTAACCTCGCGCCTAACGAAAAATTTTGCTAATGTGCAGAACATGAGTTTCCAATGTTCATGTTTTCTCTTGCCAATATGATGAATTTTTTATGAAAAATGTTGTTGGCCCACTGTTAAGTGTAATAACAGTAATAGGCTACATACATTTCTAGATGCGAATGTGAATCAAAAATATTTAATTTAACTACGATAATGACTAGTTGAAGAAACACCTTCAAAAATTTATTCACTAAATTTTATGGTTAGTTTTTAAATGGGGTTTACTTTGTTTTTGAAGAATTTTCTAATGCAGTGTTAAGAGAGATATAGCGGGAGAGAGAGAGGTTCTATATATGCATATATATTATATTGTTTTGTTGTTGCTTGGTGTGTGTGTGTGTGTGCTGTTGTTGTTGCTTGCTGCCAATTGTTAATGTTTTTGTTTTAGTGTTTTGGGTAGAGAGTTTGTGGTTTTAACATTTAAGTAGAAAATTATGATTTTGTTTTGAAATATTGATTGGAACTGCTTAAAAATTCGGTCTGCTCTGCCTAATCCTCTACTGCCTTATTGACGAATCCTCTTGCTCCGCCTTAATGCCTTACTTAAGTGCTACTTCATCACAGCCAACGCTCTCTATGCGGTCCGATCAGATCCGATCTGACGCTCAATTGATTGTTTTCTTGTAGAGATTTTGATGTATATGCTCGTTCTGCAGCGCGCACATCTGACCCACAGCAACAGCGCCGAGCATATTGGCATTGCTGCTGCCACCGCCACCGCCAACTGTTGCTGCACTCGCCGACTCAGCCGCAGCTGCTGCCAGCTGATCGCCATTGGGCGCTGACAAGGTTCCATTGCGGCTGGCACGCAGGTTCGAGAAGAATTTCTCTTTGAAGCCCAGCGAATACTTGTGCTCAATGAAGGTGTACGAGATTTGCATGGGCGTGGTCGCTGCCTGTTTGCTTGCTGGCATCGTTGCTGCAGCTGTCGATGCTGCTGCTGCTGCTACTGCTGCAACTGTTGCTGTGGGCCGATTGTTCTTGGCTGCTGCAAGTTGATTGCTGCTGCTGTCGTTGCTGCTGCTGCTGCTACTGTTGCTGTTGTTGTTGTGTGAGCAGGAGTAAGAGGTTTCTGCAATAGGTAGAGAGAAAAGGAAAAGAAGTAACGAAATCATAAAACAAAAACCAAAAGGCAAACCAAATATATGAAAAAAGAAAAATTTAAACGATTACAACAGAAACATAATTTATGTTAGGTCTGAGAGATGAGAAATACAAAATAGATTATTGCACCAGAGTGGAAAGTAGCTTTCGAAATGTGTATTCAACTTAGATATATAATGAGAGTTCTGTAGGCTAATGCTTATAGTACAAATGGATTATATATATATATATTAAAATGTGTGTGTAAAATATACTTATGAAGTTCATTTTGCTAAGTCTTAAAACATAAATAATACTTTTCTCTTGCACGCTCTATATACGGATGCATATAGAGTCGGGTTCTGACAATAAAAGTGTTCGTTCGAGTGGAAATAAATTCAAAAGTTTTGCAGTTTATTACAATGGGTTGCATAAATGTTTGCAATCTCTTCGTCTATATATTACTATGTCTAATTAAATTAAGTGGAGATCAGCCGTTAATCGCTAACTAAAGTGTTGTATACAAAATCATATTGCACAATCTATACGATTCGCGTTTTCATAATACATAATACAAATGTTTTAAAGACACAACTTATATACGCTCTGGTCAGTATAAGTCGAAAAAATATTAAAAAGCAGTCTAAAAAATGTTTTTCCAATGGGTTTTGGTGAGTGTCGTCGCCCCACTCCCTCCACACACGCACTCTCTCTCTCTCTCTCTCTCTCTCTCTCTATCGGCCAGAGGGGCGGGGCGTGCCTTAAAGTTATAATAACTACAAATTGAGTACATTAACTAAGCAGTGCGAACAAGGTTGTTCTTTTACAGTGTATTGTTAGAATGTTTGCTGTTCTTGTTTTTTGTTTTTTTTTCTTTTTTGTTGTTTTTGTTCGTATACGAGGAGCGACGCTTGCTGTTTAAGTTGGTGGAGCCGGCGTCGGCTCCAGCGAGCATTGGCGCCGCATTAGTAGCTGCTTGAGTATAGGCTACGTTTCGGTGTTGACAATGCCGGCGCCAACAACTTCAATGGCTGCCACTGTGATGGTGCCCGAGTTGACGGCCGATGCTATTGTCGACGGCATCATCTCCTTGCCGTCCACTGTGCCGACAGCAGCTGCAGCCGCTGAACAAAGACTGCTGTCCGTCAGCATCAATGCATCGCTGGCCACAATGGGCGCCTCATCGGTGTCCATGGGCTCAACGCTGGAAGCACTTGTTGCTGCTACTGCGGCCATGACATGCTTTTGCTTCATCACAGCAGCAGCTGAGCTCTTGTGCTGCTGCTGTTGCTGGGGCGGTGTGGGAGAACTGCTCTTACTGCTGCTGCTGCCAATGCTGCTGGTGGGACTGATGGGCAGCACATGTTGGTGCTGCTGCTGTTGTTGTTGCTGCTGCTGCTGCTGCTGTTGCTGGTGATGCTGCGACGATGACTGTATCAGATGGGTGTTAGCTGGGGTTGGCTCTTGCAGCAGCAGTATGTTGGTCTTGGTTATGTTGGGCAGCTTCTGGTTCTGCTGCAACATGTTCGTCGTGAGCGTTGCCACCAAAGCCTGCTGCTGCTGCTGTTGCTGCTGACTGGCAGCCGTGGTAGTGAAAGTCAACGTCTGTGTGTTCTTGGTGGGCGATGTGGCCGGCGTCAGTATGCCCAGGTTCACTAAATTGGGCAGCGTGATCTTAGTGGGCGTGCTACAGCTGCTGGGAACGACAGCTGTTGCTACGTTTGTGACATTGCTGCCGTTAGACTTCGACATGCTGTTGTTGCTGTCAACCAATTTGTGTTGCTGTGCAATGTCCACGCCGTTTGCCACGTTGGTGGCCAACTTGAGTATTTTGTTGGCCGTGGCATTGGCAGCTATTAAATTAACGGACTTTGCAATGTTGTTGTTGTTGTTGCCGCCAGCAACAGCGGCAACATTACTGTTGTTGTTGTTGGCTTTAATGGATACTAAACCGAGTGTGCTGCGCATTAAACTGTTGTTGCTGTTACCTGTTGCTGTTGTTGTTGCGGTTACGCTTGGCGACTGTGTGCTGACGTTCATTTGCTGCTGCTGCTGCTGTGGCAGTGCAAGTTGTTGCTGTTGCTGCTGCTGCTGGGGCAAATTTGTTACAGTCACAATGTTGCCATTGCTTAGCTGCTGCAACATATTGTTGGCAGTAGCAGCATTGCTGGACAAACTATTGCTGCCTAAGCTGCCAGCGCCATGACAACTGGTGCTGGTGCTGCTCGACATGTTGCTGCTGGATGGGCTCAGCGAGCCGAGTGATTGCGATGGCGAGTTGCTGCGCTGCAGCAGGCCGACATTGCTGCTGGCATGGTTGCTTCCAGCCAGGCTGCTGCCGTTGCTGCTGTTGTTGTTGTCGGCCTTGCATCTGCCCACATTATCGGCAGTTGCAGCCGCCGCAGCGGCCACCGTTAAGCTAGCCAACTGCTGTGTGGTTAGCACGCTCTCCGGCTGCGAGTTGTGGGTGTGCAGCGCGTGGTTTTTCAGGCCTTGCGCCGTTTTATAGCTCTTGCCGCAGTGGCACTTGTAGCCCTTGCGCACTCTGTGGGAATTTGTATGGGAATGGGCAAATGAGTTTTGTGTGCTTTTTGTTGCTGACATGTTTTTGGTGCTAACCTGCCGTCCTTCTTGTGGCCATTCTTCGAATGGTATTTAATTCCATTCACGTTCTTGTAACGCTTCTTGCAGCCAGGGACGGGACATGCAAACGGCTTCTCATTGCCAGGCGTGCCATTGCTGCCGCCACCGGAATGCCTGCAAAAGATGATTTCGATTATGCTCTTAATGCTCGGTTATCTATTAAATGGAACGCACCTGCTGCCATAACGCATAATGAACTCGGAGCTGAACTCCTCGGTGGTCCAAGAGTCGTTGCTGTCCTCCGATTCAGAAACAACCATTTCATCATCATCCATTTCGCTGCCTACAACGTGAGAGGTAACTATTAGCTCGATTGCCAAATAAATGAATTCAGATTTGCGCTCTTACCTGTTGGCGTATTGCTCCGATTTGACGAAGACATACTATAGCTATGATGCTTAATCGCAAGCTTGCGCTTGAGCTCCGCATTGCCGGCATTGCCACTGCCGATGTTGCTGGTGCTGTTGTTGTTGCTGCTGGTGTTGTTGATTAGGAAAGTGGATGGCTCCTTGCGAGCATCATCTGAGATGTAGCGTAACACATAGCTCAGCGGCAAAGACGCAGGCGGTGCCAGCTCTTTTTGCTCGACCACCTGAGGATCATAGTCTGCGGAGAGAACGGGAGAGAGAGTGATGGATCAGTATGGCTGTGTTTTATAAATAAACCTAAAAAAATTCCAAATTGACACAAAATACGGGCTCACAGACGAGTAACCTGCATACAACACAATCATTTGAAAATGCCATAAATTATATTTATATATATTTCTTATATTCTGCTCGTGATTTTATATATGGTTTAATTATGCATTTCAAACAAGTTTAATCACTTTGTAACACCGAGACGGGTTTTAAAGCTGTTTCAACAATTTAAAGATCATTGGATCACGAATGGGTGTATACCCACATTTGGGGTTTTGTTTGTTTGGATTTTATCTTATCGTAATTATATCGTGCCTGAGATTTAAACACGACACACTTTCATCCCCAATGCAGACAGCCGCCAGCACTTGCCTCCATTGAGAAGTTCAAATAATAAATAAATAAATAAATGTAAGCGCTTGTAATATTCTGTTCCGAGTGGCCTACAGCGTTCGTAATGCGGTTGCTGACGCATTTTATGGGGGTCTTGTGATTGTGGGCACACACACACACACCAACAAATATATGTATGTCTATATATGTATATGTATATATACATATTTATTATTGTTCATAGGGGTATGTGCCGGGGGATTTGGGCTTGTGCGCCGCCACCGGCAAGCACATGTGCGTGATTATCTTATCGTGCGAACAGACGACAAGCATAAGCTCAAAGATTGCTTAATCAACCCAGCCCAGTGCATAACAGCGGCGCACAGGTGATTGGCTCACGGCTTGCGCATGTGTGTGTGCGTAACCTAACCTCCGCGACTGCACATGGGATTACTATTTATTGCAAGCAGCCAATCACATTCGCTCTGTGCACTAGAGACAGCCAGCAGACAAAATGCAATCGATTGGGGCGCAACAGGTAATCGAAATATCCTGCCCATCTCTTGCACACAGCGCTGTTATCGTTGGATACGCACCCACCACGCACAGCGATAACACTGGGTCGATAACAATGCAGTGTGATTCGCTATGGGACTCATATAAAACATATGCGACAAATTAGAAAACTTATTGAAAAACATATGGGGCGCACATAATGGAAATCTATATATATATATCTGTCATGTATCACATAACCTCTACTAATGTGTGCGTTATCAGTTGCTATTACTAAAATGATGACTACGTGCCCTGCAATCGCTGACGCATTCACAACGGGCGGCACACGTACTGCAAATAGAAATTTTAAAACTGTTAACAATTTATGGTTAACAGTTATTTTTATTATTATTTATTTTTTGTTAATTGATGAAATACGAGTGGAGTATTGGTTTCCCTTTGTCTATGACCGCCACCCGCCCAGCGTCGTTTGTTACGCTCAAATCAGTTTACTATTTTGTTGTTGATATTTTTTTTTTATAGTCATTATTGTTATGATTTGTTATTGTTATTTTTGCTGTTGTTTTTATTTTCTATAGTTGATAACCTTAGGCAATCGTAACCGTCCGTCGTCCGTCAGCGGCTCTTGTTACTCTCTCACATGTGTTTCTCTCCCTAGGTGACAACTATTTAGCTTTCAGTCTGTTTATCAATTTTTCACATACTGCAGCACATTTGTTTTGAATCAAATTTGATCTAGCTACATATATACAGACAGACATGATATATCAATATACTTATATACATTTATATTTGTGCATGCGTGTATCGTTGCCATACATTCGCATTTCAAAAGTAAAATAAATATAAACAACAATTCAGTGTTGTTATTCCTGTTATTCTTATTGCTTTTGCGTCGTCATCTGAGTCATTCGCTTGTTGCAGAATTACTTTTTTTCTTTTGCAGATAATAATTATACATACACAGACATACATATACATATGTATATATACATTGAGTATATGCATGTACTTTCTATATACATATGTACAGATGTTCTGTGTTTGCTTTTTGGGCGTGCAAAATTTGTGCAATGCACATATCGAAATTTGATAATGAGCGTTTAAAATGTCACTGACTGCAAAACCAAACGAAATAATGGTAACCAATTGGATTAACAACATTCCGCGCCGGCTTGACACATGTCGACCCAAACATATTGCAAAATATGTAACGGCATATTGCATTTCACAGCATGCACAAATTATCGATAAATTAACAGGGCGCGTGTCACGTTGCCTGTATATATTTATATCTACATACACACATGTATATATGTGTGTGTCTGAGTGTTTGTGTGTATGCACAACAGGTGCCTGGCAACTGTGCAAAGGACAAACTTGAAGGTCTTGCTACAGCGTTGCCATAACAGCAAAAGGAAATTGTGAAAAAAGAAACTCCCAACTCCCGAGCCGTTGACAACAGAAAGCATGTACAGAGATGTAACGCGATAAGCGTAAGACAACTAACCAACTGGGCCAAGCCATTACATACATATATATATAAAAACTACATATGTGTGCATGCACGTAAACCAAATGGCAAAAGTCCTTCGAGTTGATATCTCACTCAAAGCTTATGGGCACACAACTATATTAGATAAATTCATTTGAACAAACATACATATACGTATATATGGCCAAGGGCGGTGCGTGGGCGTGAGCGCCATTAACTATACCGATTTTATGTAATGCCAGCGTGCGCCTGACAACGACGCCATTTGCTGCTGACCGTTATCAAAGCAGCAGCAGCAGCAGCAGCAGCAGCAGCAGCCGCAGCCGCAGCCGCAGTCAAAGCAGTAGCAACAACAACAAACAGCTGCTTACTTTTAGCCGTAATAGTCAGCTGAGCTTGATGCCACCCCTATATTTATGTTAGAGATGAGCGCGTGTTGGGCTTTCTAATTACTATAATTTCTAATTGAATCATTATAATTATTTTGGTCATTTTGAATTTAATTATTTAAGAGATATCCAGATTTTTTAATGGAACTGGTTTTGATGTTATAAATAACATTCTAGCTTTCTCTTATCGATTGAATGCCTATACCAGATCAGATTTATTTCTAATATTATCATCACCAAGTCTTTTCAAAATTTATTATCTTGATTGTCTGATTAATGCGAGTCTGAAGTTCGCTTTGACTGCTGCCTGTTCGTGTCACGCAACCAAGCACGATATGCACTCTAATTTCTACCATAAAGTATGCAGACACAAGTATTTACAAATATAAATAAAGCGCAAATAAATGGGCTGAAACAGCCCCCGGGTCTCGCACCACCACTATGTAAAACACCCCCTGGGCACACGTAACACACTCAACCCCTATGCCCGAACACCCATTGCAGCCAAGTGGCAACACTGAGCTTAATTTTATTGATTTTCCACCCCCTCATAAACACACGCACACACACACTCACACATACACTCTGGCGTCGCTGCTACTTAAGTACCTGGGCTAAAATTAGACATATTTTTGTTGAAAGCCCGGCTAGCCGAGTTGTAGGTAGCATTGTTTGGTCGCTTTCCAACACTCACATTTAGCTTATCCACGCCAGCCGGCTTCGGTTCACGTAACTTGTTTACAGTAACAAATCGCTTGAATGGACGCTGAATATTTTGCCTGAGTATTGTTTTCCAGCTTCCTTTCTAAACATAAATCTTGTATTATATATACTTTACGTATATATGTATGTATGTACATATATGCATATACTTTTTTATTCAAGAATAGTAGGTTATTCGCCTAAGCGAGCTTTCACTGTAGTGAAATGCACGTAATCGGACACGTGTGAATGGGCTGATGCATTGACAAGAATTGATTACGCATAACATGCGTGGGTGCAACTGGAGCACAACTTCTGTCGCTGCTCGAATGATGAGATACTTCTGCTGAACAGGTGATAGCACCTGCAAAAGACGCGCTAAAGTCCCAAGCCCAAGCCAAAGACAGGTCAAACGCGCGCACACACACACACGCACACTCGCTCACACATACAGAACGATACACACAAGAAAAGGCGCTCACTTGCCCTTGCCGGCTGGGGTACAGATGCTGCTGCTGCTACGCTGGCGGCTCACCACTACACACACTTAAACCAACACACATGCATTGTTGTTGTTTAATGGATCACCGGCTTTTTGCTTGCTTTTGTTGTTTTTGCTTGCCACGCAATTGCGTTCTCGCTCCCACTTGTATACTTGGAGTATCAAAAGCAAGCGTAGCTACATACAAATATACATGCATATACATCTGTATGTGTAATTGTGTAGAATGAATGCTGTACATGCCACGAATGGACATTTGCGAGTGTGTGTGTGTGTGTGTGTGTGTGTGTGTGCGGGCACAGGTAATTCAGCTTGGCTTGTCGCCTATTGTGAATGCGCTCGCTTGTTTCAATTGAAGGCGACGACGCGTACGCATTAAAACGTGCGTGCGTATTTAAGGCCTGGCCATATTGATTTTCCATGGCACACTTTGATATTGTTGCACTGCAGCAATATACTTAGCCAGCATTTACAAATGTGTGTGTTTCACAGCTAAAATTGTTTTCAGGGCTGGGCACTCGATAGCGAACGAAAACAATATTTTATTCATGCACCGAAACGCTGCAGCGGGCGTGTATTTATATGCACACACTCACAAGTTTACCTACAATTTAATCAGCAAATGCACACGCACACGCACACGCACTCACTCGCACACACACTCACACCATCTGACAAACCTGTATATACTATGTACATATAAATAAATTAAATAAACAAAACACAGAGTGCCGACGATGTCGGCGGCGTCTGCGACGATGCCGCCCCGCTCAGCGCATCACGCGACTAATTAATGTTGTTTGTCATTGTTATTTTAAACACTTTCGCACTTGTTTATCGCACTAATTGTTGTTGTTTTATATACTTGCCTATGTGTGTGCCCTCGATGTGTGATATTAAGTCGTTTAGACTTGGAAAAGTTTTAAAACAGCCATTGAATTTGCAGATGTTGATCAGAAACACGGCCATATCACTCGACGTACGACTGTGACTGCGCGTTATGTAAGTGTCACTGTTTGTTTAATGTTATATTTCTGGCATCCAAGAACTTAACAGTTTGCTAAGCTGTTACTAATGGTGTGCACTTATTTATGTTAAGATTGTTCAAGCGAATACTGTGGGCGATAGGTAACTATCGCATATACTATCGATATATGCGATAGCTGGCATCCAAAACAATTGTCCGGCGTCGTTCCAAGCAAATTATACAATTAACCAATTAAGTCCAGCGAAAATGCAATATGCAGCGTATATCGATTTGATTATAGTAGTTATTATTAATGAGCAAGCCAGATGAAATGTAAAACGTTCCGTCGATTAGTATGTATTTGTGTGTTTCCTCCCTGGCCGTACGCACACACACACACTTATGCAAAAACGCTGTTATGCAATTGAGGGCTGCAATGATACATAAAATTAAGTTATGATTACCTGGGCACTAAATCTGCGCTGTGCGTTTTTAGATATGCATATAAGAAAGCTTCCATTACTTACAGCATCCTGTTTCAATTGTGGTGGGCTTTAAATTGCTCAAATTATAACATAATCCAGACGACGTGACGACACCACGACGCGTGGCTGTATGCGGACCAGGGCTGGATGACTATTCGATGTATATTCGATAAGGTCAATAAATGGTAAATGTTTTTTATTACCATTTAAAGCCATTTATAGTTTAATAATCTCAGCTAAGCATCCAATTCTATTTATTACTTATTAAACTTCGTATTAAAAAATCCACAATAATTGATTACTATTATTTGAAATTTGCGCGCCTAAATGTCTAATCACAGTATCATTTGCTTCGGTTGCTTAGATTGATGCAAGTCTTTTTGCAGGAATGTTATCAAATTAAGATTTGTCATGTTAGGTGCAAGTGAACATTTCTAAAATCGTACTGTCGATCCAAATTGAAAAAATTTAATAATTTGTTGACGAAAACCGCGATTTCAGGGCTGATAAGTAAGACCGGCATTAACTTCCAAGTTCTTTCCAGTTCACCACAGACCAGGACTGCAATTGATACAGAATATTGATATCAGAATTAATTTCCGTTTCTTAAGGTAAATAAAATATAAAATCATATCTTTATAAATAGAATTACGAATGCGTCGAAATTAAAGTTAGGACTGCAGATATATTCACTAGTATAATTTTTACCACCATATTTTGACAGTTCATATACATATGTATGTATTTGTGTGCTTGTCAACCCACAAAAACATGTTTGTTATGTATTAAGAAACACATAAAATACTGTGTATCTAGTTAATTTATATAAAAGATATATAGTTTTTAGCTTAACAATAAATACAATGATAAGAAAGCAGCTACGTTATTTGGTGGTAGCACCGCTATTTAATTAAATATACATATTGTTATCGATATGCACTCATGCGCTCGCTGGCTTTCCAGGTGAACTTCCAATTCACCACAGCCAAGAATTGCATGGCGACTGTAGGGTAAAGTAAAAATTCGCGTTCAATACGGTTCCACTGTTGTTAAGGGTTTGTTCGAAGTGAGTTGGACGCATACATTTCGCTGAAATTAAAAATGTGGAGCACCCCCGTAATGCCCGCCACCATGCTTTCTGCAGCTGCTGCTGGTTGAATAATCATTTCGCATGGAAATGCCAGAAAATAATTCTTTCAAATACAATTGTTTTTAATAATTGTTAGTGCAACAGTGTGGCTAATAAGAAAACAAGTGAATATAATATTTTTCCAAACGTGTTCAATGTCGCCATCTTGCGGCACACGCACACACACTTATACAAGATGTCACACGGGCGTACGAAGAGAAGAGAACTGTCAGTGTTACTGTGTGAAGTCGTTGCGTCACTAGAAAAGTTCAACGATTTGAAGAAAACTAGTGTCAGTTAAAGAAAACTAAGTGAAAATAGTTGGAATTTGTAATTATGAGTTATTTGTGCTATCAATTTAATTGAGAATTGCTCTAATTTGTGTGAATAGATACATTTTTTCACATTACGTAACCAACAGCAACTTGCAGGCGGGCAGCGGCATTTGCAGCACAGATTCGCAACAATTATATATTTACATATATATAAATAAAAATATATATTTACAAGAAATCTACATCTATATCTTTTGCAGAGCTCCGTGCGCTTGCTTCAATTTTGTGCGAAACGCCAATTAAAATTCATCTAAAAATGTTCGTGTCGACAGTCTCTCGCATTGCCCCCGTTGCCAGGACCGCGGTAAGTACAAAACGTGTTAGCCCTTTCTGTGAGATAAAAAGTTATGTGTGTTTTTGTTGTTGTTAATTACATAATTCTTAGCCGCATCGATTTTCATTGTGCTAACAAAAAATATCTATGCTGCTGCGACTGTGGTGACTTGGAATTCCAATGGAAAACACATACAGTTACATAAGTTGAAAGCGAACATTGAGGTTATGTGCTCTTCATAGCTGCAATTTTTGGATCTATAAAATTGAAAATCAATTTAAAACATGTGAAAAGCGATTTTACATAATTCGATTTATTTTGGAATTAAATCAAGCGATTGAAATGCGGTGTACGCGTTGTATAACAAGCTATAGTAACTTTGTTACTGATAATAGTTGAGGTTAGAACCGGTGAAAGCTTTCAAATCAATGCCCTTTAAGCCATATAGATTCATACTTAATGAAAAAAAAAAAAAAAAAAAAAAAAAAATTGAAAACAATTATCAACTGAAACTATGAGTCTTATTCTCAGTCCTCTTAAATGACAACAACAACAAATGCGGCTGCCAAATGGCTAAACCCCAAATTGCTTAACGCATTGCATAACTTGGCAATCGGATGCAAAATGTCAACGCGCAAAGCCTACAACAACCACAACGACAACAATAACACTTTTCTTTATCTCACATGAGAGACAAATTAAACTGGCATCTAATCTAATTACATAATTTAACCTTTATCTATTTTCTTGTTGCAGCTCCTCGCCAACTCCAAGCAATACTTGCGACCATTGAGCAGCGCCGTCATCAGCCAGAGCCAAACTTTGGCCGCTCAGAACACAACCCCCGTAGCATTACTGCCACAGATCAGGTCATTCCAGACCTCGCCAGTCACACGTGACATTGATTCGGCTGCCAAATTCATTGGTGCTGGTGCTGCAACAGTCGGTGTCGCTGGTTCCGGTTAGTATTGGTTTTCAATTGCTGTTGAGCTTGCGATTTGTCCGATCTACTCCACTGTATATCTTATGCCAAAGCCTGGCCAACGGTTCTATGCTCATCTTCAGTCAGTTACAATCTAGCATCTGGGGCACACACAACGAGTATCTGATTACTCTCAAGATTGCCCCGGGAAGGTCTGAGATTTGGTCAAAGCTCTCTTGTTGGTGTAACAACGCACAAGAGCTGAAAGGTGATTGTGTGTCGTGGAGCTTCATTTCCTAGCAGGAAACTTGTGTAATCACAAGGCGAAAGTACCAGAAATGCTGTAGCATGGCTGTTGCCGCACATCCTGCCGCCGGCCATGTTGCATTGAAAGCTTTCGTGACCAGCAATTTTAGTGCGATGTGCTTGCTGCAAGCCTCAACTCTGAGGCGCGCAGAACTCAATTCAGACTAATCTGTGACTGACTGGACCCCATGAAACAGATGAGCATGGGTCAACTGGCAGCGGAATTCGAGATTACAGCTGCTCGCTGAAGAAGCGAGTTTCCATCGGCAGCTGCCGATGTGATTTCTATATAAATATTCTGCTCTTTGTCTGTTCAATTTGATTAATCTATTTTGTTTTTTCTTCCATCTCTTTTCTATATGAATCGCTTGCCAATGACAACCAATACAACAGGTGCTGGTATCGGAACAGTATTCGGTTCCCTCATCATTGGTTATGCCAGAAACCCATCGTTGAAACAGCAGCTGTTCTCATACGCCATTTTGGGTTTCGCCCTGTCTGAGGCTATGGGTCTGTTCTGTCTTATGATGGCCTTCCTGTTGCTGTTCGCCTTCTAAGCGCCGCTACTCGTCCTTCATTTTTCCGTGCAATTGCTTGTCGGTGTGTGTGTGTGTGGGCGCTTGGGGTATTTATCTATCCCGATGGCAAACTGCATGCTAACGACAGTCAGGGGCAACGAGAAAGCAAAGTATAGAAGAAAAAAACAACAACTTCAACAAACAAGCAACCAACACCAACGTTCGTTTTTCGATTATTATTGATAAATGATTGATAGCCAACAACATCCTGTACTATCTAATTATAAAATAACAACAACAACAACATAATATATGTAATTTTGTTTTTAAAAAACATTCGAAACTGTAGTAATCGCCTGAACCACACGCAAAACAAGATCATCGCGCAGATTGAAAACATTTTCGATTTAAGTTTAAGCCAAAAAAGGAAACAACAAACTGCTAATAAAAAAAAAAGAATACATTGGAATAAACTCGGCAAAAGTGCATCGAGATAAACGTAAAAATAACGAAGACACGCGATTTAAACGAAAAGTTGAGATTGAAATTGTAAACATTAAAATTAAATTTTAATCCATGCAAGCTTCAAATTCACACCGCAGCGACAGACCCCACAGGCAGCCGACTACACAGAAATCAACACGCTGCGCCCTCTCCAACATGCTGCGAGCTGGTTGTGCGTGCTCCTCGGCTCTCTCTCCCCCCAAAGGCCTTGACAGGCAACAACATCGGCCGGTCGAGCCGGCAGGGGCAGCACGTGCAGTCAACTCGCTTAGCCAATGGAGATCCTGGCTGTTGGCGAGGGCGTGGCGTGTTTGCTTTCGTGTTGTTCTCTACACATTTTGAGTTATGTGGCGCGTACTGATAACGTTTCTTTAAGTTTATTGTATTTAAAACATGTTTTTCTATTTGTTAAATCATTTCTTGAATGCCACTTAATCATTGTCACATAATCGAATAATGTGGGGTTTGTTTTATTGGCTAGAGTAACGAGAAGTATTGGTATTTGAAGGAATATGAAATAAAGGAAAACTGAATGTGTTAAGGAAAGACGATTTGTAGTTTTGATATTTCATAACTATTAATATTTCTATAAAAATTGCTTTACGCGGATGAGTTGTGTTCATGCTGTCTGTATTTAAATTTTGCCGCTTAAAAAACAACCCTGTCGTGCAGTGCAAGCGACCCTGTTAAGCACGCTGTTGCGGACTATCGATTATTTCCAAAGGTGCAAACGATAACTTTACAATAAATCAAAATCACATTGATGTTCAATGGATTTTGGTAAGAGAATATTGAGTAAATTCGGCTGGAAAGAAGGCGATGGCTTAGGAAAGAATAACAATGGCATAGCGGTGCCATTGAAAGCTAGTCTGAAGTTTGACAATGCTGGTCTGGGCGTTGATCGCGCCACAGAATTCAACGATCACTGGTGGGAGCGCTGCTTCAACGAGGCATCATCAAATGTCAGCGTGCAGGTGGAACAGAATGGCCAGGTGAGCACAGCACGCAAAGCTGGCCAAGAGGCTGTGGAAATTTCGACCAAAGGCTACTCAGCGCGTAAATTGAAAAAGGCCAACAATGAACAAAAAGATTCCAACGGTGGAGCCATTTATGATAACTTTATAAAATCTGCGCTGCTCACCCAAGACGGTGGCGAAGTGGAAAACGACGAACGCATTAAAGTGGAGGACATTGCTGTCGCCAAAGTCGAAGTGCTGACCGATGAGCAGCTGTTCCAGGCATGCGGCGGTCGCACAGCTCACAAAGGCGCGCGTCATGGACTCAAATTGAGTGGAAAACTGGCACGCATTGAGCAGCAGGAGCGCGAGATGTTGGCCAAGCTGCAGGGCAAACAACTACAGACAGCTCCGGAAGAAGCTGAGAAGACAAGCAAAATTAAAAAGAAAAAGAAGGATAAATGTAAAGAAGCTGATGAAGAACAGCCTGAGAGCAATGAGGTGGAGCTGGAGCCAGAGCCGGTCAAGAAGTCTAAGAAGCGCAAGTCCAACTCTGAGTGCACAGAGAGCGATCCTGCGTCGCCAGTCAAATCGAAGAAAAAGAAAAAAAAGAAGAAGCAAGAGGAATAGTCGATATATATATATATATAGTTGATATATAGCATAAACTTTAATGTACATACGAAATGTATTTAGTTATAATAAATCTAAAGAAAGGCCTTTATAAATCTAGTCTTGTGGTCCCCTAATCCTGATTCACTTTCTGCCCTTGGCCTTCATGCGCCTGGACTTGCCCAGTCGCTTGTTGACCGATGCGCCGGCCTTGACGCCGCGCTGACGACGTGTGGACTTCTCTGAGTCAAGACCAGCTGCCGAGGATTTGGTGTTGCGTTTGAGACCCTTCTTCTTGCCACCGAAACCGAACTTTTTGTTGCGCAGCTTGCGTTTGTCCGCCGATTGCTTTTGCTTGGACTCCAGCGCCTTGGCGTCTTCAAGGAAGTCCAGATTCTTGAGCTTGCCCTTGCGGAATTTCTTCAGCTTATCGAGCATCTCCTTCTTCTCAGCCTCGCGCTGCACCTTGGTCTGCTTGGCCAGCATTTTGCCCATCTTTCGCTGTTCGCGTATTTGCTTAATGCGCTCCGATTTGGCCTGACCTTGCTGCTTGGCCATTAGATTGGCGCGCACCTTCTGCATGTGCTCGTCAGACTTGGCCATTTCGGCAAAATAGTCATCAGGACGACGCGTCTTAATACCCAAATCCTGCAGTCGCTTAATGCCCTCGAGCACAGCGCTCTGTGCCTGGCGATGGAACAACATTTCGCGCTTGAAGTCATTCAGGACGGGATCCTCTTCTGGGCGTACATAAGGTATTTTGGCATTTCCTTTAAATTGATTTGCGCGCTTCTGTTCGTGCTTCTCGAGCTGAACGGCTAGCTCGGGTGCCAGAGGAGCCAAATGGTTGATCATATCCAGGCGCTCCTCCCATGGCAGGTCCAAGTGTATGGCATGTGTTTTGGCCAACAGTTTGGTCTGAAAGTATTAGCAAATTTTAGTACAAGAGATCATTCCTAGCTAGTTTTGCTTACTATATCATTGATTTTATTCCTTTGTCCGCTGAACTCAACATTTAGACCAGGTTTTAGGTCGCCACGCTCGAAAGCCGCTTGCAGCTGTTGAAATTGTAGATTATTAAAATTTGCATAATTTTAAATTGTGCTATTCACATACCTCAGCATCGGAATTGTCCTCTGAATCGAATTCTGAGCCACTTTCTTGTAATTCAAAGTCAGACATGCTTAAATATTATATTAAAAGAAGTTGACTAAATAAAAACAAAGTCAACACGTGCGAACCGTGCAAATGGTTATCGATAACATGTACAGCGCGCATATATTGCGTAGCAGTGAGCTTTTGTCTTGTAGCGCATGTTAACACCGATAAGCAGTGTGAATGCAACTCTAAATCAAACTTGCCGCTTGAAATGCACTAAATAAGTCTTTTTTTTGTCAATTGCAGCCTAATTAGCTTGTAAATTCAGATTAGGCACATATTTTTGTAATTTAGCTAATTTTTTAATTATTGTTATTATTAATAATATTAATAAACAAACAAACAAAATATTTTAACTGAGTAACGGCAGTTTTCCATTCAATTTTACAGACTCACTGTTATTAACAGCTCCGCAAAATGTTATGATTTTTGATGCCATTTTACACCAGTTAAGGCGGCATATACAAAGTGATTGAGTGCATTATTTTTTTTTTAATTTTTACACAATGATTGTTAATCTAGCAAATATTTATGCTGAGCTGATGCGTAAATATGGCGATAATCATACTATCACATACAGTACGCCACCAAGTTATTTGACTAGATTGGTTGGCGCACGAGAATCAGGAAATAAAATTGTTTTTGTCTATAAGGAGGATCGCAGTGGCGGCATTACGGCAACCACGCCCACCAATCTGCTGCTAAAATCGGAGCGTAGGTCACCGAAGACAGATTTGGATCTAACTGGCAGTCCGCTGAAAGACGATTGCATTGTGGATGCTATTGCCGATCTCTCGCTGGACCTGCACATAGTCAATCGGAATCCCTGGAAGCAGGACGAAGAATATCATCGGGGCGTGCCGGCTGATAAGGCACGTGCCATCATCTGCACCGAATCGTTTCAGCAGGCCGATGGTCAGGGCTCCGTTTGGTTTCTCTGCGATGGCAGCGACTTTGGTCACACACTGCTGCTGCAATACGAATACCATCCGACGCATTTCTCCCGCGGCGTAGTCAGCTATTCAGGCGTGATGTCCGCCTACATGGTGACATCCCAGTCGTTGGTGCGGCAGCATGGCATGAGCGCAGGCGCCCAGCTGGAGACATACATTGAGAACAGCTATCAGATTAATCAGCACATGACGCTGCACTGCAGCTGGTCGACTCCGGCGCCGCTGCCGCTGCTCATCAATCTGAGCGGCTGCAATGTGCTATTGAATCAAACGTTTCGCGTGGGAGATTGCGGACCAGTGACGGAGGACTTCATGAACCAGCTGCGCATACTCGCCTACATACGCGAGGACATCGTTAGCTACCACAACGATGAGCAGGCGGGAGTGCATCGCGAACCAGTCTATCGTTGTGGCAGCGGCATCGATATGGACGAACTACGTGAATCGATTAACAAAACAATGACCGAGGTTTCGGGCTTTACGGACGTCTTTGCGGACGGCCATGCGGAGTATGACATTGAGGAGGTGGTGCAGCACGCCAAGCAGCGCAGGCTCATGGATCTCACGGACAAACTGTGGGAGTTGCTCAAATGTAAGTGCATCTCAAGCAATTGTACAGTTTAGTTTAATCATTTCCCTTCTCAACAGCTTGCTCCTGCTACAAAGATTTGAAACTCGCCTTCAACATGCTCTTTCAATGCGCAGTGCGCTGCAATATTGTGGTATGTGAATCAAGGATAATATATCATAATCAATCTAATATTCCAATTATGTTCAGAACACGCCCACAAATAAAAATCGTTTGGCTGAAATCATCTCGAATTTGGCCAACAGCCGCCTGGCCATGCCCTGTCTGAGCGGTGCGGAGCCTTTGGAATTGCTGCTGGAGATTGGTTTGGAGAAGGTGCACAAGGACTACGAGTTCATCTTTACGGAGAGCAAAATGTGCAGTATTAGTTTATTAAAAGGCAGCATTGATTCGGCCAATTCCGATCTAAACGATGGCTCCTCATCGAATGATCTGTCCAAGCTGCGCAAATCGCTGCATAATGCCATGCGAGGTGATGCGCCGGGTGCTGGCGCTGGTGCTGGCATACGCAAGACGCTGCTGCACAACACCGTGGGCAGTAAGCAGAACGGCGCTAATGGCGACATGTCTGGCTTTAAGAACAGTAACTTCAATGAGCAGGAGAGCATGCTGAAAGTGTCCAAGCTATTTCAAATCCACTGCACGCTGGAACATCTGCTGATGATACATGTCAACTTGAATTTACCCAATGGTTAGTTCAGACTCTGAGTACTTTTATCTATATTGATATTCGTTTTTATATTCATATTCATTTGTTTATTCAGTTTATGCTGATGTCTGCACTCAGCTGCTGAACAAGCAGCCGCGCCTGGTGGAGGCCATTGATGATAACCTAAATGACGTGGTTGACATTCAGCTATCTGCGCATTATGTGCGCGAGCACCTGGACGGCAAGGATCCACACACACGGCGCATAACCATGAAGTCCCAGAACAAATTTAGGCAAAACACAACCACATTCTACTTTAATTTAGAAAACATTTGTCCGCCTGAGCTGGCCAAATGCTTTCAGTGTGATGGTTAGTTGGAGCTCTTTCTCTTATGTATAATGTGTTATTTATGATGTGTGAATTTACCATTATTTCATTGCAGATAAGGAGCTGGTCAAGGAGCGCACTTATCATTGCTGGCTCTATCGAAAAATTCGCACGCTTAAATAGAAATTGAAGATTTTTGTTTTTGTGTAATTATAATTAAATCATTTATTGTGCATTTAATCTTAAATATTTGTCGCTTAACCTTACAACCTGCTTATCGCACCGCATTGGCCGCAGACCGAAATCATGTCGTCTGAATACTTACAAGTTCTAATCCATGCAATTGTCTTGGATCGCCCAAGGCTCGAAATCTATTTATTTGAAATGCTGATAGTAAACACAATTAGCGTGCGTTTTGCTTGGCATATTCTAAACAAAGTGCAAGCACGGCGAGGAAATGAGCATATTTGCAGCCAAGCGTAAAGTAATGCTATAAATCGGCCCAAACGTGTGCCCAATGGCCAGCTCATGTGCAGCTAGGCAGCTGGGCAGCTGGGCAGCTGGGCAGCTGGGTAGTTGGCGCCACGGCAAACAGCCCCCAAAAATGTTACAATCCAATTAGTGCAGTGCACCAATTGTCTCCGGGCTGTCGTCGACAAATGCTTAACCCGATTGATTTTCAAGTCTCAGACGTGCGTGGAACGCGCTGCGGTTCGGACGTGTCGCGCTTTAAAACGAAAAATATACAATATATAGTTAAGACTAGACTAGACTAGAAAAACTAAAAGGATTATTTGTTGGCGCACACACTCACACACGGCCACACGTTCACAAGGCTTCAGCAAAGTGACGCACATCCTGTGCCAGACATAGTTCTAAATTAATTTATAAAAAACAAATTAAAATAAAGCCTTGTTCTTTAATTCAATTTAACTATATTCTAAATGCCAATTATCGCGCACGGATAATCCAATTAACAAAATGGTGTGTATTAAACATGACAGTGTTTATATAGAGGAAAAGGGAAAACCATCTCTGGATTGTTCAAGAAATGAAAAACCATTATACCCTGATTTCTCAAATATTTAAGGGGTACAGGGTATACGAAAACTATTTTTATCAAATTGTTTTCTATGAAGGACTTTTGTGATGTATTTGAAGAGATATTTATATAGATGTTTATGATTTATCTTAAAATATCATATTTTTATATTATATGTAAAATCATGGTGAACAAAAATATTTTCATAGACAAATTTGTGATGTCTAAACAATTTTTTTTTTAATTTCCTTTTATGTTTATGAGTAGTTAAGATCTTGATTATTGATATCATGTAACAGATTTAATACTCTGACGAGTGATATATGAGGAAACTCTTAATTATTGGAAATTTGTTTTAAATAATTCGATAAATTGGAGAGTGAAATATTAAAAAAATTTGTTGCTGAGGATGTTATACTTTACTTGTGTATTTTGTAGTTCAGTGTTGATAATAATCATGCATATACATTTTCTATGAATCGCTTCCTATGGGCTGGGCCGGGTTGGGTTCAAAATTTCGGCCCATGTCCACCTCTAGATTGGAGTGAAACAGGAAATTTCACAATTGCAGCAATAAAGAGTTCATTCCTCAAGAATAATTTCCCTTAAGACTTGCAAGCAAATATATTAATAAGATTCGATATCTTCACATGCAAGAATTATTTCTAACTTTATGGTAAAGCCAAGTTCATTAGAAAAGTCAAGAAAATTCTTTGTTAAAGTAATACCACATCCTCCATGCTCAAAGTGGAATATATAATAAGAGGACATTTAATATCCCACGCACGAGCCGTAAAAGTGCAAGCCTTCTCTCTTTTTGATGGCCCAAGGGTTGAATTATTCACTTGACCACGAAACAAAGCAAACTAAGGAAAGCCAAAAACCACGTGAAGCCTCTCAAAGCCAAAAGGCTTTAGCTTTTCCTTGGACATTTACGATCTTGCTTTGCCACAATGAATCCCTAAGGCTTCAACTAGTTTTCCTTTGCTTTTCAACTCTTTCCCAGGGTCTGGAGTTCTTCTTTAAGTTCGGTTATGCGTTTTTAACCATAACGCTTATAATCATGATATGGATGTCCCTAGCGCGTGCCTCGTTGTTCAGTCGCGAGATGGAAGAGACTCGCTACCCACCGTGCACATACAATGTGATGTGCACATGCTCCAAATCCTCGACAGATCTGGGCATTGTGCATTGCAAGAATGTGCCGTTTCCAGCACTGCCCCGCATGGTCAACCAGTCCAAGGTAGGTGTAGCTAACCCAATCATTATGGTATCGTTGAGCTAATCTCTGCAATAGGTTTTCATGCTGCACATGGAAAACACGGGTCTGCGCGAGATCGAGCCCTACTTTCTACAGTCGACGGGCATGTATCGACTGAAGATTTCGGGCAATCATTTGACTGAAATACCAGATGATGCCTTCACCGGCCTGGAGCGATCCCTATGGGAGCTCATCTTGCCGCAAAACGATCTAGTTGAAATACCCTCGAAATCGCTTCGACACCTGCAAAAGCTACGAATTCTGGACCTATCGGACAATCATATAACGACCATTCACCACGATTCGTTTCGTGGGCTGGAGGAATCGCTGCAAACGTTGATTCTGGGCGAGAATTGCATTTCCATGCTGATGTCGCACAGTTTTTCGGGCCTGCTTAATCTGGAGACGCTGGATCTGAGTGGTAATAATTTGTTTGAGATCGATCCGAATGTGTTCGTGGATGGCATGCCTAGGCTGACGCGTTTGCTGCTCACGGACAATATACTGTCGGAGATACCGTACGATGCACTGGGTCCGCTAAAGAGTCTGCGCACCTTGGATATATCACACAATGTGATTTGGTCACTGAGCGGTAATGAGACCTACGACATAAAGGCTAGCACCAAACTGAATCTGGACAATCTGCACCTGGAGTACAATCACATAGAAGTGCTGCCCCCGAACTCGTTCAAGTATTTCGATACCGTCAATAGAACCTTCTTCGATGGCAATCCCATACATACGCTAAAGGTGGGTGTGGATAATGGGTTGGGTATATAACTCTAGGATGTCTCTATTTATAGGACGACGCTTTCAAGCCAGCTCGGATACGTGAGATCTATATGCGTTACTGTGGTCTGACCAACATCTCGCCCGTCGCCTTTGATAGTCTGGTGAACAGTTTGCAGATTTTAGATCTGTCTGGCAACAATTTGACCAAGCTGCATCACAAGCTCTTCAACAATTTCGATGTCTTGAGGTGAGAGAAGAGGAAGAATTTGCAAAATAGCCCCTAATCCGATTGTCTGTTACCCTACAATGTGGGGCTTCCCTAATGTGGGCTAAGTGTGTGACCCGCTTTCGAAGAACGTGACGAGAAACGATATATAACAATAAGCAGCTATAATTGACGAAACCAATCCACCCGTTCTGTGTCCATTGCAGGGTCATTAGCATGCGCGACAATAAGATAAAAATCCCGAAGCCCACGGAAACCTTTAATGCGATGCACTATACGCTGCTCAAGCTGGATCTCAGCGGGGATCGCAATGATCCAACCAATCTGCAAACGCTACGCAAGTAAGTGGACCCCAGCACAATTGAGTTCCTGCTCCCCGACACACACCCTTTACCCGAGCAAATCGTTTTTGTATTTATTTTCAAAAAGTATGACCAGAATGCGGAACATGCGCTCGCTGTCCATTTCGCGCATGGGCACTACCTCTGTGGGTCCGGAGGACTTCAAGGACTTTGGCGTTGAACTGGAGGACTTGCAGATAACGCGCGCCAGTCTCTCGGGCATCCAGTCGCATGCCTTTAAGCATGTGCGCGGTCTCAAGCGACTGGACTTTAGTGAGAATGGAATTTCCAGCATTGAGAACGATGCATTCCATGAGGTGGGTGTCATTGGGTCTGAGACTGCAATGACTTATTGAATGGTGTTTTCTTTTCTTCATATTCTTTCAGATTGGTCACTCCCTCATTTCGCTAAAGATGTCACATGGTTACTCCGGCAGCGCCTTGCCTGCCGAGCCCCTACGCCACTTGACCTCCCTGCAGGAGTTGGACTTTAGCAACAATCACATCAGCACCATGAGTGACACGAGCTTCCACTTCCTAAAAAATCTACGTTTGCTGGAGCTGCATGACAACCGCATCGAGCAGGTGCTCAAGGGCACCTTCCAGGGCGACATACACTCCAAGCTGGAGGAGATCTCGCTGCGCTTCAATCATCTTACTTCCATCTCTCAGCACACGTTCTTCGATCTGGAGGCGCTACGCAAGCTTCAGCTGGACGACAATAAAATTGACAAGGTGGAGCGACGCGCCTTCATGAACCTGGACGAGCTGGAGTACCTGAGTCTGCGCGGCAACAAGCTCAACAACTTGGCCGACGAGTCATTCCAGAATCTGCCCAAGCTGGAAATACTGGACATGGCGTTCAATCAGCTGCCCAACTTCAACTTTGACTACTTCGATCAAGTGGGGACCTTATCGAATCTGAATGTGAACGTTAGCCACAATCAAATCAAGCAGCTGATGTACAACTCATCGTGGAGTGGCCGCAATGAGCACGGTAAGGGAGAGCAGTCAGATTGCTGTTATATAGAGCATGCCTTAACTCTCTAATCTATATATAGGTGGCATGTACCACTCGAATATCAAGATATTGGACCTGTCGCACAATAACATCTCCATCATATATCCTGGCTACTTCCGACCGGCTGAGATCTCGCTGACCCATTTGCATCTGGGCTACAATTCGCTAATGGTGGGTATTCGTCTCTAAAGGTCTATTATAATATTTGTATAGATTTAATGATTGATTGATGTATTTGTATGTATATTTCTTATATGTCTTATATTTCTTATATTTATATTCTATTCTTTATATTCTTTTCCAGAACACCACCCGTGATGTCTTTGGCAATATGCCGCATCTGCAGTGGCTGGATCTGAGCTACAATTGGATACACGAATTGGATTTTGATGCCTTTAAGAATACGAAGCAGCTGCAGCTGGTTTACTTTGATCACAACTATTTGACTGACATACCCCAGGATATATTCAAGCCTGTTCACAGTTTACGCATTGTGGACTTCTCCCACAATAAGTTGCGAGGGCTGCCTGATAATTTGTTCTACAATGGCGGCATGGAAAAGTGAGTGATAGGGAAATTTACTAGGTAACTTTACTAATTCTCTAATATCTATCACCAGATTGGATGTCTCGCACAATATGCTACTGAAAATACCATCCTCATCGCTGTCCAGCTTGGCCGCTTTGACTCTATGTGAGCTGCATTTGTCCAATAATTTTATCTCTACCATTCACAGCATGGATCTGTCCAATAAGTTTAGGGTAAGTTCTATCTTATCTGCAGTCTATCCTATTTAAATTTCCTCCCATATATATGTTTTAGTCCCTGCGTTACTTGGACATCTCCTACAACTATTTGCTGCGCATTGATGATGCTGTCTTTGCCACTATGCCGAAGTTAGCTGTTCTGGATCTGTCACACAATCGCGATCTCAAGGTTATGGATAAGTCATTTATGGGCCTGGAAACATCTTTGATTAAGCTCGGCCTGGAGAATGTCTCTCTAAGCACTGTGCCCGAAATACGCCTCAAATATCTGCGTGAATTCCGTCTGGGCTACAATGAGCTGCCCTCCATTCCGCAGGAGCTGGCCAGCAATATGACTAATCTACGCATGCTGGATCTATCCAACAACGACCTGACCAATGTGCCCCTAATGACGCAATCCCTGCCCCATTTGCGGTGAGTGCTGCAGCAGTTTACCCTTACGTCTCAGAACTGATTTGAGCCCTGTCTGTTGCAGTCGTCTGATGCTGTCTGGCAATCCCATTACCTCGCTGAACAACAACAGCTTCGACGGCGTTAATGAGGACCTGGAAATGCTGGATATATCCAATTTCCGTTTGCACTACTTCGAGTATGGCTGCCTCGATTCGCTGCCCCATCTGCGCTCCCTCAAGCTAACCGCCTACTCGCATCTGGAGCACTTCAATATACCCCATCTGCTGCGCCATCATCACAATATCCGGGAGCTGTGGATTGAAGCACCGCAGCCATTTACTCGCATCGTCAAGAAGGGCTCCGGGCCGACGCAGGAAATGCAAACCCTACAGCTGGGCATGCCCACAGATCTGCAGCGCGAAATGGAGGGACATCTGCCCTCCAAGCTGACCAACATCACATTCAGTGGACCCCAATTCACAAATCTCAATGAGCACATATTGCGGGTGAGTTTGGTGCAATTATAAATTTCAGATATGGGTTTATCATCAGGTAGATAGATATATTCCTGAAGATATATTTATTTATCAGCTACAGCATCAGTCGAGTCAGTCTATATCAAATCATTTTAAAAATGAAATGAGTATATTGGTTTAGTGTCCGCCTTGCTGTCCATCCGTCTTACCGTATGTCTGTCCATATATCCGTGATTAGAGTAGGTTATTCGATAACTGAAAATAATTAAAACGCCTATTTGGGCTATGGCATGTAGACATATAAAAATACTATGTAAGTTCTAATTTTGAATGTGAGTTACGATACATAAGACTTATTTTAAAGACAATACATAAATACGATTAAATATACCACATTAATGCTTATATTACATATATCATTTAATATTCTATCATTTTTCTTACAGGGCATGCGCTCGCCATATCTGTATATGCAACTGTTTAATACCTCGCTGCAAGCTCTGCCTCCGAACTTCTTTAAGCATATGGGCCGTGTTAGAAATATTTCCCTGGACATACGCTATCACAATCGCAACTTGAAGAAAATACCCAATCCAAATACGGGCGCAGTGCCTTATCTGCCAAATAGCGTTTTCCTCACTGATCTCAAGATGTCGCACACGGATCTCAACTGCGATTGTGATTTGGGGTAAGTAGGGAAAACTCTAATTTAATGGGATCAATTTTTAATATATTTTATTTATCTAGTTGGGTGGAGTTCTGGCAGCGTAAGCGGCGTCAATATATTTGTTCTTCGCAGACCTGGACCGACACGGTGTTCCGCACCTTTATGAATTCACCTTGCCAGGTGTACGGTAGACATAATTGCGATGATCATGACGACGATCTGCGCGAGACGCGTTGTGATAACAAAGGCGGACAGCAGCTACTTGAGGTGAGTTGCGTGAGAGATTAATAATTTTTTGTCATAGGGTATATATGGTGCCATAGTTAATAGATTGAAGAACTTCTACCTAAATTGAAACTTCTCTTTTGTAGGCTCTAAAGTTCGATCTGGAATGCGGCTGGGATAATGCCAATTGTCGAGAAACTGCCATGGTTATAGTTGCCGTTTGTTTGGCATTTGTGTTCTGGATGTGACTTCTGTACTTTGCATATAAGACGTCCACCGACTTTTACAATATTCTAGAGCAGGTCTATGGCAGACAAGTCATTTAAGCTCTTGCCAACTGCAACGTCTAGAATTTAAGCGTGATGAGAGACTTTGTTTCAAAACCTTGTTTTTGTTTGTTCTACTTTTCAATCCTTTTAACCGATCTTTAGAGTCCTTGGCAACGCCTTATATGTAGTAACCCTCTTTATACTCTAGCAACTCTATATACTCCATTAGCACCATTTGCACTCATTTCAATTTGTAGTTATTACTCTAATAAGCACTTATCTTAATTTATTTTCTATATAATCCAACTATGTTAGTCCTTCTACTATTTAATGCCCGATTTACTACCATATTTATATATAGAACTACTTAAGTTAAGTCACGTCGCTGCTTAAACAATTTCAATTGAAAGTCTGTAAAATGTTTCATAAACATAATAAATATTTACGGTAGGTTAACTGGGTTTCCTGTTTCATTAGATTTTTGGTTTGTTTTGCCTGTCATCAACTTAAAACCTTGGACCTTATAATGAGGCCAAAGCAACACCAGAGCGATGTACACAAATGCCAGGCGAGACAACAAAAGCAACGTCAAGTAATTAAAAACTTTCGCTTAAAGTTTCAACGTGTTTTTTTTTACAGACGATAAATTATTATGTAATGCCACATTGAACTTTCTGCCACCATAAAAGTTATGGCATGTGACGGAGGTTTTTTTTGTGATATCCTGTAATTATTGCAAAGGAGTTTGCATTGTGTGCCCTATATAAAGGCAGCTGAAGATCAGCAGAGCTGTGTCTTGCAGCAGCAGCAGCAGCAGTAGCAGAAAGTGCTCTGATTGGTCGCCTAATGATCAAGTGTAAAGACTAACTCAGAAAGAGGCTCAAGAGTTCAGCTTGACTTGAGTGGAGCTGTCGCTGCCCTATATAAAGACAGCTGAAGATCAGCAGAGCTGTGTCTTGTAGCAGCAGCAGCGGCAGTAGCAGAAAGTGCTCTGATTGGTCGCCTAAGAGTTGGTCTTGACTTGAGTGGAGCTGTCGCTGCCCTATATAAAGACAGCTGAAGATCAGAAGCGCTGCTTCTTATAGCAGCAGCAGTAGCAGAAAGTGCTCTGATTGGTCGCCTAATGATCGAGTGTGAAGACTGACTCAGAAAGAGGCTCCAGGGTTGAGCTTGACTTGAGTGGGGCTGTCGCTGCCCTATATAAAGACAGCTGAAGATCAGAAGCGCTGCTTCTTATAGCAGCAGCAGCAGCAGAAAGTGCTCTGATTGGTCGCCTAAGAGTTGGGCTTGACTTGAGTGGAGCTGTCGCTGCCCTATATAAAGGCATGCCAGCTGCTGCGCAGCTTCAGTCGCATTCTTCATTTTCTGGTGGTCAGTAGTCCGGTGCAGCGCGGTGCTTCTCCTCTTCTTCTGTCTGTTGGTAAGTATTAAAATAGTTAACTATGTTAAGCGAAAATGTCAAAAATTATACTTTTAATGTTTAATGTAAATATAATGTGTTTTAAATTTAAATATTATTAATTATTATAACGATCATTAAGATAACGATCATTTAGGAAATGTACAAATATCAATTACTTTAGCAGTCCGTATCTGCGTTAAGGCTATTTTTTTGTTTAGTCAGGCAAGCCTGACTAGCGCTTCGACTACCCCTCTAATTCTGAGTTGTATAAGTTGATAAAGTTAGTCACGGCTAAGTAAAGTTATTCAACAAATAAGTAGAATGATTTGATATTTGGCTCTTCAGAGGGTATCTCGTAGTCGAGCAGTACCGACTAGAGTACTTTTACTTGTTTTTTTTATTTATTTGGGCAGTTTTATTGAGCTAAAGTACTTTGTGATATATGGACGGGCGCGGGGAGCAACAGAGGAAGGCAGGCTGGGAGGCCGTGTCCGGCAGCGACGGCATCGCACTAAAGTTCAAATGGAGCTGCGACAATTTCATCAACTTCCCGTTTATGCACTTTGCCAATGCCAGTGGCGGGAGTGGGCGCCTCGCAGCGGCCGCAATAGTGGAGCTGTGGGCGAATATATATATATATGTGTGTTTATCTCTGTGTGTGTGAGGGTGGGTGTGTGTGCATGTAGCTTACCTGTTTGCCAATTAAATTTTCAAAGCGTGGCCGCACAAATGTCCAGGCGCCCATATTACGATGCTCTTCCTGGCTCCAGATGAAACCTGAGCGAGAGAGAATGAAGGAGAGAGTGAGACAGAGACAGATAGAGAGAGAGAGAGGGCTACAAGTCATAAACTTATTCTCGGAAAGTTTATGTTCGCAACTTACTCTGCACATTGCCATATTGTGCCAGCTGCGCCTGCAGCTCCTGCACTGGGAATGGACAGAGGGACTCTAGGCGCACAATGGCCGTGTCCTGAATCTGACGTTTGGCACGTTCCTCAACCAGATTGTAGTAGTGCTTGCCGCTACAGATGATGACCTTGCGCACCTGTTCCGGCTGCACAGTGCTGTCACCTGGAAAATTGTGAGAAAATACGGGTCAATGCGAAGTAAAGGAAACGGGCTCGAGACGACGATTCGGAAAGAAAGCTACTTTAACAAATGGGGTTAGTGGGCTTTCAAAAGGATGTTTTTTATGAGAGCTTATATCAGATATGAAATATATCAAGCCCAAGTCCCTAGTAAAATCACGGACATCGACTAATCAAATCCAATTTATGTAAAATCTATTTAATATAATAATGAAAACAAATCTTGGGAGATAACCACATTTCCATTTGTTAAATATATTTCCCAAGAAGAACAAAAGTCTTTCATTAAAAAAACATTGCAAGAAAAGAACATCGGGTAATCACCCTACTCTATATGTACATAGCAATATATATATGGTCACCCTACGCTTCATATGTATTTATACTCACCTATAACATTTTGGAAGAGCGTGCCTGGCTGGAAGTCCTCGTGTGTGGAGGTTGCAGCTGGCAGACGCAGCAATGTCTTGGGCGCAACCACCACCAACGGCTTGCGGAAGTTTCTGGCCAGCTGGCGTCGCAGGACATGGTAGTACTGAGCGGGAGTCGTGGGATTCACCACATGAATGTTGACGCTGTCGCCATCAGGAGTTGTTTCCTTGGAGTCGCAGAGCTGCAGAAAACGTTCAATGCGGCACGAGCTGTGCTCGGAGGCAGCGCCATCGTAGCCATGGGGCAGCAGCATGACTAGAGCATTGGATTCCATCCATTTGCCTGTTAATGGAAATCAGATTAATTAAGTGCCAGCTAACATATGACTGGTCAGGACTCACTCTCGCCGGAGACTATAAATGCATCGATAATAATTTGTGCGCCATTGGCAAAGTCACCGAATTGCGCCTCCCAAATGATCAGATTCTGGGGATTATCGATGGCCATGCCGTACTCGAAGCCAAGCACCGCTTCCTCGGAGAGTATGCTGTGCGCCAGCTCCAGTTTGCCCCCGTTGCCGCCCTCAATGTGGTTGAGCGGCACATACATCTCGTTGGTCTGCTGATCCACCAGCATGGCATGGCGGTGCGAAAAGGTGCCACGCCCCACATCCTCGCCACTGAGGCGCACATTGTGACCCTGATACATTAAACTGCCAATGGCCAGAGCCTCAGCCGTAGCCCAGTCTATTTTAGCGCCAGCCTCCAGTTTCTTGAGTCTGCCTTGGACGAAGGTTTTGTGGAGATGTGGATGGATATTCTGAAATGTGGAATTACTGATAGAATCTGAATGGATTCCTTGAGAGATTGATCAATCAAGAAGGAAGGCCCAGTCTTTCTTCTTCTCCATATTTCTACTCACAAAGTCAGCGGGAAAGGCGACGCTCTGCTGGCCAATCCAGTGCAGCAGCCCATAGTCCAGACCCGTATCCCAATAGGTGAGTTCATTTGCGGGCGCCAGCTGCAGACCCGCCCACTGCTGCTCAAAGTAGCTTGGGGGCGGCTGATAGCTGGGCGCCAAGGCCAGTTCCTCGTTGAGGTAGGCCATATACTGCTCCCGCATTTGCTTAGCTTGCTCTGCGCTCAGCACGTCCTGCTTGGCCAGCTCGGCTGTATAGATATCGGGCACGGATTGACGTTGGTGTACAATCTTATAGACCAGCGGATTAGTGAAGGTCGGGTCGTCCAGCTCGTTGTGGCCCCAGCGACGATAGCAGTTCAGATCGATGAAGACGTCTTTACGGAACTCGCGTTGATAGCGAAAGGCGAGGTTGGTGATGCGAATGAGAGCCTCCGGATCATCGCCGTTGACATGGAAGACGGGTGCCTGAATGGTCTTGGCCAGATCGGAGGTGTATGCGGTGGATCGTCCACGCTCCCCGGGCGTGGTGAAGCCCACCTGATTGTTCACAATCAGATGCAGGCTGCCGCCCACCTCAAAGTGGGGCACGTAGGCCATATTGAGGCACTCCTGGTTGATGCCCTGGCCAGCGAATGCGGCATCTCCGTGGAGTATCACATTCAGAACGTGCTGACCAAAGGGTTTAGCGCTCTCTGAAGCCGTGTTAAAGGCGCCTTCGCCGCGACTCTGCTGCTTGGAGCGCGTCTTGCCCATGGCCACGGGATTGGCGGCCTGTTAAGGAGAGGCAAATGAGGTTAAGTCCGATACGAAATTGAAGGACTCACCTCCAGATGCGAAGGATTTCGCACCATGCTAAAGTTGATGCTCTTGCCAAGCACTTGCAGCTGCTCGGAAACATCTGCGTAAGATGTGGGTTTGATTAAATTACGCATATATCGCCGACATCACAGACCCCCTCAGCGGCGCCCAACCCTTTTCTAATAAAACTTTCACTTACGGAAGTGACTTATGACGTCCGACATGGCCTCAATGTCGTCGGCAAACTCCGATGCGCCGCTGAGTTTGCGAAAAACTTTTGCCGGCCGCATGTTCAGCAGCGCCGCCTGCAGGGGGGTGCGTCCGCGGTGGGGCATGGCCAGCACCACATGCTCAATGTTCGCTGTTGTTGTGGTTGTTGTTGTTGGTGTAGTCAGCGTAGGTGGGCACATGGCCATGAAACAAAGTTTTTGGAAGAAAATCGGATTCGGGTTAAAACAAGCGTGCTCCCGAATACGCGTATGTGCGTATGTACATATATGTATGAATATGTATTTCTGAATGTTATTGTTATAGCTAGGAGACTGGTCCTAAAATAAAGTGGAAGCTGAGCCTCTTTGCAAAGTTTTGTTTGGATATAGCTTTAGAGTTCTAGAAGTTCTTAACATGTTGATATGTGTGTGCTGTCTTGATGTAGGAAATGATATTTTTGGCATGAGAGAAAAGAAGATGTATATTATGGAAGACCAGAAATTTGTCAAGGGGTTGAATGCTGTTTGCTGTTCTTTCTATCTGTCGACTATTGGTTGAGATGTATATTTGTTGGCGTATCTATTTATAAATAAAAGCTAGATAGAGGAGAACAGATATTGGTAAGTAGGTGTTAGAAGTATGAATAAGTTTTTCCATTTCCTACAACTCCATAGATTATAAAAAGAAATTAGCATTGATTGGATTGATTTGGATTTCATGGATCAATTTAGACTGCCATTGACTGCGAGGTATTTTCTAGTCAGATCTACGCATAACTTTACTCTTCAGTTAACATTTTCAGTAGCCTAAAATTCCTACCTTCGTATGCATTATCTTCAATTATGGTTGACATTTTCTATTAAAGGTCGATGAGATGAGGCGCATATTTAATTTTGTCACCCTATTGGGAATCTGTTGCGTGTGGCTTGTTGCGGAACTGACCTTGAACGCTGTCGCGCAGGAGCTGCCAGAAGAAGGCCAACATGGACTCGGCGCCCTCGCCGCTGTAGCGCTTGACCGTGGGAAACTTGAGGGCCATGAAATTATCCCAGGCCTGGGACTTAATTAGCAGCTCGGCAATTTCGCAGCGCTCCGTCGACTGCAGCTGGCGCTCGGACAAAGACTCAAAGTTCGTGGCCAGCCATTCGCGCTCCTCGGTGTCCTGTCGGGCAGGTTTATATTACTTTTCTTTCTTTTTTGTGTAGAGCTGTCTCAGCAGTTTTATATATGAATTATACGAGTGCTTACCTCAACGTAGGCGAACTCGGCGCTGGCCGAGCTGCTGCAGTAAATGTCGCGCAGCAGCTGCTCCAACTGGGCAACATTTTGGGGGGCATTCGCCGGCGCACTGAGGAGGCCAGCGGTGCGCACCGTTTGCTGTGTCTGCAGTCCATAAAATGCGGGATTTAATTCCTTCAGCTCGCTGCAAAAGGACACATGGCAGCATTGACATGACAAAGGAGCGAAATATTTGTATGTATATATATAAAAAAAAAGAAAAAATTATATGATACTTAAAATGGGTCTTGACTCGGCGTGGCTCGATTTCCCGCATTATTTACCTTTGGCCGCCGGACACTTTGATGCTGATGGGATTTACGGCTGCCAATTTGTGTCCATGCTGGCGAAATGCCTCCACCCAGCGATAGACGTTGCCCTGTGCATTGCGCGACTGCCTCGCCTCCTCAGACACTGAAACACATGCGAAAACAATATATAAATTTTCATTCTCGGTTATAAATTATTAAAAAAGAAATGCACAGAGAAAGCGTGAAAGGGGAGACAAAGAGACAGAAAGTAAGGGAGAGAGAGGGAGAGAGAGAGAGTGGGAGAGTGGGCAATGTGTTGCCAACGTGTGTGGCCTATGCGAATTTATTGGCTTTTTATTTTTATGGCATAAATATTTGGGCTTAGGTTCAATGCCCGGCTAAAGTCAAGATGGGCATATTAGCTTTTGTAAGGCTAATGACTGATAGAAATAAAAAAATCTTTTTGAAAAAAATCTACAGAACTATATTTTTTAATCAAGTTATATAAGAGAAAAGTTAATAAAATCTATTGATGCTAAAATCTATTAGATGTTTCTGTAGTTATTGGAATTTCAATTAAAACTCTGAGACTTTCCAAGATTTTTTTAAAATTGAGAAAAATATTGAAAGATAAAGTTCGAAATTTTTATTAAATGAAAGTTGGTACATGCATTATGTGTATAGATAGCTAGTTACTCGTGGCGTGCCCAAGCTCAAAATAACGATCATTTTAGTTTAGTTTCCACTGAATTATATATATAAACTCCATAGATATATCAATATACCCCTCTATATTGGCTAATAGTTAAGAATCATATTAAGAATCATATTACTTCTATGCCAAATACATTTACTCTCTATTTGTATCCATACTCTACTCTAAAGAGCATTTGAGCTTCGTTGCTTCGCAGACATATATAGGTAAGATATGGTATTTGGTGTGTATTTTTATGGGGTTTCCTTTTTTATGGTATTTTTTTTTTGGGGCTAAGCCGTTGATAGCTCGTTGCTGCTTAGGTGTTTATGTGCCAAAGTGTTATCCTGCTTAAAGGATGTGTGTGTGCGTGTGTGGATGTGTGTGCGTACGTGTGTGGGTGTGCATTCTAAGTCGATTACGAAGTGCTTGACGCAGGCAGGGAAAGATCATTTGACAGTTTTCCGAAGAGTTACTCGAAAATGCATTAAAACGTAATGTGCTTTAACAATTTATGCAATTCGTTGACAAAATTACATTTCTTTTCGTTTGTTGTTGTTGTTGTTGCTGGTAATAAATCAATTTATTGTGGCAGGACATGCAGGTCCTGGCGTTGCTGTTGCGCAAGTCAAGCACACAATGAATGATGAATGATATTTGTGGCGAAAATATTTCATCTTGAGCGTGCAAATATTATTGAACCAGCGAGCAGAGCAGCAGACATAATGGCAAACCTGACAGTTATATATGAGACAGACAGCGAGACAGAGAGAGTGAGCGAGAGAGAGAGAGAGTATAATAAAAAAGTGCAAGCAAGTCCTTGATCCCACCCATTGGGCAGTGGCAACTGGATTGCTTTGGATGGGATATTCGAACCACTGTTGGCCGTTTGATTGGGTGCTGTCAACTGACTTAAAAGGAAGCTCGCAGCGTGCAGCGTGCAGCGTGCAGCGTGGAGCTCGCAGCTGATGTCATACAATAAACTGGCATCGAGTCCACAAGCAATTGAGTCATGTCCACCACCAGCAGGTTGTGCAGGACAAGTGCTTAAAGGAACTGCCAAACAACCTTCCAGTTGACTTCAGTCAAAGCCACGCCATTGTGCGCCTCTATTTGATCAAGTTGGCCAGCGTGCACTCAGAGAAATAAATGGGTTTGTTTTGCTCATATGCGAAAATTGAACAAAAATGGAGTTAGTTAAGTTAATTTACTAAAGTTCCTTATGTAAAGTTTATGATCTCAAAAAAAGTTGTTTCTGTCATGAAAGAGATTTTAGTTTTCAGTTCATTAATTGTTTAATTTGGATAGATATCTTGATACATCTATAAAAACAATAGAATGTTGAATTACGGCATTAAAAAGTTGCGTTAGGTTAGATATAAATTAATTTCTTATTTACTGAAATTCCTTATCTAAAGTTTGAGTCCTAGAAAAAAAAAACCGTATTGATTAATTGTTTTATCTGGGTAGATATCTTGCTATATCTTCCGAAATAATCAAATGTTAGAATATGACATTTTCTTCTTCATTTTATTTTATCATATATATACATAATATATATATGACATCTGACTTACACACTTATATGCTGTCTCGATTCTACTAACAAAATTGACCTAGGCAATATTATATTTACAAAACTAAATTTAAACTGATACACTATTTCGTATATTATATATACATGTCTCGAAAACATTCAAAACAAATCTATTCTATTTAGTATTTTATACTAAACAAATTTTTAATTTTGCTACGAAAAGTGTAGCATATCATTTCTAAAGTCTTGTGCATCATCCATATAGTAATAGTATTTCAATTTTCATGCACAAATCTGTATAACTCTGTATAGTTTATCTCATCCGGAAGCTTTATTCTCATGCATTCTAACTCGTTTAAAGTTAGTTTTATCAATCCATAAGCCTCTGAGTGTAAGAGTTCACTTGTTTTTCTTTCATACTACGTGCCTATTCTCTCTCTCTCTTTCCCTCTCTTAGCATGGTAATAGGAATTGACTGGCCTCGTGTTGATAAGACCTAACCTCACCTCAGCCCCTTTACACCTGCCCGCTTTCAACGAACCCTGCCAATTGTGTGGCTGCCTAAGTCCTGGCCAGAGACTCAGCAGAAGTCCAATTCGCAATTTTTGGGCTTTTGTTTGCACAACTTTGTTATTTTGCTGTGCACACACACGCACGCATGCACAATCACACACACGCATACGTGCTTTGTTTTGCTGGGCTTCGGTTTTTGCAACTGAAAATCGTTTTAGGCCTAATGATTGACTTTATTGGCCAGCTCAGACGCTGTCATGTTAGTTTTCCATTAAAAAATCGTAGATTAAGAAAAACTGTTTTGTTAAAGTTACTATGACGGGGTTGAGTGTTATGTGGAATGGATATGAAAACAAAATAAAATAAATAAATAATGTATGAATAATATGTAGAATGAGTTATGAGAGTTTGAAGATTATCCATAAATAAACTATAAAAATCTAAGCTGAACTTTAACTATTATCATATATTATTATAATTTTAAAATGATTTTCTGCCTGATCAAACGTAAACAAACTGATTGACTGCCTGCAACAGGTTGCTGCACACATGTTCGATGTGCGTGCGCCAATTGCACGCAGCCAACATGTATGAGTTGCAAGGCCTCTGCTCTGCTCGTCTTTGGTTTGTCCACAGCAATTCGCATTGTTGTTTTTGGTTGCGGCTGCCGTTGCTGCTGTTGTTGTTGTTGTAGGTGAAGGGTTTGCGGCTGCACTCAAACACGCATTGATAAACAGACAAACAAACACGACGGCAACAGAAATGGTCAGAAATTGTGGACAGCACAAGCCATAAAAATATTTCAATACATTTTACACTTTTCTTTAGTTTCTAGCCTCTCGTTCGACTTATCAATTTGTTTGCTAAAAAAAATGATTGTTATCTCAGCGCGCTGGAAACTTTATACGGCCAGATTATCATGGAAGCCGCTGCAATCTTTTAGCTGTGCGCTGATTACACTTCTAGATTTGTAGCACAATTCACTTTCGGGTACAAATATATAAATTATATGTATATTTATTTGAATACCTTCGAAGGCCCGCCTGGCCACCGGCCGATAGCCCCACACGCCCACCTTGCTGTGATAGTTGCGCTGTGGGCGTGCCCAATTACGAGCCAATTTACTTCGCAGCATTTTATTGATTATTATGTATTATTATTATTATTATGATTCTTAAAGATTTTCACAGCTGATCTGTTGCCCGTTGTCAACTGCCGCAGCTCGCGTTCGACCCACAACTAAAAATCATTCTATTCGCTTGAGACCCCCTTGGGCTTTGTTGATAAGCAAAACGATCAGCGACGCTCTTTTATATGTAGACAAACGTTTCACTTGCTCTCTTTCTCTTTCTTTTCAGTTTCTCAATTACTTTGCTTAGTTAGTGTCCAGTCTGGAAGTTTTGCTCTCTCTGCCTTTAGCATGCTTCCAGCTGATTTGGGCATATACACAATTCTTATTTGATTGTCCAAATTTTGTTGCATACTTTTAGGCGGCACTTGGAATTCATTTGCTGTGAAGAGAATTTTTTTTTTTTTTTTTTTTTTTTTTTTGTTTAATAAATCTTTATTGCCGCTCCTTGTCTTGCGACTCTACAGCGCATTTATAATTAAACCTTAACCTAATTTGTTGGCTAGAAGCCGGTATTTACATTATTTACAGTAGTAGTTGTTATGATTATTAGTTATTAGTGTATGTGGTCCAACGGGTGAACCCTTTTTAGCCTTCGCCTATTGTTGTTGTGTGCGAGGTCAGTAGCCAGTTGATTTGGGTTCGCTAAGAGCCTGTCCGCGTACCTTGAGGAGTGACGTCCGATCAGTTCAGCAATTGTTGGAATTCTGAGATCGCTGTGCAGCACAGAATTGCGAACGTACCAGCTGGCACCTGTGAGTCGCCGTAGCGCTTTGTTTTGCACAGTTTGCACTTTTTTTATGTGTGTCCTCGCTGCGGTACCCCAAATGGGGATAGCGTATGTGAGTGTTGGGAAGACGATGTGAAGAGAATTAATTTTAATGTTTGATGGCATACATTAATACTAGAAGTATTATTTATTTTACTCTAATCATTTTATTTTATAAAATAAAGTTTCTACCGTATATTTTTATATAAATGTGAAATGCTAAACTTTAGAAGTCATAATTCGTATTACAATTTTGTTTGTTTGCGTTGGAACTATTCCCTATTTCTAAGTGTGCCATTTTTATGAAGAGCTTTAAAACATGTATAAGTGAATGAAATGTTTTTGGATATATTTTGAAACAAATTTTTTAATTTTTATATTCTATTAATTCTATTATTTCCCATCTTCCATACCTTTTCTATTGCTTTCCTTTGCTAAAATATCCCTTTGTTACTCTTAATCTAACCTATCTATATATATCTATCAACTATATTTATCTATACCTATATATTTCCCTATATCAGGTTTTTATACTTGATATTGAAACCGGAAATATCTATTATTTTATCAATTGATGAAAAGACATTTATATGCCAAACTGATATCCGCATGACAAACTATTCACCTTGCAAACGATAAATAATATTTTTTAAGATTTTCAATAGAGAATGAAATTGTTGATTTGTAATAAAATGTAAATTACTTGAGCGCATTTACTTCAAAATAAATTCAAATTAATTCTTAAATATTTAATAAATGTTCAAAATTTATCACACAAATGACTGCAGATCGTAGACAACATTTATGAGTTTTTTCATTGTTTGTCGAAATGAAGTACGTTAATTGTTGTGACGCTGAGTTCATTCATAAATGGACAGGAAATGCCAACTTGTTGTTGCTGCATGGCTCATTGGCTATAATTATATTTGTGGGCCAGAGGATGGCCATCGTTGAAGTAAGGAATAACGGTGATTAACTGTAATGGAAATGAATCACAAATCGTAATGCGGTTAAAGTCAACAAAAGCTGAGGCAAATAGATGTGGCGACAGTCACAGAAAGAGAGAGAGAGAGAGGGAGAGTGAGCGAGAGATATATATATAGAGAGAGATAGGCCTTTGCCAGCCTAATGAGAGAGCATTAAATAAACAAAGACATTTGGAAATGAAAAACTTGCACAATAACCCAAGCAATTCGACCTGGCCAACATAATGTGGAGCGCAGAATGGTGGAGGAATGCCTTATCAGTGCGTGGTGGCTTTACCCGATAAGATAACGCACGCAATAGCTGTGGAGCATAGGAGATAACGGTACTCCAAGATTTCACAATCGAAAAACGCGGACAGGTGTAGGCAGTCGACAGGTTTTGGCAACGCCCCGACTTCAGTCTGAACTGAGCGTGGCGCCCTAACGAACGTACTTATTTAGCTGTCTATAAGGTTGGTAGTGTTGCAAAGTGACAAGAGAATAATATATTATGTGGCTGATAAGAAGTTGCTGATGATATCATCAAGTGAAAAAATGATTTTGAAATAAGCTGAAATTATAAAATACAAAGAAAATTAAAACTGTTTTAAAAAATTCTATTCATTGGCTGTACTTTAGTATTGGCAGTGTTGTAAAGTGCGTAAAAAGTGACCGTCTGCTGATGATATCATCAAGTGAAAAGGCCTTTAGCAAGTGATAAATAAATGATCCTTTTTGTCCATGTGTGTTATCTTTCAGTACGAAAAACGAAACGAATTACGAATCGAGCTAAAAATTTAAGCAAAAGGTGTTTGGCGCAGCAATTGTGAAAATGCGCCTCAAACTGTTTGTGGTCTGTGCGCTGGCCTGCGGCTTCATGGCCTATGTGCTGGCCAATGAGAATATCTCAACGGAAGTGGAAGATCAAATTATAAACGCGCCAGCGAGCGCGAACAAAGCGTCCAAAAAGGCGCAGGCTGTGGAATTTGTGGAAATTGTCGAACCACCGCCGCCGTTGCCGCCGAAAGCGCCAGCCGCAGCCGCAGCAGCAGCGGCAGCAGCAGCAGCAGCACCAGCAGTCATCAAAACGGTGGCCGCTAAGCCTGCAGCAGCCACGCCCAGTGCAGCGCCCGCAGTCAAGGCCAAAGTTGCGCCCAGTCCGGCGCCCGTCAGGGCTGCCTCCAATCGCGGAACCGATGACATCCTCACCGTGGCGGGCCTCAAACCGCAGGCCAAATCCGGGGCACTAGTCATGCCCGCGCAATTCGACTATTTGGGCGAGCTGTACGATTTGGATTCCACTGGCTACAATTGGGGTAAGTGTTACGGGCGGACCAGCCAGCTACCAATCGTTGCTGATTCAGTTCACAATTACTCATACTCATACTCATACGCCGCATTGAACGTAGAGAACTATCTTATCGGGTTGCATGCCTAACCAATATTTGCTCGATGGCTCAAAAACCTGTCTCTCTGTTCCGTGGACGGAGGGACGGCATCAGTCTTTACTGGCCGATAAGATAAACCCAACAGTATAGATATTTAAAGCTAACGATTGTTGTACCTTTGCTTTGCAAACAAAACAAGTGAAATCGGAGAGAGAGAGAGAGAGAGAGAGAGAGAGAGTGGGAGAGACAAAGAGAGAGAGAGAGGGACTTTGTGGCTGATATCTATATATAAACAGGTGTGGTTTATTACATATATTTTCAATGATTCAGTTTACAACGGCTCTGATAACTTGTAATCGGCGCTGATAATAGTATATGAAAGAGAACTGCTTTTTATGTACATTAGTCATATCGGGTTACACATTATGACTAAATTTTATTATATAAATTTTAGCTGCGTCCTTAACCTATATGGAGATATATGAGATATAAAATGCTAATACTTGGCATAAAATCCATAACAATTTGATTGGAATCAAAATATGTTTCCCTTTTCTGTAAATTTCCTGTCCCATTTGCCATAACAATTTTCTTAACCCAAAAATATGCTTACATTTTCTTTATATTTTTAAGTATTTTACTTTATTTATCATTTTAAAATTTCATAAATTCGTATATATAAATTCCTATGCATATGTTGAACACTTGGCTATGACTAAAGAGGTTAAGAGTTAATAGTTAATCCTTGGGAGCTTGCACTAGTTTGATCCAAACATCCATGTGAAGGGGCGTCAGTGTCTGATTTCCTATGCACTCATTGAAATGCGCTGCTCGTACTCGGCAATGCGTAGGCGCACGGGCACTACGAGGCTGAGGTCCTCCATCATGGCATGTCGTTGCGGTCGCAGTGTTGCATTGGAGTTTTGACGTGCAATCGTGGCGCGAGATTTCTCCACTGAGGGCTTGCGGCGTAACGAGCTCTTGCGCTGTATGCCACCGCCGCCGCCTCCATTGCTGGGTGGCTTGGCAGTGGGTGTGGCAAACAGCAGATGTTGTCCGGTTGGTGTGTTATTGGGTGTGGCGTACAGTCGCTTAGGCTTTGGCGGCGGCACAACGCCATTACTGCCCATGGTGGCCACGCCCTGTGGGCGGCTCGATCGCAGCAGCGAAATGAAGTTATTGCTGCCCTTGTTGGAGGTCGATTCGTAGGTGTTGGTCAGCCTGTTGAAGAAGTTGATTTTGTCGCTGACGCTGCGCGTGATCACCGCAGCGGGCTCCTCGGGCTGCTCGGTGCTGGCACAGAATGTGGCATTGCAATCCGGCTGTGGTTGCTCCGGCGACAACTTCTCATCGGAGCCATTGTTGCGCTTGGACATTTCCAGAACCTTTTCGCGCAGTTCCATGGACCAGCGCTTCTGCGGTCGATGCAGCTGCGGACGCAGCGATTGCGACTGGGATTGTGGTGCAGTCTTACAGACATCTGGACTCTGGCCGAGGGCCAAAGACAGTTCGCTGGTGTAGCGCGGCTTGGCGGCGGCTGGCAATGGCGTGGACGTAATCGTTGGCATTTGCGGCAGCTGCTCCTCCACGTCGTCAATGTCCATTTCCAGCTCGCTGAAGCTGTTGGCCGTTGTTATCTGCGGCACGGCGGCGGGCAGCTTGTAATTGTAGAACTGGAAGTTAAACGTGCTGATGCTCATCTTGCGTCGAGTGTTGCGTGTTGAATGTGCTGCAAGTGAGCGCGTTGCAAGTTTATATAGCACAAAGTCTGGCGGTAGCCAGGTAGGCGGAGTCAAGTGCAGCTGGCCAACAGACGTCAGGTAGTTAACTACAGAGCTGCCCAGATTAATTTTGGTCACTAAATTTTGACTTGCCTGCAATTGTGGATTCCGGGAAATTTGTCAGCAAAAAAGAAAAGAAAACCCGCGCGATATTTCGCTCGAACCGCGAACTGCGAGCCGCACACGCGAATTTTGCGTATTTTCCAAGCGGCCATAAATCAAGCGCTAATCCCGCCGCCCACAGCTACTACCTGAGCGACTCGTTTTTTCAACATCACTCATCGTGTTGTTACCCAAAAAGGATTAGTGCTGGCAGGATAACATTTTATGGCCTGTCAACTCGACACTGATTCATAAATAGATTAAAAACTGATCCATTCTGCGACAGCTGCGACAGCTGAAAAACAGTTCAAACCGTTTGAAACAGCTCGAAAAAGGGACCACACCTGGCCGAGGCTTAGGTCCAGCTGACTATTAATTAGCCACAGCTGCCGTCAACAATTATCGGGCATTATACTACTTAACTATCATCATCATTGAAATGCACTCAATAATTGTCCCTGGCCCTGGCAGAGCGGGGCGCACAAGAGCTTAATGGATGAATAAATCGTTGGCTCATTGGGAATCGATGCATTAATTGGCCACTGAATCGTTCGGCCCAGCTCGGGGAGTTGGCCCCATTGGAGCGTGCATGAAATCTTGATAGCTTTTAATTAATGAGGATTTGTCAAAGGTGAAATTCATTTGTTTATTTATCATAATTAAGGAAGAATCAATAAATGTATATGGAAGAGTGCAATAAATATCAATAAGTATAGAGATGTATAAAAAAATTGCAATGCATTATAAGGTATTACACATGAATTATTTTTGCGTGTTATTAAATTGACAAAGATTACAATAAAACAAATATTATTATTTTTTTTAATATACATAAATATAATATTTAGTTGTATATGCGCTGCGCTGCTTAGGCTGAGTAGGAGCAGAATATATAAATAAATTACAAATAATATAAAAAACGATAAATACAAACATTATTTCAATATCATACTATTATAACTGGATATTCACTTAATAAAAAAATATTTTATTTATTTATTTATATATATATATATTGCAATACCTTACATTATTTTAATAGAGCGTATTATAAAACGAACACATTTGAAATGCAAAAAATATTATTTTAATATAAATATTTAATTTAGTCCCTCAATGCTTTGTTAGACCTCAATAAGTAATGAGAGAATATATTTAAATAAAGAGAAAACCATTTTATACGTTTTTGTTGATTGATTAAGATTCAATCATTGCAATCAGTATTACATATAACATATACATATATGATGATATAATATATTTTTTTTTAAATTATGCATTTGACAGATTTAAATATACAAGATATTACATATATACAATAATACAGTATATGGAAAAATGTGTAAACTTAGAACGAATATATAAAATAAAATATAATTAAAATAATTAAAAAGGAGCAGAATGTTTACCTTATAATATGAGATTCAAATTTACATATTTTTGTTTATTGAACATTTGAAATTTCATGAATTAATATATAAAAATGTCTTTGTATATATTAAACACTTGGCTAAGCCTTACTAGCTGGATAATAGTTAATTGACTCAGAAGTTTAATTGGGTAGTTTATCAGCATTTGTTTTAATAGATCATTTTTATCAACATCTTTTCAAAATTCTTTCTTCAACAATAATCCTTTCAAATATAATCCTTAAAAACAATTGAAATCAGTCTAACTACTTTTAAAAATAAAAACTCCTCTCTTGCTCCCCATAAGTTATTTCAGTTTTTCTAAGAACTTGCAAATATTATTTAATAGAAAGAAAATACTAGTTGCAGCTACAAAGTTCCCAATTGAAAAGATATTACCCAAGGGTTGGGAATGCAAACAGGCAAAAGCCACAGACAGGCTGCCTACGAGCGATTCGCTTTCTTTGGAAAGCCTGGGCTAAGGCCTTTGGCTTGCTGTGGCCGCTTTTTGTGTCCCTCCGACATTAGTCGGCTTAAATTGCTTTAAAAAGACAACGCGAAGAGCAAGAAATAAAAAAATGAAAGAAATTACAAAAAACTGCCTGAAACGATGGGAAAAACGAGTGGAGAAAGAAAATTAGGCGGGTATAACTGACTGCTTAGCACTTACTTGTATGTAGAGAGTTAATAGGGGATATATCTTAAATAGGAATGAATTGAAGCAAGTTCAGTTGGTAATGAAATAACTGTAGATAGACTTTAGCTAAAGGCTTAGTCTTAGTCAACGACGTCTACTGAATCTCAAGCAAAACCAATATACCCCTAACTCTCTCTTTGAGCGAGCATAAAGTTAAGCCGGAGAGAGAAAGTAAAAGAATGGGAAACAGCAGAAAGTGTAGCTGGCAAGTTGGTAAAACTGAAATGAATATTAACTGTGACCTTTAATGGCTAAGTGCAGTTGGGAGCGAGGCAGCAATTTTGTAAGTGAGTCAGCAGAAAGAAGCTGCAGGAGGCTGCAGTTAGGCACGTGGCAAGTGGCGTGTGGCAAGTGGGGGTGGCATGTGGCAAGGCGAAGATTGCAATGCAAGTGCAAAGTTATTCAGTTTATGGGCCGAGCGTTGCATGCAACGGGCCTAAATTGAAATGCTGCCGGCTAGAGCCTGGCGTGGGCGCTTCTTGCCACGCCACGCCATGGCACGCTCCTTTTGCGAAATTGAATACGTAATCTCCGAGGATTAGCTGCGGAAATGTGAAATTATTATAATGGCAGACTGCAGACTTGACTTTTATACTTATACACACACACACATATATATATATATATATATATATATATATATATATATATATATATATATATATATAAAAATAAATTTGTCTATTTATTTTCATCATTGCCTGCAGATCCCAACAATAATGTGGCGCCACCGGACACGCCCTCGACGGCTGCCGGCGGTTACACCATCACGCCCGCCCGCCTCGCCGAGCTGCGATCCAACTTCATGTACTGGTTCTTTGACAAGGACAGCTACGGCGGACGCGGCGATTATCAGTTTGATATCCACGCCTCGATGACGCAGCTCCACAAGAATCTGAACTTCCAGATGCCCTTCTATGGCTTCCGCTTCAACTATACTCGGGTGAGTGGGCAACTTGGCCTGGCGCCTTGCTTAGCTCAGCAATATAATAATATTTGTTTTTATTCTTTTAGCTCTCGCTGAATGGCTACTTGGAGTTCTCGGACCCGCCCGAGTATCTGACCTATCCCCTGGTCTTTCCCATCAAGGATTGGCCCAACAAGCGGGATCCCTCGTTCATTGGCATCTTCTTCAGCAAGTGTCGCGTGGGCCGCATATATCCCTCCGATCTGGACCAGCGCACGCCTGGCGTCTATTTCCGGTATGTTTTTATTCACTTTTCATTGAATATTTCTTATATATATATTCCTTTGTTTATATTTTGCAATTTGTAATCACAGTTATTGTTAGTTCCTTATGGCATTTGCATTTTTAAAATCACTTTCTATACGTGCGCTGCTAGCTATACTATGATTATTGTACTCTGCTTGTGGGCTTGAAGTGGAGTATATTGGTTTTAAGTTAGGTTTGAGATGGAGGTACTGTAATTGCTTGGTTGAAATATATATATATATGACAAATAATATATGAATATGAAATATGAGAAAATTGAAAACATAGTCTCAGTATTGATTACTCAATCTAACATCAAACTCTTAATAATTGAAGAGATTAGCCTTAGGTATACGAGATACTTTTATCATTTTCATATTTCTATTCTACTACTCAATTTGCTTTCCATTTAGACTAGACTATCTCATACTTCTCTTCTACTACTCCATTTGTTCTCCATCTCGACTAGAGTATCTCATAGTCATGTACGGCCTATTGACACGTTCTGATTTGTTTTAAGCACAGATTGTGTGAGGCATGTTTGCAAATGCGAACTCTCCATTTCCGATTGCACATGGTTAGCATGTGTGCGTGTGTGTGTGTGTGTGGCTCTGCATGTTTTGCATTCATATTGTTTATATCTGTATCTATACATGCATATATACTCATTCGTATTCACGTGCTCATTCGAACGGCGCGCTGTTATTGTTGCTGACTAGTTACTGTCATTTATTGCCACATTTTGCATTGTTTGCACAGCACAGTCCCGTTACCTGTTACCTGTTCCCTGTTACCAGATCCGGTTTTTGCTCGGCGAGGTACGGCTATCTGGCCGCCATTTGTTACCCATTGAGCTGTCAGTGTTGCTGATTTCAGCATTCATTTATGCGTGCATCCATTTCAAAATGGCGTCGTGCAGAGCACCAACAGTGTTGGCTAGATTAAAGCTAGAAATACTGCCAAAAATTACTCAAAATTGGAGTCTTTTAGCCAAATGTCGAGATTCTGTCTGCTGTAATTGATTTTCATGCATTATTTTTCCTCTGCTTTAGTTGCATCTCACTCTCTGACTCCTTTGTACTTCGGCATTTAAATAATGCCCGTCCAGGCATGCTGGCTACGCGTCTCTCGTTGCTCGGCTTATTGCATTCCTTCGCGCTTTGCTGCTTGTGTTTTACATTCGCTCTGCTTTCCCCATTGACCTTTGCACATGAAGGCGTTGCTCGGTTGAGGTCTTCTCGCTTCGCTTCTCTCTCTACTTAAAGTTTGGCTTTAATATGTTGACATAGTCAATCTTGGCTATTTTTTGGATACTCACTCTTAACCAAATTGCCAGCACTGTTGTTACCTGATCTCAGCGCGTTGTGCCTATCACACACGAGTCAATTTCATAATTTTGCCGCCAGGGAGAGCTTCAGTTCGGCTCCACGTTGCATTTTTGATGGCCTCGAAAGCAGAGCCGTAGCCCCAGCGCAGCGACATCGAAATGAATATATTGTAGATTCGCTGCGCTTGCATTTTGCTTTATTTTTTTCAGTTTATTTATATTAATTTTAAAATAATTAAATTCACAACTTTTTGTTCGGGAAAAGTTTTCAACATATCTTGTTTTGTTTTTTTTTGCTGTTTGCTATTTTTGCTGTTTATGCAAATTTCTTTGGAAACTTGGCTTATAATTACCAGAAATATAACGCATTAATTAGCCGCCCCGTTGTCCACTGCTGAAATCCACTTGGAGTCGACCTATGCATACATTACCAGCAGACTACCTCCCACATTTCGAGGCTATATGCAAAGTATTCTGTATATTTGCCCAAACAATGTTTAAGCCAGACAGATACAACTAGGGCTTCTTATTTATAGTCGCTTCGCTCTAGATTGTTGGGGCTTGTTTAAATTTCAGGCGTTCACAACTGACGGACAAAAATGCGGTTAAAAAATAGCACATAGAGCACATAAATAACATCCTAATTGCTGAGAGTGAGAGTGACCAAAACTGGGAACGTAATGATTGTAGTAGTATATGTAGTCATAGGGGTATCTGGGAAAGAGAATGGAGAGTCGGAGAGTTAAAATGCGTAAATATTTTCAGTATTAAATCCTTAAAAATAAACCGTACCGTGGTATATTGTGGGGCATGAAATGTTGATAAAGGTATTTTAATGCTGTTGGATTTATCGATATTTCATGTATGTAGCTTATAAGTTTTATATATTGTATATATAAGTTTATCGATAGTTATGGTTGAAACAAATGTCTTATTTAAGTGTACTTTTGAGTATGTATATTGATATTCACAATCTATATACGAGTATCGTTTATCGATAAATATCGTTAATACTTGGCCTTTTTCGATAAAGAATGTATTTAAGTCTCTTTGTTTTCTATTTCTAAACGAAGGAATATGCATTCCATTCAATGGGACGAGAAATCTCTCTTTAACCACAAAAATACCTCATTTTAGTTCTTTTTATGCTTCGCTCTAGCAAATGTTTACCGAACATGTCTCGACATGTTCAACAATTTTTGTGGCCTTTTGATTCCAGTGTACTCTCGTGCAGTTTGACAAATTGATGCGACAAAGCAATTAACGGACTGTAAAGCGCATTTGTTGCGAGCAATTTAGTGAGAGAAAAAAAAAAACACAAGCAGACATAGAGCAGTGAGAGAGGACTTGAACAATGGCTGTGGGACGCCAAATGCATTTCCATTTCAATTTACATTTTTATTTCTATTTTCACTTTGATATTTTTCAGTCAGCACTGGACAATACGTCAAAGATGCATCAGTTCGAGCGTTCGCACTCCGGCGAGGGGTTTTGGCAGCGTTTCGCTTCGTTCTCTGACATTTAATTGTCCTGCAAAAAATGCTGGACGCAACTTTGATGTGTGTGTGTGGGTATTGGTGTGTGGGTGTGTGTGGGTGTAATGCTCGTTGGAATTTAATTTAAATAACTTGACTGAAGAGCTGAGCTGAAGCGATGTAGCAGCCGCTGCTCGACATTCATGCTATGTAAATTCCTCTCGCTTAACAGCTTTTGCCTTTGCTGACACCCACACACACACACAAAGACAGAGACACACACACACTCTCTCTCCTTTATGTGCGACTATCAATTTAATTACACGCTTATAGTTAACACTCTGCTCGGGATTAGCTAAAGTATGTGTGCTGGCATGCAGGAGGGGGGGGCTTACTGTTGGCAGCTGCATTACGCATACGCCTCGTGAGTCGCTTGTTCTGAGCGAACTTCATTTGCAGCATAATACCTCAGTGCCTTCTCACACGCAGCTTGACCATTAAATTCGTGATGAGCGCAGGTTTAATTACACACACACGCACGCGTAAATAAGCACACACACACGCACACTCACACAATTATACACGCAAATTGTTGGCAGCGCAAATTAAACAACAATAAAGTGAAACAGCTTGAGCATAGGCGAAGTTTCAATGCACTCACTGTATGAATATATAGGGTATAAGTTTAGAAATTGTATATCTAAAGAAATTTAAGAGTTTTATAGGATATCATATGAATCTATATCAAATATGCCCAATCAATATCTATATCTAAATTCCTTAAGAATTCTCATTGATTTTCCCAAAACTGTAACATATTTCTTATGCAATTTAATATGCCCATCACTTTTTAGGGTATCATCAAAATGAATGGGGCCGTTTGGTAGTAAAACTTTCTCAAAAGTGTTTGCAAAGCGTTCAAGTGTGTAAATCAGCAGCGCTGAGCGTTTAATTGTTGTTTGCCAAGGGCAGCCACAAGTGTGGGCGTTGCTGCCACAATTAAAACATTAATGGGCAGTGGGCGTGGCTTCAACAAATAAAAAAAGAAATGATGAAAAGAAAAGCAAAATCCAAACAAGTAAAACCAATTATATTTGACCTCATGTTAGTCAGTTGATGATTTCATATTTGATTGATTCTTAATTCACTTACCTCAACTCTGACTTCATTCGACTTGTTCAAGTTTTTGGCTTTTTCAACTTTTGTGGAAATGTTTTCAGTTCACAATATACGAAATTCCATGCTGCAGCTAGCATGCAATTTTTGCCATTTTCGCCATTTTCTTTAAGTGCGGCCATTGTTTCACGTTCATGCACAAAGAGAGCGAGAGAGAGAGAGAGAGAGAGAGAGATGGAGCTGAAATTGGGCCAAAAGCAAAAGAAAAGTCAGACAGAGATGTTGATGAGAAAGCCGCTTGTCGAAGGCGGGCAGAGCGGGCATTTCAACCCAAAATGCAGACAAAACTGTGGCGGCGGCGCCCAAATGTATGCAATAAAGTACATAATGGCGCAGTTCAAGAACTGGCACGCCAAATGTGGGGGGAGGCGGTAGGCGGGCGCAGAGCAGGGAGTTGACAAGGCGTAGGTGGGCTGGCCTGTAACTGACTAGCAAAACGAGCAGTGAGACGAGCTCTATATATATATACAAATATATACATATATGCACATATAATATACATATACATATATGTATATATATACATTCCTTTACTGTTGTTACACTCATTCACAGCTGTGTCTATATATATGTGTCTGTGTGTTTGTAACTTTTTGGCTTACTTTCACGTGCAGCGCTCGTTCCGCTTTTGGCTGCTGCGCGCGCATTTTTAGGCCGTGTGACAATTTTCTGCTTTATCTTTTTATTTGTTTTTTTTTCTCTCTCTTTTTTGTCTATTTTGGCTTGAATGTCAATTGCAGACATTTAAAGTTTCATGGCAAAAGCGCACAGCCGGCTAAGATGGAGGCACAGAGCGCACAATGGGCATGGGCTGTGCATAAATGATAAACTATGCAAGTGCAAGTGCATGTGTGAGTGTGAGTGTGTATGTATGTATATATACATATAAATATATATATGTATAAGTGTATGTGTGTGTGCGGTTTGTGCATGCATGTGTGCAGTTGTCTCTTTGTGGCATGAGGTTTCTACTGTGCGGTTTTTTTGAACATTCCTCTTTTTTTTATTATATATAAATCGTATATGCGCTATTTTAAATGCAGGCTGCTTAAAGGGTATTTTAAAGTGTAGCTGAGAGATATAAGGGTATAGTAGCATAAATATGCTTTAGCAGCTATCAGGAGCATATTTTTTGCAAATATCTCTATTCATGCATAGTCATGCTTTGCATTAGCTCAGTAGTTCTGCAGTAAATACTGAATCTTTCTAGCAAGAATCAAAGACACCAAATAGAGTTTGAATTTGATCCAATTTGAACAAAATTTCTAACTGCTCGCAAGAATCAAAGACATCAAATAGAGTTTGAATTTAATCCATTTTGAACAAAATTTCTAACTGCTCGCTTGCTTTTTGTTAGCCAGCTGTCTCACTTGCCATGATATGGTATGAAACCCTTGCACATTTTCATAAGCGTGTCTAAAGCTTAAAAAATTAGAAAAAGAAAAGAAAATGCTGTTAGATGTGAATCTAGTTTTGGCTTGTAATTACAATTTTTTCTGCATTCTTTGCATATGAAAGTACTTGGATTATATTGGTTTAAATTATATAAAAAAGAAGTAAATTTCAAAAATAGTTCTCATCTTATTTCTTTTTTTTTTACAAATTTCTCTTGAAAGTTAAAAAATTTCATTTTAATGCTTTACATACAATATTTTTCTCAAATATTGACTGGGTATCTGGGTATCCTCTGGGTATCCTCTGGGTATCCTTAAATATTGACTGGGTATCTCTGAGGCGTATATTGCCTGCCAGTTATGGCTTCTATTTTTACATGTTGGCATTTCGTGTGGCTGCTGTTAGCCTTTTTTTTGCTTGTGTGTGTGTGTATGTGCTTTTTTTTGGCCATGTTGGTAGCTGGTTGCGCTAACAATGTGGACAGCATGTGTTTTCAGTCAGTTGAGGCCGAAATGCAATTTATTTTCGATTGCCAGCTGCTGTCAGTTATAATTTATGAGAGCCATAATTGCATCAGCTGTGTGTGAGTGTGTGTGTATGTGTGTGTGTAGTAGACATCGGATGTGCGATATAGAGTAATAGGATATATGTTAATATGTTGCCTGTTCGTTCTGCTTGTGCATTTGATGCGCATTTATTGCAATTTTACAAATTATTTGCATTTTGTGGACGCGTCGATGTGTTAATAAATAAACGTTGCGTATACGCCGCGTGCGCCTCGCAGCTGCTCACATGCATGATGAATGCATGTTCATTCATGAATATGCTGCACACGAAAACGAAAAAGAAAAGCAAGCCGATTTTGTGCTTGTTATTTACATGCATCACAATATCCGAGCTGCTGCTGTTTGCTTTACTTTAAATCAACAAAATCAATAAATTGTTGTTGCCCGAATGCAAATAACGCAAACATTTATCAATGCTGGCGCCGCTGCTGCACAAATATTTCGCTTCGCTTCGTTTGCCATAAATATTTTGAATTTCATTTAATTGCAATACAGTTCGTTTATCAGCTTTTTACTTTGTCTGCCAGCCGAAAGTCAAATTGTAAATGGTTCAAATTTAAATAAAACTCCCATAAAAATTTGTATCAAACATTAAAGAATTCATACGCTGCGCTGAAAGTACAGAAAAGCAATTAAGGCAGCAATTTATTTTTGACATTCTGTGAGGAATACCAGATAGAGAGAGAGGGAGAGAGAGAGAGGAACAATTGTTGCCCAGTCCAAAGCTGACTTCGTAAATCAAATAGATCAAAGAGAAGAGTTCTCTTTACAACATCTGCCATCAATATGAATGCTTTCAAGTACATTCGATATGAATGCCAAAGTAATTCTTTTGCAATTGGAATCTCTTAATTGTCTTGAAAATTCTCCTTGGGAAAACTGTAAAATGAAAGTTGGAAACAAAAACGAAATATCCCATACGCATATACATAATGAATAATTAAGGCACATGAATCATTCGTCTTGGCGGTTGGCCTCACATTTGGCAACTGCTTTAAAAATCCGTATATATACAGATAGCGCAGCCGTGTGCTGATTTATATGCCAAACATCAAATCCATTTATCTTCTTGCCTGCCAAATCCGTGAAGCAGCTGCCGCAGCTGCTGCGCTGACTTGATTTCGCTTATTACTTTCACTCACATATTCACATTCTTATAAATTCATATTTATGCTCTGCTTTGCAGTGTGGTACGTGATCTGATGGGACGCACGGACCGCTTCGGCGTCGAGGTGCGTGAGCGCACAATGTGGGACATACGCACGGGCGTTGTGGGCGCTGATACCTTTGTGCCCAAGCACGTGGTGATCGCCACCTGGAAGAACGTCTCCTTTGCCGGTGGCATTGATAACTCGCTGTTTACGGTAAGTTGAAGTGCAGAAGTCAGAAAAGAAAACTAGTATACAAAGATTTTATATCAATAATATTTACATATAAAATGGCTTTTCTAACCAACTAATTAAATTTTCCATTAATAGCAGAAAAATCACAGTAAAAAAATACCAATCACTTCACTTTGATAAAGTGTATAATTGCTAAAAGTTATTTTCTTAGCCATTGCATTCAAAGCAATTTCACAAAAAAATCATAGCATACTTTTCAGCGCAATTATATTGAGTGCGAATGGCAGAGGGAAAGCTAATGGCACGCAGCCCTAGCCTGATTACTATTATTATTTTCTTTTGCTAATGGTTTCTTTGCGCTTTTCTCTCCCGCAGACGAACACCTTCCAAATGGTCCTGGCCACCGATGAGGTCTACACCTATGTCATCTACAACTATGCAGTTCTCAATTGGCTCTCGCACACTGAGGCGGGCGGCGACACAACCAAGGGCGAGGGCGGTGTGCCCGCATTTGTAAGTCTCGCAAATATGTTATTCGTCAGGCAGCAGTCCAATTAAACAGGACTTTCTGACATGCTAATTAACAAATTACATAATGAAAACACAAGAAAAAAAGAACTTCAACAAATTTTTGCACACGCACAGCCTTTAAGCTACAAACGACGACGCAATTTTAATTAATGGCTGCCAAGCAACGGCAAAGTTTTTCACTGCATTTTAGTTGCACGCTGGCAGCTTTTCCTTTTGTTGTGAGCTAACTGAATTTTCACAAAATATTTCCTTGAATATCACAAATATATGTATGTTTATGATAGCCTTCTGAACTGAAATTATGTGGGCAGGCATTTCGTTCGAATGCTCAAGCATGTGGCAGGTTTTGTGTGTGGGTGTGTGAATGGGTGTAAGAGTGTGTGTGTGTGTGGGTTTAGGTGTAAGAGTGTGTGGTTGTGTAAGTGTATACTCAAATAATTTGTAGTTCAATCGAATTGCTTCATGGAATTCAATTCCATTTCTGAAGTCTACTGATATGAATAGCTTGCAACGATATTGTTATGACGATGCACCTGGATAATGCGCTACAGTAAAGGCATATTCATTATATGGAGTTGGTTGTACTGTTGATGGCTAAAAGATATAAAAGGAGAGTTTAAGGCAATGGAGCTTACAGAAATTTGTAATTAATTTTTAAAATGTTGTACAGATTACAAATTGTATATAGTCCAAATTTTAAAATTTTTTTTATAGACATTGTATAGATCAGATATATAGTATAAAATTGATACTTTTGGATTTTTATAACCTTTTTCAATACGCTTAGATAAATATCTCAATATATACATATATTTGTAGATTAGAAATATATAAGAAATTTAACGCTCTTTGCTTTTCCCCAACCATTTCCATTGCACTTTATATACTGCAATCTACTTTCGCCTTTATCTAAAACTTTTATAAAGTACAAAGTAGCGCATTGCTTAGTCATCTCAGCCGCAGCTCCCTGCTCTCTGCACTCTGCTCTGTGCCGTGGCTTGTTGCTGCGTGGATGTTGTTGATGGCAACTTACAAATTATAATTAAACGCACTTTGCGAACTTTGTCTGCGTAATGGTCAACAAGTTGTTGGCTAAATTGCTGCTCTTTGGCCAACAGTTACTCCAATCGAATTGAGTCGAATCGAGCTGGTCGAGCAGTCGGCTACTAATTACAATTTAATTGCGGCTGGATATTATAATATCGATTTGCATATCAATTTATGTAGGTCGGCTTCAATGCGGGCAACGGTACACAGGCCTACGAGTATAAGCCCTACAGCCAGAACATGGTCATACGGGACCTGGCGAACCGGGGCTGGGGCAATGGATTCCCTGGACGACATATATTCCGCATCGATGAACAGATTTTGATTGGCTCCTGCAACAAGGATATTGGTGCGTATGATTAATGGCTTTTGGTTTCGCTTTTGGGTCTCACCTTAATTATGGCTTCGACCTGCAACAGATGCTGCTCTGCTGCCGCTGACATTCGCTCCGGAGTCGGGCAACATGCTGGGCGGACAGGTGGTGAACATAACGGGACCGTGCTTTGACCCGAACATACGTGTTACCTGCCACTTTGACACGGAGTCCGTGCTGGGCACCTATGTGGATCGCAATCGTGTGATTTGTGTGCAGCCCTTCCTCAAGGCCGAGGGCTACATCCGCTTCCAGATCTCCGTCGGCACACAGCGCTTCAAGTGGCGCGGCAAGTATTTCGTGGAGACACCAGCGGCCGCCACCGAGAAGATCTTCTTTGCCACCGACGATGTGCATAAGCGCAATCCCAGCGAGATTCGCATCAGCTGGAACGCCTTCAATTTGACCTCCAATCTGAATGCCAATGTCATGATCTCCCTGTGGGGCTATCGTGAGACAAAGATCGAGCCTCAACTGGAGTACATTGACGTGATCGAGGCCAGCCTGACCAATTCCGGCAGCTATGTCATCACGCCCTCCAACTACCTGAACCGACACAACATCAACAACGACATGCAGTTCGGCTTCCTGCAAATCAATCTCACCCAGCCGGCTCAATACTCCAATCTGGCGCTCAGTCCGTAAGTATAATAGATATATGTACAACTAATCGAAGAACTGCTATTTTTGTGAACTCGAACATCGAAATTTGTGTGCATAAGCACAAAAGTACGAAAAACTGCGGCAAAACATAGTAAAAGGAGAGGAACTTTATCGTTTTGCCTATGTCTATATTCCATTTAACAAAAAAAAAGTCAAAGAACTGAATGTGTAAAAAGAAATATGCAAATATTTATGCAATCTCTGTTAGCATCAACTGCACTGCTATTTTTGTGAACACAGCTGTAGATATAATTTTGGATTTTTTTTATATTTATCTATTGTTGAGCAGAGTGAAGAGCATCAATAGCTGATTTGTCTGAAATTATTTTACACCTTCAAGAACTCAACTCGGCTCTTTCAATCTTTATTCGAATCGATTGACCTTCTTTATATATATATTTACATTAACTAATGGAAATTCCTTTTTTCCCTTTTTATTTTTGCAACAAAAAGCCGTCTAATTCGATTAGTTCAAAAATGTGGCAAACCAAGTTTGAATCTTTGTCTAGTCTTTAAGTGCTCTCGCTTGTTGCTCATACGCTCCGTTGGCTGGCTGGGCCACTGTTTATTATATTTTAATTGACTTTCAGCTCTGTCAGCTGCGCGCTGGCTGCGGCCCTTCCCTAGTTCTGGTCGTATTTTTATTCAATTTACCACAGCAATTGCAGAGTGTCTGCGTGCAACTACACACAGCTCCCACGGACGCCTTTGGGGAGCAATCAGTAAGCGCTGGCATTGGATATGGCTGTGGGACTGGGTCTGAGTCTGGCTCTGGGTCCGACTGTGGCTCAGTTGGCCATAGATGGCTTATTATGACACTTTGTAATTAGACGTGATGGCTAATCAATAGCTAAGTGAAATGTGTTCACCATGGCCACAGCCAGTTGCCACTTGGCTCAAATTGTTGGCTTGGTTCAAGCGCGTTCGTTCGTTTTTGCTAATTTGCATAGCTCTTTTTGGCGCGAAACTACCTTTTGCTATGTGCATACCCTGTAAACATGAAAGTATGGAATAAGGTGTTCATATTTCAAAGAGAAAAGAGTAGAGTATAGATTATAGAGTAGCGAGCAGAAAGTATAGAGTATAGAGTAGATAATATAGAGTATATAGTATAGATTAAAAGTAGAGTGTATAGAGTATAGAGTATACAGTATAGAGTACAAAGTATAGAGTATAGAGTATAGTAGTAATAGTGTATGGAGTATACACTATAGAGTACAAATTATAGAGTATGGAGTATTGAGAGAGCAATGAATATAAACTATAGGGTATAGCGAATAAAGTATAGGGTATATATTCTAAGTATATATTATAGACTCACTTATAGTTAAACCAACAACAGGGCATCCGCTTATCGGACACTCTTGAGCACACAGCTTTGCCGAGCTTATTTTTGCATTAAGCTCTTGTAATTATTTCGCACTTAAACTTGAAGTATTTTCAGCAGTTAAAAGCTCACAAAAGACGCTCGTAATAACATTTAAGAGGCAATGAAATTCTTGTAAATGGTCGAGTTAATCGCACTGCAAGTGAATTACGGCGAATTCCAACAATAGCCAGGTACTCTGATAATACCTGGAATTGTGTGAATGGATTAGACGTGAGCTGATTAGGATCTATAATTGAGACAATATATTTCTGAGCGAATTACTTAGACTTGCCCAATTGGCAGCAGCCCGTGACACTATAGTTTAGGTTATTATAATATTGTTGTGAATTGTGAAAGTCAGGCGAGGTGAAGTGGTTGATGTGTTTGAGTACAATGGTTCTGCTATATATTTGTTTACTATTTTATACTTTTATATTTGCCACAAAAATTTGAAGCTGCTTTTTTCAGTTAGCGGCTTGACCCTGAGCAAGCGCTAGCTTTGCCCCTTTGATTTCATGTGCAAGAACCACAGCACTGTTAAAGCTAGTTATGGCACTGTTAACAGAATATAAGGGATATCGATGATATCGATCGTCTGCTACATTTCTAAAGTTTTCTGTGATTATTTCATAAAAAATCTTATAAGCAAGAATCAAGCTATAATTTTTATAAATAATAAATAATTATACATAATACATAATATAAAGTGAACTCAACCGTTGCTAATGCAACTTCAATTCAAAGTCTAAAGCTGAACTACCTAGAGCATTCAATCTTCGACTCGCATATCTGTTTTTTTTTTGCTGCTGCTTTCTTTTTTAGGGCACTTTGGTTTATGATACCTCTGGGTGTCGTTATGCTGCGCTACAGTTTCAATGGGGCACGCGGCAGCAGCCCATATATCATTTCATTCCAGTTATCTGTGTGTGTGCGTATTTAATTTACATTTGATGAGCGACACGCGCGCTTATAAATTTGAGCAGCTCGCGCCAGGCCATCAATTGGCTGCCCGCTAATGCCATTGTCTTGTGCATAGAAACCCCTTTCGACTATCTCAACTTCTTAATTAGGCATTTCGGGCATGCACATAAATGCAATTAGCATTCGCAGTCGCCTTGACAACTGCTGACGTGTGAGCAATGCGTGTTTGACTAATGCCGCTGTCTTTGCTTGGCTCTTACAGCATTCTCTGGTCTCGGCCGATTCCATTGGCCTGGTACATGGCGCCGCAGTGGGAGCAGAAGCATGGCAAGCGCTGGCCTCGTGCTCTGTGCGATAATTGGATACGCGCCGACAGATTCCTCAGGTAAGTCAGTTGAGCTTCGCTCTGGTTCCAATTACTAATCTAAATCCCGAATTGCAGAAACTTTGCTGCCGACCTACCCCTGTGTCCCTGCACCCTGGAGCAGGCGGTGCTCGACGTGGGCCGCTTCCGACCGGATCGTGAGTGCGACAAAGACTCGAATCCCAGCTGCTTGCGACACAGCGGTGCCATTCACTGTGTGGTCAGCGGAACACCAGTGTAAGTGCTTACATTTTATATCAATATGAATTTTCCTATATCAATGATTCCCTTCCTTTATTCTCCCCTTCCCCTTTAGTGCCCAGGGCGCCGAGCAGCAGTGCTGTTACGATCGCTATGGCTTCCTGATGCTGACCTATGACCAGATGTGGGGCTCACGGCCGCGTCGTATTCACAACCTGGGCAAGATGCCCTGGAACGAGGCCAGCAAGGTACCCTCGCTGTCCATGTGGTTCCACGACATGCGCCCCTTCTACTCCTGCTGCTTCTGGCAGGAGGAGCAGTCCGTGGGCTGTGAGACCTATCGCTTTGAGCGCCGACCCTCGCAGGATTGTGTCGCCTACCAGGCGCCTGGCATCGCTGGCGTCTTCGGTGATCCCCATTTGATTACGTTCGATGGCAGCGCCTATACCTTCAATGGCCTGGGCGAATTCGTGCTCGCTCGCAGTACAGATCAGAGCGAACGCTTCGAGGTCCAGGGTCGCTTTCAGCAGCTGCCGCCCAACTACTATGGCCAGGTGATGGCCACCCAGCTGACTGCTCTGGCCATGCGTGGCAATACGACAACCACGATCGAGGTTCGTCTGCGTCCACTGCACGCGCGCTGGCGCTATCGCCTCGATGTCCTGGCTGACGGACGCAAGGTATACTTCGATCGCGAGAGCTTGAAGTTCCAGCACTTTGATGGCGTCACTGTCTACACGCCCACCTACCTGCTGAACCAGTCGCAGGTGATTGTGCAATTCGATGCGGGCATTGGCGTGGAGGTGGTCGAAAACGAAGGCTTCATGACGGGACGCGTCTTCCTGCCGTGGAAGTTTATTGTAAGTGGAAGAGAAGACAAGAAGAGAAGGTAAATTCTAATATATTTATTTATTTTCTTTTTAGAATAAAACGGCTGGCTTGTTTGGCAACTGGAGTTTCAATCCCATGGACGACTTTACGCTGCCCAATGGCCAGGTCGCCTCCATCAACCTCAACGATCAACGCAGCCTGTACAACAACTTCGGCCTCAAGTGGATGCTGACGGATCGCGATGTGCCCAATGTGGGTGCAGCGCTGTTCACCCGGGAGTTCGGGCGCATGGCTAGCTACTATTCGAACGCCACATTCCTGCCGAACTTCGTCATGGATCCCGCCGACTTCCTGCCCAGCAATCGCAGCTACGACCTGGAGCGCGCCGAGGAGCTGTGCGGCGAGTGCTCGCAGTGTCAATATGATTATGCGATGACTCTGAATCGAGACCTGGCGCACTTCACCAAGAACTACTACGACAGTTTGGTCAACATGCAAGCGGAGAACGCCAAGTGAGTGGAGCTAGAGATAGACTAGAGAGAGACTTGATTCTATAATAACTTCCCCTTCCAGGCGCGTTGTCTCATGCGGCGTGCTGCAGACGCCGCGCTTCGGACGCAAGCTCAGCTTTGACTTTATGCCCGGCGCGAAGGTGTCCTTTGAGTGCAACGAGGGCTTCATTCTAGTGGGCGATCAGCGACGCGAGTGCCTGGCCAATGGCCTCTGGAATCTGCCCGAGTACGGCTATACGGAGTGTCTGCGTAAGTCTTTATCTCTCTGCCTGCATTCGAGTGAATCCATTTTGCCTTTGAGTCCTTTGAGCTGACCTTGTTTTGTGTTGCGCTTAGGTGAGGTGTATTACACGCGTCGTATCGCATTCATTGCAATTGGCATTATCCTGCTCGTTATATGCCCATTGATGCTGTGCATCGTGTGCGGCGTCTATCGCTATCGTCAGAAGCAGCTGAAGGAGGACCCGCACTGGCAGATGACGCTGCCCCGTTCCCGTGCCGGTTCGGCGCGCAATCTGCGTGTGCTGAACTACGATCCCGAGGACGATAGCGATACCGATGCGAGCACGTTGAAAAAAAGTAGGTCCTACGATAAAGTATATCGCACGAACGAACCATTACCGGGCAAACCGCAAATTGATTTTCCAGCTAAGAAATGGGATCTGGACATGCAGGACGAGGATGTGACCTCATCGGAAGGTAGTGATAATAGAACTAGCACAAAGCTAGCCAAGGATATTTCCTACATTAATCAAACTAACGTTGCCCACGCAACAGGTGAGAAACCCAAGCAGACCGGCCGTCGCTCCTTGCGCTCCGCCTCCGGCACCGAACTGGACCAGCAGCACGAGGGCCAGCACGAGCCGGAGGAGGACGACGACTTCGACGAGGCTGACGTCCACACTGGCCAAATCCATCCGGCTGGCTACCATCAGCCGCTCTCGCCCGAGGAGGCCGACCAGCTGCACCGCCAGCAATATAGTCCCACGTTCAGCGGCGTCGATAGTCGCACCAGTGCGGCCAGCTCCATCAACTATACGCCCCAGTCAGCGGCACAGAATCGCTTTGGGGGCGTGGCCGTGCTGCCGAGCAACACGCAATACTACAATAGGCCAGCTTCAGGCATGCCGGCGGCAACAGCCACGCCCCTGCGCGTAGCGCCCACAACGCCATTGACGCAGGACAGCGGGTTGCCCTCGCCGCCGCCCTTCACCACATCGCCAACGCCCTCGGTGCAAAAGTCCACAGAGGTGTAGGACATGCACCAACACACACACACACACACCCACACACACACACACACACACGCATTTGCCTCCTCTGCACAGGCTACAAAGTTCAAATTTTGTATAACTAATTTCATATATCGTATATAAAACATCTTTATATATATATTTTTATCTAAACTTAAACAATTATTATATACATTGCTAATTGCCCCACCTGTCATCAAAATACTTATTGTTTTTGTTTTTTGGTTCGTTGTTGTTGCCATGACCTTTACGCAAATACCTCCCACGCTGTACTCAAATAGCCCAGCCCGCATACTATTTTTATTTAATTAACTCATCCAAACTGCATGCATAATCGGCTTAAGCGATTACAACAATTTGTTTCGTCAATTTTTATGAAATTTTCATCATTTTATAAATAAATTTCTTGTTAATAGTCGTATTCTTCAGTCTTTATATCTATAGCTTATAGCGTGCTCGGATAATGCCAATTGTTACATGAATTTTGACACTTCGCCTCACACTTCTCGCTATCACAAACATACACAAATTGTAGAGTCCTGCCAGCTGGGGCTATATATTACCTGTCTTAAAGCCAACTAGCGCGAATTGCATGTCAATTTTCTGTAATAATTTGCATAACGAGCGTTGCCAAATTGCATTCCTCATTTACACTAGACAGCAAGGAAAAAAAGTGAAAGATACAGAAAAAAAAAAAAATAAATAAAATAAAATAAATAAATAATAAAATACAATTTTTTTTTATTTATATATGAGTGAATGAGTCTGAAAATTTGCATAAATCGAATTGCTTTATTTTTAGTTTTTGTAATTTTTTTTTTTTTTTAACTCTAAACTGAAGGGTTCCAACTCTTTACTTTAAAATATGCATTGATATTTTTAAGCCATCTCAATAAGTAAAGTTGTTAATTTCGTTTAGTAGATGCAAATTCTAGTTTCTCTTAAAATAACAAAAAAATGAGTTCGAATCCCACTCAATTTTATGAATATTTGAGTTATGATTATTTACGAATATTTCATATTGTGAGAATGAATTTTACAATTTTTATGGATTGAATTGATTTATTTTAATATTTAGTATTCTTGCAAAAATTAAAATTATTAAAGGCTTGAAAATCTAGGCTCACAAATGTGAACTGATCTCTTTAAGCAATTGTTTTTTTTTTTTTTTTTTTTTTTTTTTTTTTTTGATTTTGTATAATATATGTAATTCATTATTGTAGATGCAATTCAATTAGTCTTTCAATTAGCATTTAGTGCTTTCTAAAAAAAAAATACCTAAATAAAATATGCATATAAAATATGGATTCGAATCCCACTTAAGTGCAAGACTGTCACAGTCTGAGGTCAATCAAGCCTATAATCAGCAAAGCCCATTGAACAGTTTCTGCTTGCTAGTTTATAACTTCGCCTACTCATAATAATAATAATAGTAATAATAATAATAACACTTATAATAACTCACTAATCTCCACTCATTAGTAGCATCTGTATTTTGTTGCACAGTGTTATGTGCATTTGCAGTGCAAAGAAATTGGTACGAAATTTATAACGAAGCAATAGGGTCAGAGCCAAAGACATTAATCTTGAGCCAACTGTCACGTGCTTTGGTGCCCGCCCTGGACGTAGCCATGACACGCCCCCATTCCTAGCGCACACACACACACACACTACTGTACAGCCACGCCTCTTGGCAAATGTATTGTGTGCATTACGCTGTTGTCAATCAATCTTGAGCAAATTGATGGACAAGTTGCCGTTAGTTATCTGTGAGTGAGTGTGTATGTATATATGTGTGTGTGTGTGTGGGAATGCATGTGTATGTGCGTGCTGGGGCATGTGTGTTTTGTCTGTCAGAGCTTTGAAGCACTCGCCGCATGACAGTTTCGCTCAAAAGTAGGCAACTAGTTAGAATGACTTGGAACACTAATGGATATGCGTTTGAATGGTTGATTAATTTATGAACTATATATTTATACGCACTCGGAAAGTGAGTAGATTTTTTATGTTTTATATATATTCTATATGTCTGTTGTTGATATATGTCCATTGGAGGAGAATCAGAAGAGCTACAATCAATACGTTTGTCAGGTAGAAGCTATGAATTTCTGTTCTTGAGCTTTTCAAATGAGAAGTAATATACTATAAGTAATAGGTATGAAGAGTAGAGAGTAGAGATACGCATCTTTCCTTAAACGATAGAGTCCAAATCTAAATAAATTCTGTTCAATATATCATTTCAATATCAAACTAAATACATTTTTATCAATATATCATTTCAATATATTGAAAACAAGTTTATTTAGATTTTAACTATTTATATAACTATATCGCAATCAGGTGCTTTCTAGGCTTCATATTTAGTTTCTTTAAAGGCACCGATTTTTTGTTTCCTATCAACTCTTGTAATTTGGCACCTTTTGGCCAACAACAATAACTTTACAGGTCACGAGGAGCACGCGGCACGTGTTGCAAGCATCTCGCTGGGCATGGTGCTGCTCATTGTGATACCTAGCCTGCTGCTGGTTGTGTGCGGGGCCAGCTATTGGATACGCGAGCGAATTGCCCGCGAGGAGGCGGAGGCGGCTGCCGCTTTGCTGCCGAAACGCCCCAAGCGCCCGCTGAGAGGGAATGGGAATGCAAATGGAAATGGAAATGGGATTGAGCACGAGATTGAGAATGAGAACAGATTTGATTAGCACGCTAATGAGGCGTATAACGCGAATCGTGCGATGGGATTTATCTCTGTGGTTGTGCCAGCCGTCGATTTGCCGATAAAAATTCAATTTTAAATACAAATTAAATGTGCAGTATTTAATATTTAATATGTAGTCGAATAGAATCCTTAAGATTATATACAAAATGTATATTAAATGTATAAAATAAACAAAATATATATATTTATTTATAAATTGAACATAAATTCTTTTTGGGCAGGATATAAATATAATAAAACAAATAAAATAATAAAAAAAATAATAGTTTTAAAATAGTATATAAAAAATATTTGAATAATTTTATCATCTTACTAAGTTTATCCACAAACGCAACCCACATTAAAAACACTTTCAAAATCTCAGGGTTCAATTAGATATTTTTATTAATATTTAGTTTTAGGTTACATATATGCATGTATGTATATATATTTATATATATATTTCTTTATTTATTATATTATATCATTAAAATATTTAACATTTACACATTAATTAGAGCAAGAGAGTGAGAGACAGAGCGAGAGACTGTTGAGAGAATAAGTAGAGACAGTGATTCCTTTTCAGCGTTACCTCCAATAATTTACAATAAATAGAATTTGCCGCAAACTCTCAAACTGCGCCCAACTCTCTCATCATAGAACACGTGCAACAAACGAACAGCTCTCTATGCGATCTATAGCCAAAACTATATATTTCTTACAGGACTTACGAAGAACTCTTTCAGCTGAACAGTTAAGTATCTAATAGATGCATATGTTTTATCTTTTATATCTATATATAATTGTATATGTGTGGCTCTCTATAGCTGCGATTACACTGTTGATATTTTGTGATTATAATGCTTGGGTATCTTTTGTATTGTATCTCCTCGAATCGGTTGGCTTAAGAACTATAAAGCTATTTTCAGTTTTAAGTATAGTTTTACTCGTAGAGATTTGTCTTCATAACACTTATAGATGTATATTGCCAATAGTTTAATAAATGTACAGGAAATTTCACAAATAATATATTTAGTATTATCGTATTTTTGTATTTTTATTTAGGTATTTTTTTGGTTTTACTGGTTCCGGATGCGATTGATTTAGTTTTATTTATATTCTTTGGTTAAATTTATGTTCACTTAAAATATTTGACTTTTGGTTTGCTGTAGATATTACATATATGTATATATTTATATATTTGGTATTTTTGTATATATTGAGTATTTAGTTGGTACTTGATTTGGTATTTAATTGGTACTTTATTTGGTTATCTTGTTAGTGACTTGCTTAAAAGTTTCGTCTTTGGTGCATTTGAGTTAGCTAACATTTTGTATGTTTTGTTTTGTTTTTGTTTTTTTCTGGTCAATAGCCCTGTATAGAAGTTGTGTGCAAAGCCGCTCCATAGATTCCATATTTATAGCATTCATTCAGCACTCAGTGTATTGTTTCAGCATTACGTAACCATCGACTGTGCTACAGTTGCTATCGTATATTTGTTGGTGCCTTTGAGTATACTTAAGTATTAACGAGTTTCGCTTAATTAGTGTCCAATTTGTGGATTAGAATATTTGCCTTACTTTTCTGACTCATAGACACATATTTTTACAGTTCTTTTTGCGTATGAGTTCATTTTTTCAAAGAAGTTTTGTTAAGCATACTTATACAGTTAGAGTTACATATGTTTGAGTAGTGCCTACGTAAATTACATCTATAGTACAAAGCACAAAAAGTTCAGCCTAAGAAACCATCACAAAGTAGAAAAATAAATATAAACTCACGTCTCGAGCTTATTCACAAAATACACACTCATAAAAGCCTCGACGAATAAATATATATTTAAATCATTTATCATTTGGTTGTTGTTTTTATACAGTTTGAAATACTCGCTCACACACACACACACACTCACACACCTCTCTCTCTCTACTTACTAATTACAACAGACGAGTAGTTACAATATGGGTTCCTTTAAATTGCCGATTGCTGGAATGAGAAAGGAATATATATGTGTGAAATAGATATATTCTCTGTCTATATATGTATGTGCGTATATATGTATATAATTGAAGCCTTGTGCAAATGAAAAGTTTTAGCCTGGCCATAAATGCGGTTGAATTAAAAATCAAAACCCAAAACGACAGCGCCTTTTATTTGCGCTCTATTGGGTTTTGTTTGTTTTGGCTTTGGTTTTTATTCTTTGCTATACCCTGGAGAATGTGTAAATGGGTTAAGGGGTAGAAGGGTTTTGCAAGAGTATATGCAACAGGTTAGGTGTATTATGTATTATGAGAAATATATATTATCTTTTATATATATATTTAGAACTATATATATCTATATTATTATAGAACTATATACACTCTTACTTAATATAATATATGTATTATATATCATTCTAAGTTATAGTCTATATAATGTATGGTAAATTTCTACTGTATCTAAACATATACTTATATAACTGACTATCAATTTCTTTTCAATAGAATGAAATTGGATGATAAATAAGCTTAACTCTTGTAAAATATATCTGCTTCAACAGATGTGACTAGTTATATCAAATTTAATTTCATTAATTTAAATTTAAAAACTAAAGAGCAAAGAGAAATTAAATAAAAGTTATAATTATAATCTAGTAATTTACACAGGTAAAAGCTGTTCATCTCATATCTATATCTCTATAACCCTATACTCATATATCCTTATAACATCTGCCGAGCTAATTACAGGGCATCACATAGTCAATCATATTGTATCGTTCTCAGCACGTTTACCTATTTTTTGCTGCTTCTGGCTTTCTATGCGCTTACAATTCAATTTGAACCCTTTACGGCCAATTACGCTGCCAAGCCGAGCCAGGACAGGACAGGACAGGCAGGCGAAGCCGAATTGAGCCAAGCAAAACAGAGCCGGGGCAACAGTGTCAATGTCAAAGTTGAAACCTGGCCGCAACGTGGCAACTTTTGTTGTACGCCTCGTTTCGTATGCCAGCAGCGTGGCCCGCACAGCAACAAACTACAAAGGCTCTAAACAACTTTTGTTTGCCAAAATAAAAAAAAAGAACGAGAAAAAAAGAAGAAGAAAGAAAAGAGTCAGTTCAAACGCAGCATACCGTTATCTTTATTTGTGTCCGTCTCGCCGTCGTCTGACGGTAGAAAATTAAAAATTGCAATCACGTAAAGTTCCACTACAGAAGCCAACGAAAGCTCAAAGGTCTGCCAAGAGACGATTATTTATACCGTTAGCTGAACAGTTTTATTGGCCGAAATATTTGATTTTCTTTTCCCGCTGGCTGCCAGACTCTTTTGTGTCTGGCCCTGGCCAAGCACTAAATATCAAATAGAAATTGTTGAGCAATGAATTAAAATAGTAGAAGAAGAAGAAACGTAACATATTTGGGAAAATTACATTTTGGTCATAATTAATAGGAATAGTCTTTTAAGGCATTGCAGTTGATAAATTGTAGGAAAGGGAAGTGAAAGGGGGGAATGAAGGTGTTAGAGGATGTATGTGAGCACTCTCTCATCATGATCTCTTAGTATACTGCAATGAAATCACTTTGATCAAAGATAAAAGATATAGTTGTAGTTATATTCAAATATACTTGCTTGAATACTGTCAAATTGAAAGTGAGTTAGAATTAATGGTTTTAGGCATTAGGTTTTCATAGTCAAAAGTGAAAAAAGTTAAAGACTACCTAATAAGCATGATATTCTTGTGCATAACTGTGTGGGCTATACTTGTTGGTTCACCTCTTCATATACATCATATACATCATAGATATACGGAGACAGTTAATAATGATGCATTCTAAGTTTAAAACTACCTTACCTATTGATATCATTCTATATGTACTTTTCTTAAACCTATAATTTTCTGTATCTCTAGTATTCAGCTGGTAACTAACTCATAAGTGTTATTTAAATTATCTCATATCTATATTTCGTTTTTATTTAAATATTTTAAAATCAGCAGACAGTTGAGGCAGTGAGAATTCTTAAATTTGGCTCAACAACTAGCATATATTGCATTTGCCCACACTCAATTTATAAATTATATACGAAATCTCTCACATATAAAAACATATTACTTTAATTCCGCTCAATGTCAAACGGAAGCTATTAAATTTGCTGTAAAGTTCAAAGTGAACAAATCGTGTGAAAGTATTTAAATCTTTAATGCATGACAATTGCTGGGATTGAAAATGCGAGGGCAGCTCGAGAGAGGGGCGGGGTCTGAGTGGCACTGAGTGGCTGATCGTAATTGCACATGCATGTAAACCGTAAGCCGTTGACAGGCACAAACACACGCACACACACACACACACACATACATAGTAACAGAATGACACGCTAAGCAATTTAACAATTTTACAGACAATTAAACAACAACACGATGCTCGGAGGTCCTTGCGGGCGGCATGTGTCCTTGGGCTGAGCTGTCATTGAATTGACTGGCGCGCTCTCCACTTGGCTTAAATGTACTTGCATCTAAGGCACATAAACTATCGATTAGTGGAATGCGCAAAAATAGCAGCAGCAGCAGCAGCAGCAGCAGCAGCAGCGGCAGCAACGGCAGCAGCGGCAGCAACGGCAGCAGCAAGTGACTTGGGCGGACAGCTGGCATTCGTAGCGGGGCTCAGCCTCAGCTGGTTGGACATCGACTGCTATGGAGCAAATTGAATTAAAATTGTAAATATCACAACTCGGGCGCGAACTTTATGGCCTGGCCCACAAATCAAATGCACGCGCCGAGACCCTGTCTGGCTTTGCACAGCGCTTTGGCCTTTTGGCTCAGTGGCCAAATGTTGCGCATACGCTCGGTTGTACGGAGCTGTAGCCGTAGCTGCTGCTGCACGTGGCACGCGCTGCCCTCATTGTGGCTGTTGGCTGCTGCCTTGTTTTTTGCACTGTTGCAATCTATTTCTGTCTCCTTTTATTGTTTGGTTTTTGTGTCACATCGAATTCGATGTGGAACTGAAACAAAAACCAGCACAAAGATATCCGCTATCTATAATGCAATTGTTCGCGAATAAATAAAATTTGTGGGTTTTGTTTTGCTTTGGACTTTTTACACTGGGGAATGAAAAGGAAATATAATGAAATTACTGTGCTGGCAGCCGAGTTTTAATTAGATTTTGTTATTTTTGTGTGATTGAGGAGATATATAGTTAATATTTATTAGTTTATGATATACATACATTAATTGGAAATCTTGAATAAAAAATTTCCATTAAATTGTGTTTTATTTGTCAGCAATTCCTGTACAATTGAACAGTCAGAACTTTTAGGATATATATTTTTAAAATTAAAAATAAAATATTTTCATAAACTTTTTTGTTTTCTTTGTCAAAAGCTCTTGCATTTATTGCACGCCTTTAATCGCTTCTGAATGTGCAATAAAAAGAATGAGAATTCCAATGTGAACTTTAAAGAAGTTATATATTCCACATTTCATATTTTGTTATATAAATTAATAAGATTTTTTGAACAGAAAATTTTAATTAAATTGTGTTTTCTTTGTCAGCCATTCCTGCACTTGTCTTCCGCACTGTCTTCAATCGCTTTTGAGTGCACGATAAAAACACTGAAATTTCCACTGCAAACATCTTTTGCTTTTTGCTGAAATATTTTGCTCTCAGTTTTAATTAAATATTCAAACAAAAACGATTTTAATTGCTGCATTTGTGCAAAAAGTCCTACAGTTAAGACCATTTTTGTCCATTATATAAAATATTTAATTAATTTCCATTTAATATTTAGGGGAATGCCTACAATTTGCAGTTGAAGTAAGTAAGGGGATATAAGCACCTGGTAAAGGTATCCATAGAGAGCAGAGGGAGGCAGAAATGTTACCTAGATTTGACCCAATTAGAGCTAGCTTTTATTTCACATTATTATGCGTTGCAATCGACATTCACACTACCAATTTCGTGCAGTGTAGGAGCATACCACAAGCTGACTGGGCGTAACAAGTGCAAAACGTATTGGAGTTCAATTAAATATGCTAAGCTCGAATCAAATTGATTTGTTATAGGCAACATTTCGTGGTAGCATTGCAATGGTTGTCGGTGTGTGTGTGTGTGTGGCAGCTGCAACAAATTGTGGCATAGCAGCCGCAGCAGCAGAGGTTGGGAGTGGGGAGTGGAGAGCCGGCTTAGAGCGTTGTATGCGCATGCCCTTGGCAATTTATGCAAATGAAAGGCGTCTGTTTGCCGACTGTCTGTCCGTCCGTCTGTCTGTCCGCCCGTCTGTCCTCTGTTTGCCTCTGTGGCAGGACGGGGGCGGGCCTGAGTGGCGTTTAGTTAATGTTGTTGTTAAATTGTGCATTGTCTCTGGGCGTGTGTGTATGTGTGTTTGCAGGCGTTTCAACTTTAATTGAAATTAGTGCCGAGTTTTCGATTAAGTCCTGACTCTCATATTTACACAGAGCTTCTGTGTACGTGTGCGTAAGCCCAGTGTTGTCACTGAGTTAATTTGAATTGTGAGCCGAGTTGACAACCGCTGTGGGAACTTAACTTTGATGTAGTTTTTGGCCACACGCACACACGCATAGAGTTACGCATTTAATGGAGCTGGGAACTGGGCTCAACTGAGAGACGCTTTATGGACACAACTACTAGGTATCATTTATTAATGCCAGAGCTGAGATCATAAAACTTTTCTGTTTTCTCTAGCAATAATCAAAGGGGACAACTTGGGGACCGAAACTAACAACGTGGCTCCCAAAAGTTTTTGCACACGATTGCAAGTAAACTCAACCCATGGTACCTGAGCTATCCAAGGTGAGTAGAGAACCTTAAGTTGCGTTGGCACTCGCTCAGAGTGAAATAAAAAATAATTCAATAAAAAATGTGCCTTTGGGCTGCTTACTGGAGGACCTTTTGGGCCACTCAGGAGTGCCAACGTGTGAGTTATTTCTATTAGAATGCGCAACACATGTGCCACAAGTTTGTCGCCACTTGCAGCCCTTTTTTTTTGTTTGTTTTGGCATTGCACACGCGGCGTATGCGTAATTTTTCTCTAAAATGTAACGCCCCTGAGTGGGCCGTGACACCGGATGAGGCGCCCGAGCACGCATTATCATCATTGACATAGCCGTTGTCATCAGCATTAGCATTAGACATATTATTATCTGGCTCTGGCTCAGCTTTTGTGCTTCGCCATTTTCTTTTCTCTTAACGTTTTTCAACATCCGTCATAAGTGCTGCGCTAGTGATGGGGTATATTAGCTATGGCAAGATGTATGTTGGAATTGATGGTAGATAAAAAGAGGGGGGTTGCTTAAGTATAGATAATTTTGTAGATAAAAAAGTATCTTCTTAAGAGTTTAGTTAGAAATAGAAGTGATACGGAGTCATAGGGAATCATTCGAGCTCAGGCTGTCTGACTGCATCTCTTTTATGCAATTATGGAGTGACCAAATAAGAGCAGTATGGAAAGAAATTAAAATAAAATGGGATTGGTATTAGGTATTAATTTGTTTTTATTTTTTTCTTAAAGCTCAATTTATGCCATTTATATAAAAATTAATATATTATTAAAATAACTGATTTTCAATTTACTATAATTTGTTCAATGCAAGTCTTCTGCAATAGAAAATGTAAAACTCGAACTCCAAGCGAACATTTTGGAGCTCAATCAAATTGCATAAAGAAAATTTATGGTAAATTTTAGATTATTATGAAATCAAATACTTGTTTAATTAACTATAAATATATATATTTAATATATATGCAATGTTACATAGTAATCATGCTAGGGTATTTAAGCTTCAGTTATTCAATGCTAATTTTTCATTATTTTTTTTTGGTGTGCCATTTGCAATTCCCACCTGCGTCTGGCCTACTGAATAGCGGCAGCAGCAGCAGTATTGCCTCTGACATTTTGTCGTTGGCGGCTCATCGCAATCATAATTTCCATCTTTATGAATTTTTAATGAGAAAAACCCAACTCGAACTGGAGGACGAAGAAGCAGAAGAAGAAGAAGTATAAGCAGCAGTGGCAACAGCAGCAGCAGCAGCAGCCGCCGCTTAGCCTGTCACTTGCAATTTGAACTAAATTTTTTATAAGGCTCGACCTTGAGCTGAGAACTGGATGGAATCATGGGCAGAATCTGGCGGCGGCTGCGTGAGTAGATGTTGTATTTAGTTAGGCAAATATTTATTTGATTGGTTTCGGGATTTGCATTTGTGTATTTGAAATGTAAGCGACGCGAACAGCAAACCAAATTGTGCGCGAAAATAAAAACGAAAATGAAAGAAAAAAAAAGAAAATGTAGAAATGCGAGAATACAGTTGCTGTGTATACAAAAGGCGCTGGCTGTGTTTGAATTAGCGCGGAAATGTAAAGAAAATAAATATACTATATATACTTATATATACCTATATATATAGGTATTTATATTTCAAAACAGGTGGAAAGAAAGATTATAAATGAGAGAGGGGTGCGAGTGGCTCGAAGACGCGCAAACCTAATTAAGACCTCATTAGAGTGCTTTTCGGTAGTAGCATTCAATGCGAATGAATAATGCTGAATAAGTGAGTGCATTCAGCTAAATTAATTACAGCTAAAGAAAAGGGGTTCCAGCATTCACATCGAAGGTCCATCAAATATGCAAGGATTGAAGGTCTTCAAATTTAAAGAGACCAAAAGCGGACAACTTGAGCCAACATCCTGGCCAAATAAACCGGATGTCAAATATATATACATATATAAGTAAGTATATATAGAGACTTATGAAAAAATACCGTTATTAGATGGCAACAGCAAGCAGCAGCTGGAGGCAACCGGATGCTTGGCGCTGGCAGCGTAACGAAAGTGTTGCACGAAATTTCAGCCAACGAAGCATATTTAATATGGTTTCCTGCAGGATAGTCGAGCTTATTTATGCCAAGCTTCCTCAAGAAACGAACAGGTGTATATTCGATTATGCTGATCTAAAAAAAAGGCCAAGTCTTTAAGGTAAAGGATTTTTTGGTACACGTTTCATTGATTATCTTTAAAACTTGAGGAAGAGAGAGTGAGTGTGAGGAAAGACGTATGATAGTGTAGACATTTTTTGAAAAACTCGGTATAGGTGAAAGTGGAAAATAGTTCAGAAATCATTGAATTTTTGAGAAAAAAAGCTTAATAAATGAATGGAACTCCTGAACAGAAATATATTGTATAACAACTTCTATATCGATATACTTTAAACTTGTCTTAAAAAATCTTTTTAAAATATTTTTACTACAAATTTTTTATTCAATAATGATATTTCTCACAATTTTCGCTTAAATTACATTAAAGTCCCGTTAAAAATTATACAGACAGTCAGTATATAAAAGGAATATTTTATGATATTAAATAAAAGAAAAATGTTGGGGCTTACTTTAGCAGCCTAATCCAAGCTACAGCTGGAAACTTTCGTTTCCCCAAGCCCAATCTCAATCCCAATTCTGTCTAAAGACCTTAATTTGAATCTTTTGTGTTGCCTGCATTCGTTATGAATGTAAATGAGCTGCTGACCGAGACGGAAATGTGATTTATATAATTTATGTGAAATGTGCTCGCCAGGCCAAGCATTTCTTTTACCCTTCTAATTATTGTTTGTGTGCAAGTAATATAAAATATAATAAAATAAAACAAAAATATATGGAAAGGAGAGAAATATGCGACACAACTAATCAATGTTAATCCATTTCTAACGAGCCATCGTTAGGGACACTCACACACACTCGCACACACACGTCTCACACATTTGTATGGCATCATCATCAAAATGCCTTCCAGCCTGCAAGTCATCAAATTGCATTGTTGTTGCTGTTATTGTTATTGTTATTGTTGGCATTTAACGATAATGTCGGCATATCGAGGCCATAAACAGACATTGAGGGCCAATATAAAATGGCACGCCCACCTAGAGGCACTCTGAAAAACAAATCCTTATGCAAGTGGATCTATGCCCAACTCTCGGCATATCTGTCGCCCCGTATTTGCCTATGTATGTATTTGTATCTGTGTGCATGGGCCGTCGTTTGGGCGTTTAATGCGATTTGTTGTGCCTGTGTCTCAATGCCAGATACATTAACAAAGTTTTGTTGGGTTGCAGATAAACTTGAGTTATATACGAAGGCGAGGGTCGCTGACACTTTCCAGGAAACCATTTGTCACATTTCTAACATAGGTGATTAACATTGCTGTTAGCGCATAAATAACATATGTTATAGATGTGTCATATTATTTATATAAAATATTAATGGCTAGAGCTAAATGAGTTTTTTATTAGGGTAAGCATAACAGGCAGAAGAGAGATTTATGTTATGCAATCTGTAATGCTATTCGTAGGGCATATTCTTGGAGTATTTAAAATAGCTTCAGATAGACTTGCTTTTGTGAGAATTCTGAGTTATATGTACTTCTGTAAGGCCTAGGTCTATACTCTCTTATAGCACTTGTTATTTCTTTAAACAAAAAAAATTTAATTTGATTTCTCAATTGCTGTTGGCATTTTGCATGCAACTTTAAAATCCAAAGATGGGTCCGAAAAGGGCTAAGGATAAAGGATAATGTATAATTGAAATATAATTATAGAATTTAATTTATTTAAAAGCATTCAGAGCGTTCCATTACATTTCCTCCTCTCTATTTCTCTTTCACTCCTCTTATTCACCCTTTTTCGTCACCCTCCCTCATTCTTCCTCCCTCCTACTCCCCCTCACTGTTCATACAAACTCAACTATTTGCTTTTTAATTATACTCCATAATTGCCAACTTATCAGGCAACCCTCGCCAGTTTACATTTTTTTGTTCTGTTGTTTCTTGCATGGCAGCCTTTCTGCTTCTGCGGTTGTTTGTTTATGCCAAATATTTGGTATGAAAATATGTGTTAAATTCCTAAACTCTTGGTGCTCTTTCCTTCTAGCTCATGGCAGGGCTCATTTTGTTGTGGTCTACTGCTGATATCCTAAAGTGTATAGAAATATATATATACGGCAGGCTTGCAGTCAGAGGCGCAGTAAGAGGCTAGCCGAACTTTTGTAAACAAAAAACAAACACACACACACACACACAGGCAAGATAAATGCAAACATTTCGCTCGTTGCTGTTGACAATCCTTTTGGCTGCCCCGCAAAGTATGCTACAAAATGTGAGCGAAGCGTGGCGTGCCTCGGTCTCAGCAGCTGCTACTGAAAAGTAGAGAGTTTTATACATATATATATATATATCTATATATATACATTTAACTGTTTGCCATATTATGGCTTTTATATTGAGTTGTTTTGGACTTATCTAGTTTACGGCACAAGCGCCGGCGTTTGGGCAAACAGCATGAAAACTTGTACAGGATGTGTTTTGGTTTTATGGCCCGGCAGCCAATCGCATAACACTTTAACTAATGGCCCCAGCTCGGCGTGCGACGGCAGGGAGAGAGAGAGAGAGAGATGATACATAATGCTAATTTTGTAAACCAAACCAGATAGACGCTTTTGATTCATGCAGTACAAATAAGCCTGGTAAATATGCCCATAAATTACGTAATCGCTGAAGAATTGTAAATCATTTGTAAACTAGCTTGTGCGGGCCGCCCACAGACTGACTTCCCACTCCTATATACATATATATATATATCTTCTGCGTAGAGGTTACAGTTGTTAGAGCATTAACATAAATTACCTTGCACAGCGATCCATCCGCAGCGATGCCCGATGCCAACTTCTTAAGGCGCAGCCACAGCAGCTGCAGCAGCAGCAACAGTCACACACAGATGCACACACGCAGAGGACAAATACATTGAAATGAAGTGGTTAAGTGGCCCAGTCACACACACACACACACTCACACACACACGCACACAATCAGTTAGATAGTCGCTTGGCTGGTGAAGTCAAGGAGTCGCACGTAGATTTACAGTTTATTTGCATTTCCTATGCATCTGGTGGCACCACAGGACCCGTTGCGGCTGCACCGCCGCTACCACCGCCACCGCCACCGCTGCCGCTCGCCGAGGACGTACGTGAGACTGGGGCATGCCCCAAGCCCATCATCAGGCGCTGCGTTGTGGCCGTTGGCGTTGTGGGCTGCAGCTGCGGCGAGTCGAGGCTGCCGTTGCCGCTGCCGCTGCTGATGGCATTTAGGGCGCTGCTGGCACGTGTCAGGAACCAGCAGTCCATTGGCGTCGGTTTGCCTTTCATAATGACCGGGCCGCGATATTCCAGATTAAACGAATCGTCCTGGTTGATCTCCTGGCACAGCAGGCTGCAAAAGACAGACAGAGAGAGAGAGAGAGAGAGAGAGAGAGAGAGAGAGAGTGTGAGTGAGTAAGAGATAATCCAATCAAAAGTTTACTTTGACTTGCAACAAGAATATGATTTAGGGACACTCGCACCGAGCTAGTTCCAGTTCTCGGCGCCTGCTGAGATTTAAATTACGAGCACTTCATATTGACTACGGATGCGCCTCGCAGCTGAAGTTGGAGGCGGCTACAATCGTCTGCAATTTATTGCCAGCACTTGGCTAATGTATGTCAACATTGAAACACACGCAGAGACACACCCACACACACACCCACATACACACACACAGATGTACACTTGAAGCTACTTGAGCGTGTTCTGGCCATTGCAGATAGTTGGTAAATGATTTCGGAAGCACTTCACAATTTACGGCAACTACATTTTATACAAGCTTGTGAAGCAGAAGCAAAGTTATTGTTGTAGGTATGTGTGTGAGTATATTTGTATATATGATATATATGTTATGCATATGTATGTATATATGTATATATCTACAGCTGCAATATATGTTAGGTATATTGTAAATCTTAAGAGCTGCCTTCTGAATAGCATAAACTGTTATTGATTCAAAGAATGAGTCTATTTTAGTTAAAGTTTACTGAATGCTTAAAACCATCTTCCAAGAGATCTGATGCTAGAATTTGTTATACAATGAAGTTTGAATAGGCATAAATCCAAGACGAAGACCTCTGTAGCCAGTGCCTTTCCCTATGAAATAGTCTCCATTTTATATTATCCCTAACTTCTAATTAAATATATAAAGATAAATGAAATCGAAACTTGAGAAGCTTTGTAATAATAAGATCGAGTTTATTTATTCAAAATAGTCCACACTGGCGCCTATACACTTCGCAAAAGTGTTTCATGTTATTCATCGGAAAGCCCTACAGGATTATACGGTCTAAGCCTTTTATATACCTTATATTTACCTTAAAGTAATCAACTCAAAAAACAGAGTAACAAATATTATTAAAAATAAATGTATTCAAAAACAATCATGAATCAAATGCTGCAGTTCAATTTGACATCCGAATTATTCACTCCTTTTATGTACTTTAAAATTCTCCCAGAGAAAATTAAATTATATTTCGCTCATATTTGAGTTTCCATTAAATTATTGCTCACTAAATCTGTTTGGACTGTATAACATATACAAATTATTTAAACTAAAAGCGCAAAGACTTTAATGTTTGTATCAATATCAATTGTCGCATATTTAAATTCCCGCTAAAAACTCTAAAACTTTTCACATTTTCGCTAGTTTTGCTGTCGCCATGTGCAATATATTTATTTCCTGCCATAAATTTATGTAAATATCTGCATTGTATGTTTTCCCATCGAATTTATTACGCACACATTTCTCCTCCATTTTTCAGATTTCAATCCATTTCGTTCTCCCATACTTTTTTTTATTTTATTTTGTATTTGCATATATTGAATTTGTCTGGCTTCATACGTGGCGCATGTTGTGGTCGCATTTCCGTTTCCGTTTTCCGTGCACATTTTATTTGAATACCTCACACAGGCAATGTGTGTATGTGTGTGTGTGTGTGTGTGTGTGTGTGTGTGTATGGGTGTGGTATGCCTTGCATCATCTACTTGATTATAGTGCTCAATAGCTGATTGCATGCACATTTAATTCAATTTATTGGGCAGTTTTTCACAGGTCGAGGCACGGCCTGCATTTCGGGCAAAAGATTCGATGCGCAGTGCCTTAAATGTAACGATGCAATGAGAGTCACAGGTGAAATTGATGACTTTTAAGTTTTTAATGAAGTATAGATTGTACTTGGGAAGGATCGTGTGAATTTACTATTTGTATGTGTCAGTTATATCGAATGGGGTATTATAAAAAATGTATATAGGATAAACATCTTTTTTTTTAATCTTTTAATATTTTGAATTTATCGATCAAATGTTTTGGTCTTATCTGATTCCAAGGTATCTACTTGTTAAAGAATTTAAATTTTATTGTATCTTTTTAGGCTTAACATACATATTTTCCAAAATTCCTCTGTTTCTTTATATTTAGCAAGATATCTTACTCATTCCCTTATTACAGGATATGTAACAGTAGCTCTACTTTACTTTACACTTATGTATATATCTTTTCTTATCAATTCCATTTCATTACCATGACGTAGCCTTTGAATTTAAACAAATAATAATTAAAAGTTATTATTTTGTTTTACAGGGCATCATCAGTCGGGCAACTGCAATTGACGTCCATTCTCAATCAACTTCTGTTTATTCAAGCGATTAAGGAGCTGCATTCAGATGCAAGCGGACAGTAATCAATTGATGATTGTTCCTTCCCCGCAACTGTGATTGGATTCAATTAATATCTTCATTAAAACACAAATTTGCACAGAGCGTAATTTGCAGAGTAAATATTGAAGATATCGCGCAAATACAATATGAATATTGAGGCTGCGTAATTGATATGCAAGCACTGAATATATATGCCACGAGATATATCCACATATCCACAAATAAATAACATTGAAACAGTTCTTCTTACTCATATTCGAAACCCTCGCATAAATTGTGAAAAAAGCGAAACTGAAATTCAATTAACATATGCAAATAAATAAAATAACGAGCAGACGAGAGAAGAAAGAAAAAAAATAAATAAATACACATAAATATATTAAAAAATTGTCTGCATTTTAATTGCATTTAATAACTTATATCGTAAATATTTTGTGAACGGCGAAACACTTAAATAACTCTCGAAAACCGCATTTCAATTAAAACTATTTGCATACAGATTATATGCGAAAGTAATTTTTTAAATTTTAAATAAATATGTATAATAATGCAATTGAATTTAAGTCTGGATGAAAATTATAAAAAATTGTATAATTATAAATATTGTATATATTTAAGTCATTTCATTGAAGTTTCAATTAAAGCTATATAAAAATTCAAACGTAATTTTTAAAACTTGCAGTAAAATTCTAAAGTAATTTTATAGTTATAAATATGTATAAATATGTATATTTAAGTACTTCAATTTAGGTATCAGCTAAAATAAAATAAAATTTTCAATGTAATTTTGTAATTTTAAATATTGATTAAAGAAAAATTTCAAGTAATTTCTATAATTTTAAATTATTGAAAAATTCCAAGTAATTTTTCGAATTTTAAATTATAGAAAAATTCCAAGTAATTTTTATAATTTTAAATTTATATATATTTAAATAATTAAATTGAAGTCTCTGAAAAAAATGTATATATAATTCCAATATATGTATTTAAGCAATTGAATTGAATTTGAAGCTAAAATGATATAAGAAATGAAAAAATTAAGTCTAAAATAACATTTTTCACTTTTAAATCAGAACGAACCTTAAAGAAAAGAGAGCGAGAGTGAAAACGAAACGAAATTTAAGTACGTGTGGGGTAAGGCAGGCGAGAGAGCAGAAGGAGAGCGACAGCAGAGCAGCAGAACGGCAGAGCAGGAAAGCAGCAGAGCGGCAGAGCAGCAGAGCGCGGCGAGCAGGTAAAAACAGCTGAGCATTCGCTATGAGCATTTGTTGGTTATGTTGTTTTGTTGTTGCGCCAGAGCGCTTCAGTCGCTTGTCGGCGTTTGAACAGCGTGAATTATTGAATTTACCGTTGCGTGTTGAGTGCGGAGAATGTCAAATAATTTGACTAAATGTAGCAGCAAGTGATATAAGTTAAAAGCATACTCTGAAACGGCTGCAGTTGTAAGTTCCACCTGTTGCTAGAGAGAGACTTGCTCGGAATCGTATGCGTATGCTATGACAAATCTCGTACAAATTGCAATTGGAATATAAAATTTGATTCGGTTGATTGCACGCAATTCCCATGATTTAATTAAATGCAAATAAAATGTGCATAGCTTTGTTTGTTTATGAATTGTTTTCGTTTGCCGTTTTGTTTTTGTTTTTGTTTTTGTTTTCGTGCGTATCATTGCCAGCACGAAAAAATCAATAAGGAGAGCAGAGAGACAGAGAGAGCGAATGTGTTGACGTTCGCTCTTTACACACACACGCACACACACTCGCTCTCGCTCGCTCGCTCGCTTGCTCTGTCTATGTGTGTCGCTCACCCCATGCGAGCGAGCTGTTGTCCGTCTCTTTCGCCTGCGTGGGTTTTTCTACCATTCAACTTCCGTGTGCCGAACTCTGTTTAACGTCTTTTTGTGTTTTCAAAATTGGCTCATTAATTGGCAGGAAATTGCATTTGCTGCATATTAACGGTTCTGATTTGATTTGCTAACATGTTGTTGCAGTTGCTGTTGGCAGTGCAGCAGTACGTAACTCAATTAAAACGGCAACTGGCTTCGCTTTGGCTGCTGACACTGCCGCAACACTTGTTTGGCTTCCGGCTATTGGTCGGCCAGCCACGGGTGGCCACCAGCCGAGCCAGTTACCAGCGTCACGGCCAGCTGCCGCGACGCCAACTGGTCATGGACTACATCTTCGAGTGCTTCTTCAACGACACCTTCGAGCACATCACCCGCAACGGACTCCAGGATCGGCAATCGCGTCGCGATGTTCTCGATCACCTCAGCGCCATCGTCAAGGGCTGTGCCGAGGGCCAGAATGTGGCCACGGATGAGGCCGCCAGCATTGCGGTCACGGCCGCCTTGCGTTTCCATCGACTGGCCAAACAGGGCAATGGAAATGTAATTATGCAACTATAGTTTAATATATATTATATAAAATATTAACAGCTTATTTGATTTATTTTCTCAGATTCCTATTTAGAATATGAGGTTCTTAGTTGTGTATATTTATCATAGACTCGTATTAGTGATAAATCATTGATTAATCTGCTTTCATGTAATGTGGGGAATCTAACCTCTTTTGTTTTGAGCTTCAATGAATTCTATCCATATCTTTACCTATAGACAAGGGTAACTATGAGTATCCACATTTTTGTATGCGTAACTTGAAGGGTTTCATTCTAAAGAGTTATCTTTTTTGGAAGTAAATTGATGTGAAAATTACTCTATTAATTTAGAAATAATGAAGTTTAAGTTCAAGATTTATTTACCCTCCATATATATTTTGGTATTCTTAAATATTGTCATGGTCAAATTATTGGAATCTAAATTTATTTTTCCTTCAATTGTCCAAACAGCGTACCTAACCTAACCTAACATAACCTAACATAACCTAATATAACCTAACCTAACCTTACCTAACCTAATCTAACCTAACCTAACCTAACCTAACCTAACCTAACATAACCAAACCAAACCTTATTTAACCTAGTCTATTCTAACCTAAACTAACCTAAGTCAGTCTCTTTTCCTCTAATTTCGCTTTTCTAACCTAAGTCAGTCTCTTCTCTTCTTTACTTCTACACTTCTCTTACAAAAATCTTAAACCAATTGAAAACAATTTACTTTTCCCATTAAATACCAAAATATTAATCCACATATTGCATGCCTTAAATATAATTTATAACGATGAATCAATCGTGCGGTATTTGTGCCCTAAAGCTCCGCATATGCACATGAATATATATTCATGTAGCTCAGGTATATATTTGCTTTAAGACCAGGTATTATGTCATGCACACAGTCGAGATTAATGCTTAGCTCTTAAGTCCCGTCCTAATACTCTGTCAGCGTAATTTGTAGCACATGGGCCGAGAGCTTGACTAGCATTTCATTTAAATTTAAATTTAAATTTAAATGCATTCTATGCAGAGAGTTGTTCTTTCATTTTATTTTTAGAAGATATGTGAACGTGTCCTTTTTGCAGGTCTGTCTCATGGGAAAGTATCACAACATTTTGTATATTGCGCTGCGCACCTGTTGGGATTGGGGTGTGCGCGATTCCGAGGTTGTGGTTCAACTTCTGGGTAAGTCAAAGTCACCAAACTTAATAATTTAATACATATGCGTGGGTGTGGGTTGTGTGTGTGTGTGTGGGTGTGGCACGCTTTGGGGTCTGGCCTTTTATTTTGCATATTTTAATGAATTTTACGACATCGCATCAGATTATGAAGCTCGCACATAAGCAGGCGAATCTCATTTAATCACGTGTTTCTGCTAATTGCGAGCTGGAATTACGTTAAGTTGATACAAAGGTGTTGCTAATGCGGCTGCTGCTGCTGCTGTTGCTGCTGCTGCTTCTTGTTTGCTTGTTGCATCGTAAAACTTGTAAAGTGCCTTAAAGTGTTGCAAGTTATTTGGGCCATGCCTCCAGAGGCTGCGCGGTTGACTATGTGGAGGTGTATCCCTGTGTGTGTCGGTGTGTGTTTTCTCTAATTAAAATGCTGCGTAAAACTTGACAGCCTGAAGACGAGCGGAATTAATGGTATGCCAAGGCTTCAGGCTGACTGCTGTCTAGGTGTGTGTGTGTGTGAGTGTGTGTGACGGTGTGTGACGGTGTGTGTTTTTGTATATGTCTAGCTTTTGGCAAGCGTTAAAACTTGCGTTTCTTACACTCAGTAAGCTTTGAGTGTGCTGAAATGGAAGATTTTCCGAATGAAGATCGAATAGATAGTCGAACATGCACTGTAAAACATATAGAGTATCTACCAGTCTAGCATTTGTAGATTTATTAGCTGAGCTGTTAAGTTAATAATACCATAATTACCAAATAATAACTATATATATATAACATTTCCCAGCTGTCTATCCAAATATTGAATATTCGCTCATATTAATTCCAATTATGAGTCAACTCCAGGGCATTTGCTAGTCGTGCACACATCTCACATGTTTTTTGTGGCATGCAACAGCAGTCAAAATGTTGCCAGCAGCCCTTTAACTCGTCTACGTGCGTTGCGGCCCACTCTTAGCCCAGTTAACTCGAGACCTGTGCTCGCTTTTACACACAAAATTCTGTTTTCAGCTCTTTTTTTGGGGTTTTTTTTGTTGGTATTTTGGCTGCTGACATTTTGCAAGCTTCCGTTTCACTATTTCCGTTGCGACTCCATTTTGTGGCAGTCGCAAATGCAGAAAACGGGCGCAGTAGGGAAAAGCTGGCAACAAGTGCAGCTGTGTAATTGGCTTTTTTTATGGATTTTTTTTTATAGAGGGAATGGCTAAGTGGGGGAGGGGAGGGTGTTCTGTATGTCGTGAAGTTGAATGTTCTAATTGCCTCTCTTGCTGCTCCACAGTGTCGATATTCGAGTGTGAGAAGACGTTTGAGCGCATCTTTTTGGGCGCGTTGTTTGGGCCACACGCGCCGCATTTTATAGCCGGCTGGCGCAGCGATTTTCAGGATCAGGTGAGTAGATATACAAATATATTTATATGTATAGATATTTATACAAAAGTCAACTTCATCTTTTTGCTTTTTCTCAACAGAACGAGAATGTGCGCGCCATGGTCTATTTCCTGAAGCATGCCAAACGCGAGCAACTGACGCTGCCCGTATGGATACCGCGCTTCGAGCAGGAGCGCCAGCTCAGGTAAGCTGACATTTACCGCCAAATTTATGGCTGCCGTGGAGCAAAAACAAAATAAACATATACTCATATGTGTTCCACTTCTATCGAAAGGAAAATACTCTGAAGCAAAAGCAATTGAAATGAGTCGAAAAGCTTGTGCTGCGTGACTTTTTTAGACTTTTTAATTGATAGCAGTAAACAAGGAGCTGAGATCATAAATTTCGCATTTAACTGGGATGAGGTGGGCGTGGCTTTTATGTTTAGAGTAATTTATATCTTATCTAATAGGCAGCAATATTGACTCGCATTTGATTATGATTAATATTCTGATTTAAATCAATTTAGTTGCAGTAAGTAGAGTGCAGTAAAAGTAGAGTGAACCTGCGCATTAGAGTGAACCATTTAAGCGCTTATAGACTTTAGTTTTCTATAGGTATTAGTAGCATTTCACCTGGCCATGCTCTAAATGCCGCAAGTGCTCGTGGAATGACTTTCAAGTTGACAATAGCAACAAATATTTCGTTGCTTGTTGTTTTGCGTGTTGTCGGATGTTATTGCTGTTCCGCTCGACTGCCTGAAGGCAGCCAGCCAAACTTGTTTTCAGGTCGTGTGTGCCAAAGTTATTTTTCAGCCAAGTTTTGCGCTAGAAAAGCTAATTGGAAAAGCAGCCAAAAACCCTTTAGCTACCCAAAAGGTAAATCACTTTTCTTATATACAATAGAGAATTACATTCAATAGAGAAAACTTCAGCTTTGTATTTCCCCCGAGTCCATTAGGTAGTTCATTCTCTAGCTAAAACAAAAGCGAATTACTTGTAATTAAGCAAAAATTCAATTGGCGCACTAATTGATGCTGAATGCCAGAATTGAAACGCCGCTGATAAGGCCTGAAAAATTGAGGCAAATTTAATGAAGGCAGCCAAAGGCGGGCAAACAAAGAAGGCGCAGCCTGTTACCTTGCCGCTGGGGAAAGCGAGAGAAAATTACAAATAAAAAGGATTTTAATTAAATTAATACATGCTGCATTGTTTGAGCGCTCGGCGCGTGTTTGTCGCCCATAATTGAGTAAAAGATGGCGACACTTTACAAGCACCCACACACACGTACGTGTGTGTGTGTGTGTGTGTATACGCATACACTGTCATTTATTTGAACAATGGTCGTTGCGGCTTTCAATCTGAAACTCGCCCGGGCTGCTGCTGCTGCTGTCATGTATAATTAAGATTTTCGCTTCTAACATGAGCTCAACTTGCTGTCTCTCGCATTCCTTGATTGCTTGTTTTTCTGCTTTTTTTTTTTTTCCTGTTTCTTAGTTGCCACAGATTTATGAACATGTGTGTGTGTGTGTCGCTACTGCGATAAGCTGCAAACCAACTGGCAGCAGTGTAAACCTTTTGTTATTTTGGCTTTGTTTGCCGGCACTCTGGAGGATTAAAGTCAAAAATGCGTGTAATAAGCGCACATAGCCAACACTCAAGCGCTGATGCACACACACACACACACGCACACCCCACACACACACACATACACAGTGGAGTGAAGCTGTCTGACAAACATAAGAAAAACATTTATGTTGCCCTCTCGCCTGAGCTTAAACTGTGTCTTCAGCCAAACATTAATACAAATGAATGAGCATTAATAGCTGGATATGTATCTCTGCGTGTGTGTGTGTGTGAGTGAGTGTGTATGAGTGGGTGTGTGTGGGTGCAGCAGTAAAAGCAGGCAATGTGACAATAAACATTGCTGTTGAGTGTCGCTGAAGTTGCACAAATCAGCGTCGCAAACTAACATAAAATGTGTAATAAACCGATTTATATTTAGAGCATAAATCTATATATATATATATATATATATATATATATATATATATATATATATATATATACTCTAAATAAAATCCTTATTATCACACATTTTATATAGATATACTTAAATAAATCATATAAGTATTAATGCTTCTAAAGAGATTGTTTAATTTTAGCTGCGCTTAAAGGTCTTAACACAGCAGCTGTTAAGCATACGCAACGTAAGCCTATGGCATGAAAAAACGTTTATAGATAAAGCCTGCTGACAGTGCAGGAGAGAGATAGAGAATATATATATGTAGATCTAGAATTATATAGAGTAAATTGCATAAAAGGTGTTTTAAATAGCTAAAAAAGCTAAAAATTGTTTAATTAATATATATGTATATATAAAGAATTATATAGAATAACTACGTTAAAGGTATTAAAATATATAAAATAGCTAAAAATGGCTTATAATAACTGATGTGGGCTGTTTTAGCTATACATTACTGGTTTTAGATGTTTTAGCTATTTCTAGCTATTTTATATATTTTAATACCTTTCACACAGTTTACTCTATAAAGCAATTATATACTCAATTTAGCCCTAAATGAAGACATAAAAACTTTCAAATTCCAATTTTCATAGGAAATGCAAAGCTTTTCATTTTCCAAGCATACAAAGAGTTCCATCAGCTCCACACTGACTTACAGATACCTAATTCAACTCATGCTATCCATTGGCTAGTTTTGGCAGCATGAAAACTTTTGCTGTCGAACTTTATTTGAGGCAGGAAGACCCCCAAAGCAATCAGAAATCAGGCTAACCATGTGGTTATGCTCTGCAATTACAATTTATTTTAGTTACGCTCATGTTATAAGCTCTATAAAGCAACATGTTTATAATTTAAATAGCTGTTGCCTTTAATATGTTGTCACACATTTTTGCTTTGCTTTCCGTTTATTTTGAACTACAATATGAACGTAAATTCTAATTCAGTTTGCATAAACGTGCTAAAAGCCCACAAATTTGATAGCCAAACTGGACTTTTGTTATTTTGTGCTTAGCTGTAAATTAATTTGCACAGGACTTTACAGCGCAGAGGCTGTGTAAAATGGGCAAATGCGCTTATCAACTGCTCAACAGCAGCAGCAGCAGTGTGTGCGGGATGTCTGTGTGTGTGTGAGTGAGTATATCACCTGCATGTGCGCTGCTGTCGCTTTATTGTGGTTTTGGGCCCACTTTTATGCGCAGACATAAAAGCCAACATCAGCACACACATATACACACACATATACATACTTACACACACAGAGACACACTCACACATGCAGGCATTTACACACAGCTTTGTGCCATTGTCTCGCATGTGCCGCAAAGTGCTTCGAGTGCATATGCTGTACAAGCTAATGTCTCAATGGAGCTAAACGCCTTCTAACAACGCAGCGTATACGCAATATTGAAGTTGTGCACTCTAAGAGCAGGCTTACGCCGCATGGTAAGAGCTCACAAAGAACTATTCAGTGAGTGAGTGTTTGAGAGTTGGCGCATACGAAATACCCTTTCAGATGAGGAAATTGTAATATATATTATATTATATTGTAATATGTATTATTTTATGTTGATATATGTAGTTTATATTGAGATTGAAGATAAAATAGTTGCTAAATATATATAAGATTATATTTGTATATATTAATATATATATATTATATTATATTATGGTATATAATATAATATGCTGTCATTTATATTATATTATTATAAATAATTAAATAGTTCTTCATATACTATATTAAATTATTATAAATATGATATTATATTGTCATAAATTACATATATTTTTGTAACATTTTACTATCGCTACATTTTTAGAAAACAGATCAATAGGCCTTCGTAACATCTTCACATATCTTATTCAATTCTAACTTTGAAGTTGGATTTCTGCACTAAATGTCAATTGTCATCCAATTGTACAATATTAAATTTTATTTCTAGTTTTCTCTTCAATGCACTCTGCTAGGAATTGCCTTATTACAAAAGACCTTTTGCCCATAAATTTACCTTCTAACTGATTTCTTAAATGTAATCAATTGAAGCTGTGCCAAATTTCTCAAAGTTAAACAAACATAATTCTCAAAACTGAGAGATCTACAAATGTGCCTGACAATGTCTGTCCCAATGTTAAGTTAAGTTACATACCCAAACTCCCCCGCAGGCGCATAAGAGAAAAAAGCAGCCCAAAAAATGCCCAAAATTGTGACAATGGACAGCAACAGACAACAGGCAACAGGCAACAATCACCAGGCACTAGGAATCAGACAACAGGCAGCAGCAGGCCACATCGTAGCAGCTTAATTTCCTTTCGAGCAAGGCTCTGCCCCAGGCTAATGTAGTCGAGCCATTTGGTTGGGCAGGGCGTAGTGCGCATTAGGGTTTAGTCACTTTCGCTTTGTGGGTCTGCTCACATTTCAGGGAATTATCTACGAGTTCACTTAGACGCATAGCTAACCCAAGCATTTTGTTTCTCTCTTTGCAGATTCATTGATGTGCCCATCGAGTCCTGCGGACGTTCGTCGCCGCTACGCATTGCGCTGCAGGCAAATGCTCCTGAGCTGCTGCTCATTCTGCTCAGGTAAGCAAAGGGGAGATGCAGGCAGGTGCAACGCCATCTCGTTGGGTGCACACTTCAATTAGCACAAGGAAATATGCATAGTGCAGTGGCGGCATCATCATAATATATGCAACACAAAACTCTATGCGACGCTTGGCATAATCAAGTGGTACAACTGACAATGGGCGGCACCCTTGACAGGCGTAACGCCTCTTGAGCGAGATGCAAATATTAACATTAAATATGAAAGTCGCTGCCAAAGCGAATTTGCATGACAAGGCGACGCAAAGCGCGGCGTCTCCGCTGTGTCTCATGGCCAGCAGCAGCAGCAGCAGAGGCAGCCACAGTCAGAGCCAAGCAGCCTGCCACAAACTTACGAGCGTGCACTCAACAGCAGCAGCAGCAACAACTACAACAACAACAACATCAGCAACAACAATAACATTGAAATATTCATAAAATTTATATGTAAACGCTTGCAGTTTCAACTAGTTTTTAGCCCGCACAGACGTTGTCCTTGGAACTAGTTCTTCGTAGTTCTTTTTGCATGTTTTTGGTTTCTGGTTGCGGTTGGCAATTTATTGTTTTATAACTCGATATTGCCCAAGTTGTTGGCCATTTCCTAAACATTGTTGTTGCCGTGGCACGCCCCATTGCTCAGCGCAGCCCTTTGGCACGGGCGCCCAGCCAATTCTTGATGCAGCGCCAAAAAGTATGTGAATATTGATTGCCGGCCAAAAATCGAAGACGCAAGAGGCAAGAGGCAAAGATTGCAATCAAATCAGAGCCGGGCACTAGATATAACAATTTATGTCCAATTGCACGAAATGCAAATGCTCTCCAGCGAGTGCCATAAAGCGTAACCAATAAGACTTTCCATAGTGTGAATTTCTGCAATTCAGTTTCAATTCAACTATGCGGATTGATAGTTGTTATTAGGACAAGGTTATCTTTTGGCGCTGCATAAATACATTTTCAATTTCGAGCACTGAATGCAATACAAGTTATGCTAATGACGGTAATAACAATGATGATGATGATGATAATAAAAGCTGCAATGGGTTGCTTCCAATTTTACATTTAAATTAAATGTACTAGAGGAGAGTACGTTTAATAGTTAGCTTATAGAGCTTAGCATCTATCGAAGTGCATATTCCAAGGCAGAAATATTTTCATAGCATACTTTTGTGCGCAAATGGAAATTAATTTGTTTGAATTGTATTTAGAGTGTCCTTAGAGATTGATAAGTTATGAGAGATATTTGGTATACGGTTTTATGAGCCTGAATATTATAATATACAGTAAGCCGAGTAGAGAATTGAAATGTATTGGAAATTAAAAAGAGACAGACAGACCTAGCTAACAGATTGAAGAACAAAAGTCAGATTTTCTCAAGTTTGATATTTTTAACTTTTCTGTGCAATTCTCATGAATCAACGTAAATTTGCTTAGGAAAAATCTGAGAATTTGCATTGTTGGGCTTATTCGACTTCAGTATAAAAATTCGTTGGGATATCAAGTTGAATTCCTAACTAAAACTAGTACTGATTTGTCATTAAGCATCCATTGATTGAGTTCTCTTTTACTCTCCGCTTTCTCTGTCTATTTCCATCTCCATTTAATGGAAATGCTTAAGCATAGCACTTAAACATAATATAAATAGATGCTAAAGCATGGTCTTAGACTGCAGTCAGCTCTGGAGAGCTGAGAAGCTTGTTGTGGCCAGCATTGTTAAGGGGATTGTTGCTTTGTTTCCGGTTTGTGTTGATTCTCAATTCTCGATTGATTTCGCTGATGTTGCGGTCATTATTTGTGGATTTCAATTGTTTACTCTTTTCATTTGTGTGTGTTTGGCTTTTCGCTTTGTTGCATTCCCAATTGAAATTGGCCATGAAATATGCAAATTGCCGTCATTGAAATACGTTTTCCCACGCACCTGCATACATTCTCAAATATTCATGATCATAGCACTTCGGGATGATGTGTGTGTGCAAAGTAAATGTTGACAAGCACATATAATTGTTAATGCCATAAATGTGTTATTTTTACACTCAGAGAAAAGTCAAGAATTCGTATCAAAATTAAACGAGATTAAAACACTTTTAATGTGAATAAAATATATGAATTTGAATATATAATTTCTTTGACTTCACTTAAGTTCTTATTTGATTTTGTCAATTTTTACATAGAAATAGAAATTTCTAAGCTTTCCTTTTTACTTTTCGCTCAGTCTGTCTCTCTCTGTTCAAGTACTTAAATATACATTACACAGCTTATCAGAGGGAAATGCAAATATAGAAAAGTCGGAGCTACGACTGAGACATTTTGACAAACATTTTCAATTTAAAATGTGACAGAACTCTGATGGTCTTTGCCATTAAACATTTGCCATTTGCTGCCAGCTGGCAGCTGCTGCTGCTCCTCCTGCTGCTGCTGCTGCCACAGTCACTGCTGCTTCCGCATGCCACATTTGCACTTCATTTGCAATTTACCACACGCATGTGTGTGTGTGTGTGTGTGTGTGTGTGTGGATATGACAGGACGTCGACTACATGACCGCGAACCGTGTTCCGTTCATTATTTCATTAGCACATACTGTTTATCAGCGCTTCAAAGCCTTATCGTCCGTTACCTGCCGTATGCGCGCTCTAGCCCCACCCCAGTCCCGCCCCTTTTTACCCGCTTTGTGTTGTGAGTGCATTGCCTGAGCAATGTCGTCAACAAATTACAGTTAAGAACCGCAACCATTTGCGCCGGCTAACCAACTACGTGCCCCAGCACATTGCACGTCGACCGCAAACCGTGACCCATCGTGAACCCTTCTTCTTCTTCCATTTCAGATACGGCGCCGCACCACAGCCGCCCGATGGTGGCACCTCCGTGATAATTGCGCTGCTCGACAAACTCATCGAGAATGGACGCAATTACAGTTACGAGCTGGTGCTCTGTCTCCAGATACTGCTGCGCAATGTGCCCATGATTGAAATGCCTTTCAAGGTGAGTTTCAGACAAACATTTAACTGACACCCAACATTTGTGTGTTGTGCTCACTGCGAGTGTTCTGAGAAACAGTTTCGCCAAGAGATTGGTAGAGATTGCTAAATCATATATGAGGAAAGTTGCGATTCATTTTTAAAATTGTTTATAGAATTTTGTCTTCATTTTTGTATTAACTGTAATTATTGTCCCAGTTTCTTATTTCGTTCGAAAATAGTTTGTTTAATTATACTTTTGATTGTGTGAAGGTTAAGTAAATAGATGATTTTATAAAGTTTAAGAAGCAATTTTGTTTTTTAAATATATTGATTGGTTGAGTTTTTATAGTATTATACATAGTGTCTTATTTACGTATTAGGAATAGAAAAATCTTTAAGAAATCTAATAAAATTCAAAATCTATAATTAATATTATTTCACAAACAACTTTAAAGTCATTTACTAGCCCTAAGAGCCAAACCATGTCCCTTGCCAAAACTCAAACTATTTTTGGGAACTTGAGTTTATCTGTTCGTTCGCTCTGACAGATGAAATGTGTTCAGATGCGGGCAGTCGCAACTCTTTGTGTTTATCGGGCAATTGTGCTGCTGCCTCTTACGCTGCTTGCTCACTTTTAACTTTGATTCTCTTCTCTCTCCTCTCTTTGCAGCCCATGGTGTATGGGACGCGTCGTGAAATGTTCTTCGAACGCTATGGACGACTTCTAATGGACAAAATCGTTGGCAAGGAACAGGTCTACGGTGTGCCGACACTGCGACATTTGTGCCGGTAATTATCAACTGAGAGCTGAAAGCGAACTTTGTTTGTGCCGCATAGGGGCTGGTGTCTGCCGTGTCCACTTGTCTTTGAAGTCCTCTCCGGCTGAAAGGATGGCTGATGGGTCCGGCAGCTCTGACAGGCGAGGCGCACGGCTGCTGACGTTTGGCAGCCGAGTTCAACTTTGTTTTTTATTCAATTACTTTGGCTGAGATTGCTGCTGTTGCTGCTGCTGCTGGTGGCGCTCGACTCACACAGCTCGACGATAAGCCCGGAAAATTTAATAAGTACAAAAGTCGAAGCAGCAACAGCGGCAGCGGCCCGTCTGATTGACAGACAGTTTGACAAAGCATTTTGTTGACGCTCTTCTGTTGCGCCTGCCAACTGGCCTTAGATTTGGCGGCTCTTTGTTTTACTTGGGGCTCTGTGCCGCTTTAATGACACGGCTTAGGGGATATTCGCTTTCCTTGCCCATTGTCTATTATGTCAATCTCGGGGCCTTAGCGCCGTTTCGGGCCAAGTTGCGTTTCAGCCAACAGCTGTTGGCCAAATTTAATTGAATTTCGTACAAATTTGATTAGCAGCCAGCACTTTAATCGATAAGCTGTCAAGCTATTTACTAATTTGATAAGTTGCCTACAAAGAAGTTTGCTGTGGCTTTTCCACTTTGCTTTCCTCGGCTTTCCCTGCAGCTGCTGGCCATGGAGCGCACGCATTGACCCCAACTTTTTCTATTTGCCTCGCATGTTTGCCGTTTGCCAACTCACGTGTCACATAAAAATCGCAATGGCTTTGCCTCACCCACCTACGCTGCATGTACTTGTGTGTGCTTAAATACCCTGTAAGGTGAGAGTGGTTGGAGAGGGGTGTTTAGTGTAGTGTGAAGAACTAAATGATATAGGTGGCATTTAGGCTTGCATATTTATAGTACTTATTGAAAAAGGAATATATTAGTTTTATTTATATTAATAAATAATGCATAATTAATTCTAGTCCACATTACAGGGTATCTGCTAATGCATATATTTCTTGTAAGTTTTCCAATCTGTTTGCATTTTTCTTCAGCTATTTACCAGTTTATTTTTCTTTGGCCAATGTTTGTGCTGGGAAACTGCGCTCCAGCAACTGGACATGCATATATGGCTGGTGAATATATGTGTCGAGTCTACATATATGTATATATGTATGTGCTTTACATACATATTATATTCAGCAATCAATATATATGCAGGCATTTCATTTCATTCCATTGCGCGCAGTTGTGACCGCATTCGTGGAACAGATTTCAATTTCAATGGCTGCGGCTGTCGCTTGGCATGCGATTTATGCATTTTTCTGCGACAGCTTTCTTTCTTTGACAGCCAACTGTTTGAGTTCAATTAAGGCCTTATTAATGTGACGTATGGCCCACAAAACTCATTCTCATTCCCAGTCCACGACGCGTTCATCATCGTTTAGCTGCAGTTGCTTTGGGGACGCGCTTTATTGGTTAGTGGCCACCCATAAAGTGGCCGGAACAAAAGAGGCCCATAATTTACAGCTCTCAATAATGTTGACAACGCAAATTAACGGCTACATAAAAAGTTGCTCCCAGCTGACTCTGGCGGACAGCTTAAGCGAGAGATTAGCATATTCAAAGGCTGGCTGGCTGTCGCGTCGCCTCGTTTTATGATGCCAATTTTGTTGTTGTTCAAGTTTTTTTGCATTTCGCACAGAGCATTTCGCAATTGCCGCAGAAAAGCCCACTCACACACACACACGCACGCACACACACTCGCACACAGGCGCACTCAAGCAAGGTTCAGCAAGTTTCCTTTGGCTGACTCAAAAGCAGCTTTCAGTATGCCTCAAAAAAGACGCTTGATTGCGCGCGAATCAAGTGGGGAAAGTGGAAAAATCTACACACCATTTCCGGCACTTGAACTTCTCTTGCTCGCTTGCTTTCCATATACCCTGTGTACAGAGCAAAACTGTTTGCTTTTGACTATGGAACTAGGCAAAAATCAAGTCAAACAAGGCTTTTAGCTGTGGTTTAGCTCTTAAGTGAATAGAATTTATGGAAGATATAGATTACAAAATAGCTACAAATATTAGCTTATATTGCAGATAATACGTGATAGCAAAATATGATAAGCTATATGATGATTACGAAAGATATTCAGTTTTATATAATAAAATATTCAGTATATCAGTAAATATCGAATAATCAATTATATCTATATAGATCGATCCCAATATCACAAAAAAATTTGAGAAAAATTCTAGAATTTCAAAAATTATTTAAAAATCTTTTATATATTTTCAACATACTTTTCAAAGTCAAAAAATATCAAAACAAGTTATCAAAAAAAAAATTCTTAGTCAATAATTTTGCAAAGGGCATCTGTTAGTCATGCTAGACTTCTTTCATTCCTTTTTGTTATTCTTTTTCTCGAATGCCACAAAAAAAGGGAAGAGAAACGCAACTTTGTGCGAAAGTAAAGTTTATAGAAATTTTCTTACAACAAAAGTTTTAAGCACATGAACTTTGCTGAGCTCCGCTCGATGCCTTTTTTTTTGGCTTGTTTCTTGTACGATTTTGTAGCTCTTTCTACTTTATTTTTTCGTTATAGGAGCTTATTATGTGAAACTTAAATTAATTTATGAAATAGCTGGTAGAGATTGACAGGCATGCGAAATGCCAAAGGAAAAAGTTGCTGAAAGCAGCTAGCTTAACGGCCAATTCCGTGAATACACTCAGCACAGATAGTTTGCTAAGTGCAAGTCAAAGTCAAATATTTGATATATGTATAACGAAAATTTCTTTACTCTGTTGCTTAGCTGCCGCATTCGGGATGTGCTGCGCGAGCATAATCAGCTGCCAAATGGCATCGACACGCTGCGCCTGCCCAAACGCCTGCAGCGCTACATTGATCTCACCGAGGAGCTGGACGGAACGCAGCTGCTGCCGCCGGAGAAGCCAGCGCCAGGGCCAGCGTCAGTGCAGCGGCTGACAAATGCCATGCAACGGCTGGAGACCATCAGCAGCGGCACGGAGAGCGAGGACGAGAGCGAGAACCATGTGCAGCTGCTGGAGGCAGTCACCGATGCCGAGAAGGCAGCTGTCAGCGCCTTTGTGGCCACCGGCAAAGGCGTCAACAGCGACGAGGCCAAACAGGCAGCCGTTGCGGCCTACGCTGCGGTCCATGATGTGGGCCAACTGCCCTCCCACCCGCCGCTTAGCTAATTATATAGAAACTTCTTTCATTGGCACTCACCGATAGGTGTCCTCGCTGATGTTGATGCGGCCGGGCACGCCGGTTGTCTCGGTGCGACTCGTCAGGTTGACCGTGTTGCCAAAGAGGCAATACCTGGGCACACGGTTGCCGATGACGCCGGTGACCACCTCGCCCGAGTGGATGCCGATCGTGATTTGCTGTGAATGGACAAACATACACATATTTAAGACAAAAACCGTTTACAGACGAGCTCCTTAAGTTTCTAATTTATTAACTGAATAAAATGTTGCCTAACACCCAGCTAAAGTATGTGCCACGCGCAGATTACCAAGTCCAACACTTCATTGTGCTAATAAACTTTCAGAGAGAGCGGGATAGAGAGAGAGAGGGAGAGAGAGTGGCAAAAGAAGGCCAACAAAAATGACTCAAGTTCTGCACGAAAATGTGCCAAGTTGCAAGTTCTTAGCCAAACCGGGGAGAAGTTGCCACAATTACTTTGAAAAAGTTGCAGTTGCCACTGCCACTGCCAGTGCCAGTGCCACATCCTCTGCTGCGGCTGCTGCTGCTGCGGTTGCTCCTTCTGCTTCTGTGGTGGCCAAAACTTTTCTTTAATTAAATTTAAAACGAAATGAGCTGCGGCTGCGGCTGCGGCCAAAATACCAAAAACCCAAAAGCAAAAGGCGACAATCCCCAGCAGGTGACGTCGCCCCAAAGCTGGTCAGGAATGTGTGGCCAGGTGAATAGATGCCTGGCCAGCTGCTGGCATGTGTGTAATTGTTTGTGTACTTTATGAAAAGCCAACGCAGAGAGAATCTACAATTATATACAGTTGAAGGTCTTGACTGACATTGTGTAGTCGGAAATGAAGTTGCGGGAATTTCAATATATATAAGATATATATTTTCATAGGTAAGTCATATATACCTTGTGAAATTATTATATATGCATAGAATATATAATAGAAGAAATATATTCAAATCATATGAAATACGCTCTGTCTTAAGCAAATTGTATGCAGTGCGCTTCATCAGAATATTTATTATTTATTTTTATAAGAAATAAGAGCGAAAAAACCTTCAAAAATCAATCTGTGATGGTTGCTGTTCCTGAACATAATCTATAGCAATATTTACCTTCAATATATTCATATTATATGCTATACGCCTATCATCTAAATTATTAGTATATCCATTACAGCATTAAAAGTCAATCGACTCTTTTGTGTAGCTGTTAGCATTGCAGGGTATATAAAAATAGAGTACGTTGCAGTAATTACGTGTCTTAGTTTTGCCAATTGAACGCGTCGATGTCGCACAAAAGTGGATTGTGTGAGAACTGTCAAAAACTTTGCTCCATTCATTTGGACAGCATTGAAAAGTGTGTCCAAAGCTTTTATGCTTGTACTATTTGTAGCATGATTCGTACAGAAATTGCGGTAACCTGAATCAAATCAATGTCTGGTCGACCATGTGGCGTACAAATGTAATTTTGATATGATGCTTTTGTATTAGAGTGAAGCAGTTCTGAGTGTGGTGGAAAATACAAGAAATATAGTAAGTTGCTATTCAATAAGAGCTCAAAATGTATGGTTCGTATATTTTCAGTATGTGTGTGAATCGTAAGAGTGAATTACTCAGAAAGTTGAGTTAATATAGGTGGTAATGGGGTTTGTACTCATTGGAAGTGTGGAACTGGTAAGACTATGAAGTAAGTCTCTGTATGTTTGTAAATTCTGATATATCAGGTGTGCACAAAGGTATCAATTGCCTTAAAATTTGATTTCAGTAAATTATGTATTCATTTTATAATTCAATTAATTATTTACTTCATTGACCTGTTTCTGAAACTACAGATAATGAAACTTGATAATTAAAAATGATTTTAAAAATGTTTTTTTATTTTTCATCTATTGAAAGCACTGATACATCAAACTTTTATGAGGCACACATTCAAATATATTTTATTTATTTATAAATGTTAATTAGTTTTAAATAATAATATGGTATTAGGATATAATATTTCCACACACAATACTATATAAGAACCCAGCATCCTGCATCAATATAAGCCAAAACTTCTATCAACTTCCTTTAGCAAACTAATAAACTCTGTTGCTGCATATTTCATACAGGGTATTAACAAAGGAACTGCAAGCGAAAGTTTATTTGAACAGTTGTAGCAATATTTATTGATTGCAAGCAGCTGGCAGACCGAGCCAAAAGAATAGAAAGCTTTTTGCTGGGAAAACAGAATTGCATAATTGGCTACATGAGAGGAGAGGCAGAGGTGGTGGGCGGGGCAACCTAGCTGGAGGGTATGCTGTTACATCTTTATTGTTTTCGCATAGTTTTTTTTCTGTTGTTGTGCAGATAATGAAGCGCGAAATAGCCACACAGCAGCAGCGGAGCCGAATCCTGTTGGGATTTGTTAATTGCATTTTGAGCTATCTATCAATTTGGCTCGTTGCCTGTCGAAAGGCAAACGAGCTTTGTCTTTTTGGATTTGATTTGGTTTTTTTTAGTTCACTTTTCGTTTTTTTGACGTTCGAAGTTGAGCCGGCGTGAACCTGGCTACGTGCATCCGGCTGCATTACCAAAAGCAATCACTCAAAATATGAGCAATGGTGGCAACCGCAGCAGTTCACAGTAGTCGGCTGGCATGCAATACGAGCGCAAGACGGATGGCCCGATGGCTTAAGACACCGCACTCGGGCCCGGCAGCGGGACGACTGCGAAGAGACTGTGAAGAGACTGTGCAATGAAAATTCTAGCAAAAACAACTTTGACAATAAAGCCGGGCGACATGAGCTGAGCATTCGAGGACGACTTCCTGCTACACGCCTTGCCGCACATGCTGCAAGTGACTGCAACAAGCCACAAGCATTGTCCACACGTACAACAATGCTGACATCGGCGCCGACGTCGCTGGGCTGCTGTAATTGTGAAGGATGCCATCAAGTCGACATCCCCTTGTCCTCACACACACACATACATATATATATATATATTTATATATATATAGCTATGTGCATGTCTCTCGTATATTTTAAGCTCAAGCATTCAAAGTGTTTAAGCCCACAAGAGAGAACAGAAAGAGATCTTAGAGAAACAAATGTGCTCTGCTGGAAGTGGAAGAATAGATACCCTAATCTTGTGTATATGTACATGAATATGGGCTATAGGCAGAAGAAACTTAGATGATTCCCATCGGTAACTCTACATCAAGCGCCATAGATTCAGCTCTTATCATCTCTAATATATGTATTCAAACTAGAGCCTAGGATCGAGGTGTCATCCACTTGTTATGTTTGATGGTGACAAATTTACATACCCTTTCGCAAAGTCTTTTCAAATTGCAGCCGGCCGCAGCTCGACGCAGCTGACGGTCAAGTGGCACGGGCTGCCAAGGTCTTGGGGAAGAGATGGCCACCGTTGCGTTGTCAACCCAAGCACGTCACACAACTTGATGCTTGTGCTTTGACACGGTGTCATCAATTTGGAATTAATTTCAGCAATTTACACAATTTGCTACAACTTTTTGCCAGCACAACTTTAGCAGCATATCTAACTAGTTTTATGCTATTAAATATATATATATGAAGAGGGTATTAAATTTGTTGGCAAATTCAAGTTACAGACTGAAGTGCAATAGATATAGTGCAGAATATATGTATATGGGTGATATATATAAGTGTATGATCATCATAGCAAGCTGTAATTATATAGGAACAAGCAATTTGATGCAACCTAAGGATTTTTGTTGTTTGTTGTTATATAAACTAAACAAAATTAAAATAAGAGTTATGTTTTTAGTCGTAGGGAAGTAAAGATCACATATTTGTATTTTCCATAGGTAACACTTGATTTTCACAAAATTCTCTCTTTTATAATATTTTCGAAGCCATGCACGATATTAATAGTGATAGTGAATCAACCAAAGAAAATTCTATACTCAGTCGGTAACTATATTTAAACTTTTGAAAATTTTGACTATGAAAAGGCAGAGAACTCATACAGATATTTTTTTTATATATTATACTTGAATTTGTTGCAGTTTTTTTTGCATTAAAATGTTTTCTTATTGCATTTTTATTCGAAACTGCATATCCTAAAACTTAACTTATTATTTTAGAAAAGGCAATAAAGTCTGAACTCCGAAAGTTCTGAACAAAAATGTATATTTTATTTAATGTGAAAAAATCAAATAAAAAACACTTTATGCTTTACTCTTATAAGAATTTTCCTACAGTCTAAAGTCTAGTATATGCAAAATTTAAAGTGTTTCCAGCCGTGCCAATTTTTGCTGCTTGTCAAATCGCTTTTCAGTCTCTTGTGGCAGATAGTAAATGGCATCTGCCCGCGCAACGCCTCGTATTCGTTTTCTTTTTCGTTTTTTTTATTAATATTTTACGTGCTGCTTGTCACGGCAATTTGCGAGTTGTAGTCCTCCGGTGCCTGTGCCCCATTGATATTTATGCAACATTGAGCCGCTGCTTAAATGCATTCAGCAACAAATTGCGCGCAGCTTGTTCAACTCGCTGCCTGCTGCACGAATTGGGGGTAACTTTCGAATGCTTTCAGTGCGCACAATTAGCAGGCAGCCAAACGACCGTGCGCCAACTGCCAACAGGCACTGTCTCTGTCGCTGTTTCTATCTCTGTCTCTGTCTATGCCTCTGTCTCTGTCCCTGCCACGGCTCGTTCTGCCACTTGAAAAGTTGTACATTAGTTGTGCATACAATTTGCAGCATTCATTTAATATTGTCGCGCCTCAAGTGTGCAACAGACAGCCGCTCGTAACTTGCAACAGCGTTGCAAATAACACGAATTTGTGCAGCACTGGCGCCAAACTTGTTCGTAACTAAAGGTTTATTAATGGAGCTCAACTGCAAGTAATTCAAATCTGATTTCAAATATCAAATTACATTAACTGAGTTATTTGTTACAGAAAGCTGATCAGATAACTTAAAATTAGATAGATTTCTGTGTGAGTTTTGTATAATTTTATTTGAAAAGTTAGGAAAATCATATGACTAGCTTTCAGCATTCGCTAAGTCAGGCAACAAGTCTAAAGGCCTGTCTCCTTTGACAGCTGACACATGGGTATATTCAATCATCTAACATTTATACTTAAATACTTCCTTAACTCAACTTTCAGCTAACTTACCACTGGATTTGAGCCCATTTTGACATTCTTGGCCATGTCCATCATGTCGAGCGCAACGCGCGCCATGCACTTGGCATGATCCTCGCAGTGATCCGGTAGGCCCGAGACGGCCATGTATTTGTCGCCCACAGTTTCCACCTGGAGAGTACATAATATACACAGGTGTGTGTGAGAGGTGAGCAAATAGATATTCAAACGGCTGCCAGGCAAATTGACAGCTGACCCAAAAGCGAGCCAGCAAATTGCTTGACCTGGTTAAATTTTGCAAATACGCCGTGGCCGAGCACAAAATTGTAATTAAGTGTCAGGCTGATGGCAACGTTTTGACAGCCATTAAAGACGCATTGAAGCGAGTGCATTCAATGGATATTCATCAAAAATACATCTATATATATATTATAGATGTAGATATAAATATATATTTAATGGCACTCACCTTGTAGACGTTCAGGTTGCGCTTGGAGTCGGTCAGCGCGTCGAAGACTGTGTAGAGCTCGTTAAGCATTTTCACAATTTTCATGGCGCCCTCGGGATCCGTGTTGGCCGCACAGTATTGCCCAAAGCCCACAATGCCGGAGAACATCAACGTTACGGAGTCGTAGCTGTCAAAAAATATATATATATTTATTTTGTATATATGTATATAAGCATTAAATAAATTGCGCAAATAGCGAATTGTTTGCGGCCATTGACAGCTCTGGGTCGAGGCTTAGTGCTGGCTGCGTGTCGTGCTGAGGCCTGTAAGATTGCTTATCTTTATATTTGGGGCAATGAATGCGTGTTGAGTTGACTCGTGACACGAGGTTGGGTATTCAAATCGAAGATTAATATGAACTTTTATAATTATATTTGATGAAACATTGAGTTTAACTCATTGAATAGGAAATAAGATTACTTATCCATATATTTATGGATTTGCTAAGGTATCGTGCTAGCTCGTGACACGACATTGTTTATATTAATCAAATAGTAATATGAACCTTTTGAATTTTATTTGATTAAATATTGAATATACCTCAATGAATACGAACTAATACCACTAATCCATCTATTTATGGCTATGGTTAGGTGTCGTGTTGACTCGTGACACGAGTTTGTTTATATTAATTGAAAACTAATAAGATTCAGCTGAATTATATTTGATTAAACATTGAGTTTACTTCATTATATAGGAACTAATACCACTAATCCATATATTTATGGCTATTCTTAGGTATCGTGATAAATAGAGGATTAACATGCTTCATGTTCATTATATTAGATTAAACATTGACTTTAGCTGACAGAACTCGACCTAACACGACTTATCTATATATTATTTATTGTTTTGTTTATGTGTTGTCTAGAATTGTGTCAAGTTTTATATCAATAATTATTTATTAACTCATTTGAATGCATGTTAGCATATATCAATTACTAACACGCACTTGTCAATGATGACTTATTACAACAAGCTTGACGACGAGGCAGCTCAAGCCTATAACTTTTATAGCCTTCGCATAGCACTTTCAATAAATATAGGTGTTTTCTGACTAGCTTATAAATTTCATACTCTGTTCCTCATAAAAGCTTTTATATCATGCGGCACGACACGAGCCCAGTCTGAATTGGTAATCGCTGGGTTGGGGTTTGTTTTTGTGACTTACCGTTTGGGCGGCACTGGACGCTGATGTCGTAACTCATTTGCCACCGACTTGGGCAGCACCGAGTAGAGCAGCCTGGCGTCGAGCATCAGGGCATTAGACAGACAGCAGCAGGAGCAGCGGGGCAGAAATACCAACGGCAACAAATGACAAACAAATGGAAAGAAAATGTTCGAGTAATTTTAATTTCGCGCCTGAAAGCATGCAACGATTTCTGTATGTTGTTTTTGCTGCTCGCTCTTCATACACTAATGTGTTTCTATTTGTGTTACGCTTTGGCATCGTTTTCCTCTTACCTGTCCGTCTTCTGCTTCTCGCTCTCCAGATCGCGAAACGTCTGCTGTAGCTTATCCGTCAGCATTTCCAGGTTCTTGGTCAGCTTGTACTCCGCCTCGAATTTCTCGGAAAGCAGCACCAAATCTCTGGCCGCATCGTGCAGCGGCACATCCGAAATGTAGAGTCCCTTCCTATAATAAATGATGTTATTGTTGTTGTTGCTGTTGTTGTTGTGCAGGTGAGTGGAATTGGCAAAAAAATGACGCGCATTTTATATAACTTAAGTCTATTTGGATTTAACTTGGCTTCAGCTGGAATGCCGGCAAATAAAATAAAAAATGTTTGAGTTTGAGTGGGGGGAGAAAGAGAGAGCGCGCGCGTGTATTTGTGTGTGTGGGTGGGTGGGTGACGGGGCTTATATTCAGGTGGCAATACATATTTGCTGTCACCAATAAATTTAAGCAACATATTTGCCATTTCTTTCAATTTCAAGGCGCAAATAATAAACAACAGGCCCTAAAGTGTCAGCAGCTGCTCTATAAATCTACATTTAAATAAACAAATGTAAATTTTTATGCTTTAGGTAATTTTAATTCAGAGCAGATAGCGCAAGATCCGGCACGAGATTATCTGGTACAATGTCTGTATTCATTTGGGATTATGCTTATTTCAGTGAAATCGCTTATAGAAAAGCCATATTATGTAACAATGGAAGAGCGAAGCAAACATTTATGAGTTGGCCTATGGAGCGAAAGACATTGAAAATGAAAAGGAGAGAGAGAGATGGGGAGAGAGAGAAAGAGCTAGCTGCTTTGACAAGGGAGTAGGTCATGGAATTGTTGCTGTCATAATCAGTGATTACAATACGAAATTCTGTGCATTCAATTGGAAAATTTGTGTACGCAGGAATAGTAAGTTATGAAACGACTGGAATTACTTTTTGTACTGGTTCTTAGAGTAAATGAATGAATGAATGAACGAATGAATGAACGTAAATAATTTGTTACGTGATTGCAGAAGTCCTTAGACTTCCGATAGGCCCACTAAAAACGAGGCAAATCAGGAAGTACTATTGTATTGTATATCCGGGCTAGTAGAAATGCTATTAGTTAAGGCCCTAGAGATTTGATTTGACTTGAAATTTATACTTCCATTGATAATGGAAGACTAAAACAATATAGTGGGCATATCAACGCTTATTAAGGGGCTTGGAAAAGGTGGATAACATTCTTTCTTCTTCTTCCAACATTCTAACCTCATATTTTTCATTTTATTAAAAAAAACTAATAACTTTCCAAATTAAATTTTTTATTTGAAAACTATACTCACTTGGTTAGATCATCCAAATTCATGACGCTCGGATAACACTGGAACAGTATGCGATCCGTTTCGGGTATATACATCATTTGTCCCTGGAAGATGGGCAAGGGAGAGGAACAAAGAGAGAAGCTCAGTAAAAAGTAAAAAGTAAACCAAAAACAAAACAATTATCGTAAAACTGAGTTTAATGCAACGTTTTGTGGCGGGAAGCATTAAACTTAATGCAAAACAATTTCAGTTTCAATTCGAATGACGGCGACGGCGGCGGCTGTGCTTAAGCGGCCATTTTGCTTATTCATTATGTGTTATATTTGTGTGTGTGTGTGACCGCATATTGAAATGTGGTTGATTGCTGACTAAGGAGAAAGAGAAACAGAGAAACAGAGAACGAGAGCAAAGCAGTTTGCTTTGGCAAATCAAAGCAGAGCTTACCTTTAGTCTCAGAAAGCGCTGCTCGAGCCGGCTGCTCATGGCGCCCTGCCTCGTCTGAAGCACATAGATGGTGTTTATGTGCGATAGAATGTTCTCGAACGTTAGCTGCAGGTGCGGTCTAATGGCCTCCACCACCTCTATTAGCGAGCAGTTCTCCTCGGCCACTCTGCGGCGTAGAAGGTAGAAGATAGAAGGTCGGTCATAATGGCTAATCGCCAACATGACAAAGACCGGCCAGTTCTGGGCCTGGCCAGCGTCCATTAGGCCTTAACTCACCTGGGTATAACGCGGGATACGGCCTTGCCGGCCTGCACGATTTTCATTTGTCTATCGAACATCAGGTGGAAGGGGAATACCTTGCAGAACGTCGCCGGCGATATGAGGGGCGCTGTTGGCCAAAAGGGTTTTGGCCGATTAGCCTGGCAATTAGCCAAATTAATAGAAAACGCTTTGCGCCTTACCTTCGCACAGAAACTCCATGTCATCAATGGCCGCCTGTTCGTCCTTCTTGGCATCCACCTGCGACTTGGCCGCCACATTGATCTCACGTATCAGAAACTGTACGTGGTCATAGCGCTCGATGTCGTCGCTCTTGTTCTTCAGCAGGCGCAGGCACTTCTGGTCCTTGTCGCCGTCGCAATCGAAGCTATCCTGCACGAGTGGGCCACATGTCGCTCCGCCTGTGGCCTTCGATGTGGCCGGCAATTGCTCGCCAGCTGTGGATTGTGCATTGGTTGAGGCCATTACAATTGAAGATTAATAGTAAAGGCAAAGAAGAAGCAGGCAATATATGTGTATAGGCTAGAGATGGCCACGAATTGGCGTGACACTAAAGTGCGTGAGTTAGATCATTTTCTGACTTAAACACACCTATAAGTAATAACGGCTAAAACTGATGGCTGAATATCTAATTTAAAATATGTAATATCCTTATATTTAACGAAAACTTACGAGACCATCTCTAGACACCAGTATCGTTATCCCTAGTGCTAATGCCAATCGACTTCGGTTAGGCAGAGTGAGAAAGAGAGAGAGAGAGAGAGAGAGAGCCAAGCTGCCTTGTCAAACGAGAAGCAGACAAGATGTGTGTCTAGAGCTGAGAGAATCTATAATATTATCCTCAGTCATGTCAAAAACTTATTAGACTGTCTCAAATCTGTTACATTCTTAGTTCCAATACCCAATCGACTTAAGCTGAGACCAGGCCAGCGGTTGGCTTGTCAGCAGGTAATCTATACATATACCTCAGTATGAGTAAATGTTGTCGTGACACGAATGTGAGTGAACTAAATTGCTTCGGTAAGTAATTATAGTTAAAATCTTAATCTCTTAAGAAACTCTAAAATTAAATCGATAATATTATTGTCAGCCATGTCGAGGACTTACAAGTCCATCTCTAGTCTGTCGCATTCCTAATCCCAATACCCAACAAGTATCTAGAGATGAGTAAGTATTGTCGTGACATGTATGTTTTAGCAAGTAATAGGAAATAAAATCTAAACTAAGAAATCTCATATTAAATCGATTATATTGTGGTCAGCTCCTTCAACCACTCACGAGACCATCTCTAGTCCGCACACCAAGTGCCCCATCCACGTCAGTTAGTCAGAGTCGCCCTGCGGCTGACTTAGCTTTAAAAAGTTTTACTTTCTGCTGACTGTGGCCAAAGTGTAATTTACAGACAACATCCAATAGCTATTAATCGTGGCATATTGAACGCGCTAGTCCATTATACCCGCCGCTAATAGTGTACGTAATGAGCCCAGAGCAATTTGTTCCTCTGAATGGTTGTTCTTCGCTTACCCGGCTCAATGGCGATTTGCTGAGCATCGTTGTTGTTGTTGATGTTGTTGGTGCCGCCGTTGCTGGCGTTGTTGTTGTTGGCATTGTGATTGTTATTGTGCTCTGCTGACAGTTGGACGGGCGCAGCACCAGCAGCAGCAGCAGCAGCATCTGCTGCCGCCTCATCGGATCCGCCAGCTGTCGTCTCAGTGTCCAATTGTTGCTGCTCGCGTGCCAGGGCGCGCTCCTTCTCGGCCTCGTCGATGGGCTCGCCCTTGCGCTTCACAATGTCAATTTCCACCTCGACGCCGTGCAGCTTCGATGCGACGGCCTGTAAGAGATATAATGCGGCAGGTTAACTTCGTGAGCGCAGGTGTCAGGTGGCCAGGTGGCCAGGTGGGCAGGTGACCAGCGAGCCGCTTACCTTGACTATGCCGATGACAATGTGCTCGAGGCCAGGCCGTTCCGAGTAATAATGCAGCAGCAGCTCACCGTCCTGTTCCGTGCAGCGAAACGAGGGCGCTCTCATGCCCGGATACAGGGTGCCCAAATGGTCGTGCAGTGCATCCAGATTCTATATGCAGGCCATAAAATTGTTGTTGTTGTTGTTGTGGTAGTTGTTGTTTTTACAAATGTTTTCCCATGAAAATGCAGCAAAAATTCAATTTCATTTTTCATTATGACTAAGGAATGGGGCTCAGATGGATGACGAGAACGCCCGATGATGAGGGCCGTTGATGGTGCGGTGAAAAGTGTGGAAAATTGAAAATAAATCGAATGTGAGTGCAACAAAAGGCCAGGCCACACCCCAATCAAGCTGCAGGAGTCTCAGTGCGTGTGTGTGAGTATGAGTGTCTCTTTCTCTCACTCTCTCTCTCTCTCTCTCTCTCTCTCACTCTTTCTGTGTGCAGTGAAGCAAAATAATGCTTATCAATGCGACTGAAAGCGAGCAGCAACTGGATGGCAACATGAAAAATGACTTGCATCGAAATTGGCAGGAGGTGCGGCTTGGCAGGAGGCAGGTGAGCGAGCATTGGCTCTTGAATGAGATGCTGTGTGCGATGCATGTGAAATGAGCGTTAAATGCGAAATGTGTTTTAATTAAACATAGGCAGGTCAATCGCACATAGGCCAAGCCTTGGCCATAGCGAACGTTTTTGTGTAGTTTATTTGAATTATTCAGAGTGTTTACTTATAGATAAGAGAGATTCTTTAATAACACCTAATACATTTTGTTATTTGCGTTCCTTATGGCCAAGCTTGCCTGTACTTGTTAGCATATTTTACCTGCAGAAAGTCGCGTGGTGTGGCGCCCAGCACTTGAAGTATCTTATCATAGCCCGAATCCTGACAGAACTCAAAGAATGTTTTGCCAAAGAGCTCCAAGATGTCGTCGGCAGGTATTTCTATATAAAACATATATGAATATATATAAATATATGTATATGTATGCACATATATCTGTGTCTTGGTTGTGCCCTGTTTTATGTGACACCAACTACAGTAATAACCAGTTAAGTGCTACTCGTCAGCTACTTACTGAGTATCTCAACAGCTGCTCCAATTAGATTGTATGTTATTTCGTCATCGTAAATTTGACGCACCAGAAACTGTCCCTCCATGCTGACCATGGCCTTTTTTCTGCACGTTGTTGTTGTTGTTGTTGGCCATCAAAATGCCGGATCGGAGTAGGGAGCAGCAGCAGCAGCAGCCGAAATATGAAGAGCGCCAGCAACAGGAGCAGCATCAAGTAGAAAAAACAAGAGAAGCAGAAAATACATACATTAATTTTAATTAAATTGCCTTAGTGTGTGTGTGTGCGTAGGAGTGTGCTTGTTTATGTGTATTTTAGCCGGGAGCAGCCATAAAGCTAACTGACGCGCATATGGCACTGGCTTTTATAACCGCCACGGAAGCCGGATCCACAGTCTTAGCGAGCATTCGGCATGCTGCAAATGGTTTTCGGTTTTCGTTTCATTTTAGCCGCCTGCCAAATGGATCAAAATCATATTGTTGATGCCAGCAACAACAAAAAAAAGTTAATTAAATATACATGCGTATATGTATATGTACGTATATGAATATGTATGTTTGTATATGTATATAGACTGCCAAGCTATGGGTTTAAGCCGATCCCATGCGTATTCCTTGCATTTAAGGTTTTTTTTTTTTAAATATATATATAATTTAGATATTGTATATTATTTATCCTTAAGCTGATCTGATGATTCTTTGAATTTACGGATTATTGTAAATATATCTATTTTATATATATTGTTTATTATATATGTACATATATATAATTCACAATATTCTAAAGCAACTATAAGGACTACAGCAAATTCAACAGTTTGCATCATCATTATTATACTATAAGTATAATAATACAATTTCCATTTGTAAACATCTTAAATACTTATAGCAATTTCATCAGTTTGCATCTTTGGTTCTTTGCAAATAAATATTCTGTATATTATACAATATTATATATTTATTCCATCTTATTCTTAAGCAACTTAAAGACTGCAAAAGCTTCATCAGTTTCACTTAAATAATTCTCTTTAAATTCCTTTTTATATTCATTTTTCATTATTCATTATTCATTATTTAATCTTTCATTTCCAACATCATTAAATCAAAGAAATATGAGCAATTTCTTAAGACTCCAATAATAATATTATTACAGATTTTGTGGAAGTCAACTTGCTGCTTAACTTTGGCAAAACTTCAAGTGTATTTAAAGAAGCTTTGGCAAATGTTAATTCCCGGACAAAACTTGAGACGTTTTTGCATTGAATAACAATGCGAGAAAGCAGCAAAAACCGAATGGAATTCCCCGCTACCTATGTTCGTTGTTGTTGTTGTTTTAGTTGTTGTTTTTGCTGTTGTGAACATTGTGCGAATCGAGTTTATTATTTAATAGAACTTGTGCCAAGCTGTTGCCAAAACAAATTGAATACAACGTTCCAGCCACAGCCAGTGGGAAAAAAATATAAAAAATGAAGAAAGAATTTAGGGGAGTGCAAGCGACTGCGGAATACCCTGTACGTTAAAGACTGCGAGTAAGGAGGTAAGACAGGAATATAGAAAGAGATAGAGAAAGAGATGAAGACTTGAACTTAGAAATAACTTAAAGAAGTCTATACTGTAGAAGTCTTTAGTTCTATAAATAGTACTTGTAGTTTGGTTTCAGTTCACATGAACTGAGCAACTCCTTCTGAGCCCGCCGAACAAGTCAACAGAAAAGAGCACACGCTGCAGAAAAGTAACAGAAATCACATAGACAAAAAAAAAAGTCATAGAAAAGTCGATGTTATACGTGCGAAAGTTTTTCCATTTTCTCGCAGAGCGTCGTCTGTCTTTCTGTCTATCTGACTGTACCTGGCCTAACTTTTGATATTCCCGCAGCAGCAGCGTTAAACAGCTGCTGACTGTTGGGGACTGGAGCAGGTTGGCTTGACAATGGGGGCGGGCAATCCATTTGTTGCGCATTGCATCGCATTGCATTGCAGGCGAATTGCGGTTGCAGCCAAAGCAGCTGTCAAATTGCAACTGGCAAATGATATCAGCAGCTGTTTGGCGCGACACGCAAATAAAATGCGCTCGAGAATGTTTTCACACTTGATGCGATTTAGTTGACTGCGGTGCGGCAGCTCGAGCTCTTCAGTTGGCGAATCTGTGCGTAAGTGATAAAAATTGATTTCTAATTTCCTGTGAACACAAAAAGCGAACATCAAAGTGGGCGCCGCAGCTGTTGCGGTTCCTCTTGAAATTCCCAGGGATTTCCGCATTAAATGGAAATTGATTTTTCGGTTGCAATTTATGATGCTGCCATGATATATAGTACATCTCTTCCTCTTAGTGTCTGTGCGTGTGTATGTGTGTGTGAAGAAATTTTAAATTAAAATTAGATTTATGCAGAGTCTTGGCAGTCTGAGCACGAATTCAAATTGTACGGGAAAACTGGCAAACTCTTAACTTCGGTTAGACAAATTCAATTTGGCTAAAGTTAAAGTTTGAAAATGATCAAATGCTTGACTTCAGCAGCAGCTCAAAGTAGCTCAAATCTCATTTGAAATGTGAGTTTAGTTGGAATTTGTTGTTAATTTTAATTTTAATCTTTAAAAATTTGATAAATTCAATTTGGTTAAAGTTGAAGTTTTTGTATTGTAGAACTCATTGAAAATGGGAAATCAGGGTATAATGTTTTTGTGAAAATGTATGTAATAGGCAGAAGGTGGCGATACACAATCAATAGGTATATATATTCTTGATCATGGCGGCGAGCTGAGTCGATATAGCCCTGTCCTTCCGTGTGAACGCAGAGGTTTCCGAAAGTATAAAAGTTAGAGACTTAAAATTAGTCTAGTCAAACAGTCTCTACTGAACTTTCGTACTTTTAATCTTTAAAGATTTGATAAATGTAATTTAACTTAACTTGAAGTTTTGATTATACTCATAGCTCATTTTAAATATATTAATCGCAGGAGCATAAAATTGGTTGATAACTCCCAGAGACCAGGCACACAGCTCACCTGTCTACACAAAGTTTGATTGATATATATTGACTCAAATGACAGTGTATCTGTGAATGTGTGTGTGTGTGTTTGGCACTCTTTGATCGACAGCTTAATTGAAAAAGTTAATGTGTGCGTGCGCGTAACAAAGCGACACATCAAATTGCCCATTTGTTGAATTTGTCTTTTATGCCCGAGCAGAGCGCTGCGCTGCGCCGCAGCTTTTATTATCTAATCAAATTGGCGATAAATGTGTGAAATGAGGAGCGAAAGTTTTTTTTATATATTTAATGTGCTCGCCAAAAAAGTAAACATTAATTTGGAGCATTTAAGCCAATTTATGCTGTGCACATTAATTACACGCCCGGCGAATTTATCACCTTGTTATTTGCAGCCACTCACGGCGACGTTAAGTATACGCCACGTTGCCGTAGCGTAACAAATGCAAGGCGACATTTAGTAGCTCGCTCTTCTCTTGCCTCTTTACAAATTCAATTTGCCCACTTTTTGGCGCTCATTTGAATATTGTGTGGGTGTGGGTGGGGGTGAGGGTGTCGTTGTGGGCGTGACTGCGGGTGCGACTAAGTGCCCTAATCTGGCAAATGGCGCTGGCCGGCAAATAATATGCAAACATTTGACGGCTAAATAGCTGCGCACCAATGGAGCAGTCGAAAAACAATGTTGTTGCTGTCGTTGTTGTTGTTGTTTTTCGGTCAGTTGGCTTTACCTAGTTGCACGTGAATTGGTTACCAAATAGCAGGAACATTCCATTTGGCAATTAGATATTTACAGTCTCGGCCAGGCTCGAGCTGGAGATAGAGCTGGAGCTGTAGCTGTAGCTGGATTTTGTTTTTGACGCGCTCGCGTGCAAATATTATTGTTTAATATGCCACAAGGCACACACCCTCACACACACACAGACACTCGCACCCATTACGCACTCATGCCTGTTTGGGGATTTTATGCGGCTCGAACACGCAGCTGCCTTCGTGCCTGGCCATGTGTGCGTGCCTCGTTCGAGCTCTCTGCCCCGCCTGCCGCTCTCAATTTTATGGCGAGCCACTAAATCGCTTTATTATGAACTACTTGTTGGCTTTTGGCAGCTACAACTTCCCCACTTTAAGTTGGCTTACAAACTTTGCGCTAAAGTCAACCGCAATTGATAACAAATCAATTAGCTAATTTGATTTGCCATTTGCGACTTTAAGCGCCTTTTGGCCAACACCCCAACACAGGCATCGCCCATCAGCCCAGTTGCGAATTTTTAATGAGACTTCGCTGCTTTGTGAATTTAATGCGATAATAGCCTTAAATTGCGAGTTTCTTTGCTTCTGCCAGTTCTGAGCCAGCTCTGGGCTTGGCTTGGCTTATGAACTCTGGCCCGCATGTCCCTGACAGTTGCCACAATGTTGCTTTGCTTTGTAGGCGGCTCAAAACTTAAGTTTCGCATGTGTGTCATCCGCATGTGTGCAGAGATAGAGAGACAGAGAGACTGTGTGAGAGAGAGAGAATAAAACTAGCGCAATGCCTGGGCACTTAGCTAAAGAGCACGCCCGCTTCGCCCAGCTAAATATAAAACACATTCAGCTTACCTCTGGCCCAGGGCTTGTGGGCAACTTTGATTTTGCTGTTGTGTATGTAACGTGGGCATATAAGCTGTTGGCCTTTTGATAATCAGGCAAATGTGCCCTAACGACTGGGAAACGGAAAAACATATAGGCACTTAAGCTCTTTGTAAATCTTAAATGCGAGGCGGGTTCATAGTCCTCAAAGCTGTTATTGTTTGTTTACTTCGAGTGAAAAGAGGTTTAAAATTTATAAATAAAATATAATAAATGTATTTTAAAATTAATATTGAAAGAATTAGCAGACTTGGATTATAGCTAAAATTGAACTTTACAGATTTTAAAAATATATTAAACTTCTTTGATCTGAGAACCTTGATTTTCACTTCCCTGCATTCCACTTTATGCTCACTTATATTTTCATAAAATTAAGTGCATTACATATTCGGCTTAGCTGCTGTTCTAAGGAACGTCAGCATTTGCAGCGACCCCCATTCAACAAAAAAAAAAAAGCCCCAACCGTGCGGCAGCGGCATTGCGGAAAGCTGCAGCGAAGAAACGGAAACGAAATAAGGTTAAAAGCCACTTAAGACTTGTGCAAGTTAATGTGGCACATAACTCAAGTGAGTCACATGTTTTATTGTGCGCAAATAGAGGAGCACAGATACACACAGACACACGCACACACACACTCTCAAACACACACACACACACGCACTCAGCACGACACTTTAGTTGGTTGGACCATGGCCAGGGCCAGCTCTGGCATTAGCATTGGTAATAGGCAACGCTGCCTGGTTGCTCTCACCTAAAATGTGGCGACAATATGGACAAGAGCCAGCCAATTGAGTTCAGATTGCAAAACGAAGTTGAGCAGCTTCAGCTTCGGTAAGCTGCGTTAACTGTTGAACATTGAGCACTGGCCACATGGGTTAACAAATTAACATTGAAATTGCAATCAGTGCAGTGCGAGGGAGGGAGAGAGGAGTAGATGAAGAGGGAAAGGGAGACAAACAGAGTGAGAGAGAGTGAGGGAGAGAGTGAGAAAGAGAAAGAGAGGTGGAGAGAGGAGGACAGGAAGAGGGAATGGAAGAAAAAGAAAGTGAGAGAGAAAGAGAGTGAGAGAGAGAGAGAGAGAGAGACAAAGTCAGATGTGTGTGAGAGAGAGAGAGAGAGAGAGAGAGAGAGAGAGAGAAAGAGTGACCGAGTCAGAGTTTAAGCCGGAGCTCTGGCTCCACTCTCTGAGTGGCTATGTTCCAATACCCATTAATTGATATGAATCAGGACAAAAGGGGTATTTCGATGTTGTGTTGAGAAGATTAAATATTTAAATAGCGTAAAATATAGAAATAAAAGTTAATGGATTAAGGCAGAGAGAACTTAAAAGAGAAGTATGCGCTTCTTGAAGGTTAAGTAGTTTGAATTGATATGACCTAAATAAGAAATATATCTAGAAATACTAGAATATAATGAAGTTAGGATTAAGTTAAAATTCAAATGTAGTTCACAAGCGATTAAAAATAAAGAAGTTTTTATTACAAAAAAATGTCTGCAGCAAAAGCCTTTAAAACCCTATCTCTATATATCACACTAAAGGGTATCTTCAACTCGTCCATTAACCCATACAATTGCTCCTGGCCATTGTTGTGTGTGTTTATGTGACTTGGGCGTCGTAATCCTTGAGGCGTGTTATTCAAAACAGGCAGCAGCGGGGCAGTGGGGCAGCAAGTGGGGCAGCTCTGCAGCTGCACGTCCTTTGCGAATGTTTGTGAAACTGCGTTTTCCTCAGCCTCAGTCCCAGTCGCCCCCCCTTGGCCACTGCTGCTGCTACTGCTTCATGTGTGCGCGTATTTGTATGCGATTAGCGTTAAACCGCTGCAGAGCAACCACAGGCAGACGTGATGTACGTCGTTAATGATGGAGGAGGCCACATGCCTGGCCGCCAGCTGGGAGCCAGTTGAACCCTCATCATGAACATCATTCGCATTCTCATCATTGTCATACCCACTGTCATTGTCATTGTCATTGTCAGTGTCATTGTGATTGCGATTGTCATTGTGATTGTGATTAGCCGACTCAAGTCAATTTAGCAGCGGCTTAGCATTTTTACTGTCGCTAAGCGTAAGCTGGCAATGCCGTTGCCATGGCCACGCCATGGTTAGAGCCTTTAACGCACTTTCAAGTGGGGCAGAGCTTAGTCTCCCACATAGATAAAAAGTAAACACCTTCCTGGTTGGCCAAATTAATGAATTTCCTTGCTGTCCGGCACTGCAATCAGCTCATTAATAACTGTCCACATGCGTGGCGGACGCAGCTTTGTCAGAGCATCTCCATCTTCAAATTTCCTCGGCCATTTGTTACGTCTGGCATTTTGTGGCCGCCCGCTCATCGATTGACTTTCGTCCTTTTTGTCTTTCACTGCTCCTCCGACATCCCCAAGCATTTTATCTATGCGCACACTGTGACATCTCGAAATTAGGACATCATTAGCAACTGTCGATACGCGCTGATAAATGCGGCCAAATGCGAACTGCCTTTGCCTCGGCCTCGGCCTCTGCCTCTGCTTCTGCCTCTGCCTGGGGCCACTTGTGCCTGGTCGCTGCTGACTGGACGAAATTTTGGGTACACTCAGATGTTCAGCCCTCAATTCAGTTTGCGCTTTTTTAAAGCTAAAAATATTTCTGGCAGACCAACTTTGTTAATAATTGTATCTGCGTTATCTGCCGAATTTCTGGATTTCTTTTTAATGTCCAGTAAATCAATTTCCGTAATCGAAAACTTCAGAAATGCTGAGCATGCAAAATATGAAGCGCTGCGTGTTTGCCTCTGTTGCAGCTTCTATAATAAGCTGTTTGGATTACAAAAGGTCTTTCATGAAATTTCCTTAGATTTAGCAGCGAGTGGCTGACTGATTCATACCCTGCTTTGGTTTTTAAAATTAGTGAAATTTTTATATACAAATTTAATCCTAATGGAATATTTATTCTTCCGTCAAACAGAGGCTTTAAAATTCTTGAGGAAAAAATCTCTATATAAATAATATATTAAAAATTGACAAGTTACTTAATATCATTTATGGTTCCTATATGTGGATTCCCCTGGATATATTACCTTCTGAGGCGTCTTATCAGCTTGATTTAAGGCAATCTCTCTTATCTAAGGGTATTTTCTATTATTAGAACTGTCATAAGCAGATCGAGAAACACTAAACAAGAAAATTCTATATTTATAGGTAGACTTCTTATATAGAGACTTATCGTCTTTCTGTAGATAGACTTCATATATAGAGACTTCTCCAGCTGATAATAATAATACATTTTAACAAATATATAATAGTTTTAATTATTTAATACTTATCTAATATGCATATATATGTATATATTTGTATATATAATTCTACTTACTATATTTAACGGTGCTAACAAATCAGTTCAGTAAAGTTCAGCACCTCAAAGCTAACCCAAGGCTCTTTTATTCTCGCAATAATATGCAACATCTGGCACACAATTTGCTTCGATTATCGCAATATGTACAGGGTATATATTGCTGTAATAATGTTAGCCGGGGCGTCTGATTTAATGATACCCAACGGGCAAAGCGGCACTCAAAGCAAATGCGAAATTTGAAGTGACATAAACGAGGCAGCTGCAGCAACAGACGACAGAGGCAACAACAGCAACAACAGCAACACTGGCAACAGCACGAACAAAATGAAACAACAAACAACAAAATGTCGCAAATTGACAGTGGCACAAGGCAACACTTCCGGTCTGGCATGCCATTGCAGTTTACAAGTTTACAGTCGCTATGTAGCCGCAGGCAGTGTGTCTGCGCGTGTGTGTGTTTGTGTTTGTGTGTGCGAGGCGGAAGCAAACAGTCGCAGACATGTGCGCGTTGTTGCATGCAAATCAGTAGAAAAATTTCCTTGCAGTGCCTGCCGTTGGTCAACGTCATTGATTTGCATGAAAGGCGAGCGGGGAATGCCTCGGATTGGAGCTGGGGCTGTGACTGGGGCTGGGGATACAAATCTCTGTTAGACAAACGAGTGGAGCTTTGCTTTGAGCCAGGACTCAAGTAGTTGCAGCTGCCGTTGCCGTGGCTGTCAGCTGGCGGCAGCAAATTGATGTGTCCGCTGTTGCAGGCACTTGAATAAATCGCATTCAATGCATTTAGAATTGCATGTTCTAGCTGTATTTCTCACTTGAGTTTTAACAGCGAGCAAGAAACAGAGAGAAATAACAAAGAGCAAGAGAATTTATGAAGTTGCGCTTCGTTGATCCGCTGCATGAGTGCCATAAAAATTGCATTCAAGTGTTGCAGAGAGTCCCAAAGGCATCACACACATACACACACTCACACACAAATACGCACAGCTGTTACACAATTCTCGAATGCAATAAATAAGAATTTTTCCACTGATGCATTTCAACGCCAAATACGTGGGTCGCGCCATCACGCCACGCCCTTGCACAGACTTGCCGTGCAGCTGACCACACACTGAAAAGAAACGTAATTTTATAGCAAACACACACACATACATCCACTCACACACACACAGTCGAAACTTTCAGCATGGCGAACATGGGGCGTATGATTAACGCGATAGGCATTGCGCATACGCCCCGTCCGCAGCACGAGCAAGCAGCGACCAGCATATTTAACTTATTTAATTAATATTTGTTGCCTGCCTACAGCCGTCAAGGTATGGGTAGAGGCAATATAGGCCGAAGGCTGTCCAGTGGGGGGCCGTGGCAGGGCACTGTCGGCTTGCTGTTTGCCCTGTATCAAGTTATTATTATGAATTAATGGACTTTTTGTGCGGTCTTTAGTTTCGGCACGAAAGTCGATAAATTTATAATTAGCATTTGGCGGCAAGTGAGCTGGAAATTAGTTAAGCACGGCCTACAACAGCTTTTCGCCAGAAATCCATCAGAAACTGTTCGCACCTCTGGGCTGAAGTCGGATTTGATTATCGCGCTGAGCCCTAAGCAGAGCGGAATGACCTCAATTTGCCGTGTCTAGCGAAGGCAGTACACTTTGTTTAGTTGTAGTTAAATATAGAATGGGTTGTCTTAAAATAATTGTGTTGTGTGTATATATAAAATGTTTTATTATGGGGATTTATGTATATAATTTATATTTCTGTCCTAACTCCTGTTCTATGCATCCTTCAATCTGTATCTATTTTCTTCAATTTTATCCTCAATCTCAGGCCAACAGTTCATTTACGATTGTCAAGCGTACAACTCGATTATGACTTTGGTTTAGATTAATGCACTCGCTTTGAGTTGAATGCACTGAAGGGTCGGGTCGGAGAGAGAGAGAGGATAGCTATTGAGAGGCTATAACTGGCAATAATGCGAGCTGTAGTCGACTCTTTTTGCGATGCCATTCGCATTACGTATGCGCCGCGTGGCCAAGTTTTGAGCGCACGCACGCGAGGCGTTATTCATAAAGCGATAAAAGTGCTGCACATAAAACGCCAACTTACAAGCATAAATTGTGGGCGCGTGGGCGTGGCTACACCTGGTGTGCCAATGCGCTGAATATGAAGCAATCAAACGAACAATAAATGAAGCAGCCAAAAAAAGAGGGAATAAAATAAAGTGGAGAAATTCAAGAAAGTCGAGAAGTCGCCGCGAAGCGTCTTTCGAGAGAAAACGGAAATGCAATCAATGGGAAAAGTAATCTCAGCGATAAGTGCGAAAACGTGTCAAATGAAGAGGCATTTAGTCTGGCATAGCTAAGGGAAAAGGCAGTTGGCCAGGGCCCCGCCTCCCGCCTCCCACCACCTGCCAGTCAAAATAAAGATATTATTGGATGCGTTCGACTGTCGCAAACAATCGGCGACAGTTTGAGACGAGATATGAAAATATGACAAACAGAAGAGCGAAAAAGTTGAATATAAGCTAGCGATATTTTATGAACTCCGCAGGTGCGGAAAGGGTTGTCTGGACGGCTGTGACTGTCTGTATACCCTGTAGCCATCGAAGTGGCCATAAAAAAGTTAACGAAACTTGCGCCAAAGTTTGTGACAATTAAATTTAGACTTTTGAGAAGGGAATTTAATTTGGGTTCTTTTCTGATGTAATGCAAGATTGTTTATTTTATCAGTGGCACACCTTAAGATACCCTATAATAAGCTGTGCTTTATCGTTTTTGTTTATTTATATTATTTGTATCAGCTCAAGCTGAATATATTTGAACAAACATAAAAGCGCAGCATCTGGCAGACCAGTAGACTCCATTCCAACTATTTGTTTGTTGTTGCTTCTGTGTGTTGCCTACACACACATATACACACTCTGACACACACATCGCACACCGCTGGCAACTTTTGTATTATATATTTAAAACTAGAGGCATTTTTTTCCAGCAAAACGAAACGGCTTTTTGGTTGGGATTGAAACTTGAGACGCACCAACGCACATTTGTTGACGCATTAGCACACACACACACGCACACATATACATACACGCCCTCAACTCGTTACATGCCTGAGAAATGCCATTTCCGTCACTCACACAGACAAACACTTGAAAAGCGACTCGAATTTCCATAATGTCTGCCATGAAAATGCGATCGATTTTCGTGTGGAAAGAAAAAAAAAACAACAACAAAAACACAGAACACAAAAAATAGAAAGAGGAAAACACCACATAATGCTGCGGGCGTGGACTTGAATGTGTGTGCGTGCGCGTGTGTGTGTGTGCTGATATGAATATCTAAAGAGCTGTAGGAAGGGCTCCAAATGGTTGGCTAAAATAAAGCGCTGTAATATGAAGCTCGGCCAATGCGCCTAATGGGCCTTCCAACGGCAATAAACCAAAACCAAAAAACATAATAATAATCATAGAAGAAAATAAAGCGAAATCAAATTGCTGTACGCGGCTTTTTAAGCGGCACTTAGCCGAAGAGATTTCGAATTAATATGCGTGTAAAAATGTCTATTTAATGACAGCCAAAAGGATTCAATTGCGTGTGTAGTCACACATCAGATTGCGAATCTGCGCCTAGCTGACTGACAAAGTGCCTGCGCCTCGCTATCCCTTTTCCCAGCCAAAATGCCAAAATGATGATTGATGATGCTCTAAGATTTGTCAGCAGCTGACGCAGCTTGCCGCAGCTGCCACGCTTTCAAAGTTAATAAGTTGCCAAAATGTTTGCGCCCCTTCGTTCGCGGCTGAGCCATTTGCATTTCATATGCCCCGGCGTCGCACTGGGCGTATGCGCAATAAGTGAAGCGTGGCACAAATGTGACTGGTAAAGGGGGCGAGCCATGTAGCTACTAGCTAATCCAATGCTCTGTCAATATATCACATTTTCCATGCCACTAGCTGCGACCCAAACGACACGACCAGGTCGCGCAAAATTATTGCCCAATTTCGCCCTGGGGCCCCGATGACAATTCCAAACGCAATTGCGAACCAATCGGAAAAAAAGCAAAAATTGTTCCCAGATGCAAAAGCGACCCAGTTCCATCAATTCACTCGGCTTCGGCGTTGGCAGGTGACTGAGCACTTTAGTTTGTCATCGATCTAATCAAAATTTCTATAAATTTGAATCATTTTTAGCCCGGCTATTTGCGAACTGACCCAGGCGGGGCTATTTCGGGCCCAAGCGAAATTGAGTTGAAAGCGTTTTGAAGCGAGCCAGCACACAATGTGTGCATAATCAATCGCTGCCCAGTTGCCCAGCTGTCCAGTTGTCCAGTTGCCCGCATGCCAGTTGGCCGTGCGGTCCGGCAGTTGGCTTAGAGTGAGTTGACCGAGGGGAGAGAGAGGGGGAGTGGAGGCAACACATTAGCAGTGAATTTTTGGCAGTAAGCACAGCAGCTCAGCTGAGCCAGCATATGCACAGACTTACGCACAAGCCTGTTGACCGACATACATACGGGCGGACAGACAAACAGCTGTGGGCGGGCGGTGCTGGGGGAGAGCCTTGAAGCTTAGACGCCATGCCGACACATGCAGCTTGGCCTTATTGTGGTCGTGTGTGTGTGTGTGTTTGTCTGTGTGTGTAAAACATTTTATAGGCAAATCGATTTTTGTCTAAAGTGCCACAAACACGCATAGCAGCAGCAACAGCAGCAACAGCAACGGCGGCGTCGGCGGCGGCGACAGCAACGATAACAATAACAAGGACTTTTGCAACAATAACAATAAAACGACACTGCGACAGCACAGCAGAGCGAGATAAAGAGAGGGAGAGGGAGCGGGAGATATGCGCCGCTGTGGGCTGCTTTTAGGGGGGATCAGCTACATTTCCGGTCTGTGTGTATTAGCACAACAACTGCCACTTTGACCGTGGCCAACTGTGTGCCTCTGTATGCATGTGTGCGTGTGTGTGTCTCTCATGAGCTTTAATGTCAAGCACTGCGGCCTCAGTCACTGTCTCAGGCAACGCGCATTCTGCACGAGCCGCTACTCAATCTTTGTGATCCTTGTGCCACATCAAAGTCAAAGTCAAGCCGCAGGGCTAAAAAAAAGTAAAAGTGTATTAGCTAATAAAAAATATTGCCCAGCTAAGAGGTACTCTGTAAATAGCTGAACTTATTTAGAAGACCAACTATGCAGCTTTGATATACAAATTCCTATATGAAACATATATAGATATGAGTTTATTGGGCTTGAGAATTAAGTATAGAATTTACTCTCTCTATATATACTAATTGACACATATACACTTATATATTATACCCAACTTAACCAATCTATAAATAACTTGAACATAGACTGAAACAAAATTCAAGCTAATATTTCCAAGCAGTTGAAGCTGCTTTGGATTTAAGCTCAATCTTGTGCTTGTTCTTATTTATGTGGCAAATTAATGAAGCTCATTTGCAGATTGATGCTTTGCAATTATGCGGCAACAACACAAACAACAGCAACAACAGCAATAACGATAAAGAGTAAAAGAAGCAGCCATAAAGCACTTAGCGCCGAGATTCTGATTAAGTGCAGGCGATGGCTAAATAGCCACGTCTTCTGGCTTTAAAGCTAAATAAAGCAGCTGTCAGCTTTAAAGGCAATCAACAAGAGGCCGACTGACACAGTGAGCGTTAGAGAGAGAGAGAGAGAGAGAGAGAGAGAAATGCAGATAGAGACAGAAATAGAAACAGAAACTGAGATAGAGAATGGATAGTCAAACACATTCATTCATTTGCGGTCAGCAGTGCGTCAATCAAGGCAAATGCCACTGCCATTCATATTGAAGGCTCAGACACAGACAGACACAGGCAGAGAGAAAGACAGACAAACCGAAAGGGAAGGCGAAAGAGAAAGAGATAGCGACACAGACTCAGACGCAGACAGTAGTTATAACGGGCACGCACGTATGCGCTGGCTCCTTGTATCCTGTCAATGGTATTCGCCTCTAGTCTTGCTTTCTTTTTAATGAACGCTTTGACAATGCCTTCGAGTGCAACTAAACGAGAGGCAAACGAGAACGTCAACTCTTGTCTGTGAATGCTGCTAGAGATGCGAGGCTGTCACGATAGATGGCACAAGACAGCAAATAATGATATGAATGAATTAAACTGTTAATTAGTATTGAAACTGATATTATTTGAATATATTTGAGACTGTTTTGAGAGTTATTCAACCTGGAAATCATTTGAATGCACTTGACGTTTGCTTATTGAATACTTTTTTTTTTGGATAACAAGTTAATTATCCATGATAAATAACTTGTTTATATATCTATTTACCCATAGATATTTTCTTATAGTTTGATTAAAGAATTCCGAATATATGCAATATCAAAACTTAATTTCAAAATCTACACAAATTTTCCTTTTATCTTAATACGGACAGTTAACGCAAAAGGAAATTTCTCTAGCAATATTACCTTCATCAGGCTAAGCACTAATTGCGTTGATAAACTCGTTAAACTCGTGCTTAATGCTTATTTATACACAAACAAACACTGCGATGCAATTTGTTTACATTTGTTTACTTAGCTACCTTTCGGCATGCAATAAATATGAATTTATAGCACGTAATATTCACATTAATATACGTATATACGCACGAGCTCACAGCACATTCAAGATTATTTAAGACACGATAAGTTCTTTCTTTGCCTTACATTACTCAACGTGCACACAGCTTCGTCTTTTCCAAGTAATCGTGCCTAATCGTGTTACATTCTCTGCTAGATGTCATAATATCTAAATCGGAACGTTAACCTGTTGAAGATACGAACGCACAGACCAAGTTCTTGGAATCAGTAGAAAACACGACACGCGCCCAGCGCCAATTGAATATATTCGAGTCTGTCTCTGTCTCTCTGTCTGTGTCTGTCTCTTTCTCTGTGTCTGTTGACTCAAGTGTGGGCGAACGTCAATGCCAATGGCTGGGCGCCTCAAGTGGCAGTATAATAAGTGTGGCTCTTGCCACTGCCAACTGCCAACGCAGCCATGCTGCCCCGCTGCCCCACAGCCCCACTGCTGCTGCTGCTCCTGCTGCACTGATTGCCCACTGTCAATGCCGACTGGCTGCAATGTAATTAAAGTCATGTCATTGGCAGCGCCATTGGCAGACAGACGTTTAGGCCGGGGTTAAGCTGAGCGCGTTTTCTCTCTTCTCGCTCAACAAATGAGAAAAGTTGCCTTTCTGGCCGAATTGCTTGTTGCCTTTCATGTAGATAATTAAAAGGGTTTGCCGCTCTGCTAGCTGGCCCAGTTAATGCCGCAAGTTCTTTAGTCAGCTGACTTGCGGTTAGGCAATCAAAAATCATAAATCTTGCTCAATTAGCAACGGCCCGAGCTGCTCTCTTCTCTGACGTCATACACGAACGGCGGCTAACTGGTTGCCTAGTGGCCCAGAGACCGCAAAGACCAACGGCAGGAGGGAGGAGAAGGGAGCGCATGACTCAGGCAGAGCCATGACTCCCAAAAGGCACAGACGGGCGCTAAGCAAATATACAGGCAATATCAATAACTTAATTAAGATAAATGCGAAATGTATTTGCCTGCAGACACGCACACTCACACACCCACCCACCCACACACACACACACACACACATAGAGACAGACATTTTTGGGCGGATATCCGTTAATTCTAGCGCTGCATTCAGGCCCACAAATCGTTGTTAACATTAATGCGACGCGTGTTTTGCTTTGTTTATGGCCACACACTCACACACACAGAACATATAACTAATTTATGTACTCTTGTGCGTGGGCGTGGCAGCACGTTCCAGCCATGTGAAAAATGGATAATTAGTTAATTGCGGTTAGTGTTTGGCACACAATTGCGCATAAATTTATGTTTATATTAGTTATTAATTAAATGCGGCATCTCAACTGTAACTGATACCAGCAGCCCTAAAGGCAGGCCAACACCAATTGCATAGTAAATAAATAACATAAACACACGCACACACACACACACGCACATGGCACAATTGTTTTCACACACTTCCGGCAGTTAGTAAAGTGTTTATACGCTTGTCTGGGTGTCATGAGGGATTCATTTCAAATGAGTCGGGATTCATTAAAGCAAGTCGTTAGCTATTACACCGATATCATTTGTTTAAGTCCGCCTCTGTACTAATTACATTAGTTAGTGATGCGTTATGTTTATTGTAATGGTGCTCCTTATAATAATTTCAATATTATTTATTATTATTGTAATTAATCTTTCTTATGCCAGTATCAATTACTATTACTATTTCTAATAGTATTGCTTAAAATTGTCATTGTCATTGTCATTACTATTGTTTATTTTTCAATTTCATTCTCATTATTTAAGGTGTTTTGTCATTCCCGTCCAGAGAATCTACTTCCCGTCTTTAATTATAATTTGATACCTTCCATTTGCGCCGCCCTCGCTAGTTGCGTGTCCTTCGCTCTAACATTAATTCCAACTATTTTACATAAAATATACGACGTGCTAATAATCGCCAGCATTTGCAACTGTATCTTCATAAATTCGTTTGCTGCCTTAACGAAATTAATGAACTTTTGCATAATACAATATGTTAATCAAGAGTCCCAGCCCTCCTTTCATCGCACAACACAATGAAAGACATTCGCAACTGTTTATTCTTCTGTTTCTGGGAAACTTGTCTTATTTTCTGAGGCGCACAATAAAAGTCGGACATTAATTTCTGATGATATGCCAAGTTGTGGCTTAAGACGATGCTAGTTTTCGCATTAGACGCTTCTAATGAGTTTCCGTCTGTCCGGCGTTGCTGGCGCTACTTACTTGATCTTCTCCCATATTTCCTCGCCGAAATGCTTGAGTACCAGCAGCTCCAGGGCGTAGTTAACAAAGCCATACTGCAAATAGAAATAATAATATCATATTATTATGGGACAGTTACATGTTAATGGCAAATATATTTGCGTATTTATGTATATATGAACGTGAATTGTTCGTATTTTATCTGGATTTCATTTATCTAAATGCCGAAATTTAACTGGCGGCCATTCAGAAATTACAGAAACATTTTTATGGCCACTCAAAATGAAATCATAAAAGTGCCAGCTAAATTGAATGCTGCTAACATTTTAATTACATTCGCTGGCGAAATAAAGTGATAATAAAATGGACGCCGGCTAAGGGTGCGCGAGTAAAAAAAAAAAATAAAATATTAAAAAATATATATAAGCGAGAGAGTGTGTGGCAGAACTCGTTGAGGCTTATTTTCGGGGAACTGCGAAATGTTGTTAGAAATGTGAAATCAATAAGGATTGCGCATTTCATTTCTTTTAAATGTATCCGACGAACAATCAATTTGATTTGTTATGCGAAATCAAGTCCCGCACAGAGAGCGAGGGCGAGTGGCACATTCTTACATGCCCATAGAGCATTGCAAGATGGCGCACAATCAATCGCTTCCGCCGGAAGTGATGCAAAGCAAGCCAGGAAAATACTTGAAATATATTTACATACATTACGTATACGTCTAGCGGGCCACAGGGCTGTTGCTGTTGCTGTTGTTGCTGCTGTTTGTTAGCTGCCTGATGAAGATATATCTAACCGATATTTGATGTTTATTGCCTTTGTTGCGCATATATTGAAATGTTCCAGCATTAGCACAAACAACAGCAACAACAACATATCTAAATAAACAACAACTAGAGCCAAACAGTTGCACGTCGGTCCCAGTTTGACGTAATTTAAAAATAGAATGGAAAAGCATGCGAAGAAATGCGAAAATCGCTATCATTAAACGTGGAACGCTGCTGATGTGTGTGTGTGTTTGTGAGTGCCTCTGTGTGTGTGTGTGTGTGTGTGTGCGTGTGTTTATTTGTGTGTGTGTGTGTGTGTGTAGCATGTCAACATGTGAAGTGTGTTTGCCTTGTCATTGAGTTGATATTCTTGCCAAGTTGAATTTTATCATTGTCCTTGGCATTTAATTTGTTCCACCTAAGGCCTTTAAAGACTTTTTTTTTGGTTTTAATGTTTGATTTATGTCATAAAATCAGCATACATCGGCTTAACTGAGTATTAAGTTTATTAAATGTAATTTTATATTGAATATATTCTTGTAATGTTATTGTTTTTTTTTTTGTTTTCAATGTATTTCAATGCTTTTACTACACTTACTCATCAGTATACAATCTTCTTTTATATTTATATATATATTTTAAATTATTTTGTTAAAATATAAACATTTAATATAATCAAAATATAAAGTTTTTTTGTTTAGAACTTAAAATTTTTTTTTTAAATTTTTTTATAATGTGTTTATAAAAAAAATAATTACATTATTAATTTATATTTGGCAAAATTTCATATTTTTTTAAATTTGTTTTTATAAAAATAAAATATTTTCTGCCATTTTTATTATTCTGTTTATATGCATGCTCATCCATCAATATATTCTACATTCTAGTTCTGCATTCTACATCAATCATTTATGAATCCTCTCAACTATCTAAATATTTTGCCTCTTTCCAAAACCTGCATTTATTTATTTTGCTCTCACTTATGTTTTTTTTTTTTTTGCAAATATTTTTCCCTTTGAAACATTCGACATTTTTAGCTATGAAAATTTAATTTATCATTTTAGTTGAGCCATCAATTAAATATTTCAATAAATTGATGACATGCTATTTGAGTTAGTTTTCGGTTCCATTCATGCAAGGATTCAATTTCGTTTCGAGTGCACTCTGAATACTCTAACTTACCATTTTGGCCGGCTGTTTGAGTTCTGGTTTGTTGTTGAAATGCAAAAGATTTTTGCTGGCGTTTTAATTCACTTGCACAAATTGCTGTTAATCAAATGCGATGCATTACGTCTCGAATATAAATTTAATTTTTACTGAATTTAAATGAATTTCTGTTAGGCATTTTAATAGTTTCTCATAGAGCTAGAGTTGGATTTATGGTTTAATTATTTGTTGATGTTATTGTAGTGAAATATTTAAGTTCAAGTTCGGCAAAGTTTTGGCAAAGCTTTAAGGACTTGTGTGGGCTACTGAGATGACAACAGAAATGCCACAAAGGACATGAATATTTCATGAATTTATACATTGAAATCGGCTTAACAATATTTTCAGCTTTGCATTTCGTTTCGCTCGTTCCGTTTCGTTTCGTTGCGTTTTCGTATTGCTTTAAATTTTGTTGGCCTTTGCTTTTATTTATTTTCTGGCCTCGTCTGACCTGGCCTGGCTTGGCTTGGCTTGGCTTGGCCAGCCCCTTGCATATGTCAGGGGACCACGCCTCACCGTTTTTCATTTTTTGTGCTTTCCTTTCTTAGGAGCGAAATGCTAATCAAATATGCCAATGAGTGCGAGTGAGCTCTCAAGGAGCTGCTAGCTGGCAGTTGGTAGCTGGTTTGCTATATATGTGTTTAGCCATTTGCTGGCGGCTTATTGCAGCTGTTATTGCATGCCAGCCTGTTTGTTGCATGCCACATGCAACACGTGCAACTGCCAAAGGCGCACACGTAGCCAACACAACTGGGTCACAACAAAGGCATGCGAGGAGCAGCTAAAATGGCAACAACAAGCGGCACAAAGGATGCAGAACGCTGTTTAATTACACACACAAACGAACACACACACAGATGGGCGTATGTGTGTAGGTGTGTGTGTGTGTTTAGCAAGTCAAGCGTAGCACCAAAATTTATGCGCCGCGCCAAGTGTGCGGCAATTAAGGCGTCGCCCATTTTGAAGCCAGCAGCAACGCTGCAAAATGCACACTTTGGGGCATGCAACTGGGTAGCAATAAGAAAAGGAGGAAGAAGAAGAGGGCAGAGTCTTTGCTGCATGCTTAGCAGTTTAGTTTGCAAGGATATGCCCCGTTTTGCCAAGTCAACTTTAAGACGAATGCCCTTTGGAGCGGCCGCAAAAGTTTAACAAGTTTTTTAAGGCCCAAGTTAAAATATCGATTTTTATCTCGAGCGGATGTGTGTGTGTGAGAGTGTATGAGTTGTGTGTGCCATTAGCGCGCTCGTTAAGGTGCATAGCAGGGATATTTATACACGGCATATATATATATATATATTTATATATTTATATTCTCTACTTATTTCAGCTTTATTATTGCGAGCTGTGTATCATTGTTTAACTTTTGCTTTTGGGCCCGCGTCACATTTATCGCTTATCGCTTAGCGTTCGGCACAGTTGTTTGCTTTGAGCCACTTCAGCTAACTGATTTGGGCGTTTATTGCATATTAATCAGACGAGCTTAGCACGGCGAATGAGGTCGCACTTCACCTGGCAGCTAACTAAACAAACAGCCAACCAGGCCAAACCCATTTCGGGCGGCTTCCAATTCAGCGAATTTTAATTACGTGAAACATTTGACATTTTGTGAAATAGAAGCTCCTTGGGCAAGCAGCAAAGTTCACACTGTGACTGTGTCTCGAGTGTCTTTCGGAGCTGCCAACTCTTTGTTGTGGCTTAAGGAACGACAATGCCAGAGAATGGCTGGCAGGAAGTGCCCTCAAAACGTTTTGTCAACCAAATGAGGCACGCAAGTGTTAAGCACGCGAATATTACTTAACTGAAATGATATTTTTTGCCCATTATTTGGCCACAAATTGTCTGTCAATTTGGCACTAAACGTGCAGTAACTAAGTAAACGATGCTCCAAAAACCGTGTTCATAATGAGCCCATGAGTCGAGGCGGGGCGGCTTAGGTCGTGCTGTGCGGCCAGTTGTTCAATTGGGCAATTGTATGTTCAACTGGGCAAACATTTATCAAAACTAATGGACGTTTTACTATCCGTGCCAGCCAGAGAGCAACAACAACAGCAACAACAGCAACAACCACAACAACAACTCGCAACAACTGTCCACAAATTGCCGCGGGCACGCAAAGCCAAATGTCTAATAAACTTTGACATATTGAGGCAAATATTTCTATTCGTTTTGTTCCAGCGCTTTGTCCACTTGTGCTATTGTAATTTTTTCCTTATTCGTGGATGCCAAATAAAAAAACAAAAATAAAATAAAACAAAACCGTAAAACATAAATTATGACACGCCCCTTTGCCGCCCCCTCAGTCGGCAGAGACAATAGCGACAGAAATATGCGCACCGAAATAAATTAGAGCCCTCAAAAGTATGCTTTAATTTTTGTTCAGGGAAGCGTTGCGCATACGCCGCTTTGACTCCGTCCTTTGGCGGGATTCTCACATATTTCTTATGTGTGTTTTTTTTTTTTGCTTTTATATTTTTGTTTTTATTATTTAGCGATTTGCTTGCGCCGCTGTATTTACTTTAATATATTCGTTCACTCCCGGCCTTTATTTTATTTTTGGCTTGTGATTTATTTGTTTTGTATTTTAGATTTGACTTTCACTTCAGTTTCGCTAAACAACATCCTGGCGCACACACACTAAAACACACACACACACACTCACACACAGACACACACACACTCATTCACTCACAACTTTCGCATTTGGTCTGGATTCTGTGATAAGCGAAGCGCGCGCGAGTCTTCTTTGAATAGCCGTTTGCTCAGGTTGGGCGAGCGCAGTGCTTGAACAGTGTTAGCTTGAAGCAGCCATCGACGACTGAGCAGCCGCCACTAGATGCTTGTTATATTAAAGGACAGCGCAGCTGGCGCCAGGACACTTGTGTGCGCTTTTTCAACAGCCACTAACGCGCTGCCTGGTGTCAGCTCCTGTCGCCTGCCAGCCGCTAGTCAACGTGCCAGGCACACGCTCAGCTGTTTGCGAACGAAAGCTGCCAAAAAGCTCGCTCTCGAACGAACACAGACTTTCACTCTCTCCCTCTCTCTACTTTGGCTACTGAACCATAGATGGCGCTGCGGACATTTAAGTTTAATTGCTTAGAAATTCAATGCATTTAGCATATCTATAATATGAACTGGCGCTTAATATCATTGATGCATTTTATAGTATTCCTAAATATTGAACTGGCATTGCGTGTGCTTTAAAATGGAATCAATAAATTTCTATTTAATACCTTATTTGGCACTATTAATTATAGCAAACGGAGACACAACTGAGTTTAAATATATTTCCAGTCATTTAAGCTTACTTTGACTATCTTTCAAATACAACAAATATAGGTTCTACATCAGTTAGATCCCACACCAAACCCATCTCCACACAGAGACAGAGTATTTTGCCATCATAATCAGAGCAACTGCCACATTATTTATTTGTTTTAATTCAGCTTTTATTTAAGACCACGCTGAAAGGCTGCAACTGCAGCCGCAGAGCTCACAACAAAAGTCAGCTGCGATGTCTGATAAATGTCGGCATAAGGCCAACGAAGGAGCTGCCGCTGGCAGGCTGACAATGCCGTTGACACTGATAGAGCGGGCCTTGAATAGAGCAAGTGTAGCCAGGTATGGCTTGGGCATTAGCGCCCGCAGCAGACAGCAGTCTATTAAAATCAGAGCCAACAAGACGTTGTCCACAAATAGAATACCCTAATACCCTGCCTTGCCTTGAAACGGAATGGCAAGCACTAGAGCTGCAGCTCAAGCACAAAGTCAAATTAAGAGCTCTCGAGTTTGGAAAGTAACTGCGAAAAATGTGAGCTGCGTAGCTAGCATACCTCAATAGATACCCTAGAGTTTTGGCAGGGAAACCTTTTTAGTTTTTCTAATCAACTGTTCGCCGCAAAGATGACAATCTGCCCGACATTTAATTAACAAACAAGAAGCGTACTGAAGAAGTTCAACTGCGAACCGAACACACACAGAAAACCCACTAACAAACAATAATGGTATTCAGATTGTGTGCCCAGCACTTCGGTAGCTGCGCATAGAGACACAGGACATGGGACGCAGGACAAGCGCAGCCAGGATAATCGCATCACACTTGAGTAAATAAGTTCCTGAAGTGGAACCAGCCAGGCGGCAGCGCACTTCCCACAGACCCCCCCGAAAAAAAGGAAACTTTGTAGCTAGCTGAGCTGCGCAGCCTAATGGCTGCTATCACCTCCGCCCCTCTCACCCCCCAACCCACTCAGTGGACTGATAGAGCGTGCGACTGAGACAGAGAGAAATTGCATTTAGATGCAATTCGACTCAATGAGAATAGGAGAAACAACTGTTTATCTGATTGGGAACAGTATTGCACAGGTTTCGCTTGACTAAGCAGCGGCTTGACCTCATTGTGTCAACTTTTTTAAATAGACAAATGTATTATCAATCATTCAATCAGCCGTTCATTCAATCAAGCAAGTGCAGACATAATGACAATTTTACTATTGTCATTTACCTTTATCATAATTGTAATTATCGATTTATAATTTAATTAATCCGCCAGAGAATTTAATTCGATTAACATGAAAATTGCATTTTGCGTTTGCAGCTGCTGCAATATTTAATCATAAATTAAAAATAGTTTTAAGTGGTAAATAGCGGCTTAAATACTTGAAGTTAGTATTATCCACTGGCAACATTTTGGATAGTTATATATGTATTTAGATACTAAATAAGATAATCATAAATTTAAAAAATAACATTTGTATAAGATAAACTGTAATCAAAATACATTTTAATTTGATTAATGAGTTTCATATCAAAAAGAATGATTAAATCCTCTCTATGAAAAATTGGAAAAGATTTTTAAAGTAAATATTTAATAAATATAAATTAATATAATAAAATCTTTTTTTTATTATTATTATTATTATTTGTCAAAGATTGTATTATTGCAACAAAATTAATTTTTCTTAATCCTAAGAAGTTCTGCTCGTTCCTTGATGGTTCAGAGGATGAAGTTTTCTGAGTGTTCGCCTGTTGTTTTCGTCGCCAGATTCGCTGCAAGGTATTTAAAGCACATTTAACTCCAAACCTTAACTAATGAGTGGCGGCAGTATGCCAGTTTCAGTTGGTTCCCCAATGATTGACAGACTGTAGTCTTATCAGTCTTTGCATGTTATTGTTGATAACCAGCTTAGCTGCGATATGCTTTGGTTGCGCTGCCAGTCTATCCACGTATCTGGCAGCTTGGCACCCAATCAAAGGTACATTAACTACAGGAATTTTTAGATTCCTGTTTATCACTGAGTTTCTCAGAGGGCAGTAAGATCTCTCTCATTCTGTTTCTGTCTTTCTCTTTCTCTCTACTTTCAATTATTCCTAATCAAATTGTTTTTAATTAGAACTGATCTACAGGATATATCCGCTTCGATCATTCATTTTCCATTGAAACTTTTCAATCTCAACAATTTAATCAAGCTATTTTGAATTATGACAATTAACAAAATGTGCAAATGTCACTCTGACTTGTCTCGACTGTTGTTTGATTTACTTAAATTACACTTTAGCACAAGACTTAAAGTCGAAAGATTCGATTTGAATTGGCAATCATTCGAGCTGAGCAAACACTTTATTGACTCTCATAGATGCACGTTATTCGCTTTGATGAAATTCTTTTGCGCTTCAGCACATTTATTGCATTTCGTTGCTCACCTTTGCACTTTCATACTTTGCCAGCGCACAAATATTTGAATATTCTGCACTTTCTGCAATCCGCCCACCCAGACATAGTATTGACTCAAGCAGAAAAAATGTCCGTCAGGACTTCTAACTGCAGTTGACCAAACAACGATGCAAATGTGCAACTGCCTGCCAAATGGCCAAAGGCAAATTGTATCGAGATATATATTTATATACTATATTCAATATATAGATATATAACATGAACATCCAGAACAACAGTCGCATATGCCATTAGTTGGCATTCGTTGATGTTCAGGAAGCATGTAACGTGCTTTAATGAGGCTGACCTAAGGAATGTTTCTTACATGTTTGTAAGTCTAAATCTGAGAATTGAATGTAGAGAGTTTATCATGTGAGAAGTGAAATAGAACAAGGTAAATTATAAGCAGTTGAAAGTATGTGAAGCCAAGTAAAAACAAATTTATTTTTTCTTATATGTTGATTTAATCTATCTATACAAATGAAAAGGGTATATAAATATATGCATATAAATATGTAGTATTAATGGTATTTATTACTTTTAGTTTTCGTCATATTGTAACCGATTGATTCTGAATGCATTAACCAATGACAGTATTTATTGTTAATAAAGCTCTGATGTGACAATTTGCAAGCCAAAATCTCATTCTAGCCCCAAAGTAAATCTGTTCATAATCAAATTTATTTTACTATCCTTGAAGCCCTCTTTTCAATTGCAGATTCTATCCGTCAACTGAATTAAACGTAGTAAATGTTCTAATCGGCAAAACTATTTTAATAGTATGTTTACTACGGCATTTGAATAATCGCTTCTCTAATGCACAGCTTTAGCTGCTTACCATGAATAATCGCTTCACCTATTAAATATTTTACTACTAAGCTAATTTGTTAAGCTCATCTAAAGCGCATAAATTATCTTTGCAAATTGACTTCCTCAATGTTTTGATGTAGAATAACCTACAAATGTTTGCTTTTATTATTGAAATTTAATGAGTCTTAAATTCATTTAAGTTTTATGCCTTTGTTGCACCTTACAAGTATTTGAGTAAGATTTTAGTCAGCTTCTCTTGTCTCTATCAATCTCACATCCATTTGACATGCATAACACACTAAATTCGACATATTTAAAATATGTTGACATTCTTTTTGCCTGCCTTGCCTTGCTTTATGACACTATAATTCCGTTATGGTAATTTCACAGTTAAAACCAAATCAGATCATCGATTCTGAAACAGTAAAACATAGTCTTCCCATAATTAGCATTCTCTATCAACCAATGCCACCTACTGCAGCTTGTCTATGGTTTCATAGCCGATCATCTGAATTGCAATATGATCTAATTCAAATTTTTGGTCTTTAAAGAAATATGGTCAAAATCTAGTTTATTGTGTTGAAATAATTATAAACGATTTGATATTAAAAGCTTTTCAAGATTAATGTGAGCGTCGCGCGTGTTCTTATTGATTTTAACAACTTGAGCCAGATGTTGGTCTATTAATTAAATTCGAGTAGCCTCAAGGCAAATAAAAAGTCAACTAGTTGGCACACTTGACCGCCAATAAAAGCAAAAGCAAAAGCAAGAGCGCAAAAGCGCAAAGCAAAATAAAATTCCGCTGACAGCCAGCGCTCGAGAGGTTTTCGAGAATATGAAGAAGCTGTCGATATTATTATTATAGAAATTGTAGACAGATTGAACAATTGTTGAGGGAGGGGTAGGCGCAGGGGTGCCCGCTCAGCTCTCTGTTTATTGCTTTGACGTTGAGCAGCTACCGATCGAACTTGAACTCGAGTTTTGCTGAGAAGAGTCAGCAATGGAAAAGGTCGTTACATAGATATTTAGATATTTATTTTATATTATTTATTTATGTGTGTATTTATTTATGAATGAGCCGCTGAGTAATTACGTAATGCGGATAAGCGCATTGCGGCTACAGATTTATGACTTCGCATAGCTCAAGTCGTGATGCCATTCAAGCCCAAGCCCAAGCCAGACGCGACTGTCGAGTCGAGCACAACACAACGCGACGGCTCAAACCGCTTAAACGGCTTAAATACTGTGGCAGCTTAACGGGCTTAAATCATGTGTCGCCGTAATTAACTAGTCGGCGAAATGCTCTGGCAGCTTTGTTTGCTCTGCGCCGGGCTGTGGCCCAGTCTGGGCCATGTGCGTCTCGCGCCGAGCACCACCTGGCGCAGTGTTCCGCTGTTTCCACAGCAACAATGGCAGCTTAGGACGGTTGCTGAAGGAAAGCCACACATGAAGCTGCAGCCCGTGGCGCACTGCGAGGCGGAGAATTTCCCACATAACTACGAAGTGCTGACTGCAACGGGCAACGTGAGTCTGGAGCCGCATCTGAATCACTTCGCACGCACCAGAGCTGGAGAGTGGGCGAGCATGCGGGATCTCTGTCTGAATGAGCAAGGCCTGCCCTGGCGGCGACTGTGCAGCGCCAGTGCTGAGTGGCAGAGGCTGGGGAACGTCAGCTGCAGCGCCGGCAATCGGTTAAGTAGGCGACTCAATCAACTGAGAGAAGATGCCCAGAGTGTGAGCAGCAAAGCCTTCGCCTTGAGCGAACTACGACAAATACTAACTCAGGCACGAGGGCAGCTCGCGCCAGTCGACGTCTACAGCACGGCGCAGATATTCGCACAGCTGCTCGAGCAGCGGCAGCCGACGGCAGCTGTGAGCGCCGACCTCGTCGGCATTTGCCGAGAGATAATGGCCAGCGATGAGCAGGTGCTGCGGTTGTCGGCAGAGCTGAATGCGACCAACGCGCTGCTGAGAAAGTTCGAGGATTACATGGATGCGCTGCCTCGCGAGCTGGTGCCCAGTGAGAGCTGCGGAAGATCGAGAGCCGAGGTAGAGAAATTCACTGGGAAAGGCGTGCAAACCGTAAACCTAGCGGAGCTCCAGGCGCTGATGAGCAGCAATCTGAGCGTGTTCTATGTGAATCCAGAGTGTGAAAACATCACGGGCATCTCTATATACTCAGCAGCAGCTGCAGATCGCAGGAGTGCCAGCAGCGGCTTCTGGTATCGCTTTATGTACGCCAACGAGAACCTGGAGCAGTTGACGGGCGAGCGGGATCTGCAGACGGCCACCTACCTGCCGGAGCAGCTCTGGGAGCAGTTGAGGCAGAGAGGCGCCGCGTATCTCATACTCAAGATCTATGCTCACGACGGACTCTTCGTTGAGAGAGTGGAGCAGCGCAGTCCGAGGCCACGTAGTCAAGTGCTATCCATTTCCATTCCCGGCTTCGAGGGTAAGTTCAGCTCCCAGCTCAGCTCAGCTATCGCCTGGCTAATGATGCTGCACTTCCTGCAGGAGTTCAGTTGCCTGCTCCGCTGCCCTTTCTGCTGCCACGCCCCGGATTGTCTGGCAAGGGCAGCCATTGCGGCTATTGGAACTACGAGCGCTGGCGCAGCGATGGGGTCAGCACATGCGGCGGTCAAAGCGAGCAGCTCAATGTGCTCTGCCAGGCGCAGCATCTGACGCAGTTCTCCTTCCTGATCGGCGGCAGCTACGTGCAGCAGACATCGGGGGAGTCGCAGCTGCAACTGGAGGCGACGCATGAGCAGCTGCTGGACATGATCACCCAAGTGGGCTGCGGCCTGTCGCTGTTTGGGCTGCTCTGCATCTTCCTGACTGCGGCGCTGGTTGAGAAGTGGCGCAGCCAGGCGTCCACCAAGGTGCTGCTCCATCTCTGCCTGGCGCTGGCGCTGCAGCTGCTGCTCTTCGGCTACCTGGGGGCGGAGCAACTGTCTCTGCGGCAGAGCTGGAACCGCTGCCTGATCTCGGGCGCTGCGCTGCAGTACTCGGTGCTGGTCATCTTCAGCTGGATGCTGATCATTGCCTTTCTGCAGTTCCAGCGCTACGTGACAGTCATAGGCGTGGCCCGCCCCAATCACTATATACTCATCTCGGCCCTGGTGGCCTGGACGCTGCCACTGGTGCCCACATTGCTGGTCGTGCTGCTCGACGCCGAGTCCTTTCAGCCCTCGCAGCAGCAACTGCTGAAAAGCAACGGAGCCTTGTGCTATCCCTCCGGCTACGGCCTGGCGCTGGGCGTCGTCCTGCCCATTGCCCTGGTAACCTTTGCCAACGCCTTCATGATGCTCTGCATCATTTACAGCATTCAGCGGGCCCTCAATCCACGGCGCCAGCTAATTATACAGCAGCTGCGTCTGTCCGTGCTGCTGTTCTTTCTGCTGGGCCTCACCTGGATCTTCGGCCTTTGCAGCTATATGCGCCTGTCCATTATATTCTCCTATCTCTTTTGTCTCAGCGCCACGCTGCAAGGCTTTGTGCTCTTTGTTTACTTTGTGCTTTTGAATGCCGCAAATCGACACGCTTGGCTGAGTCTCATTTGTGGCAGGCGGATGAAAACAAATATGCCAAATGCGGAACGGCACTCAATGTCCACCTCATCATCCAGCAACACCTCCAGACGAACCCAATCCTCAGTGAAGTCCACTTGAGTTGGGATCAATTTTATGTCAAGTTTGTTACAAGTATTTCTATTTTATTTTAATATAAATTTAAGCATGAATTCCAAAAGCTAGCTGCTCAGCTCAATTATATTACAGAATCAATAAAAACAATGCTCAAATATTTTTAATTATCACATGCCAGCCACTTTTTACTACATTTTAAATACCTGTATATTAAAAACTATCTATTTTGAGCTATTGCTATCTCACTCATGAAATTCCTACTTATTAAATACCTGTTGAAGCTCAATTAATTTCAAGCTTCAAAACTCGCTTTAAGCTATAAATCACTTAGCCATGACACACAACCAAAAGCTTGACGAGCAATCATTAGCTAAGACATAAACCACTATAACCAGACAGGCTTAACCGTTTAAGCTGTGTGTCAAACCGGTTTGCCAGTTTAACATCTAATGAGAATTTGCGCTCAAAACGTAATCAAACTGTATTTAAACTTTATACTATCAAATATTATGCAATTGTGTTTCACAGAACTCACTTTAACGTATAAATCAATTAGTCATGACACACAACCAAAAGCCTACAAACAATTAGTAGCTAAGACACCAACCACGCGTAACCGTTTTAGCTGCGCGTCAAACGGGTTTACTGTTTGATATGCTTTGAACAAGTGAGAACAAACTGACTCAAACTGTATTTGACCTTTACACTGCTAAATATTATGGAAATGTGTTCCATGGAATTATTTAACATATTTAACATATCAAATTACATATGCTGAAAATTTTATATAAAATTTGTTTAATTTTTCAATTTGATTTTTAATATTATTATTTTTTTTTTTTACTCCATATGTTGAAATATATAAATAATCAAATAGAGTGATTCGGGTGTGTCAGCAGCATTCGGATGTTGATAATCTAGACATGTTTTGGCTCGTTATGAATTGTTAATCGAAAGATGAGTTTTTAGCCATTAAGCGTTATATTGCTTTTGGCCAAAGGGAATGCTAAATGCTGCTACTCTTTAATCCGTAATACCATATCCGATCGCGACCTTATATAGCAATTTATTGCACTTTTCAAACTCAATTTCAGTTTCGGTTTCAGTTTCAGTTTCAGTTGCTGTTTTTTGGTTTTTGTTTTATGTATTTGTTTTTCCGCTTGTTGTCGGTCGCGTTTTGGTGCGTTTTAATTTATCGCTTCTAAATTATGTAAATGATATGACAAAGTTAATTTTGGTGAATGTTTTTTGTTTCTATTTATATTTTTTTTTTCTGCGTGTGTTTCATTACGAGCTATGCGTGGCTTTATTAATTTAATTCGGTTTCTTATCTAATTCCGCAATTTGGAGGCTGAAATTAAAAAAAGGCCGTAACTCAGAGTTATGCTTCGGTTTCTTCTTGTTTTTGTTGTTGTTTTTGGTTTTGCTCTCAGTCAACAAATTGGCTTGAACTTAAGTTAGAATACGGAACGCTTAGACTACGCTCATTATATTTAAATATATACATGTATCGTTAAATTATATAACAACCAGTAGGATTATAACAAATTAACCTCATTTACCGGCTGCTCATAGAGAACGGCATTCCGACTACTGTCGTCGACTCGGTTCATTTGAATAACAGACGATGCCGACGCCTCTCTCTTGCTCTCCCTCTCTCTCTCTCTCTCTATTGGTCTCGCTCGCTTAATCATGTCGATTCAACGCCGTATCCGCACCAGCTTTAACGGTATGTACGAAGTTCCGGGTGCCACATCCTTGCCCTCCGGCAGGAAGTTCATCGCGTAGTTCTTGGGCGTCGGCGAATTCGGCGGCACGGCAAACTCGAAGCTCAGCTGCGTGGGCTGGAACTGCCGTGACGGCTGCAGCTGCATCATTTCCACTCTGCCCAGCTGCCACTGCTGGGAGCGCTGCCTGTCAGCCAGCTGAAAACGCTGCAGGTGGCCCTGAATGATGCGACGCAGTGCCGCCATCGTCGTCGCACTCGGCGGATTGTAGAAGTACGCGTCTTGCTGCGGCCGCTGCGTGGGCGTCTGGCGGGGCAGGTAGGCGGGACTGGCGGCGCATGCAATGCCCAGCAGCAGTGCTATCAGCTGGAAGACAAATTACATTCCATATATTGGCATATTGTGTGCCAGCATCGCTCCACTTACGCAAAGGCACGTCCTGTACATGTTCCCCGTTCCCATGATTAAATATCACTCGACACCGGCTACTGAGTACTCGATACTCCCGACTAACGACACACGACTCTCCACTATCGACCCGTTGCTCGATATTCAATACACTCGCTCGCCGACTCGCTTGGCTCAGCAGTTGCTCGACAACTGAATCCGGAGGCAAAGTTTCGGTTTCAAGTTCACGGGCCACCGCAAATGCATTTACATAAATTTCCAACCGGTGCTAGATACTAACCATCTCCATCTCCATCTTCAGCTAGGTCTATCTCCCTCTCTCTCTCTCTCTTGCTCTACCTCTCCCTGTCTTTGTTTAGCTGGCAGCTGTCGCTTTATTTTTAAAAGTTAATTCTTTCGCTAACGCTGCTAACGGGGCACGTGATTTATGCAAATATTTATCTTATGATCATCTTTTATTTTTTCCCTCTCTCTCTCTCTCTCTCTATTTTGGGACTTTTTTTACACTTAAACTTAAGTTTAGAATGATCTGGTTTTGACTCTGCTTCCATTTAGAAGTGGTGCAAAAGGGTATCATAAAGCTTAGCCACTTTGCTAAAGTTTATCGTCTCCTCGGCAGCTAAGTGGCTTTGGCCAAATAACACACGCTGCTCGACGGACCCAAAAGAGTTAGTTCTAGATGGGTATATGAGCTGTTGTATACCCTAACTTGGGATGGTTTTGATTGGCATGTAAGGAATATTTTGTATATCTTCTATATACATATCTCAAAAAAGATATTTAGAGATGCAAAGAATGTGCAATTAGAAAGTATCTTAAGAATATAATATAATATGGAAGATATATATATATTATTAAAAGTATATATGATATAATAAGAATATATCATTTAACAAGTATATACCATACAAAAAGCATATTCCTATAGAACACCTAAATACTCTGCCGTATAGGGTATCTTCAATGCAAGCAACTACCTCTCACTTCCTCATATTTATTTACTTAAATTTATCAATCGAGTTGGATCGATCAGCGTGCGTAACGAACAAATTCCCAGCCCACGTACATAAAGCAAACTAAATAAACAATGAGTGTCGAGATTGTCGAGATAATCTGCACGTTCTGTTTTAACCCCAACTTAAAAGCAGACAGACATACATATATATATATACATACATATATAGACGTGTGTGCGCTTCGCCAAGCTTAGACAACGGGGCGACTTGTCCGCTGTTCACGCCATTATAATTATGCAAATAACTCAAGATATATCTGAATATATCATTTTTGTGGCACCGCGCCTTTACAATCTAAATGTACGTATTAATTTGGTATTTTTTGTTCTTCTTCATTTTTTTTAGTATTTAATTAACATAATATTCAGTTGGACGTGTGTCTCTCGAGCTGAGCACTCCCTTTATATGGGAACACAAAAGACGCTCGTCGCACAAACGTTTGTAGTTTTATATTGATTTTTAATCGCTGCCCCTTTATGTTTTGTTGAACTTGATCTATCGGTTCATCTATATCTGTGTTGCAAAACATCAGATTTGTCTGCTTGACAACTTAACTGAAATATATTGTATTGTGCGCGATTTGCCTTGTTTGGCGATAACTTGATCAAATTACTATTCAAATCACAATTAATAATGCATAATAAATAAGTGTTTTGATATTTATGCGTTACTAACGCGCCTGCTTAAGCATAAAAGATTGAGTTACTTTTAAATTGGAATCATTTTTGGCCAATTGATTGTGATGCTGAAACTTGATATCGCTTAGCGTTTAAAATGGGATTTCAATTGAATGATATACAATGCGGTGGCTTTATGGATCGGTGAATTAGCAAGTCTTGGTTTGATTATGTTTATGTTGATATGAGGGGCCTGATGTCTTTTGTTGAACAGGTGATAGCTCTTATTAGTGCAAGAGTTAGAGCTAAAAAGAGATTCTACTAGTGATGAAAGCTCTAAGTAGTATAAGAGATACTACTAATAAAAGATACTACTAATGATGAAAGTTCTAAGTATTATAAAGGGTACTACTAATAAGAGATGCAACTTATGCTGAAAGTATAAAGCGAACTACTAATGTAGCCTGAACCCCTTATAGTGTACAGATGGACATCGCTAGATTGACTCAGCTTATGAGATCTGTCAAACTGTTTTGTTTCACATAACCATTCTACAAAATGTTTAAGCTGTCATCACTGAAGTCTGCTAGCATGTGACTCAATCAACATATTATGCAGGGCTATAAAATTTAGTGCTATTTCGCAATCAAGAATCAGACTACATTTCTGCTAACATGAGCTGTTGCTCATCATACTACCGCACTCTGTTGAGATTTTATTAATTTTTATTTTTATTAGAAGATATAAAATTGCTTTTTAAATTCAAAGAGGTTATTGGAAGGCTGAACTACTATTTCCATATAATGAAAATAAATATAAAATATATAAAACTCAAAAATATATTCTTCTTGTTAAAGATGCTTGCATTTTTTGTACTATAAGGAAGAGCTAATATAATAAAAAGTGTTTCTTGGTTTTAAATTCGAATTAAGTACACTTCAAAGCCTATCAAGTTCTGAATTATATTTTACTAGGTTATACCTAAAATTATAGGTACTCAACTAAGATGAAGGAAAAATGCTTATCGTGACAATTTATCAGATTCTATAACTATAACTGGTTAGACTGATGCTCATAAGATTCTAATAAGTTGAAAAAATTGAATAAACGTTTAAATATTTGAATAAATTTAAGTATTATACAAGATTATGATTATTGATTTATGATTTTCAAGGTAAGCCTATTATGGCCACGAAGTTCTATCTACATTAGTTATTTCAATATAAATATGTATACAGATTTCAATATATTTATGAAGACAGACTTACCCAGCACCTTCAACAGACTATAATCTAAAGACAGACTAAGGCAACGTCACAAGTAGTTAAAGCTAGCGAACTGAACGATTAGGAGTAGTTAAAAAAAACTGACAGATGAACTAAAAAGAAAACCCCAATTCGAGCTGATTACAATAATTAATCCAGAATTTATACAGTTGCAGGTTTCTGCGAAATTTCGTTACATTTCGTGCTGAAAATTTACTTTAAAAAGTAGATAAATTCAGTTGTATTTATTAAGCGAAACTCAAACAATTTGCATTTCAGTTGCTTCTGCAATTCCCTCACAGTAAATAACAATTTTCGCATAGTTGCGTGTTGTTAGACTAATTGGATCAATGAACATTTTTTACAGTTTTACACTTGATGTAAATATGAATTTGTGTTTGTGCAATTCGTTTGGGGTATTCAATTTTCATTTATTCGGTTTCACACATCAAGCAATGCAATTATCTAATGGAATTTGATGAAATTTTCGCGGAAATCCCGCCCACTCCACGCCCACGCCCCACGCTCGTCGCCCTCGTCGCTCGATGCTCGATGCTGTTTGTAGCAATCGGTGATTGCGAAACCGAACTACGTCTGTCTGAGTGGAGCGTGTGCCCTTCGCTTCTCCCCCTCTCTCATATCATTATCGTGTGTATCATCGAGAGAGAGAGAGAGAGAGAGAGAGAGAGAGAGAGAGAGTGAGAAAAAGTGTGTGCAATGTGCAGATGCTGAAAATGAGTTGGGGTAAAAAAAAAAAAAAAAAAAAAATGGATAACCGAAACGGAAACGGAAATGATGCGCTACGTTAGCTTTAGGCTTACTCACTTAATTAAAGCGCTGCATTGGCATTGATCTAAGCGGTAGCATTACGTAATTGGAATTTGCTATTCCATCTGCAACATCATCTCGATTGCATTAACGTTTCGATTTATATGCAAAATTGCGCAATTGCGACTCTCTCAAGTATGCAACGGCTTGTGGACTGAAGTGTTATGAAACGTTTAAGCTCGCTTAATTACTATGTAAATTATTTGTGCAATTAATTTACACAGCTGCCAAGCAAATCCACGCATCCATCCGTGGATCCATCCGTATCCGTCTCCATATTGATGAGGGTGCTTTCTGCTCAAGCGAACAGCATTAAGTCGGACAAAAAGCTCATATATATTTCATACGAGGCGCAGAGGACGCATCATAATCATCATAAAGTTGAGGCTGGCTGCCCAAAATGCTATTTGAATACCCTCCAAATGGTTCACAAAAAGGGATAGCCATAATGACTATGGGAGTGCAGACTCGACTAGATAACATATTAATTTATTTATCTCTTTGAAGCCAAAGACTTTTGAGTAGCTGATTATATTAGGTTTGGTATGTGGAATCCTTTATTAATAAAATCTTTAACTGCAGGTCTTAGATATCATTGACTGATATTGAAATTCCTTATAATAAAAAGTATTATTAGTATATAATATATTACTATATCAGCTCTATAAATAACTGTCTTATGTTCATCTCGAAGCAAACATGAAGACACGGAATTTGATCTAAAGAAAATACGAATGGAAAGGGCATCACTTTTTTTCTTTGCATATACATATTAAGGAGTATCTACCCGTCAATCATCTCACTGTACAGTTCTATTTTTCGTCTAGTGCCCCATGTCCAGCTGGCTTCGAAAGGCAATTTCTCAGCCCTTAAAACGGTCTGGCTGACTGTTATGTAATGAGTTTGATGAGCTTTTGAAGTAAACCCGATTGAGGAGAGGCATTTCATTTTGTACGGATTTGATAAAAATGACGAGGCCGTTAAACAAGCCGTGGCGTATGTGGCAGCAAAAAGGATGTGTGGCTCGATGCTCGACGCTCCTTGCGAGCGGCTACAAACTTAGTTATGCCTGACAGGCAGGCAGCCCGCAGCACGCTCATATTTTATGCATGACCAGCTACAGCTCCAGCAACGCCATCTCCTGCTCCTGCTCCTGCTCCTGCTGCACTGCTCTCGTTCTCGCTCTAGATGTTCGTTTAGCAGAGTTGAGCTAAAACTGAGCTGGGTTGGGCTCGGGTGGGCTGGGCCTGGGCTTGGGCGAATTGCTTTCCAATTGACTAAGCGCAGCGCTCAACCAAGTACTCGTTCACGTGCAGAGCCTGCAGCCGGCTCTTGGTTTGGGTGCGGTCAAGTAGACATTTCCAATGCCATTTGCTGGGCGCGGCAACTGCCGAGTTATCGGGGCCGATCAAATGGATCAGCGGTTTTTATGTTGCATTGGCACGAAATCCGCGCCAGACAAGACCTCACCTGCGTCTTGGCCCACGGCATTGACGTCTTTGGCTGGCGGCTTAACGGAATGATGGACACCCTAGCGAAATGTGAATAAACTTTGGCAAAGCCACAGAAATCGTCGATAAACTAATTAAAATGTTTGTATTAAACAGTGGGACGCATACGATGAAGTTGAGGTAAAAACTGAAGTCGAGGAATGGAAAAAATTAAATAAAATTGATTTATATATGTGAATACATTCCATTAATAATGACATGATTTTGGGAGAGACTTAGCTTTAAATATAAACAAATTTATAAATAATATAAAATGTTATACAGAATATATAGAAATCTTTAAACTGAACTCTGTTACTTATTCGAAATCATTTGCACTTTAAGTTCCACTGTGTCGCATCTGAATCGACCAAGTGACAAAATACTTTGGGTAAGCTCAAGCGATGCGCCTTGAGGCACAGATTTCGTCTTTCGTCTTTGACCGTACGACTTCTGCATAATTAATGATGCTGGCCGAGTGTGTTGACTGGCAGAGTCATTCGTCAAAAGCAGAGGTTGACTTTAATCCGCAGTCTGCGCAATTTCAGTTTCAATTGCCAATGTCTGACGAGTGGCGAAAGTCTCTGGCCGCGAACTCCACTCATAAATTTGCATATTTAATAAGTTGATGCGTTTTGTGCAACACGCGCCATAGCCATAAACATATACATATACATATATATGTATATGTGTATGCGTGTGCATGTGTATCTGTGGCTGTATCTGCATCTGTGTATAAATATGAATAGTCTCTGCGCTGATGTATGCAAATGCTGTTCACTCATTTTGACGCAGCTCCCTAGGGCCACGTTAATGCGGCATTTGTTGCCAGGGGCTAAAAGCACTCAGTTGGCTTTTAGCGACTCCCGGTCGCCCAGTTGCCCAGCTGCCCGGCTGCCTGACTGTGCGCCTGCCTAGCTGCCTGGCTTATGCATAAATACATGAAATATGCAAATCCAGAATACACGTTGCCTCTGCAGCCATAACAACTCACTATCTACTACTGCTAGTCTATGGTGTCTCTAAGTATTCCATTTCCATTTCTATTTAGTATTTTTTCTGTTTCCATTTTTTTTTTTTTTTGTCTTGTTCTCTATTCTCTTTTGTTTTGCACACTTGCAGTTGGCATCCCAACCCAAAAAAAAAATAGAAAACAGCATCGAAAGAACTCTCCCAAGTTGATGGGGCTCTTGTGTATTTGGTTTCTGTTTTAGTTCACTCTGAACTTGTCCAGCTGAAATTGCAAAACTTTGCTCCGCCACGTACAATAAACATTTTACGTGCGTGTATGTGTGTGTGTAAGTGTGTGAGTGTGTTCTAGTTGTGCACACCTGAGCCGCTTTAAGCTGAGCTCCATTATCTTTAAAATGCAAGCATATAAATAAGTAAACAATGCAAATGACTTTGTGCACCTGACTGTGGACTAAAAAGTGAATGCATTTGTACACTCAGAGAAAAAAATGAATAATATATAATTTAGCTGACAAATAGAATGCAGAATTTGTAATAAAATAATTTCTTAAAGAAATACGGACAAAGCTCTAATCAAAGCATAAAATATATAAAGACAATTGTTACTTTAAAGAAAATAAATTATAGATGAGATGATATGCCAACATTTAAATAATAAATGTCTATATATGGACTCATTTATCTTTGAGTCCTTAACCTGTTCACTTAAGAGCTAAACGAAATAATTTAATCAAAAGCAAAATGGCATTACAAAGAACACAATGTAGTCAACTGAATTCATTGTGCGTAAACAATTGCAGGTGAAACATTGTTGGAATTTCAATTATGCTGTTAGTATTTGAGCCAGATAAGTCAGGTGAATGGCAGACAAGACGCAATAAATATCAAATTAAATGCCAATTTATGCTTGAAGGCCATTGTGGAATGCACTTTAAGCAAAATTAAAGCCCAGCCTGGCCGACAAGTTGTCTGCGTTGCCGTCGGCTTAGCACAGATGTACAGGACGCTAACAAGCCAACTTAAATATAGACATCAGGAGACAGGAGGCAGGAGATTGGAGATGGGAGACAGGAGGCTCTGGTCTGGGGGCCATCAACTCATTTCGGGCAGTCGTAATTTCAACAGTGGCACATAAAAGTATGCTGCATAAGTTGGCCAATGCTGGCAGCTGGCAACTGGAGTGTAATCAAATTAATATTATGCTCGTACTTCAGCAAATAACTCTGAAATTATAATACTCACGAAGAGTTCCCAGTTTGAATGGTGCAGACAGCCGGACGGACAGCAGGACAGACAGCGAGATAGGCAGACAGAAGGAGAGCTCGACAGGGAGAGCAAAGCCTCCGCTCGTGTTTTTGTAATAAGCAAGTATTTATCTCGCGTTGAAAACCTCATCAGGCTTAAGCACAGCGCTTAATTACCCACAGCGTCCTTCAGCCGTTGTCTGTCTGACTAATGTGTGTGCGTTAGGATTGTGTGTGTGTGAGTAGGAGTGTGTGTGTGTCTCTGTATGTGTGTGTGTGCCCCATATTACTTCATTTACCTACACATCTGTCAATCTGGCTGCCGTTTTAAGAGTCGCACTCAACTGAAAGGCACCACAGCAACCACAAATTACACGTGAAAGACTCTTTGGAATTAAGCTGAAAGAAAATTCTTGGCAGTAGCTAAAGGAAACGTGGTAATAAATTTAATAAATTATCTCATCAAAGCCGCAACGCTTAAACCTTGATTTGAGCAAGAAAATTCGATTAAAGTTGCAAGTCTCCAACTAGCCGAAGAACAAGTGCTTTTTGCACTCACTTTAATCAAGCATAAGTAGGTTTTCTTTGAATTAATTGTGTTTTTAATGTAGGGAACTCGGTGACTCTAAGAGATAAAAGTACTACTGCGTAATACTTCTGGTGTATACTAGTTGATGGTACTACTGTTAAAAACGAGTATACTACAATACTATCACTATATACGAGCCCAAACCACTATTAATTCGAACAGCATGTTTTTTTTGCAGTACGCAATGTTTAACACACTATATTATCAATACTACTAAAGATAACACATACCAATGCATTTCGTCTCAAAGGGAATTTTATTCTCTTCACGATGAAAAAAAAAGTTTTGCTCTATTTCCAACAACAACAAAAATATGAGTAATTTATTCAAACGGTTGACTTAAGAGATAAGACAAAATTGACCACTATTAATTCGAACGCTGCGTAATGTGATTTACTATCATACTTAAAACAATAATTTAATTAATTAGAATTGTGATTACGCATTTAACTCGTTTTGGCATTGATTTTAACAAATTTTTGTAATGCTCTTGAGAAATTGAGTCCCACATCTCTTGCAACTTGATTTTCAAGTCAGAAATATTCCTTTGTGGCTCATTTCGAAGCTGGTTTTTCATTAGCCACCAAATATTTTCAATTGGGCTTAGATCTGGACTATTTGATGGCCAATCTAAAACCTCCATTTGATTATATTGCAGCCAATTTTTGGTTCGCTTGGCTGTGTGCGATGATGCTCCGTCCTGCTGAAAAGTAAATTCACCGCAATCTGATAGTTTTGGTATTGATGGCAACAAACTATCTTGTAAAATATTAATATATTTTTCAGCATTAACTGTCTCTTCAATGCAATGAAGTTTTCGTAATGAAGTTTTGGCAGACATACATCCCCATACCCCCCATGCTCGCAGGAAACTTTGTTGTTCTTTTAAGGCAGTCTTTATGATATGTTTCTGGCCTCTTACGGAAGGCCATATGATGGTATCCCATAGCCTTTGAGTCCAAGACAACCTTTCCCGAGCCCATTGCAAACGCTTCAATTTTTGACGATTTGATACCATCATATTCAGCGATGAAGCTAAATTTGATGTTAGTGTCGGCGATACGAGAAAACGCGCCACCCGTAAGAGGCCAGAAACATATCATAAAGACTGCCTTAAAAGAACAACAAAGTTTCCTGCGAGCAGGGGGGGGGGGGTATGGGGATGTATGTCTGCCAAAGGATTACGAAAACTTCATTTCATTGAAGAGACACTTAATGCTGAAAAATATATTAATATTTTACAAGATAGTTTATTGCCATCAATACCAAAACTATCAGATTGCGGTGAATTTACTTTTCAGCAGGACGGAGCATCATCGCACACAGCCAAGCGAACCAAAAATTGGCTGCAATATAATCAAATGGAGGTTTTAGATTGGCCATCAAATAGTCCAGATCTAAGCCCAATTGAAAATATTTGGTGGCTAATGAAAAACCAGCTTCGAAATGAGCCACAAAGGAATATTTCTGACTTGAAAATCAAGTTGCAAGAGATGTGGGACTCAATTTCTCAAGAGCATTACAAAAATTTGTTAAAATCAATGCCAAAACGAGTTAAATGCGTAATCACAATTCTAATTAATTAAATTATTGTTTTAAGTATGATAGTAAATCACATTACGCAGCGTTCGAATTAATAGTGGTCAATTTTGTCTTATCTCTTAAGTCAACCGTTTGAATAAATTACTCATATTTTTGTTGTTGTTGGAAATAGAGCAAAACTTTTTTTTTCATCGTGAAGAGAATAAAATTCCCTTTGAGACGAAATGCATTGGTATGTGTTATCTTTAGTAGTATTGATAATATAGTGTGTTAAACATTGCGCACTGCAAAAAAAACATGCTGTTCGAATTAATAGTGGTTTGGGCTCGTACTACTAGTATTACTACAAGCATTATTAACTAATACTACTACTACTACTACTACTATGTTACAAAATAATATTATTACTCTTAATACTACGACTACTACAACGATTACTACTACTACTATGATACAAAATATGATTACTACTATTAATACTATTACTACTACTACAACTACTACTACTACTATATCATACCCCTACTCTTCATGTTACATTTTACTACTATTTTAACAAGGCAGCAACTAAGTAAATACTTATATATCCTTCTACAATTAAATATCATTAAAAGCATTCAACTTTAATATAGAGAAAGGTAACTTAATGGATTCAGTTCTGCAACTGATTGCTAAAGTAAATATATATATTCATTCATCTACAATTTATATATATTTATACAAGTTCCATTCATTCCCATACACACTAGCCTTGAGCCCATAAACATAATCAGCCCCTAGCTCAATGGCCAAAATCAATATTGTCTAATATAGAATTAACACACATATCTTTCAATATAGAGCGCCTCACGTGCTCGCCAGCCGTTAATAGCGTTTTGCTTATATCGAGCTTGGTATTGCGTGCTGGCGCTGCTGACCTTTTGGCGGGCAGGTGTGCAAATAGGTGTTGCACGCGCTTCTATTTGCAGCAATTAAACGAGTCCCACGGCTATTTTTGGTTGTGTTCGGCTCGTTGGGTTACTTTTTTGCTCAGCCTCAGACTCGGCGAAAAATATCTTAAAGGTAACCACCGCCATCATTTATCAGCGCGCGGTGGGTGTTAAATAAATATTTTTATGCGAATTCCTGCTGTTGACCTTAAGCATAAATCTCGCAAGCCATTTATTTTGACTGGGCTCTGGCTTTTTAATTAATTCAACAGCTGGCCGGGCACCTTCTCCGCTTGTCCGTCCGCCTGTCCGTCAGTCCGTCTGTCCGCCTGTCCGCTTTACGCGCTGCTTTAATAGCGCTTTTATGAATATGTATCCACGAGCATATTAAAAGCGCGTCTAAAGCAATTTATGGCGCTGCTAGAAGGACGATTAGAGTCCACGTAGCCCGAAAATGATGGCCCCTGAAGCTAGATCAGGCTCTGCTGGGGCAGCGGCAGAGGGCTTCGGATGCTTTCAGATGCTGCCCGTTAACCCTAATCGAGCAGTTTCCTAAATTTGTTATTTGAGCCTCGCACTTCCGCTTGAGTACCGTACCAATGTGCTGGTCGACGCCGACTGTTGAATGGGCCAACGCGACGTATACGCAACGCCTTACGTTTGACGTAACCGCTGGCAGGCGGGGCATCTGAAATGCCACGAGAGCGCCGCACATGCGTGGCTCGAGCCGAAGGTTTTCTCTTTCGCTTCCGCTCTTAGGAAATTTGTAATTGTAATCAGTTGATTCTGATAGCAGCAGCAGCAGCATCAACATCAGGCGAAAGGCCAATCTTGCGGCCAAGTGGCACATTTTCATACGCGAGCGGGCACACCTGAGCGCCAAGGTGCAATTAAGTTGGTTGTCGTGCCGCCTCGCCCTCGGGAACCCGAAACCTGAGCAGCTTAGACAAGCAAATTGTTGCACATGAATATGAAATAATTGGAAATGTATATTTTCATTACAATTTTAATTGCTTAATGGAGATCAATGTGAGGGAAATTCGATATGAATTAGGTGAAGCAATATATATATTATTTTTTTTTTGTTAAATTTTAATTGTCAAGCGAACATGAGAGCCAGCTGAAATTTGAGTAATGCAATTGGAAATATTTAATAAATCTAACAAATTGTCTGGTTCAGGTATAAATTGTATTTAATCTATATTGTTAGACTATTAAGCACGCATATGGCTGCACATAAAAGTCTATCAAAGGGAAGCGTATAAATCGCACAATTAGAAAAGTAAGTATGGGCGCTGAGCAAAGTTCACGTTGGGGACTGAACGACGCAACCTGAATGCCAAGCCAAGTCAAAGATTTTTCGGGCGAAACATAAAAGTGGGGCCATGTCATCAAAATAGCTCATACGCAGCGTTGGCCATCAAAATGAAATGTAATTAGATGACAGTAGATTGGGTGCACAGACGAAGGTCGCGCAGCTCTTTCGAAACTTTGTTGCTTTGTCTCTTGCTGTTTGTTCTTCGTTGTTTGTTGTTTGTTGTTTGTTGTTCGTTGTTTGTTGCTAGGCGAACAAATTTAATTTGTTTGGCCTGCAATTCATTTGCCGAGTCGTTGACTTTTAATGCACACAATCAAGACATTGTTTTGCCATGTTGACTTGTTGCCAATTTTTGCTTGACTTGGCTCGGCTATTGCGGCGCTATTACAGTCGGGTTTCTTGACATCCCATGACTCAGGAAAATTCTTTAAATAATTATGTAGCGTGGTAGCAAGACCTGCTCCATGAGTTTTTCTAATCTACGTCAGCTCGGCGCTTAAAGCGCACATTTCACGCGTCGCGCATACGCCACACGAGCACGTCCTTGATACGCCCAGTGCGCTGTGTGCATTTGTCAAAACTGAAAGTTTTGCCGAAATGTGCTTTTCATGTCATGCCATGCCAAACACCGGATGCACACTATTGCCCACCCAAGCCACCCAACCACACATACAGTGCCAAATGTTGGCCAACATTTCTAGAATTTATTTTGATTTATATTAAATTTGAAACTATCTAAACAAAATGCAATTTCTGTATCAATATTGGATACATTAATTTTGCAGTGTCTGTTTCACATATGATATAACTTTAATTTAATGTTTGCTTTGCTTTTTGAATATTTCACTCAGCTTAATGTAGCTGAGCCTACATAAACACCTATATATATATATATGTCTATATATATTTACGGGATCAACTACTACACTACTACAGTATGCGGCTGTCATCTCTGCCCTTGGCTCCGCCCCTTCAATGCTCACGCTGACTATCAATCAGCTTCGAGCGCTACATTTATCACATAGCTAATCAAACAGAAAGCATTCTCTACTTCAATTACACACACGCGCATACCTTTTGCGCATTCGCCCAGTCTACTCAATAGTAGTGACTGATGCTGCATATACGAAATATATAAATATTCAAGGAATTTTTGAAAATTTCTCCTTTCATCTTAATTTATAATAATTTTCTATAAGCGTGAATATTATCATATAAATATTGAATAAATGCTTCTAATTTTCAATTTTCATATTTATATGAAGTATTGAATGCATTTTTATATATTTTTTATTTACTATAAATTTATAATATTTTTATATAAACGTCAATCGAACTTTCTTCCGCATTGGATAGGTTTCTTTTAAAGATTTATATATTTAATATATATACTTATTTTTGTTTAAAAAAGGAAAAAAGGATTATACGTATATAACATTTTAATTATAATATAAATATTGTACGTTTTGTTTATTTATTAGTATTTTTTTTATTTTTTTGTTTTACAGTTTTAAGATTATTCATTTGAAATACAGTTTTTAGATGTCAATGTATTTTTTTTAATCGAAACTTTTAAATATCAGATTTTCATCTATATTTAATGCTCATATCGTGCATATATAAAAATCTCATAGTCAGTTTAAATAATGTTTGATAAGTCTGATTTAAATAGTAGTTACAATAAATTATTAATACGCAGCTAGTTAAAGTTTGTTCGTTTCATATTGGCAGCTATCATCAGCTGCCTACTGCCTACTGCACCGCTCTATTGGAATAGTTGGTGGAGCTGGTGGTCATCGACTGCAGCTCAGTGGTGCGTTTCTGCACATCCATTTTCATCTTGGTTGGGCAGAGCAGGCCCATCCAGGCGCGCCGATTGACCTCGTCGAGCAGCACAAAGTAGACGAACAGGACGAAGCCCTGCAGCGTGGCTGTTAGACAGAAGAGATACGAGAAGGCCACGCCCGCCTGCATGTAGGCGAAGATCCCAAAGATCCAGGACAGGCCGAGCAAGAAGAAGAGCAGCACGGATAGGCGAATCTGTTTGTTGACCATCTTGCGCTCCGCCCGCTGAATGCTCTGGCTGAGCGAGTGCGAGATGCTATAGAAGACATACACAAAGATCACCAGGTTGGCAACCGTGATGAGCGTCACGGGCAGCACGATACCAAAGGTGAGCCCGTAGCCGGACGGATAGCAAATGCCCGTGTCCGTGGCCAGCTGAGCGGCTGTGGGCACATACGAATCCGGATCGATGCACGCCACCAGCAAAGTGGGCAGCACAGGCAACGACCAGGCGACGAGGGCCGCCTTCAGGATGTAGTGACGCGGCCGCTCGATGCCAATCACCGTGACGTAGCGCTGGAACTGCAGGAAGGCGATGATCAGCATCCAGCAGAACAGTGCCAGGATGCTGTACTGCATGGCAGCGCCCAGCAGCACGCAGCGCACCTTGTCGCCGTGGACAACCAGCTGCTCCGAGATGTCGTCTGTGTTGATGAACACGAAGAGCACCATCTGCAGCATCATGGCCAGGCAGAGGTGCAGCAGCACCTTGGTGGAGGCCTGGCTGCGCCAGCTCTTGAAGATTGCCGCCGTCAGAAAGATGCCCAGCACGCCGAAGAGCGAGAGGCAGCAGCCCACGATGGAGATGATGTCCAGCACGCGCTCGTTGATGGGCGTCACGAGCACCTCGTCGCTCGGGTCGCTGCTGCGATAGCTCCCGCCCACCAGGTACGAGAACTGGGTCAGATGGCGCGTTTGGCAGACGATAACCGGATCGCGTAGCATATCCGTTCCACTGCTGGTCGTGATGCCGTCGCTCGCCCAGGTGCGATAGTTCCAGTAGCCACAGCCACTTCCTGTCTGAACGGCCCGCGTGTCCGGTTGCCGATGATTCTCGTTGCGTAGCAGCAAGGGCAGCGGCTGGGGCAGTTGCGTGCCTAAGGGAAGAAAATGTTATCGATAACTTTACAATAGTGTGATTCACTCACCCTCACTGCCGGGTATTGATATGGACAAGACCTTGCTGCGTGGCCTTCGACTGCGCTGTGTCGTTGTCTCCACGAAGAGCCCGTCGTGGCCGTAGACCTTGAGTATCAGGTACGTGGCGCCTTTCTGCTTCAACAGCTGCCACAGCTGCTGCGGCACATATGTGGCCGTCTCCAGATCCTGCTCCCTGCGCAGCTTCTCCAAGTTTTCGCTGGCGTAGAGAAAGCGAAACCAGAACTGGCTAACTGCAGCCTTGCGATCTGGAGCTGCCGCTGAGTATATGGCAATGCCCGTGATGCCTTCGCATGCGGGATTTACATAGAACACGCTCAGGTTGCTGCTCAGCAGGGCGTGCACGCCGAGATTGGCATTGTTCAGAATCTCCATGCCACTCGCAGCCGCCTCCCCGGCCTCACTTGCCGCATGGGCGACCACTTTGCCGCAACTCTCTCGGGGCACCAGCTGCTGGGGCAGTGCATCCATGTAGTCCTCAAAGTTGTGCAGCAGCGAGTTGGTCGCATTCAGCTGCGCCGACAGCTGCAGCACCTGCTCGTCGCTGGACATGATCTCCCGGCAAATGCTGATCAGATCGGCGCTCAGCGAGGCGTCCTTCTCGTGCTCCATGAGATCGCCGAACATCTGGCCAACCACATGAACGTCCGCTGGCAGCAGGGCTTTGTCGTGCTGCCGGAACATGTCCCGCATCAGGGCCGTGGTGCGACGTCGCTCCTGGCTGCTGTTCGTGCGCCGCCTGCCCTCCAGCATGTCGTCGTGCAGACTGTTCAGCTCCACGCTGATCGATCGCTCCCTGAATCTGCGCATGCACACCACAGGCGGCCATTGCTCAACGGACTCCCACTTGGCTCGCATGTCCCACACCACACACCTGCGTGTCACGGGCAGTCCACTGGGCAGTAGGCAGACATCGTGCAGCGTGGCCGCCTCGCCAATTCTGGCCCGTTTCCAGCTGTTGACGTGCGGACTCTGATCGTGGTTGCGCACGATGTAATCGTGCGTAAACGTTTCCGGTTCACAGTGCCGAGCATTGCAATAGACCAGGCCCGTTGTGTCAGCTTGGTAGATCTTCTCCAAGCAATGCACGGGCGCGTTATTGCGGCTGTCCAAGCTGCACAGTGGACAGTCATCCCACTGCGACTCGTCACTGCCATTGCTATCCGCACTCTCGTAGGCTCTGCCCGCTGCGATCGCCAATGCCAGCAGCACGTAGCAGAGTGCATTCATAACTTATGACTCAGCAGCGTCTGAGCTGCTCCGAAACTCAATTTGTCACGCGTCCGTCTCCCGGCGAATATCGCGCTGAACTGCGAGGCCGAGTCACTCGGCGAGCGAGCGAGCCGATCGTTTTTTTTTTTTTTTCTTATCACAATTTGCAGGGCGATCGCTTATCGTCACATATTTTGTTTTTATTTTCAACACTATCAACTAATTCTAAATAAGACTCAGCGCGTTTTATCTGCGACCGATAACGCTTGGTGCGAACTTCAATCGATTGTTTGATTTGTTATTAGCACCGAAGCGCAAATTTGAACGAGAAAACACCTCAAAAACAAAATATAAAACTCATGCCCCAGGTCTAGCAATGTGACGTATAAAGTTTGTCTAGTCAGCTAATATATCGAGCACACAACAAACTCAGACCATGACCCGATTATATTTAAGTCAGAGTAAATAGTTAAATTAATTAATTAATATTAACCGAGAGTTATGATAAAAGGGTTTTTATATATTCCATTGAACTCAATGAACTTCCAAGCTAAGTCCATAAAAATTATCGCCTTGAAGTCAAACCTCAAATTCCTACTAAATGTTTCAATATTGATGTTTATTTGTGATGCGTCATATTGTACTATATATAGTAGCAGATGTAAGACTTCCACAAGAATATGATTCATGTGGCTATAGCTGATACATAGAAGTTCAGCTTAGCCTGAGAAGACTGTAAATCACACTTGTAACTAAAATTATAAAATGCGATCGCAAGCATTTTGTGTTACATGGAAATCCACTTGAGACAGTTTTAGTTCAGACTTAGGCTTAGCTGAGCACTCGCTCGATAATCTATAGAGCTTCGTTGTGTGACACGTTTCGGTTCGAGGACATAAAAGCTGCGTGGGCTTTCAGCGTTTTCTATTTGCGGAACTTGGCTGACTTGTTGACACGTTTTCAATTATCTGACGAATTCATATAGTACTATCTGCCACATAGCATAATATATGACGAGTATGAATTTGATTAAGCTACACACAGTGTGCACACACTTAACCCTCGCACACAAACATGCATAAATATATGTGTGTTTGTGAGTGTGTGTGTGTGTGTCTGGCTTTGTGTGTGCTCTGGCTTTCAATCAAAAGTGTCACATTCACATCTCGACATTTTTACTTTTTGGCTTTATTGCTTTATTGCTGACGCCGAGCAAGGTGCCACGTGACAGACGTGGAACAATTTTGTGGCTTCCAGAACTAAAAATGCCTTCAGCTTGAGCTTGCCTATGCCTGTGGAATTTCAGAGCTCCGTTTTCTAATCTACATAATATTGCACAAATATGTTTGTTCTTCACAAATAATTAAAACATATTTGGAATGTGAAAATAATCGTGAAAGAAACTCATCGTAATGAAAGATGAAAGTAAAATGAGATATATACTATAATATAGTATATATAGTAAAGCAGATATATATATTATAGATTATTTAGATATATATGCTATAGATAAGTTAGATATATATACTATTGATTATATATACTATATAGATTAGTTAGGCAGTCTTGAGAGATGATGCGACTCACCTGTAAGCCATTCATTTTTAAATTTTTCCATGTCTCTATTATAGCTCATATACCTCCTAAAGCCTCTCAGCTCTCTGCATTTAAAATTTTATCTATGGCTAAACTCAAGTGCGAAATAAATATCTATATATATTTATATATATTCATATACATCCTTGCAGCTTAAGCTATTTACGCTCAACTGCAAATCAAATATTTATCAATCCAATATCCAACAGTTTAGGAAAACGTCGTCTGAGCAAAGCTAAATAAATGTTATCATGAATTATTTAATTGCCAGCGCCTGCCATGGATTAAATATGAAAATTGTGAAATTATGAATCAATGAGGCGCCACAAGGCAAACGCCAATTAGTGGGCTGCAACAATAGCCGAAAATTCCGACTGCAAAGCCGTCGAGTAAACAAACTTCGGTCAGGCAGGGAGAGAGGGAGGTCAGGAGTGGGGCGTTCAGGCAACCGCCAGCAGTTGGCGTGCGACTAACAAACTCTGTGCTCATTTGAGCTGCTCAAACAAGTTAACGCAGTGCGGCCAAGAAAATCACTCAGCAAACCTCCGGCGCTGGAAGGGGAGAGAGCAGCTGCCTGGCTGGCTGGCTGGCGACTGGGCCACCAAAGAAAGTAATAAATTTTCCAGTGCCTCTTAACCGCACGACCGCAACGCAGACAGCGACGCAGACGCCGCCGTCGACGTCGACATTGCTGCATTGTTGCAATGCCTGTGCTAGCCGAGGCTTGACAAGGTTAAAAGCTGTGCTGGATGTCGGGGGTAAATGTGATTAGGGTTGACTTTCACAGCGATAAGTTAGAGGTACGAGCTGGCCCGTAGTGCTATATATAAAATAAAAAAAAAATAAAGAAATGCAGAAAAGTCGAAGTGGCAACGTCTCCCTCCTCTGCATTGTTGCCAAAAAAGTTGGCGCAAATTCAACTGTCATTGCCAGGCAATGATCCATATCGATATTTAAGCGCTTTTGAACGACTCGCACGCACACGCCATTTATATTTATATTAAGTACACACACACACAGAGACACACACACGGATATATACAAGTGACACACACACTCACACTCACAGAATGTTTGCTCAATAAAAATTGGAAAAGTTGCGTTGACTTTTTAAGCACTTAAATGTCGCGTCTGCCATTAAGATGTTATGGACCAACTGGATAACAAAATATGCGCATATGTATGCTACAGCTTGTCAAAACAGACACTCATACACACACCCATACACACACACATATATATATATATATATATAATCACTCACACGTACGCACTCTCACACTCCCGTGCACGCTTTACCTCATTTGCTTGTATCCACTCAGCCATTGTATGGCTGGTTTTTCGCTGAAAACCACACGTCACCAACCACAATTTTCATTTGCCCCACTGCTAATCTCCCTCTTGCCCCCACCAGCGCCCGTCAATTCCAGCAAAGCAAAGCAACCCACCCTGCGGCTGACTTAAATTGAATTCTTTCGCTGGCATCGCTTTAGCAGAATTTTGTGTTTTTTTTTTTTTTTGGCTTTATTTTTTTCTCCTTATTATTTTGTTGTTTAAGACAACAGGTTTCGGGAATTTAATGAAATTAGGCATCGGGCGTTGTTGACGGTCTTAGCAGCTGCCTGTCTAAATTTTTATAGCATATACAGCATACAGGGTTACAGCGCAGCATATGCCTGGCCTCATGGCCTGCCCTGGCTTGGTAACCTGCAGCTCTCACATCATTTACACATATCTTGATTTTGATTTAAATTTGTTGTGGATGTGATAATGTGATATTTCACGTATACTTAATAGACTCAGAGCAACTGTTGCAGATTGGGATACGACTCTCTTTCCAGGCATCTTGTACGGGGAGTGTCGATGTTTAGGCTTGATGAGACTTTCAACTCTGACTCTACGAATGATATTTAAATGATATGCTTGTATGAAAAGTAAATCTATCTAATTGATCTATACGATCGTTATCGTTATATACCGTTATATTCAATAATGAAATAAAATGTGATGTATGATTGATACAGATAAAAGTATTAATTATATGTAAACTGAAGCATCAAATACTACTTTCCCTCTGCCCGTGTCTTGCTCTCTCGATCTCTATCTTTCCATCTCTCTCTGTGTGTCTATCTCTTACTCTCTCTCTTAGTCATTCAACCTTTGCCTCTTTCTGGCTCTATGCCTCCCTCTCTCTCTCTCTCACACTCACTCAATCCCTGTCTCTCTCTCTCTCTCTCTGTCTGTATGTCTCTCTCTCTCTCTCTTTCTCACTCTTTTTTTGTCTTTCTCTGTTTCTCTTTCTCTTTGCCTCTCTGCCACTCTTTCTCTCTCTCTCTCTTTCTCTCTCTCTCTCTTTCTCTGTCTCTCCCTCTCCCTCCCCCTATGCACTTAGGCCAATGCAAACAGCTGTAAGCTCAGACAGCATCAGCTGACAATTGGAATTGAGTTTTTGTTGACTCAGAGTAGGCGTCACCCTGTATATGCAACGGATTATGCTTATATGGGCTTAAACATTTTTAGCCGCTTTAGTTTCGTACAATTCGTTTGGCAACAGGCATTATTTACGCACACGCAACGCGAACTTTGACACAGGAGCAACAGCAGCAGCAGCAGCAGCAGCCGCCGCCGTCACAGAAGGCGCCATAGGTGGCACCAAGCTCAAAGCACACATGTGGCCAGTCGGTCTACGGGTGTGTGTAAGTGTATGTGGGCGTGTGTGTGTGTGTGTGTTTCGGTAGAGTTGTGCCAACTTTTACAGTTTAATTTAATTAAAGCGTCTGTCGACTTTGGCTCCTGCCAACGACAGCATCTAATTTCATTTGAAAAAGTGATATGGGCGGAGAGAGTGGGAGAGAGAGAGAGAGAGACAGAATGGGAGAGAGAAGTTGGCTCAGTTAGTGACATATGATGCTGTTTGCATAAAGTCTTAACTGGATTAGCTTCTGTGTAACAAGTGCAGCCACAACATTTGCATAGTCTTGAATGCCAGCTTTGATTTATGGCCGGCTTTGGCTTGCACCTAAATCACAAATTTCATTTAACTTATCCATCGCCACACACACTCTCACCTAGCGGTGTGTGTTCGTCAAGTGAAATGAATAGAATTTTTTTTTGTTATCCTTGAAATCTAATTAATTTCACTCACATACACAAAAATGAGAAACTTTTCAATTATAAATTCGCTTTGCGTTCTGTTCCGCTGCGGGGAAAACAAAGCATTCATAAGACAAAACTTGCGCGGTGAGTTAGACAGAGAAAGAGAGAGAGAGTGGAAGACAATGCTCTGATAATGCATGGGAAAAACATTTCTAATGAAAAAGCACTTAGTCTCAGACAGTGAATTCCACTTCGGATGTGCTGCAGTTGATGCTTGATAAGTCTAATCCGTGTCAGGATGGGCGACTGGCTGGCTGGGTGGCTGCCTGGGTGGATTGGTAATGGCTGAATAAGAGCCAAGCTTCGACTAAGTTCGAGTTTCGATTCAACTTTGGCTGCACATGCATTTTGTAGCTTGTTTAACGACAGCCAAATTGGAAAAACGAGCCACTAAAGATTGAAACGTGCGGTCACGTGCAGAGATTTACAATTTGATGAGCCTACAAAACACAGAGTCTCGGACTTACCCAGCTCCAAATGCGATTGAGCATTAAGCAAATGGCATTGGCTATAAGAAAAGCCATAGATATTAGATATTAAATTCGAAAATAATGGAATAAATCTACTTAAAGTTAATCAAAATGAATCGAACTATCTGAAGCAGCAATTGCCGAAGACAGCTGCTCTCGCAGAGCATTAAATGTACTTTAAAGTTCCTTCATAGGCAGCTGCTACTGTACATTGTCATTTGCCCCTTTTTGGCCTACGTGCTGCTGCTTTACGACGTTGTTATTTTGCTTGTTCTGCACGATGTGTGCTCAACGTTCTCTTCGCCCTGCTTAGCACACATGTCGTATACTTAATGTCTTGTCTGGCCCGAGCATGCGGCAAACAGCATACATTTATTTAACCAGTTTTATCGCTGCTGATGGCCAATTAAATATCAATGATTCGCTACGTATACAACAGTATTACGCATACGCCGTGCTGGTTGGCCAGCTGTATTCACTTATGAATTTTCAATAGCTCCCGAACAGCAACCGCAACCGACACGCGTTATATCTGGCTATATGGCAACCGACTTAATTGCCACAGAGAAAAACAGAAAGGGCCGCCCGACGACGTGGAAGTACAAAAGTGCTTGTCAGCCGTAGAGTTATTGCATAATTGTCTGAACAAGGTTACGGAAAGCCTTTTGAAATTGTATTAAAGAAAATAATGCGAAAATCGCGCATGGCCGCCACTGCATGGCTTAAGCATAATCAGCAAGCAAAATGTTTGCCTTGTGCAGATGTGTATCTGACAGTACGGTAGTACCTACAGATGAAAGCCTATCTTTAATTATCTGATTAATTTTATAATTAATTCAAATTCTATTTGTTAGCCAACATATGAAATAATAGCTTATAGATAGTTGTATATGTTTTATTATTTCTTTAATTTTATTAATTTAATTTTTATTATTAATTTTAATATATAACTACTACTTTTTCATTTAATGTAACATTTCTGACTTGTATATACTTTTTATATATTTTTATTAATTTTAATTTTTTTATTAAGTTTTTGTTGTTTGCTATTTCACGCTGTCATGCCACATGTTCTCAGTTTCGTTAAATTCAAACAGACTTTAAGACTTATATATATAATCATTTATGTGTAGAAAGATATATACACATATGTATATGTGTATGTCCAGAAGTATACACAGAATCTTAGCAGCGCACCACTTGCTCCTGTCGATCTGTGACTGCAGCGAACCGCAACAAGCATCAAATGGCAGCAACAAGCAGCTGATGCATTTTTTATGTTCCAGCATTACAAGTACAAGTCATGTTGTGCGGGTGTGTGTGTGAATGTGTATATGTGTGATTGTGTACTTAAGCAGCTTTTATCACTTGTTTGCTTTGAATTTCACGAGCATTTAAATACAATGAAAATGAAATGACGTCGCATGGTAGAGAGAGAGAATGTCGTCGAGTTGATGGTTTCGAGTGCAGATGTTTTCCAAGTTGATTTAATAGATATGGAATGCTGCATTCATTAGCTGCCCTCCATTTCAGCCACTCACTAATTATGGCAGACATCCAACTATGCTAATTGGACAGGTTGCACAGGTTTCGTAATGAGAGACAAACTCGGTGCAGCTCTTGGCAACAGCATTCGTCATTTACTGCCAGGGCGGGGCACTGTCCGAACAGGTACTCATTAGGCCAAATTGGCCATTTATTTTTTCTGTTTTGTGGGGCCGTCGTGTTCAGATTTGCAGATGAGCAACTGAAATTGGAGGATTGGTTAATTGTGAACATGACGCTCGCAGCAATTACTTCATAAATATGTTGGACTGTTTGCAAATTTATTGCAGCATACAGTGTACACATGGGTTCAAGGGTCAATATAGCAAATGTGGCAGAGAACACACACCCATCACACACACACACAAATAAACATCACATATGCATGAGTACATACATGACTTTATGCTGCACGTAGCACGGATAGTCTGCCCCGAGTAAAGTTTTCCATATTTAAGCATGAAATAGAATATTTGTGGCGTGTGGCATGTGCAACAACAGCAGCAGCAGCAGCATGCGGCCCAGCGGGCATGGTTTATGCGCCATGGCAACGATTTACAAATTAAGTTGCAAGTTTTGAGCAGAGCAAAACAAATTAAATGAATAATTTAAAATTATCAAACTATGAAATATTTAACTGATATGAAATGTTGTTCTAGATAAAGTTTTGTAATGGTTTCCCTTGGCATAATCTAGTGAGCAAATGAAATCAGAGTTGTATATAATGTATTAAGTATCTTATTCATTTATTTATTAATATATATATTTATCGTGGGATAGACATAGATATATATGTAGCTATCAATCTATTTATTAATTTTATGTTGTAGTAGGAATTGTCGTTAGTTAAATATAATGTAATCGATACTGTGCCAAATGAAGTATCTTCTTCACTTTATTTTTAAAATTGAATTCTTGATTTTCTCTCGATAACATTCTCATTGAGCACAGATAGTAATCTATATCCCTTCATTAATATTATACATATTTTGAGTAAATACTCATCTATATCTATCTTTATTAAATAATCCCAATTTCAGATTTTAATTCAAATACCTCTTCTTTCATCTCAACAAACTGGCCCTAATCTAAACTCCTCCAAATATAAACCTTAAATATTTCAAGTTTGCTTGGCTCATTTAGCATCCCAATGGCAACGGGCATACAGAAAACTTTCTCTTGGCAGGCACAAGTTGCAAATGTCAATCCCTTTTATGCACTGTGCTCTGCACATACCGAAATGTACAACAGTTGGTTCATTAATTTTCGAGCACTCTATCCGTCTTGCTGCTGGCTTCGGCAAGAGTTCGCCCAAAAACACACAGACAGAAACAGAAAAACAGAAAATGCTTTGGCATTCGACTTGACAAACATTCGCTACAGTTTGCTGCCTTGCACTCGATTTTGTTTTGCCTCAATGCCCTGTAAATGTGCAAGGAATTACATGCATTCTATACGAAAATCCTTTAGTTCAAGTAAGAGTAGACCCAGATACCTGAATGAGTTATCCTTTCTCTCTGAGCACTTCTTCTCAATCGGCCCTTCACTATAAATCCACAGTATGTAGATTTGGGTTATTCTGGTCTAATTTGCAAAGTATCTTATAGTCAAGTGTTCTTCAGCTTCTGCATTCCAGCATGTTTTGCTACTATTCGTGTACTTAATTTGCGCATATTATGTATACGCCGTGCATGCCAAACTGCCTGCTGTTACTGCTCTCCCTCTCTCTCTGACTCTCTCTCCCTCTCTTTTTTCTTTGCTTGTCTACAGATTGTTTGCTTTTGTCTGCTTGAAGCTGAAGGCAAAAATCACAGCAACTTGGACTACAATTTTTCCATACTCAGTGCTTGTGGCTGTTGTAGTAAAGTATATATTTGAAGCTAGTGCAGCTGAGATTCTGCTGCTTGAGCAAGCGCGAGCGAAGTTCATTTCAGTTCAGCTGCTTGCTAATTTCACTGCAGGCCACATCAGCCGCACAGCAAGTAAATATTGATTTTGTAGTCAACTTTGGCCAAAAAGAAGCCAGAACTCATTTCGCAGCATCTCTGAGCTGCGGTCGCTGCAGCTGAATTAAGCCGCAAGCAAAGCACCACGGAGGTGATATGAGTTCTGGCTGGCCAGTGGCACTTGCGGTCTGGCCAAGCTGCACAATGCAAAAGCAATTCGTTTCCAATTGTCCTTGGCGTCACTTGCATGCCACGCCCGCAAACACACGGGCACACCCTGGGCACAATTGAGTTCTGCTGACAATGCAAATGACAGGACAATACAAAAGACGCAATATGCAAACGCCGTACAATGCAGGTGGCTCGAAGCGAAGCTCGAAATGGAAACGGAAACGGAAATGAAAACGGAAACATTGAACACTCGAACTGATTGCACTTTGCACACAAATACCCACACACACTCACACACGGACTCAGCCAGGATTTGCGGGCAGCTTTGCATACGTGATCCGCATAACCGCTTTACCACGCCCACTGCGGGCCAACTACATTTAATTGCCTATTAACACTTTATAGCTCCGAGTTGTTATCTCTCTCCCCTCTCTCTCTCTGTCCCTCTCTCTTTTTCTCCCACTCCTTCTTTTACCTCCAAGTTATTTATATACAAATGAAAGAGGCCTCAGCGCAATTGTCGCAGGTCACGACAGCATTTGCTCAGCTGTTTGGTCAATACTCAATTACCACACCAGCCACGCCCGCCACGCCCCCCAGTCAGAGGGCAAAGGTTACGCTGCACAAATCTGTCACCTTTAGCTGTCGCCTTTTGCCATTTGCCTTTCGCCTTTCGCATGGCATCTGGCATTTTATTTTATTTTCATTCATTTGATTCGTGCTTTATTCGTTTTGTGAATGGGAAGTCTGGAGCAAACATTAAATGTTGCGTGAAAAGCGCGTGAAAAGCAAATGATTGGCATAAAAAAAAAAACAACAACAAATAAAAAACAAAATCGACTTGGGAAAATGTTTCCCAAACGTTCGCTTTGATAACATCATTTGCACATCTCACTGAGCTGCATCAATAATTCAGTCGACATGGGGTATATTCATTTAGGACGGGCCTTTTATTAGCCACGTCTCTTTAAAGAGCTTTTACTCAGAGCAAGCAATTGCAAGTGAGCGAGAATTAATTAAATTAGCATTTTGAAGTGCTTTAAGATTATGTAAGACTTGTCTACAGGGTATCTCGGAGTTGTTTACTCTTTACTATTGTCAACTTATTTTATATTTTTGTTGTTGTCATATTTGCCTTTCGCTTGGCACAGCAAGAAATTGGCTTTTAATTTGATGTGGCAACTGCTTTTTTTTGCTGCTGGCTTTTTACACTACTGAATAAATCAACAAATTTGTTGGCAAACTATCGCGAGATACCAATTAATGCCATATGTAAATTTAAATGAGAACTGTGTGCCAGGTAAACAAATATTCACCGAAATTAAGCTCGACAGTTGAGCTAGTTTTATTGACAAGTCATTTAAAAGCTATTATAAGAACTAGTTTGAATAAAATTAACTTAAATTTTTATAGCTGAAATTTAGATAACTTACAGATTCTTGAAAGTGAAATTCAACTTTATATAGAACACCTTCTAAATCAGTTAAAGTTGATTCAATAGTTGTCACTTCCTGAAGCCTTTGCCACTACATTTCTGAATTTCAATTCGCTTTGATCGAAATGTGCGCGACATTCGTGCGACAGCTATTTGCAGATGCAGATTCGATTCGTTTGATGTGCTGATTGGGCATTTGTCACTCCATAAAACCGTCAACTGTGCCACAATTTCAAAATTCAATTCGAATTGTTATCACATTTCACTAAATAGCCCGCTGAATGGCATTGATTGCAGAGGTCAGTTCCCCAGCTGCTAATTAGACGCTCACTGAAAAGCGAATGATACGCTCTACGTGCTGCGCATTCCGAGTATTCCCACAGGAATCTATTGAAATTCCATTGAAATGGGAGTTGGAGAAAACGAGCTAGCTGCATACCGAAACACACGGAATATTTAATTAGAATAATGATTAAATAAGCCCAAAAGGGCAAATTCAAATTATTTGCCAGTCGTTGCTAGCGATGAGCGCGTGTGCGATGAACATCATTACTGGAAACGATATTGAAGGAGACACGAAAAACTATTGTTTATAGTGTGGAAATGATAGTAATAGCAATTATATATAATATAATCTTATGTTATTATTATAAAAATATGAAATTCTTATTTTTATGGATTTTATTTATATTTATATTAATTTCATGGAATTTGTTTCTTAATAACTTCATAATATTCAATTGTCTTGTGAACCGAAATATTGACTTCTTTTTTGTTTACAGTCAAAAGAATAAATTTTGGACAGCAAAATCTGATTTCTTCTTCTATCTCAAAACATATATAGAAAAGCGTATTTAAAGCCTGCCACAGTCAAATGGAAATAATTTACTTTTATTGCATTCAATTTCAATTACTTGGAGTAGCATATATATTCAAACACACACACACACAAACAGACTCAGCATAAGCTAGTTGTCTAAGCCTAAAATGGAAGCAATGATAAATGCTTTTGCAGAGCCATCGAAATAGATTTCTATTGGTCGTTTGTCACAAAATAAAAGGCTCCCAGTTCGCATACCTGAAGCGACAGAGCGATAAGCTGCCTAACCATCCACCTTTCACTCCTCGCACCACTGCACCACCACCACCCGCACCAGACCAATTGTGTTTAATGTTGATATTCTGTAGCCGAGCTTTCTGCTGACTGTGGAGCTCACATAGGTCATTTTATTGTCGTAAGGAAATCTGTGTGTCTGTCTGTGCCCTGCATATTTAATATGTTATGCAAATGCGAAAAGGATTCGAATGGGCTGCTGTGGCCAGGCAAAAGGCTCATTTATTTATTTACATTTCGGTGTGTACAACACAAGAATGACATTGTGCAAAAAAGAAAAAAAAAACAGCAGCAAAGGAAGATACATTCTTCACTGCGCACTTTTTGCGCAGCCTTCAATATGCAGCAGAGTTGAAAGTTCGAACAGATTGTGACCACATTTGTGGATCCCATTACAATATATCTTATATACAATATATACATATATATGTAAGTATATGTAAATATATTTAATACATCTGTGCGGAAAGTCAACCTTTTTGGCTCTTGCCATTTATTTCGCATTGATTAGGGCTAAAGTTAAAGACTTGAGCCCTTGTATCAAATTGCGCTCTCGGCCTGACAAAGGAGCCGCATCGAAAACCCAGCCAAGTCTTTGGGCTTGTTAGTGGCCTGTTTGATATCAAAGCGGTTTTCCGTTACAGCACTGGGGATAAGCCGGGACCATATTTGTCATTTGAAATGCAAAAATGAATGCCTATTGAATTACCGAAACGGGGCCTGCAGCAATTTGTTGTTATTCCGACAACATTCGCATTATTCGGCTCACTTGCAATTAAGTCAAGTGTGCCGAACATGTTCCAAATGGGACGCAGCAGTCACAAAAAAATTGGAGCCTGAGAGAGAGAGAGATAATGGATACCCTGCAGTCAGATATGATATATGTATTTAAGAAGAACTGAGTTCATCATGTAACTCAATCATGGAATTTATACGAGAGACGGCTTTAAAATAATTTTCGTTTAAATTAAACTTTTTATGGAATTGTAGTAAACTAATAAATAATACCCAGCATTAACTGATAATTTTATAATATTTATATATTATATATTATATCTAGTGAATATATATCTAATATATATTGCATATGTATACAAATATATCATATATATATCACATTAACCTTTAATATATCCACCTTTAGCATGTTATGTACTGTGGTGTCATACGAGTATACCCCATGCTGACCCAATTCATAGTTATAGGGTGTCGAGGGATATAGAAAACGCCCAAATCAATCGATATGCGCAGCTCGTCCACTTGACACATCCAATTCACAGTTAAAATTAATTGATTTTCAGCACCCACACACTACTTCACACACACACGCACACACACACACAATCATACAGCTATGTGTTTCAATTGCAATCAATCTAAACATTGAAGCACTAAAAAGTTTGTATTCAGAGACACAGCAATTGAAGGAAGAGTCGAAGCATCCAGCAGAAGCGTGCAAAATGCAATTTGAGTGCTTCAACTTCCTTTTGACTGCAGGCACTTGATGCAATAAAATCTATTGACATTGACTCTTGTTGCAAATGCATATGCAGACAGAGCAGCTTGCAGATTGCAGCATGCAGTTTTCAACTTGCAATTTGCAATTTGCAACTAACAACTGCTGCATTTGCTGGGCACCTGGCCAGCTGGCATTCGGACGGCTTTAAGATGTCTGCCGAATTAAAGTCGCATTCTGAGGCCAGTTGCCAGAAAGTTGCATTTTAAGTGCATTCTGTTTGGAGTTGGCTGTTGACGCTTTTAATGCCACTCAAAATTAACTGCACTAGTTGCTGGCTGATCCCTTGCCATGCACTCTGCTGCTGCTGCTGCTGCAAATTGCACTTGCGGCTGAGCTCGTAAGCCGCTTACGGCGGGCGAAAAATCGTAGCATACTTTACAGCGCACGACATTTACAATTTTTTTTTATTTTACCACAGAGCGCCGAGCACCTGTTTATTGTTGCACGAATTGGTTTTGGTTTTTCGCTTTGCACAAATACAAAATAAAAAAATAAGAAAAAAGAAAAAGTAATATAAAAACAATGCTGCAAACGAAATAAACAAAATAATATATGTAGGGGCTTAGACAGTAAGACTTTTAAAAATCGAATAAAAGAAATATCACACATTTTGTCAGGCCTCACGAGCATGGCTCCACAACCCACACCCTTGATTGCTGTTTATGCGCTGCATTCCAACAAGAAGTAAGCCTGACAAAAGTTTCCCCAGGCATAAGGTGTAAGCATTCGTTTTGTAAGTGCGTCCGCAACATGAACTCATAAATATGTATTGATTTTCCATTCGCCAGTTTCTTTTCATCTCAAGCACACACACACACACACACACACACGCCCTCGCACACTCACGCAGTAAGTGCTTTCACGTGCTGGCGAAATTGAACGCTGCGTGAAATGCCAGACAATGGAAAATGCGACAGAGTTATGATTATGAAAACTTTTTTAAGCTGCCAAAAAGAAGGAGAAGAAGCAGAAGAGGGAGACGAATGGCTGTAGCAGAAGTGGCAGTAGAATAAGTAGAATAAGAAGAATATCCACAGGCAAATTGCTCGCATATGTAAATGCAAAACAAATACGTGCGACTTATCGCAATTTGAGACGCATTGCGGAGTCAGTGAACTGCATAAATGTTATATGTAAAATACTTATGAGTTTTCTTGTTACAAATCCCACGAATTGCCAACACCAAACCCTCCGTTTCCATGCCAGTAGTCAAACGGCAGCATAACATGCAAACCCAAATGCAACAATGAAGAACTTTGCAAAACTAAAGCACAAATTATTTGATTTAGTTGCAGTCCATCGGCATTTATGGTTGAATACTCTGCTCATTGTTGCAGCTTTAATTATAGACCATAAATTAGGTCAGACTACCCATTTCATTCTCCATATATCATATATTTTTGGCAAAAATCATGAATAATTGACGAATCGAACTGAGACGAGTTAATGAAGTGAATGTGTGCAAAAATAGTTGAAATATTGATTACATATATTATACATATATATGTACAAAAATATAGCAGTAAACCAATATGCTCACTATTAAACCAAACAGACAAACAGCCAACAGATGGCGCTTTGCTCAGCTTAGACAAATTGCGTGTAATCAAAGCAGGACGCGTTCACAACAAAACTTCATTAATTTAACACGCCACAAAGCAAACATTTATTTATATATAAACATATAACTGAGCATGAGTATATTTATAACATTCGCATATATGCTTCCACTACATTTTCTGTGAGTAATAGGAGCTGTGTGTGTGTGTGAGCGTGCATTGCGCCAAAAAATTTGTAAAAGCGCTCATAACCAATTTATTAAATGAGCGGAAATTTGTCAGTTGAGCAAAACGCGGTACGCGCGCAGCCACAGACTCCTTTAGAATTGCTTTGTTTAAGCTCGAAAGACATTAAATTGAGAACATCATAAAGCTGAAGCAAATGTGTGTGTAACAGGCAGAAGCTGATTTTCATCACACTGCGAGGTATTTAAGCTTGTGATGGCCATAAAAATGTAAAAATAATGGGAAATTTTGGTTTTTATTTGTGAGGGAACAGGGTGAATGTGTAAAGTTATTTAATGGGGTATGTAATTTGGCCAAAAATATCAATTCTTGATCAGGAAAGTATTAATGGTAGGATATAGACGCACTTTAAATTACTAGCCAAAAGAGTATGTCACAGAAGGAGAGGTATATGACTGTATGGGGTATTAACATTGTATATGGGCTTGTTTCATTTAATTTCCAATATCTCAATATTAAAATAATCCTTCAGCTCAAATAAAAGCTTTGATTATGCGAACTAAAAAGTCTAGTTTTAGATATTATGAAGTTTCCATGTATTCATCTTATACTTGAGTATTGGATGAATACATGCAAATTTCATACTAGAAAATTATTTAAAAGTGTAAAATTTAAGTAAAGAAAGTTATTTAAAAGCTTAAATTAAATAAAGTTTAATTTGTCAAATTTAAAAAACATGAATTATGTTGGTTCAGATGTATATTTCTAAGTTAATATGTAGAAATAAGTCTTACATCAACTAGAGTTTCATTATATAACGTATTTATCTCGTTCCAAATATCTAAGCAGACTATTTCCCAATATTCAATGCATTCGTCGTTTTATACGCTATATAAATAATTTAACACTCAATTTAGAATTATCAATTTGATTTCTAAAACACATTTTACACATAATTCATATTGATGCTTTAATTGCCAATTACTCAATATGTCACACCCTAATCTACATTATAATATCACCATCCATTCATTTCAGTTTCCGATACTAAACCACCAACGGCTTAGTGCCCGTTATGAGCTTAAAAATAAATTACAATTGTATTGAACTTTAATTAGTTATAAAATGATCTAATACCTAATTAACATCCATGTGCATGCAGCGCATTCTACAATATATGAAAGCCCATTGAATTTCTGGCCGTTTTCGTTCATGCAATTAAGCGTGGCCACAAAATGCAGCTGCCAATTTGGGGCCGTCAGTTGTGAAGCTTAGCGGCCGCAAAACGCTGGCCGGGCCAAGAATTAGTGGACTTGGCTGAAAAGAGCTCGATGGGCAGATCGCTCTCGCCCACAAGCTGGAGCCAATTAAAAAACGAAAAATAAACGAAATAAAAAAACGAGAAAAGTAACCAAGCATTGATTCAAAGGTTGGTTTTTGGGCGCTGAATTGAAATTTGTAATTTCATAAAAGGGCGACGCAGCTGCAACGACTCAAAGCGGCTTAAAAAGTTTCCCATTCGCTAAAGCCCATTGCCTAATTGCAAAGTACTTGGCGCAAACCCTCTTCAAAAAGGGGTTCTTAATTGTTTATAATTTGCGCAAAGACAATACCCAAATTTAAATTCACGCCGAAGGGCTCATAAAACAGCTTTAATTCAGCAAGTGCATATAGAAGAAAATTAGCTTGAAATTAAAGAAAGACGGCTAGAAGCTTGAGAGATAGATGAAGATAGATAATTAAAAGGTAGAATTTAAAGATAAATAATATAATTAGTTTTATTATATTTATGGAAAATAGATAAGATAGATGAAATAAAGTAGATTGAAATTACTTTTATCTTTTTATGTTCTCTTAACTGATATTTTTAATATGTATTTTCCCATTTGTATATTCACGCCGAGCAACGCCTGGTAACTGCCTCTAACATTAAGTAAAAGAGAATTCTGCAAATAATATTCATAAAGTACAACAAGCAACTGGAACTGGCGCTGGCGCTGGCACTGGAAGTGGTACAGAAAAATTCCAGTTAAATTCTTGGGCAGGTATCTGGCCAAGAGTTGTCCGATTGTTGGCCACTTCTTGCGCTTGTGGACCCTTTGGTTCGTTTCATTTCGAAATAATTAAGGACAGCAAAAAATGAATTTAGGCACGTGCTGGACTTAAGAAATTGCTTTTTTGCCCACTCTGCCCGACACTTGATGCGACGGCGCTTGACCTTTTATGTTTTAGGACTTGTGCAAGTACTTTCCTTTATTTGCATACCCTGCAAGTGCATTGGAGTGGGTAGTAAGGACCACTGAAAGCAATGCTTGTTGCGAAAACACAAATGTCATAAACAAACAGACAAATTTCCATTTATATTCCTCGTCTACTATAGATAGAGACATCTTGAACTGTCCTCCACTCCATGGCAGAGTATTGCGCAGTTGATTGTTGCCGTCTTCATCACTTTTCACCTGTGCAATTCTCTCATGCTTTCAGTTTGTATGGCTTTTGTTTTGCTAGTTGCCAGCAGCAGGCGGACAAAAGCAAAGCATTTGCCCCAAACATTCGCAGTGTATGTTGCAAGCGAGTGGAGAGACAATGGTTGGTTGCATGAACTTGTTGTCACAACTGCAGCATGTTTTTGTGTGCGTTGCCTAAATGCCGGGAAGAGTCGCCGGCCGCACAATGTGCAGAAAATTGTGCGGAAAACTTTACAAATTGGCTAGTCAACAAATGTGAAACCGAATGCGGTGCGTATACGTAATATGCAGTCACTTGTGACCCGAGCTGGCAATTAAGTTGGCCATGCAAAACGGTTTATTGAAACCGCAAAGAGCAGCGCTTGATATTTTCATTGATGCCACGAAATCCGAACCTCAAAAACCCTTAAATTAAACCCTTTGAAAATAGATATGAAAAAGTGTGTGGTTTTAAATCTCTCGCCCGCAACGGTAGAACAAATTAAAGCAGCTTGAAAATGGCCCTTCAGCTTCTTTATGCATATTTTATGCAGCACCTTCAGTTAGTTTGGGGCGTGGCAGCTGCTGCTGCCACGTTGCAGTGTAATGCAACATCTGCCATAAATTATGAAAGGAAGAGCTAAAAAGGACAGGCAACAGCTTGCCAAAGTTTGCATTAGCTTTTGCTTCAGGTATTTCGCTTTATTCAGTTTTAACTAATTATATATTAGCATAATATATGCAGTAAAGCTAAGAGGTTGTTTCTTTCTATTGGATCAGTTTTAGATTGAAGGAATTTACTTTGAAGCCAATCAACTTCCTACTCATTGCCTTTGTTTGTAGGCGTCTTTTAGCTAATTGATGAACTAACTGAAACAACTTTCAATGGGCCAAATTCCAATCTATTCATTTTGTTTATATTTATTTTATATTTATGTATATTTTTATTGTTATTGACAAACTCATTGAGTTTTTAGTACACAATATTGACAGCAGCTGTGTATACAAAAGCAAAACATGCCAATTCAATCAATTTGGCGTCATAGATGCAAAATATATTCAAAACGTAAATATTTTAGATGTGTGTACACAAAAAAAAAGCTAAATTATCATTGAAATCATATTGAAAAAAAAATAAGTAAGCAAACATAAATTGAATAGTAATTGAGTTGAGTTAAAATAAAATATATATTTATATAATACACACATGAATAAAATACGACATATGATAGAAAAGTATAAAGTTTTCATATTGTGATGTTTTAAACTAATAATTGTATAATTCACTAAAAGTAAAATCTTGTTCTTGTTGGTTTAGTTAGATTATTGTTGTATATTGATGTAATGTAAGAAACAGTTAATTTATGGGTAGAATGATTACAAAACTTTGTTACTTAGATTAATTTTTGAGTACACAGACGATTGTAGAATTAGAGAAAATCCGAATATAATATGAATATATGTGTGTTTCGTTTGCTTATGTAATGAGCGTGAGACATCATAAGAGGGAATAAACATAAGATTTTATTAGAAGAGAATTTGTCAGCTGCAGCCAAATAACATTATTTGCAATGTTTTTCCAATTCTATATATTTAAGCATTTGTTTATATGTGATCTTGTTCAGCTTCATCTCCACCAGCAATTCATGGGCTTCTGTAGAAGAAAAAATAAGAAAATTAAGAAAAAATCTCAGCGGTTTCAAAATTTGATAAAAAGTCTGTGCTCGATATTATGGAAGAGACAGAAATATAAGACGGGCATAACTGAGCATTCAAAATGCTGTATACTATACTGTGAAAATTCAAAAGTCGTGATGCTATTTACATGTACTGTGGAGCTTCAAAAGTCGTGACGGTTGACGGTCAAATGCGGCAAATATTCATACTACAATATAACTAAATATTCATCATATAATTATAATGTCACATATAATATATAATAATTGTTTGCATACAAGCTTTTACAAATTAAGAGAATTGTATTTATAACATAACTCTCTATAAATAAAAATAAATACACATTATTTATTATTAATTGATAATTTGGCACATGCCTGCCTTTGCAAGGGCAAATGAAACGTGATTGCTTAGGCCAGTCTAACGACCGTAGATCTAGATTAAAATTGCTGTTATTTTCGCACAGATTGACAATTAAATACAATTGCGGCGCACGTTTAAATGGTATGTCATTCCGATTGTAAATATTTGATTATTTTGGTTACTTAAGCCAGCATCACGGTTCATTTCCATAGCAGTAGCGTGTGCGAGCTGTTTATCCAGAGAAGTTCCCCTAAATATGATATAAAACCAGTTTCATTCTAATATATTAGCTCCGACTCCAACAGGCACGAGCTCAGTGCAAATAGCCAACGCGATCGAGCCGGTTTCGTGTCGGCCCAGTGAATAGTTTAGAGGGCATCTCTCGAATCGATCGGCAAGCGAATGTGTGCAACAAGCGTGTCGACCATATAATTATAGGGCCCACAAGCTCAATTTACTATTTAAAATAAAAACTTTGGCCAGAAAAGCAAATGTGAATAATTATATGAAACGATGATTGAGTGAACACTAAAAATATCTTAAATATATTTCAAGTAAATCTAGAAATATTTGCCCATTGCATAACAAATTAATGCAATGGTGGAAAAAATTGCAATCAGTTCGGCTGTGGACAAACTGAGAAGTCTGCCATGGCGGGACCTCTTCTATATGTTCTATATAGAGCCCGTTGTGCTCATGCTCATCTTTTCACACATGCTATCAGGTAAGCATAAGTACACTTTCCCTTTAATACTTAATAAATTACTTCACTTTCGCAGGTGTTGTAATGCGTAATCAGATTATATATCAGACATGCATAGTGATTTTCCGCTACAATGAGTCCGACTGCAGCCACCTGGACGATAAGGATGCCAGCCCCGAGATCCATGTGAGTGCATCAAAACTAATCAAGCCATGCGTAAGAGAATTATTCAAATACCATTAGGATTCCAGGCCATTGAAACGGAGATACAATCCTACGTTGCTGACATGTTTCTCACGCGCACCCTAATGGAGAGCATTGTGCCAGCAGTGTGTGGGTTATTTATTGGCTCCTGGTCGGATCATTATGGTCGCAAGCCGCTGCTCGTCGTCTCTATGATTGGTTAGTCGAGTAGAGCACAAAGCATATGATTTCCCAAATCAAAGCTCTTAATACCCTTGCAGGCTTCACTGGCTCTGCTCTGATAACTACCGTCATATGTGCGCTGTCCGGCTATCACGACATTAATCCCTGGTGGTATACGTTGGCTGCCGTGCCGCACTCCCTGCTGGGCGGCATGTGTGTCTTTTCGGTAGCCGCCTTTTGTTTTCTATCGGACATCACAGATATTAAGACCAGGCCCTACAGGTGCGCATACACTTGAAGAAATTAAGAGATATATTTAAAATATATTATATGTATATACTGCTATTTTTGTGAACACATCTGTATGTATATTCTTATACATATTCTTAATGCAAAATCTCAAGTTGAGCTGAGTGCAGTTTTCTGTTAACATTTTTTCCCTAATTTATTTTCTTCTCTTTAACTTACATTAGAATAACTCTCAGTGCACATATTGACCAATCTTAAGCCCTTTGTTTCTCGTTCTATAGAATGATTGCCATAGAGTTTCTGATGTTTATAGCGCTCAGCAGCGGCTCTTTGTTGTCCAGTTATGTGTATGAGGCCACTAGCGCATCTATTACCCAGGGCATCTCAGCGGCAATTCTCGTCTTGGGCACTTTATTCATAGTATTCTTCATGCCAGAGAGTTTGCACATACGCCTCGAAAAAGATGCCAAAGAACAAACCGAGAAAGCCGAGAAAGGCGAAAAGGATTTACCCAACATAGTCTGTGATACGCAACTGAATGCAGTGAGCACCAATGATACAAAGGGAGAGAACGAAAAGGATGCTGATCCAACGACCAAAGAATCCGAGTCAAAGCCTGATTCAGAGCTAGATAGCAAAAATATTACTATATTTGGACTAAAACCAAATGAGAATAAGAAGGAGAGTTCAGCGAACGAGCTCTGCACAACCGAAATACCTTTGGATGATAAGAAGGAGTCGAAACCCAAGGAGTCCTTGCCAAGTGCCGAGAAAGCGGAGATGAAATCTGAGCCGGAAGATCATAATGTTGGTCTGTTCAGCTTAACGCACATTAAGGACATGTTCAAAACGTGCTGCAAGCCACGAGAGCATCACGCACGCGAAATCATCTGGCTGGTTACCTTGACCATGTTCATGTCCATGTTCGTAGTTGGTAAGTTCCGTAAATGTGTTCAACTGCGCAAATTCTCAATATTTATATCAAACTGTCATTTAGATGGCGTTGTAACTGTCATGTACCTGTTTGTACGGCAAAAGTTTCACTGGTCCGTGCGCGAGTTCACATTCTTTGAGACCATCAGCCAAGTTGTGCCCATGCTGGGCGCTCTGATTGGAATCCTAATGCTGCGCAAGGTATGTGCTGAGAGAGTTCATTGTTCAGTGTGAGCTGTGAAAATATCTATTTGATTACCTCAAGGTCTTTGGCTTGTCAGTGGTGACACTGGCGCTGCTCTCGCTCGGCTCGGAGATACTGAGCAATCTGACCAAGGGCTTCGCCATGCTGCCCTGGCACATGTATCTATCGATTGCCCTTGGCATATTCCGTTCCATTGGCGGACCCATGTGTCGCACCATCGTCTCGAATATAGTGCCCGCCTCGGATTTGGGCAAGTCCATAGTTATAGAGCATTTTAGTATAATTTTTAATTATCAATATATTTACAGGTAAAATTTTTTCCATTAAAAATGTTTTCCAATCTTTCGCGCCATTTGGTATGAGCATCTTTCCTATGTATATAACTGGCTTTATATTGATCTAATTTTCATTTAATAGTCGCTGCACCGCTTTATACACTTATCTATCAGCATTCTCTGTCTATTTGCCCTGGACTATTCAACTTCGTCAGCGCGGCGCTCTTCTTGGTGGCTTTTGTTGCAATCAGGTGAGTTCGAGCTCGCATGGCTTTAACTTGAACTAATTAAGTCTTCAATTTACAGCTTCGTCTGGCGCTATAAGTTCATTCACAAAGAACATTATGCCAAGCTACTGAAATAAGATAAGGATCTATCGATAAACTCGCATGTACAATAAGCAGAAAATAAAAGAGACAAATTAAACGACTTTATTCAGATAAATGTTAGAATGTTGTTTATATTGAAGTCTTCTTTCTAACGTATTAGTTTTGTAATATATGCAGTTGCGTGATGTCATTGCACGGAAAAATGTGACTGAGTCTCTCGTGAGTAACTCAATCGTCATCCGAAACAATTACTATCTGATACTTATCATCTAACAGCACCCGTAATTCATGCATTTGGAAGCTCGATAAAGAGGAAGATCGTAGAAAGCTATAGAATCTGGTCATGAGTTTTATTTAAAGTTGTTTAAAATTAGTTATTGAAAAACTTGTTTATTAAATATTCACAAATTTTAATAAATTCTAAATAAAAGTTGTCGAATCAGGGTAGGTTGTATAGCATAAATTCATAATCTCTGTATATGCTACGATAACGTATTTAGTTTTGTACTTTAAAACACATTCTTCTATAAGATTATCATTAAAATCTCAAAATACAACCGAAGTTTACCTGATTTCCCCTAAACTTACAAATCTCAAAATTCATCCGATGCTTACCAAAATTTCCTCAAGCATAACAAACCTTTGCAGCAACAGCAACATAATTATAAAAACATGTTTAATTTTTGTTAGATTCCAAAACGTGTGCAATATTTATTAAAATGACCAGAAAATATTCACAAAATAAAAGTTTATGTCAGCTAAACAACTTATTTATAACACTATAACACGAGCATTGCGAATATGATTCCAGCGAGAGTACATCAACTCTATCAAAAAGACCACCATGCTTGACAAATTGGCAGATACATATACCAGAAGGGTGCTCAAGTAAAAATCCAAAGGCAGTGGAAAAACCTTCGCCGGATCGTGGGGTGCTAGTCTAAGCAGACCGATTTCTTCAGCTTGATCTATGCCCATATACCTCCATTTATCAATTAGGCCCGTCTCGTAAGCTCGACTTAGAAAGTCTTTCAGCGGTCTCAAAAAAAATAGACCTGGTTGCACATAGAATTTCAAATAACGCGGAACGCCACACAATGTGTCTGGGCCCACTCTAAACTTGGGATAACGCAGACGTTTCTGTCTTAGCTTCAATCCCTGCCACGTGTGCGTCATCATCACGTAGGCGTAGCTGTCGTTCAAGCTGTGCACATGCTGTCTCCACGTTTGGATGTCAACCACAATCAGACGATGACGGAGACTTAGCGGAATCTCATTGAAGAGGTTATCCACCTGCTCCGAAAATACCATGATACGGAGTCCGCTGGCCAAAAATGTTTGATCGTCCACGATTTCAGGCATTCGGATTCCTGTGATAAGAGCCATAGTCAAAACACTGATAAAGAGACTGACTGTGACGGTGTTGTAGATGTGTGTGATGACCTCTAAAAACTTCTCTGACAGATTCAAGCGACGAAACATACGTGACGTGAGAGCTTGTGCCATTATGAGCCGAAAATTGGCAAAGATCAGCACCATCATTGACTTGCGCGGATTGGCAATGCGCTTGATCACAAAGTAGACGATGAAATTAAACATCATGAATACTACCAATGTCATCTTCTTGTCCAAATAAGATACATAGTCCCGTATGGAAATCATGCGTCTATAAGGCAGGATGAGGCAAATCCGTGTGGTCATTGAGAATGGAAAACGTGCGTCCATGCATGGATATGGCTGCAGATTGGCGACAATATTAATGGGACGATCATCAACATAGTTTCCGTTTATAAATTTCTGATATTCTTCATATGTTAGGGTCAACACATCCATTGTCCCATTCATATAAAGCATCAGCTCCTGCAACATGAGCCCAATCCAACCGCCCAAAGTCATTTGGCCATCGTGTGTTTTATACTGTAAATATAAAGATTCTTTGATATTCCGATAATACACATAAATATAAGGTCTATTAGACTTACCAGAAAAGCTTCCGTGATTTTCATGTGAAATGCAACTGAATATCGGAACTGTCTCGAATAAGCAATTTTACGATAATCTTCTGGTCGAATTTTCTTCAATTGCTCAAGAGAAACTCTAACTAACTTTATATCAGAATTAAATACATATGTCCAAATGTCCAAACTATTATTTCTCTTTATAAGCAACAGCACCTTATGAATGTCTTTTTCCCAACACCAGGTGAAGAAATCCTCCATAAAGAGTAACAAATTATCCTTGACCTTGTACACAAATATCATAGTCACATCCTTGATGTTTGTGAAAGACAACTCAAGACTTTTGAGCAAGGGATCATGCGTGCCATTAAACAAAATCAATATCAAATTCTTGTCAGTAATGATATTATTGAGTTTCCCTATTCCAGTTCCAGCCACAATCACAGGTCGCTGAAACGTTTCCATTAGAGATTGCTGCAACGTTCTTGAGTTCTCTTCGTGATATCCAGAGTATGTTATAAAGTTCTTGTATACAGCAAATCGATCCACTTCTGCAATAATCGAAATGAGTATCTCATTATCCTCTACGGTTTCCGCTATGGGCTGCAGTTGGCCATCCACCATCGTCAGAATGCAGCAGCACCAGAGACAGAAGCTTGCACACCTCATGACCGCAAATTCTCAACTGTTTTAATTGTCATTTGAAGTGGTCATATTAAAGCTCTGGAATCCTTGTTACAGATATTAGTCACCATTACGTAGCGATAGCAACTTTGTCACGCTTTGGCATTAAATTTTATTATTTCCCATAGCCGTATCCAGTTTTGAGTTTCCGTCAGAAGTATTATTCTAGCAGACTAAGGTGTATACATATACAAGTCTGGTATATATATATTTAGGCTAGCCTTTAACCATATCTGCAGACATTCAAAAAACGTGTGTTTTACTCAATCACATTTACCCTGTCATTCATATTAATGAACTACAGAACGTTGCAGTCGAGAATGACAAGGCGACAGCTTAATTTTTGTAAGCATTCTATATTTTGAGATCCTACAGGTTATATGATTATTCGTAGAAGTCAACAAACTTACACAGTCAACAACCCCCTACCTCCACAATGAATTCCCCTTTTTTTACTTCAGGTGCACAGTGTTCGCTGTTTATTAAAGTGCTTTAAAGTGTTACACAAAATGAGAATATATTATCCTAAAAATCTGTTATTCACACATTATAAACATTGTTACGATTATTCCTGCAACAGAAGTAGATCCACTCCACCAAGAATCCCACGAGGCTGAAAAATATGCCACAAGCATATGTCATGAACGGTTTATTAAAAAATTCAAGCGGCAATGGAAACGGAAAACTTGCTTCGTAAGGTGCCTCGACCATCAAACCGACTTCCTTTCCCTGACGCAGTCCTAGTTCCATCCACTTCCCATAGAGACCCACCTCATGCATTTGGCTTAAGAAGTGATTCATAACTCGCAAGTAGCTTAGACCCGGACGTACATAAAACCTCAGATAATGTGGAACGCCGCACAGTTTCTTTGGGGCCAGTCGTAGCTTGGGCGTAAGCATTCGCTGTTGCCGAAAGTTTGTTACCATCCACTGATGCGTCATCATGACATAGGCGTAGCTATCGTTGAGATCCTGAATATGCTTCATCCAGACATGTACATCAACCAGGTCCACGCGATCTTTAAGACTCCGCGGAATATGTTCAAATAAGTTGTCTATCTGCTCTGGATATGACAAGATACGAAGTCCACTGCCCAGAAATGTTTCGGCGTCCACAATGTCAGGCTTCCGCAGTCCTGCGATCAGAGCTGTTGTTAGGGTACTGCCAATAAGGCTCACAATCATCACCGTATAGAACTGCGTGAAGACCTCTATTATGTTTTCCGACAATCTCAGGCGACGAAACATACGGGTACTTATAGCATGCCCCATGAGCAGCCTGAAAGATCGATAGAGCTGCAAACTGAATGACTCATTCGGGTGCGCAATGCGTTTGATTACAGAGTAGACGGCAAAGTTCAATAAGCCGAATACAACTATCGAGTGATTAAACGTAAAGTACCAACCATAGTCCTCCAACGCAACCTTCCTCTGATAGGGCAGAACCATACAGGTTTGTGATGTCAGTAAATTTGGAAAATTTGGATCCATAAGTTTATATGATACCAAATTCGCACCAATTTCTATGGGGCGATTGCCGACGTACCCTGTGACAATTAGTTTTAGATATTCGGCGTATTTCAGCACCATTAATTCCATTACCCCGTTCACATAACGCATAAATTCAGTCAACAATATCCCAGCGAAGCCTCCTAACTGTAATTGGCCGTCGCGTGTCGTGTACTGTAAATTGGATTATTGGAATATTATTTTAAAGGGTCTTAGTGGAGCCCAATTCGAACTTACGTAAAATGAGTCTGGCAAGGTCCGATAAAAGACAACAAAAGAAGCGCTCTTATGCACATCAATTAATGTACGAGATGTCCCTTTTGGTATTTGTCTAAGCTGTTCGACGGTCAGTTTATAGAGCGATATTTCAGGTTTCATGAGATATAGCCACAGCTCATAAGTGTTATTGTACTTATAGAATAGTTGAGCACGAAACATCTGTCTCTCCCGGCACCATTTGAAGAAGGATTCAACGAAGGCAGTTCCGGGTAATAAATTATCCTTTACCTTGTAGACAAACAGGAATTGTAGTCTGGTATTGTTAGCCACCGAGTGCTCCAGCCAACCAAGCAAAGGATCGTTAATGCCGCTAAAAACGACCAACATAAAATTCATATCATTAGCGACATAAATTTTTCCAATCTCGGGACCAGCCACAATCACCGGCCGATGAAATTTCTCAATTAGAGATTTTTGTATCGAGCTCTGGTCCCGTTCCTGATCTCCAAAGTATGTGATAAAGTTACTGAATTGTGAAAATCGATCCAGTTCGTCAACAACTGAGATAAGTATCCCATTATCCTCTTCAATTTCCACTACTGGCTGTATCTGGCCATCTACGAGTGCCAGAATGCAGTACCACCAAAGATACAGGCTTGCACACCTCATGATTGACAACTCTCGACTGTTCCGCATTCCTATTGGGCCAGCCAGCTGAAGCCTGTGCAATGCTTGTTTGCATAGTTATTAAGCAACATTACGTTGGTGCTTCAACTCTGTGACGTTGCTCATAAAATTTGATTAAGCTGCACCTTTACAGCGGACTTGAAATATTATAGCTAAATAAACAAAAAACTAAATATACAAAAAATATATCTCAATATTATATCTACTGAGGTTTCCCCATTATTTTATATTAAAGAGTTTGTGTTAAATTTGAAAGCGGGTTAGAGTACAGTTTACTAATCGGCAGAACCCGACTAGGGGATATTCTGTACATTGTGATCATATTCTATTCATAAGGTACGTCAAAACGGAGCAAACAAACGGATGGATAGACAAAAGGACGAATGGGCGGATAGTCGGTCGGATGTACGGTCTAGAATACGACGAACAACTGCACATACGACTAGTTGGACGGACACACTGACGGGACATGCGTATGCCAATTCAACTCACTATAAATATAGATATACGAAAATGTCTGATACTTAAGCACACGATATAATGCCTAATTCGAGATGATTGTATTAGGATTACGCCAAATTGCGATGAGGCATTCCAACAGAAACACGACTAGACTGGCGAGCAAACAGCAGCCGTATAGCTCAAAGGCTATGCGATAAAAGTTGAGCGACAATACCGTGTGAGGATATGGCTCATACGGTTCCTTAATTATAAATCCCGCTTGCTCCGCTTGATGTAATCCCTGCTGCATCCACTTGTTAGTTAGACCAAACTCCTGCGCCCTAAGCGCAAACTGATTCAGAGCTGAAGAGTAGCAAACGCCGCTGCACACATAAGGCTTGATATAGTAGTCAACGCTACACAGGTTCTTATTGGCTAGCCTTAGTTTTGGCTTGAACAGACGACATTGAATGTCCTCTAATATCATCCACTTGTGTGTCATCGTGATGTACGCGTAGCTGTCGTTCAGAGCGAACATGTGCCGATCCCTTTCAGTCTTGTCCACAACGAGGAAACGTTTCTGAATCTCCTTCGGTAAAAAGAGGTAATCCTCGTTCAGTTGGTAAGGAAAAACCATAACACGCAGTGCACTTTCCAAAAACGATTCGGTGTCCACAATTTTGGGCTTTCGCAAGCCCGTAATGAGAGCTGTTGTCAGGGCTCCAATCATAATATTTATCATCAGAAGAGTATATATCTGCGTAGAGATCTCTATGAGCTTCTCAGGGAGACTCAGATGACGAAAAGCTCGGCCAGTTTGGCATTGCCCAATAGTAAGCCTTAAGCTACTGAAAAAGGTTAGAAGCAGAGATACACGTGGATTGATAATCCACATGATTACAGCATTCATCAGGGTATAAATTAGCATAAAACACACGAGGGATAACTTTCTGTCATAAATGTCAGTGAAATTCTGGATAAAAGTCCGACCTTCGTTAGGCACCACAAGACAAATTCGTGTCGCCATCCACATTGGTCTGCTCAGGGACTCGGTGAAGTTCGATAGCATATTAGCGCCAATATCAATGTGTCTGTCTTCCGTGTGACTAGGTAAAGTTCTCTTCATATACTCTTCAAATGATACTTCCGTAATATCTATAGATCCCTGCAGGTGCTCCATAAATGTTTCCAATAGAATGCCAACTCCACCGCCAAGACGAAGGCCCTCCGATGTATTGTACTGTAAAATTCAAAAATTCATTTTTTATTGAACTCTGCATAATTCCCAAGAAAACTCACCACAAATGTATCCGGAAGGCTCTGATAAACAATAACCGACGATCTGGGTTTGTCCACTGCATTGCGGCTACAGTTGTTAATACTTATCGCTTGTCTAACTGAACTTGCAGAAAACTTATGCACTTTCATTGTCAATCGTGCTTCATATGTCCATATCTCGTATTTGTTGTTAGGTTTAATCAGTAACATTACGTTATGAAAGTGTCTCTTATAGCACCAATTAAAAAATATGTTTGTGAAAACAGAGATATTCATTGAATTTCCATTTGATTTGTACACAAATATGATCCACATGGTCCTTAGATTCTCCAACGAACTGTGTACTACCTCCAGCATCGGATCATCAGTTCCGCTGAAGAAAACAATTGCAACATTTTTACTATTGATGATTTCATAAAGTTCCCCGATTCCTGCACCAGCTGCAATCACAGAGCCGTTGAAATCTTCCATTATGGATTTTTGCAAAGATGGAAAGTTTGAGAGTATATGCTGTTGATTCTTGATTCCAACGAACGTAATATAATTGGCAATCTGATGATCTCGATTCAGCTCAGTAAGAACAGAGAAAAGTATCTGCTTGTCATCTTCGTTTTCCACTTGAGGCTTCATTTGGCCAAATCCAACGGCGAGAATGCAGCAGAGCCATAAACAAAGTCTAACACACCTCATAGCTGTAAATTCTTAACTGTTTGACTACTCATATGAGCTGTCCATTCCAGAGCTGTGCCATCGTTGTGTGCACAGCTATTAGACACTATTACGCTGGTGCTTCAACTTCATTGGATTTTATTAGATACTTGGCTATAACACGCGTCCAGTTTTTAATATCCGGCAGAACAATCGAGGGAAATTCATGCATATATAAATAGTAAAATAGATGCAAAGAAACACAAAAAGGTTTAAGTCTATTAAACAATATAATTAACTTAAAGCATTCTTAACAATTTATTCAATCGATCAATTTATTAAAAATCTTTAACAATAATATATATTATTGTTATTAAATTTGCATATTCTGAATCTATTGAAAATGGGATGCCGTAGCATGCTCCATAAAGTATATATACTCTTGATCAGAGCATAAAGCTGAGTCGATCAAATTATATCTCTCCGTCCGCGTTGATCTGAGAGCCTATAAGAGTTCAAAATCGTATTGAGATTCAGCTATAAAATTATCTGTATCTAGATTGTTAACCTTTATTTATTCCCAGCTGTCATTAGAAAATAGCAAACATAGCTACCAACAAGAACAACCTATATTTGGCACATAAACTTCTAATTAAATTGTATGAAAATCCACTTTTAAATTCCGTATTTCGCTGTGAACTTTTCGTGCATATGAAATGCATTGTTGGAGCTGCGTCAGCTGCCTACAAGCTGACCTGTCAAGCTGTCTAATTAGGAAAAATGACAGCGCTCGGATGTAGTTTTATTTGGATGGAACATGCACGGGTCTCGGCAAATGCATAATTCATGTGACAACATTGCGAGACACAGTTCAATCGACATTTGATATGGATAACAATTCGCTTGTCTCTTTGACTTTGGCACGCATTAAATGAATATTTCATGCCAGGCCAATGGCAAAAACTTTTACGCCCGGCAATTTGTGGCATATGAATTGTTAATTTATACATCAATACATATTTAATGAGCTCACATTTTAGGCCCCTCGATCCATTGCTGTTGTGCTTATGCTAGAATTTATTTATATTGGACAATTGCCAAGAGCGCATTGCAGGCTGCGTGTCAATTATATAATCCAGAGTCAGCTACAACTGCATACATGAAGTATAATAGGAAATGCTCTAGCTGATATTCAAATGCATTTGTGCTCGTTGGCGAAATTGGAGCTTATGGCTTTGGTAATAATGCTTTCCTATGCCTATTTATTAACATATATAAATTTACTAAATTTCAATAGTAACTAAAATCAGAGCTCAAGGCAATCGCAGTCTGAAATTTGAGCACAAGTATGGTGCTATGCGGCAAGCACTGCTTATTCAGGGCAAACATATCATTTAAACCCGCCTGCTATACATCATTTGCCGTATCAAGTTGCAGCTGGGCGTATTTGGGCGTGGCTATACAAACAGAATCGCAACAGAATCGTTCAAAGTACAAGCAAAAGTTATTAGAGCGTAAGTCCTGGCATTGCTTTGTTGTATGTCCTGTGGCGCTAAAGTCGCTGGTGTTCAACGCGCTGCGGAGCGCAACAAGAGGCGACAATTGGAGGGGCATGAACCTGTGTCTTCGCACTTGAACCGCCAGGCAAATGTTCATGTAAACGCTAAACTTTGTCGTGCTGCATGTGCGGCAGGCGGTTAAGTTTTACGAGGCACGGGGCGTGGCCTGTTCGCCCAGTGCACTTAGTGCGTGCTGCCGAAATTTTAAATGCCGTTGAAAGGCCGCCGCCTTCCGGGTTGCCGTTGTTGTTGATTGATGGCCAACACGATGTACGGACATTAAGCCTCAAATTCTTAGCATAGTCTTACGCATTTACGTGACTTAAAGCCCGAATAAAAGCAAAACAATTGAGTGCAACAAAATATTTTGGGTCCACAATTGTTGACGAAGGTCAAGTTCAGCATTTAGCATACACGCTCTATAGTCCTAGTCCCAGTCCCAGTCCCAATCCCAGTGCCAGCAAATGAGCATTCAGCTACGTAATGACTGTAGCATTACGTTACGTCGCGTTAACGTAAGCGCCAGGCTCGTCTGCTCTCTCGGCTCTGGCGCTCTCTTAGTTCCTGTGCTCTCGCCTGTTGGTTAGTATAAAACGGCAGCGCCAATGCCAGTGGCAGTCAGTTAACTGCAGACGACGCGACGCCACGCAACAGCGGCCAGCAGCGCATTTTGGGGCAAGGCTTCTTCATATCCTAGTCGCGAACGCGTCGGCTTCTCTTTCGCACTTGCTCTCAGTCGCTGTCTCGCTATTTATACGCGCTTATCAATCAGCAGACGCTTTCGAAATGCCGTCGCTCCGTTGCGCTTAGTTCGTAGCATACCTTTTTGGTGTAACATATCAGAACAACAAGAACAACATCAGTAACTTCAACAACATCAACATCGAGAACATCAACAACATCGACTACTTGCAACATGTTTTGGATCTTACGGCGCACGGGCGCCGCCAATTTCTTTAACTCCCTGAACAACAATTGCAGCTTCAGCAAGAGCAACGGCAATGGAGGCGCCGGCGGCAATGGCAACCACAGCAACAGCACCCAGGGTAAGTTGCACAGTCCAGGTGGCAATTATATTATTAGATTTCGACACCAGGCACTAATTGATTGGACTGTCTAATTAGTGTTTCATGACTCAGAGCTAGCGCTCCACTCAGTAATCAAGGCGCCAAGCTCGCCCAGAAGCTGAGCTAGGAAAAAGCAAAGTGATTACAACAAATTACCCAAGTGCTTCTTAAATCTTCATTTGTGCTCTGTGTGTGTGTATGTGTGTGTGTGTGTGTTAAGGAAAACCGAATAAATTAGTTTTCACGTCTGAAATGAACTGTTTTTTAGCGCGCAGCACAAGAATTATGAAAATCTTTGCCTAAGCCTTATTAATTAAAGTTTTTGTGTGTATGTGAGTGTGTGGTTTCTGGATAAACTTTCTGATATATTTGCTGAACTTATCGCAAAGCCATGGCACGTTTTTCATATAAATAACCATGTATACAATAGGAAAAACTAACGATGTTTTGAATAGGCCTAAGCATTTAGTCTTTAAATAACATAGTTTGTGTTAAATGTTTCCTATCAATGTATATATCATAACTAACTCGAAAAACAAGAAAAAATAATATTTAAAAAAAAAAAGAAACTATATATATATGGATAATATGAAGTATAAAGTTTACCGCTAAATTTTTGGCTGCACAGCTATTAAGTAAGGATCCATTTTGTTCATAGTTCTATCAAATCCATCATATTAAGTGCTCTAAATGCCTTTGGTAATTCATTTTAAAGCTCTAGTCTCTCTAGCTTCACTTTGCTAAATATTCAATTTTAAAAATTCCAATAAATTATTTATTTATTTATAATCCTTGACTTCTTTAAAGATTGCATAAAGCAAAAACTTGAATCGAAAAGAATTTTGAAGAATTTCCAAGTTTTTGCTTTAAATGCCCAAATGGGAAAGCTTTAGCTGAAATTCATAAAACTTCGCACGTCTCAAAGCAAGTTAATTAAAATGCGCAAAATGATTTGAGCACAACATAATACAGGCAGGCATATGTATGCTGTCTGTGTGTGTGTGTGTTTTAGTCTGAGTGTGTGTTTGTGCTTTTGTGTGTGTGCGTATTGTACTCAAGCACACACTTGTACCTATTGTTTGCACAAAATCCTCTAGCATATGGCCAGAGCTACCGATGGCCAATGAAAAAAATGCGAGGCAGTCAAGCAAAGCCACAAGCCTCACTTAATAATAAGCTTCTCCTTATGGGTTTACTTGCACATATGTCTGAGTGTGTGTCTGCGTGTGTCTGTGTGTGTGTGTGTGGGTGCCGTAAACGTGCTTCAGATATGACTGTCGAAACAAACACTTCAGGCGTTGTCCCCAGATGCTATTGTCTAAGCGCTAAGCCTCGCGCCAGCTTTAACGCCCAAAATAAAAATCGTGATAAAGCGAACACCGAAAAGGAAGCCCGAAACGGAAACTCTCTAGATAAATAGCCAAGTTCTCTTTGCCAATACAATTACATATGAACGAAATGGAAAAGAACAAAAACCTAAGATTTTTATTGCGGTATGATAATGGATTGGTATTTATATGGAGAGTGTTCCATTAGAAGATTAGTTTGTATTTTCTATAAATCTTTCATTGAATTGGATTAAATATGATTGAACTTCACACTAAATGGTTAAAACGTTTCGTATATTTTACAATATATATATTATATTGAAATTGTAATATTAACAATATATTATTTTAAATATTATTAATCTATTAATCAGATCTTTTAATTCATAAGGTTAATTAAAATTAAATATTTGGCAAAGCTTTTGTTTTTTAAAATATTACAGATAAAATATTTTATAATAATTTATCAATAAACATTTATTAAAAACACTTATCTATTTATAAATATTTATTTACTTTTTTCTCTATTTAAACTCTAGTTTTAAAAAATTACACACTTTTTACATAATAAAAATGCAATTGAAATGCAAATTAAAAGTAAATATTTCGCATTAGCATGCAATTGAGAGCATAAAAATTGCAATTCGCAAATGTATAATTTTCTCAATAATTGTTTTTGATAAGCCAAATGAATTTGCTTAATTCATAAAAAATAGACTTGGTTTTTTGGAATTTCCATTCAATTGCTAAGCTGATTAAGCCTTTTAAATGCTAATTAGCATATGCAAAAATATTTATAGATAAATTAATTGTGAATTGACAATGTTCTTAAAATAGCATTCTTTTTTTATGTCAGTTAATTGCCATTAATATGAAAATGTATTCTTTAAAGCGCACATTTGTAAATGTCGATAAAATATTGTGATATATTGTTTATAGTAATTGAATTTGTAATTGGCTGCCAATATTTTATGAGCAACTGCAGCAAACTGAAAAGAGAAGAAGAATAAATAAATAGTATTATCAGCCATTTTGTTAAATGCACAACATATGTTAAACACACGTTCACACACTCACTCCCACACACACACACAGATGTATAGAGTCGGGCACACACAGGTCATTTATTATGCAAATGCTGGTCAACAATGTCAGCGGCATTAACCGATAATTATGACAGCCATTTGTCATTGATAATAATGCCCGCAATATTCCCATTTGTGCAGACATACATACATATGCGCACTGTATTCAATTTACGGCAATTGTTTAACAACAAAAGCAATTATACGCACAGTTATGCCACTCTTGTGTACATGTGTGTGTGTGTGTGTGTGTGTGTGGTCCAATTAGTTGCGGTACACGCACAAAAAACTTGGCAATTTTTTGAGGACCACGTTTGACTTTTTGTCTTCAATGGTAGCTAATTTTCCAAAGTTTGCCCGCAGACACCATTAATGGAGCCCCATGTTAGGCAAGAGAGCCCGAAGCGAATCTATAACAATCATAATTTATTATATTGCAACTAATTTTTTGATATATGTGGCTTTGTAGCCAATAATGGCCTAACAAGTATTAAGGATGAATTCAAGTGACTAGAAAAAGCAATTATGGACTTCAATACTAATATTATTATTATTATTATTATTATTATTATTATTATTATTATTATTATTATTATTATTATTATTATTATTATTATTATTATTATTATCACTATTGTGATAAGTATAACTAATAGTATCTTCAATTTATTATATAATTATTATGATTGCAAATTATCTAACTGTTTATACAGGTACTTGGATATTATCTAAACTAACTACTCCATTATATAAATGAAGTGAAATCTCATTTACAACATATTCGCAGAGTATTCACAAAGCAAACGACCTCATCTGGTGCATTTTTGTGTAATTTGTTGCTGTATTAAACGTATATTTCATACAATCTGGCAAATGATTGGGCGTTTATCGGGGCGTATTAATGTAGCCAAGACATGGCCAAGCCAGCCCAGCTCAGGCCAGCCCAGGCCATGTTTTGACCATGATTTATGTTGGCAACTCCAACAAGCTGTCAGCCGCCGGCGCATCATTTGTAATAATTTGTGCTGTAATGCGAATTTTCCTTCATTTTATATATTTATTTTCCACATACGCGAAAATAAGTTAATCTTTGATTCGGTTTTAGATTGCATATGAGTCGCAGCAGACGTTGGCGCGTGCAAAACTTAAAGGGCAACTATTTGCCGTTTCACTCTCCCCAATCTCTCTCTCTCTCTGTCTCTTTCTCGCTTTTCTAGCATTTGTGTCATAAATTTCAATCTGCGCATAGCTAAAGGCCGGCGGCAACAGTAGCACGCACACAGAGAACTGCTTGGCGTTAAATGCTTGGGCACAAAACTTGTTGTTGCATACTTTTTAGCGCGCTGCTCACACATACACACAGATACATATATATGTAGAAATATATACAAATATATACATATATATACATATACATGCTAGCAATAAAAATGAGTTTTATTTGGCTTCATGGACGAACGCGTGCCTTCACAGCTCCACAAACAATTTTCGCATTTGCCCCCAGCTTACAGCACCTGCTGTATGTATGTATGTATGTGTGTGGGTGTGTGTGTGTGCGTGTGTGTGTGTGTGCACGTTAGTGTTTACTTGTCTCGCTTTTTAATATTCATGCTCGCCTTTATTTATTTCACTCTGCTTTACCAGCACAGCAAAATTCTTGGAATAACCTTTTGACATTTCACTTTTTATAGCAACCTAAATTGGGGCTTGATTGACTCAATCTCTGTGCCCTTTTTACTTTTTTCTTTGTGTGTGAATTAAGTGATCTATTTAATGCAGATCTATGAATGAAATGCACAAATAATAATGCTAGAATCTCTTTAAATTTCAAAATACCATATTTTGTATAAGAATTATGAATAATTCAATAGAAACACCATGACGAAAGATCAAAAGATATCATATTGTTCAGAGCACACTTGGCTCTAGGAATTCGTTGTTAAATATTCATGTTCCACTCGAAGCTAATTTAAATTTTGGTTTAAAATTCCATTTCATTGGAATCTCATTCTTGTGCATACTTTATGAAATTAAAAATTTCGAATTAATTGTTCGACTTTTGATATGTTATTGCGGCATTATAATTAACTCATTATTATGTGTGAGTAAATTGAATAGGAAGTTAATCGGAAATGCAAATTTAAAAAAAATATATTTATATATTAAAAGCTGAATCACAAAAAAAAAAATAAAAATAAAAAATTAACAGAAAAGAAAACACAAAAACAAAACAAATAAAAATTTCAATCCAAAATCATATTCAAGCCTTTATTGCGTATACGCCTGGATAGCCGGATAGGAATTTGATATAGGTTCGCAAGTCGATGCGCTAATGAGCGCTTCATAGGCAGTCGGCCAAAGTGTTCAGGTGGCACCATAAATAGGTTCATAAATAAAAACCTTTAGAGAATTTATAGGCCGCTGCTATTTATGGCAAAGGCTCAGCCAGCATTCACACTTGCACAATAAATCTCATTTTATCACTTCACGGCTCGAGGACAACCAGCAAAACTTTTGTGCAGGACATGGGATGCCAAAACAAAAACCTGAGCTGAACTGAGCTGAGTTAAGCTGAGACAAGGATCCAAACAAAGGCCGAGGGCAACACAAAGACGCGCATAAATTGTCAGCTGCCGCACAAAGAAATAAAAAACCAATTTATAATTTCAATGTGACCAAAAAAGAAACTTTGTGCCGAGAAAAGCAGCTGACAAGGCGCATATGTAGCTTGTAGAGAGTTGTGAAAACCAAGTCACCGACGTATTGTGCACAAATTGATGGCGCTAATTAAATGTTTGGTGTCCTTGCTGTTATTATTGTTGCAGACAAATACGTGAAGCGGCCGCCACGCAAGGCTTACGGTCGGCTGAGCGCCGAGGCGGATGATGCCGTGTCTCTGGGCCATAAAATCGATGATCCATTCGATGAGCTAGACGACTTTGAAATGCTGGCACCTGGCGCCGCCAGCAGCAGCAGCAACATCAATAACAGCAACGGCAATGGCAATGCCAACGGCAACAGCAACAATGTCAACCACAACACGAACACGAACAGCAACAACATCAACGGCCAGGACGAGGCGAATGGCAATGAGAAGAGCATGCAGCTATTGGCATGTACGAACGCCGATTGCCAGGGCAACTTTGTGGTGGAGAGCGCATTATGTGAGCTGGGCCTATGCCAGGCCAAAGGCAAATCATCAAAGGACCTGTCCTCAGCGGCCATGTCCAAGCAGATTAACGAAAGCACAATAAGCCGCCTGCACGCATTGGCCATGGCCGACGATGACGATGACTACGGTGAGTTAACAAAAAAAAAAAAGAAAAGAAAATAAACAGGAAAGAAAAAGTCAGTGTCATTGCCAGTAGAAATTAGAGGAATGACGCGGGTTACTTTTCACTTTCAGATGAGTCGCTTACCTGCAACGTGTGTGATCGCTCCTTTCATTGCCATCGGCAGTTGGCCTCGCATCAGCAGAAGAAGCGACACTTTGGGTAATCAATGAGTCCACCTGCCACCAAGCCAAACCCAACCAATGCCAATGCCAAATTGTCTTCTCTCTCTCTCCCTCTCACACAGCTGCAGCGGATGCGACAGTTTGTTCCCGTCGCTGATGCTGCTGGAGCATCATAAGGAGGAGTTCGAGCACTGGAGCGACGATGAAATGGGTCGACGCGTTTGCTGTCGTCGCAATCGCTGCGATGATGACTACTTTACGGACACCGACTCCTACATCAGTGATGCGGAGAGCGAGGACCTCGAACGGTTGTTGTAAACACTCTGCAGCAACAGCTGCAGCAGCACGCTGATGAGCCGCGCAGCTGTTGCCGTCGCTAGAAAACAAAAGTGTGTGATGGTGCGTATACGCTATATTTCTCACGTTTTTCATTCACTTTATTTCAGCTTAGTTCGTAAACTTTACGAATTGTGCAGAGAATAGGGTGGAAATTATTTACCCTCGTTTTTTTTACTGTTTGCTGCTAACAAATGCGATAATGAGCGTATTAGTTTTTGCTTAGCTTGATTGAATGCGACGTGGCACAGCTTCTAATGCTTAGAATTTCCATTAGATATTAACTGAAGTCCACAAAGAAGAATGTTTAATAATTTAATATTTAATGCAAATATTTTTTACAAAATTTTTCCTTTCATTTTCTCAACTTCCAAGTATCTAATTTAAATTTGTCATATTTTATATATATTTCTTAAAACTTTTTACTTGCAAATTAAGGCTTAATTTCAGTAAATCAAAATAAATTGTTGCTGCATATAAATTACTTCTGTGCTCGTTCAATTTAAAACCTTATCGCCTCGAATTCTCCACTTGTGAATTGGCGAAAAAATGAAGGAAAAATTTGAAAAAGTAACCTTAATACCGAAATGAATTTCTTTTGTTGTATTGCAGTCAAAGGCAAAGCCTTTGGGAGCTGGCATTGTGCGGCGTCAATTGTGAGGACAGAAAGCTGGGTAAACGGCGCACCGGAAATGGCCGAGAGTACGGCGAGAGAGTGCGAGTGCGAGTGCGAGTGCGAGTGTGGCCCATAATGGAAATAAATTAAACCAGCTGACAAACAAAGCTCGTGAACAATGGGAATGGAAATGTGGCACGCGACCTCAGCGGCAAAAATTGGAAAACAAGTCAAATAAATTCTTTGCGATGCAGCATATGGTATTATTTTTTAGAGTCTAACTGACAGACCCATAGCGATTGGTCTTAAAACAAATTCAAAAGTATATATATATGTATAGATCTATGTATATATATGCAGCATATATATCGAACAACTAGTTGTGTGTATGCGAGTGTATAAAGAAACAAAGTATAGAAAGTAAAACGAAAACTTTAAAAACAAACCCCCGTCAAAAAACAATTGAATTCATATCATATAATGCATATGCGTCAACCAAACTGAAAATATTTACGTGCATGAGAAGAATTATATTATATATATATATAGACAAATGAAACAAACTTGTATTTTTAAATACCCCGAAATAAATATATGTGTACATTGTAAGGGCCAGACCGTCTTTATTATGCTCCAAATAAACGCGCAGCAATTAAGAGGAAATTAAAAATGCGTCAAAACGTTATTCAAATTGAAGTGTCCCCCGCCTAAATCAATACACAAGGGCGAGATGCAATCAACAAGGAGGAGGATAATAAAGAGCATGGCAAATACGTAATGTTCCCTGCGGACATTTGTTAAATTATTCAACGGAACGAACTGTGAGACAACTGTACCTTCATTAAAAACTTGATTGACTTCATAAAGCCATCGGATGGGCAGCAGCTGGCTGGCTGACTGGCTGTGGCAGTGCCACGACAATCGTTGTGAAAACTTTTTGCCACTTGAGGCTATTTCCCTATGCAAAGAAAAACACACAAATTTATTTTCCCTTAGACTCTCCCTGCTGGCCCAAATCTAAAAACGAAAAACGAAAAACGAATTTAAATGTGCGACAAAATAGGTAAGTTTGAAAGGTAAGCATGGGAAGCGACAAACAAAGAGCTTTCATGGTTGAAAGTTAAGAAAACTTTTCGAAACAAAATATATTTATTTCCAATATCAAAACAAAACTCAATATCTTAAGAAGAAAACTTTTGCATGTTTGTTACAAGTTCTTATATATATTTATTTTATTATTTTTTGCTTTTTGATTTTGTAGTAAAAAAATTTATATTTGGAAATTTGACTTCAAGGTATTTAAAGGTATTTTCATATTTATACTCGTTAATGATGTTAGAAACGAAGGTCAAAATAAGAGGCAGCTATTGTTGAGAGAGAAATAGAGTCAGAGTTAAAGAATGAGATCAAGAATTGCAGTTTAATGACAATTAAATACACCTTAATTACAATTACAATTACTTCCCTATTCAACATACAACAACAAACAGCTATTATTGAGAGAGATTGAGAGACAGATATAGAGAATGAGAGCGGAAGAGAGGGAGAGAGAGAGAGAGAGAAATAGAGTGAAAGTTAGAGTGTAAGATCAACACTTGAAATTTAATTACAATTAAATACAATTTAATTACAATTACAATTACTCCTCTAGGGTTAGAGCGAAAGAGGTAGGTAAAGAGGGAGAGATATAGAGAGAGAGAAATAGAGTCAGAGTCAGAAAGTAAGATCAAGACTTGCAATTTAATTACAAATAATTACAATTTAATTACAATTACAATTACTTCCCTATTCAACTTGACTATAGCCAAGTAGAACTAGAGGTCTAACAAATTTATAGCTATTTTTTGTTAGCTAAAATCGCCAAGTTCTTCTTCAATAATTTAAAGCCCAATCAATAGATCACTTAATCAAGTAATTGAACTATACATTTTATAGCCCAATGAATTATGATACTTCATAAAAATATTGATTTTCGATTATATTGAAATTTCCACAACGTGAACGAGTAAAGTCAACTACGACCTGCGTAACACTGCGATTTCCTGTTTCACATCTTAAAATTGTTAATATATACCTTCAAAATTTCGAGGTAAAGACAAGCAAATAAATAACAGAGAACTCATAAATATATTTTATTTCAATATTTATATTTTGAAATTAAAAAAAAAATGCCATTTCTTGGATAACTTTCATCCTGTTGTTGGCAACTGGGCGAAGGTTGAGCTTAAACAACCGGAAGAAAAACAAGCAACATATTTTGCCATTGTATTTCGTTTCGTGTTTATAGAACAAGTGAGTGTGTGTGAGTGTATCTGTGTAAACAAATTTGCTGTTTCGGAATTTAAGCAAGCTTCCGCTTTTAGGCGGGACCGGGACCGAGTTTTGCGCTTTTGTATTTTGCCGGGGCAGCAAAAGACTGGCATTCATTTCACGTAATTCATTTCCTGATTGCACAAAGGCACTGGCGACATCCTTTTTGATTGATGCGTGTAAAGTCCCATTCAGTTGCCATGCAAAACGCCCGCCCCCCACTCGTATGCAGCCGCAGTCCTGTCCAGCCGAGTGTCCTGCTGCGGACAGCTCATTTGACAATTTGATAAATGCTGGCGCATAAAATCCACTGCGTGTAACCAACCGGACAGGCCAAAAACAGAGCCAGTGCGGCAGTGTGGCAGCACATTGCTGGGACATTAAATTTTTGATATGATTTTATTACGGCACTCGTAAAGGCAAACATTTGATGCGTACATCATACGCACTGTTGGGCACGCGACCATTTACCATTCGCCATTTACCATCTACCATTTACATAAAGCCAAAAGAGCCGCCAACGGACAGCAGACAACGAGACAGCGAATTGTTTATGCGACCACGCATCAAAAGCCGCTTTCAGAAAGCAATTCAAATGCAAATTTACATAAGCCATTAAATTTTTTATCCATTGTGTTGTTGTCGTGTTGGCCAACAGATGTTGGCCCCAGCCACAGCCACAGCCACAGGCTGGCTGGAGATGGTGCCTAGTTCTTGTCGTGCCATCAGCCAAGAGGACAGCAGTGGGAGGACTCTGCGGGTTACAGGTATAGTCATAAAGGAGTTTGCCCGCCTTTGTTCGCCCCAGTTACACAGCACTTTTATCTGCCTTTCAGCACAATATTTGTAAAGATTGTGAGCTTCTTTTTATTGCCGGTTTTCGTACACCTTTTGCTCATGTTGAAGAAAATGCTTTTTGAATCCTCATTTGAAATACACATAAATTCACATATTGAACATGTTTAACTTATCTCGGACTCATTTCAGATTTTCAGTTTATTCATCAAATAGATAAAGAAAAAAATCGAATTTCATGGAACATGCAACAGCGTATATATCGAATACTCAGCATGCGCTCATGCAATCTTTGCAAGCCTTTAAATACTTTAACAGATTTTTATTTGCATAGCAGCTCTTCGCCCGAGTCTGACAGGGAGCAAGTTGGTGCGCAGCCATTGTCGGATGGCTGCCACGGGCGTGGAGAGCGTATAAAAAGCCGCGCAAACAGGCAAAAACCGTGCATGACAGGCAGCTAGCAGTGAGTCGACTAGAGCAGATGGAGCGGAAAATATTGCAATTTTAAAATGCAAGCGAAGTCCATTAAAAAACAACACTGGGCTCAACGGCCCACTGACGTGCTGCATGCCAATCGGGCCAATTTGCTGGCCAAATTGGGCACCAGTCTAAGCCACGTTTTGTCGACAGCCATTAGCTAATTAAGCGCTCAAGGTGTCTCGCACACACACACACACAAAAGAAAGAGAGACAAGAGCAAAATGTACACAGTGGAAGCAACGAAAAGGAAACAAAAGTATTATAATATGAAATGAAAAATAAAAATAAAACTACTTTAAGAATGCACAAACTTGAGGCATACACTTAACACCTGGCTGGCGTGCACTATGAAAAGGTGTTAAGAACTATGCGAAAAAACCGTGAAAGTGTGCATTAAATATGCATTGTGCGGCAATTTAATAAACTCAGCTTCAATTTAACTTTACGCAAAGTTCTGGGCTGCTGTTGGCGGTGCTTCGTCTGGAATAACCTAACATTTGATTCTCTTGCATAACACTTTCAACTTTACTTTCGAAATAGTTTCAACAGGGGTATACGAAATAAATGTGGTAAATAGAGGATATACTTGTAAGTTTTAAAAACTAAGTGAATGTGTGGGAAATAGAAATAAACAAGTTGAGATCTATAAAGGTAGGGGAAGTTATTTGTTATAAGAATTTTCTCTCTAATTCAGAATCCCGTCTAAAAAAATTACAGCACACAATTAGCCATTCAAACTGACAAAGTTATCTTCACGCTGAAATATGAAAAGTCATTAATTTAGATTTTCATTAAATTTATGTCGCCTTAAGATCCAACGAGTTAATTAAAAATATCTAGCTGACTCTTGACAATGGCCCTAAGTCAGTGCGCCACCGCCGAGTGTTATGTTTATAAATGAGAATATTATAGAAATGATGAATGTGTCAGCAAAATTCACAATTCACACAATTCACACAAATGAATAAGGCATGAAGCAGGCTTGAATGACAAAAAGTAATGCAGTCGAGGACGCTGCTTAAGCAGCTGTTGCTAACAACCCTTCAAGTCAATCTGGAGCAGGCCTTACGGGGATCTATCAGCCGATTTTGTTTCATTGACATTGTGAATCTGATTAAAGCCTGTTTTGTTAACCCACTAACTGCGTAGCTGTGACGCCTACCAGCTGTGGAGCCCGCTTGGCTCGTGCTCCTACACCTCAGCCTCAAATGTCAACATTGTCATGTAAGCAATTTGTATACCCAGTAATTGGGTGCGGAAGGGGTATATGTGTTGGAGGTAACACTGGCCACAGGATTAACGGATACAAGTTTTCGTTTCAGTTTAATTTAAAAGTACTTTGGGCAGCATTTATATAGATCAGTTAACTATATTTTATATAGGGTATCTTGTAGTGTGCTTTCCTCTTGCCACCACACTTGACTGTCAGATGCAAACGTGCTTCAGAGTTGAGTTCCTTCTAAGCTGGTTGGCAACAGTTGCAGGACAAGTTAACCCCAGCCATTACAGTCAAAAGTTACTCAATGTTCATTGATGAGAACACACACACACACACACCCACACTCACACACACACATACACAGAGACACACCCACAGAGTTGTGCGTGCCTTAGCTTAGCTGACAGATAATTGAAAACAAGCTCGCAAAATGTCTGTCGTGCAAGCTGCAAGGATAAAGAAGAAAAAAAGCAACAAGAAACCTAATCAGAGATGATACAGGTGCAGGTCTTATTGCACCTTTAATTAAGGCAATGTAATAATAACGTTTGCACGTGACTAGTCTTTATATATCTCAGCTGTTGCACGCGCATTAACAGTATTTAATATTTAATTTATTGATTTTGTATTTAATTATTATAAAGCTCTTAACGTTTCCCCATTAACTCTCGTTTTATCTCTTGTCATTATTAATTACAAATAATTTGTATGCTGCACTAATTAGTTTGACATTCAAGGGCTGTTTGTACAGCTGGCACCTGGGGTCAGAAGTAAGCTCATTCACACACACACACGCACACACACTCGCACACACACACACACAAGTCCGAACTGTAAATTGAAAATGTGATTTTTTCCGGTTTCTCCATGTTGTGGTTGCTCCTTCGCTGCATCCGCATGCATTAAACATTATGCAATTTCCGGCAGCAAAGTAAACTTTTTAATTAGCACACACTCATTAAAATTACCACCTGCCCGTGAAATAATAATAATCGTAGTTCTGATAAACTCACTTTGATTAAGGAACTGAGTTAATGAGAAAAAATATTTTGCACATGTAATCGCAATCAATACTTGATCAGCTTTAATTTGTAATTTATTTGCTTGCGTTGAAAAATAAATAAATTCTTATAGTCAAGTTCTTTAAAAAGAGGTAAGTTCCATTAATTTGAAAAGGTCTTAAGTGATATATTTCTTCATATTTTCATATATTTTAAATTTAATTTTATTTTAATTTAAATTATTAATTTTAACTCTTGTTTTAATTTTATTCCTTATGTTTTTATTTTATTTTTTAATTTATTTTGATTCTTATTAAATAACAATTTGTTGTGAGTTTTAAATTAAATTAAATAAATAAAATAAAAATAAAAATGCATTATACGAAACTTCGCCATGGTAATAGGCTTTTATTATGTTTTCCAGTTAATGTATACAAATTATATACCTAACTATAAATTACTAAAAACACAGCTATATTTAAACAACTCAGAGTTAGAGGGGAAGTCGAAGGATACGGACTGCTAAATGATCGTTAAAATAATTAATAATATTTACATTTAAAATATATTATACTTACATTAAATAATCATTGGAAGTATAGCTATTACATTTTCACTTAACATACTTAACTATTTTAACACTTACCAACTGACAGAAGAAGAGGAGAAACACCGCGCTGCACTGGACGACTGACCACCAGAAAATAAAAAATGCGACTGAAGCTGCGTTGCAGAAGGCTTGTCTTTATATAGGGCAGCGACTGCTCCACTCAAGTCAAGCTCAACCCTTGAGCCTCCTTCTCACAGTCAGTCTTCACACTCGATCATTAGGCGACCAATCAGAGCACTTTCTGCTGCTGCTGCTGCTGCAAGAAGCAGCTCTTCTGGTCTTCAGCTGCCTTTATATAGAGCAGCGAGACTTCCACTCGAAGTCGAGCTCAACTGTTAAGACTCTCTCTAAGTTAGCGTAAGCTAAACTCTCTATCAGTTTGGGACCAATCAGAGTATTTTCTGTTGCCTCTGCTGCATACATATGCAAACTAGCATCTCCTCTTCAGAACCTTAACTCTTTTTCAGCTCTTCGTCTTTGTGCTCTATTGGTTAAATTTGAAACCTCTAGCTCAAACGATGTACATACCAGGCCTTAAAAACCGAATTAAAATTATCGATAAATACTGATCAAATCGAAATGGAATGAGTTTTTGACAATAAATAAATAATTAAAGAAATTAATAAGTAAACGAAATAAAGATAAGAAAAACAAACATCACCGCACCTGGACTCTAACCTACATCTATTTACTACTACTATTTACGTTAAAGCGCATCATCTCAACTAGCACAAACACTTCATATTTATAAATAAAAAAATCATTGTCACACAATCAGCTTCAACTTAGTCTTTTGATTCGCTTCCCCAACTTAATCGAATTCAAATTGAAAACTTTGAACAATATGTATATCTTTACTAAGTTAACTCAATAATGCCATAAATTAAAAAAAAAAAAAAGAATGGATTAAACAATTCAGAGGCGAGTAAACGTAGTTGAAAGCATATTTTAGTTCGCTTTATTTACTTTGCATGCGCGTGGCACATTGTTGGCCAACCGCAACGCATATTTTGTCATTTTGTGGCATTTACCGCACGATAACAAAAAAATTATTGTTAAATAATATCAATTTGAGCCATGGCAACCGACGCAGCCAGCAGCCAGCAGCCACACATAGTCAGTTTTACGATGTGGGTGCATGGATAAATGTGGATGCTCTGACGCTGACTGATGCTGATGGATGACACTTACAAGTTGACTGAGCTGCCAATCAATCTAACCCTCAGCTTGCTTATCGACTCGTTTATCTACTATTTAATATTCAAGCATTTTTCTAAAATTATAACGAATTTCATTTCCTTTGCGCCTCATATTTTATGGCGCCTTTTTGCACCCGCTTTAAATGTGAAATATGTTCACTCTAGAAATTTAAATTTCGGCGCCCGAAAGTATGCCACATTTTCTCTTCAGATATTACTTTGATTATCAAGAGCATTTTGTTGGCTTTATTACACGCAATTACGCAACTTTGCTACACATTTTTCACTCATTATTACATAATGAGCTCCGCTTAGGGTCCGCGCGCACATTAAATATCATTTGGGCCTCTCGCAGCCAGCCCAACATTGAACCGAAATTTAAATTTCCGAAAATTTGCAAGTCCCCTACAATTTCTCTTCAGCCACATAATGGCAGCTGCCTTCTGCCGTTCCCCAATTTTCAATTATAGTAAAATATATTTATATATACGACTATATATACATCTGGTTGCTAGACTGTGTTTTGACCATCGCAGCGGGCGCATATAATAAGTGAATTCGAAATATATTGTGTAACGAATTGTTTATACTCTCCAGAAAGAACTGAATGTTTAGGTAGGAAATTTTAAAAATTTTATTACATTTTATGAAATGCAGAGATCATTGTAAATTGAATGAGCAGTATTATAAGATATATTTTAATATAGTTTAAATTTTTTTCTAAAATAATTTTCAGAATTTTATGCTTAATTTATTTAATTTTAATCCAAGATTTAGTAGTTTTTTTATAAAAATTATATGTATTATATATATATAGATTTTTTAAACTATTCATTCAAGTCTTCTAACTTTGTTCACATGATCCGTGGCAACAGCTAAAGCTGAAGCTAAGCCAAATTTTCAATTTGACTGGTGCCAGGACGTCGTCGCTGCTGCTGTGGCTTTTACATTACATTTAACTTCTCTCGCCTTATATTTTATTCAAATGTTTTTGCCGCAGATAAGTTGCTGCTGCTTGAGTGCCTGACATTTCCCACTTGGCTGCCGTGAAAATGCTAAAGAAAAGCAAAGCCAGACAGATAGGGTGGACAAAAGAAAGAAAGAGGGAGAGAGAGTGAGAGAGAGAGAGAGAGAGTGAGTGAGAAATTGAATTGCAGGCAGAGCAAAAGGCCAAACACAACCGAATTGTGGCATTATCAAAAGCGTCCCAACGCGCACTCATTGTCCACGCAGACGACGACTTGACACGCAGCCTCATTCGACTCTCTGCTCTGCGCTGCTCTGCTCATTTCATTTGAAAATTCCCTGCCTTGCCATTTATGGGTCAAGGAGGATGCACAATGTCCTCTTCCAAGCCAGCTCAATGACCATTAGGCAGATCTTCTAGTCCCAATTTGGCAGCGTTTCTTGTTTTTCCGTCCCCAGCTCCAGGGCCAGCCAGGTGACCTGCCTAAGCTTATATTCGCAAAATACGCGGCCAACTTTAAGTGAATTTAAAAAAGTTCTGTGGCAGGCACCCTTGGCTGCGGCTATTAATTGAGTCACAACAGAACACAAGGTACACAAAATTTCATTACGCATACGACCCGTTGCATGACCAGGCCGAAACTGGTGTTAATGCTAACCAAAAGCCTGCGAAAACTTTCCCAAAAACGTCATTAGTTTTAATAACATTTACACAAAGGCAAACACTCGCACACACACACACACATATACAGTATACACACGCACACCCATCCAGCCACAGGCTCGTTGTTGGGGCATAAATTAATCCAAACAAATCATTTGTTGGCTCGTGCCGCACTTTAATCGAGATTTAGCGCTTTCTAATTACTGGCTATAAACAACATTTAAAGTGATTTTTTTAAATTAGCTGTAAATCTTGCGATTTCGCAAATGTTGCTCAATTATTGTGAAATCAGCGAACTCTCTGGAAATCATTTAAATAAATATTCTGCATAAATTATGTGAATCAGTAAACAAGTGCCCGGCAATGTGTTAATTTGGCTAAGCTCACATTTTTTTTTTTACCCCCATTCACGTACGGCTTTTAACTTTCTAAATTGTGCGCAAATGTACAAACATATTGCATGAGCATGTTTTTATTTTATTTTATTTTATTTTATTTTACTTATTTATTGCTTGACACGAGCAAGCTGTATAGGCTGGTCAGAGAGGGTAGCTTAAGATTAAATTAAACAAAATATATAGAAAATTGAAAAATAAATCCCTTTCATTCCATTTTTAATGTTATATTAAAGAGCGAAATACCAAGATCTGCTAAAATTTGACTTAGGAAGGTAGAAGAGTTTTGATAATAAATTCCAACTCAATTCGATTATATTACATTTTCTCTCTGTAGCTTGTTCTCTTTCATCTAAAAAAGAAAATATATTAATAAATACGAAACAAAAAAAAACTAAATTTAGAATTTAAGTGTGCATTGTCTAGACAATATATGTTTATATTTAATATTTAATAATAATAGAAATGAAGATTAATTTTCTCAAAAATGAATTTTTAGGTCTTGAAACTCAATTTGACTACATAACATTTGCTAGCTGTGTGTGCAGCTGCTTCTGCGACAATAAAGTATTTTTGTTACAATCTTTATTTCTTTTATAAAAAAAAAAACTCGTGAGGTAGAAAAGTTTTCCTTAAATTTTTCTTTGAATTGCAATTACACAAGCTGTTGCAGCAAACACACACATTCTAGGGTGTTCGAGCTTTATTACCTTAATTGTTGTTGTGATTTTATTTTACTTTGCTCTCGGCCATTTTGTGCTATGGCCATTTTGGCCATTGGTGCGGCACGGTTGGGTCCGCTAATTCGCATTTTCATTTGTTTTCTCGCCCTGTTTGCGCTTCAATTAACAACAACTTGTTACATGCGCAAATTGCACTAAGCTCTCAAAAGAAACAGAAATAAATAAATAAATAAACGCGACGCTAAATGGAAAAAAAAGAAGAAGGAAAAAAAAAACGAAAATATATTAACATTTATGTGTGTATATGTATGTATGTGTATATATGTATATAACTGCCGACATGTCTAAGGCTGCGTAAGGTTTTCATTTTTGGTGGACTGTGCAAAAGAGAGCTGAAATAATACAGGTAAATGGCCCATTTGCTGGGCGAGTGCTAATTTTAGTGGAATTTCGAATTTATGAAATTTACAGGTGCACAAATACACGCACACACAAACACACACACACACCTCAAGTACTTGTGGGAAAAAATAGAAATTAAAGTTGCAGACGAAAATTAAGTATAACAAATATTTTTATAAATTGTATTTATATATATTTTATTTCTTAATATTTTATTTAATTTTCCAAATTATTTATATATTGTTAAAAATAATTTTTAAATAGTTTACATACATTTATATACATGTAACAGCAGTTTAAAGCTAAGTAAATAAGCTAATTTTCTTAAGAAGGCTCACAGGGCGTATGCGTGATTAACATAATACAATTTTAATATGATTTTACTTGCATTCCATATTATTCAAGTAATTTTATATTATTTACTTAACTTATTAAACAATTTTGTTACTGGCCAAGTTTGTATACGCTTAGACTAAGTCCCTATCTATAACTCTCTTAAGATCAAGCAACTATTGTACTAAAAGCGAATGTTCAGCTTATGCTCAGAGATGCGTTCATGAATTTGCGATTGAATAAATAAAGATTTATACTCGTCTGCAGCATCTGAATGCAACTCAAATAAAAGCCAAGCAATCGATTCAATAATAATAAACTTCTCTCTCTCTCACACACACTCTCCCTCTCTTTCTGCCCCTCCCAATTTGACTAACGAAAAATGGAAGCCAATGCCATTTTCATATCAAAAAAACTGTCATGGCACGATTTGCAACGATGTGGGGAATGCTCGTAAATAGTGCTATGAATGTCGAGAATCGTTTGTGCATTCATCAATGATGGAGGCTATTGGAGGCTGCAGCTACAATTTGGCCATAAACGAGAATCGCTGCGATTAGCTTAAATTGCACAACATGCTCTGGCGATTGCACACACAATAAAGCAATAAACGAAAGCCATGGACTGCTCCCGTAAAGGTCAGCAGCAAATGAAGTAGCTTAGGGATTCACATAAGTGCCCCAAAGATGATGATGTTGCTGCTGCTGCTGCTGTTGCTGCTGCTGTGACAGCTGTTGCTGTTGTTCATGTTGCTGCTGTTGATGTTGCTGCTGCTGTGGGGATTCAGGCACATAGTGAGCATAGCCAATATTATTAGTCTGTGCCTGCGTCGGGTAACTCATATGGTCGTAGTAAGCGCTCGGGGAGGCCAGGCACTCGACGGGCTGGGAGCTGGCGCTGGAGCAGGCCGAAGACAGCGAGGCGGATGAGTTGAGCGGCGGCGAGTGAGCGGCCACCGCGGCTGGGGCGGCTGGCATATGCTGTTGCGTTAGGGGCAGCATTTGATCCATAAGATACTGGTCCATTTCCTTGGGATCAATGTCGACTGCCGCCGGCTTGCCCAAGTAATTTAGCGCTCCATTGGCGTGTGACGCCGTTGCCGCAGCGGCAGCTGGAAAGTTGCCACCGTTGTAGCCGTAGTTGGTGTAGCTGCCACGCGTGCCATAGCCATAGCCGCTGATGTTCTCCAGAAAGTCCATCTCCTGCACGCCGCCCACACCCACACTCACGCCCACACCTACTCCGTTCCCATTCTGCGCTGGATAGTTCAGCTCGCCCAGCGCAATGTATTCCCGACCCGCCTCGAGCAGCACGCCGTAGTCGTTGTTGTTGCCGCCACTCGGTTCGCTTAGCTGCCGGAGCAGCAGACTGTTCGTTGTTGACTGCTTGGCCACGCCCGTGTAGGGCGTGGCAGGCGGCGTCAGCGACGACATCGAGCTGGCCGTCGAGCACGGCGAGTCGAGTAGGCCGCGCTCCGTTTCGCTGCCCAGCGCCAGGCCCTGCTCCAGCAGGCTGGCCGCGCAGGCGCTGTTCAGGGATTTCATGAATGCCTCATTGCTGAAGACGTCGGTGGTGCTGGTGGCGGTGCTGCCGCTGCTGCCGTTGCTAGTGGTACACAGAGTGGAGCTGGCGCAGTTGTTGCTGCTGGCTTTGCTCATGCGACGCTGCGGTGCGTGGCCGCTGGAGCTGCGGCGCGCAGTTGAAGTTGTTGCTGTTGCTGCTGGTGCTGCCGTTATTGCCGGCGTGGCAGCAACTGTTGCTGCTGTGTTCGCTGCCTCCGATTGGGGCATGAGCCGAGCTTTTTTGCGACGCGGCTGATATTTGTAGTCGGGATGCTCCTGCTTGTGCGTCATGCGCAGCTTCTCGGCGAATTCCATGAACGGCTTCTTATCGCTATCCTTCAGATTTCTGCGAAAGAGACAGAGAGAGAAAGAGATAGAGAGAGTGAGACGGAGTGCGCAATCAACGCTTTAATTTATGGCCACTTCCAGTCAAATGTTCGCTTATTTATTGGTCTACAAATTGGCCGCCGAGTGACAAGCCGTGCGGCCTTCTAATTAACTCAAGGCGGATGCTTTGCACTCGCTCTCGCTGCTCTGCACCCTTATCAGCGCATTCTCGACATTTGGACGCGCTTATCGCGCACCCGCTGAACTGTGAGATTTTAATTTCGAAACCGATTTGTTCCTACAAACAATGTGAAGACGGCGCCGACATCTATCATAAAGAGTCATATGTATATATATATATGGAGATTGTCGTATTTAATTGCAGCTGAAATGCGAATCGGAAAACTGTGGAGTAGGCAGTCGATGCTACTACCTAAGATATGAATATGAAACTGAGTTCAAAAGGTCGACAAGCTAAGGAATAGGGAATAAGGTAAAGTTCTTTGATTTTAGTTGACTGCATTGCAATTGAAGTAAGGAATTGAAATGGTGATAAAAATTATCATAGATGATCATATTTAATATCTATAAAATATGGTTTTGGAAATTGTTAGAAGACTGACTTGAACTGAATTGGTATAACTAAGAATAATGCTGAGCTGTATTGATTTTATACCTATTTCGGTTAGGAAAATCGATTTCAGATAAAGAAAACTTTTAGGGAATCCAAAGAACGAATTCCAATAGTAGTCTAAATAGATAGATAGATCATCTGGACTAGGCAATCAATTCTGTTTAATATTTGTGCTAAGCCTGAGCCTGAGTCGTAGGACCCCCTTGTCTTAGCTAAGTATTCAGCATTATATTAAAATCTTAACTTTATTCCAAGTCTATGTCAAGCTATAGTTAATACAATGTATCCATCATACACTCTACTATCTACTCTATATACTACGACTTTAGACTCCTCCATAGACTCCATCTCCTTCATATACTCACTTCCACAGTTTGCCTAGCGACTTGCTCAGCTCCGAGTTTTGCAGATGTGGATATTGTTTGGACATGACGCGACGTGCTGCCTGGGCCCAGACCATGAACGCGTTCATGGGTCGCTTGATGTGTTCCTTTTTGCGATCGGAGGGTGCTCTGCGAAAAGGTTAAAGAGATATGCATAAAGTGAAATGAGTTTAAATGGCATATTTTATAAGAGCTTTTGTTTTGGCAAGTGCAAATGCTTCACAGCATTTACTTGACATTAATTACACGAGAAACAAACAGCAACAGCAACAGCAACGGCAACGGCAACGGCAACAAAAAATTGCTTTGGCAAAGTGTTTTCCATTGGTGGCGGTTGCCGCCGTTGGCGATGGAAAATTCGCGAATTATGTCAAACTATAAATTGCAATTAAAACTTTTATTTGTCAGGGGCAAGAAACAGAAGCTGCGCCCAAGGCTAACAAACTTCTGGATTGCAGCAAGAACTTTATATTGACTCAAGCGAAAAAACAAAAAAAAAAAGTACAGAGAACAACAGGATTGTTGGGAGTACTTGACTAGGTAATACCTAAGTGTAAGGATAGAGATGACAATGGATAAAGGGATGAATGCTATAAGATAGAATGTAATATAATATATAGTGAGATAGATCATAGACTGTCAACGACTGGCTATAACTGCGAATCATATATACTTAAAGAGATACTCTACCTATTTCATTAATATTCCTCAAACTAATATACCTTTTCTTTTAACTTAGTCTATCTGAAGCACATAAAAAGCAACAACAAGAACAACAACAACCAGCATAGGAACCACAAGATTGCAATGTCTGCAAATGGCTGCTGGAACCGCAGCAATGCCAAAAAGCTTAACTAGAAATGAATCACACAGTATATACTATATAAATCTCGGTATAGCTAGCAAACCATAAATGCAATTTATTGTCAAAGCTTTGTCATTATCTACCGTCTATAGAAATCTATTCAAATTGTAAGCCAACTACAAAGGCGAATTGAAATCGAATGGAGTCTGTGCAATGATTCGATATGTGCAATTTGCAGTCATTTCGCTTGATGGCCAACATGAACCACATCGATTGAACAAGAAACTACAATTTGTTGGCCTTTCGTGTCACTCGGGCAGCATAACAAGAAAATTAAGAAATATATGGCTTGCCACACAAATTCTCTCCCTCTCTCTCTCTTCTTTCTCCTACTCTCTCTGTTTTGGCAAACTCAAATAAAAGTGACAATAACATCATGACCAGAGCTCAGTGCAAAAATGTGTGACAAAGCTTAACTGACTTTGAGAAAATCAAACTTATGCACACGTGTATAAGCTTCAGATGCTTATATATATATGCATGGCTGTATATATATTCATATACTTTGTGGTTATAGCTCAGACGCATTATAATAAATTGTGTATAGATTTTATAAAAGTCAATAAACACTCTTCCATGCATGCATTTTATATACTCAATTTTCCTTCATGGAATTTTTATTCATTCTGAAGATTATATGGAACGTCTTGATAATTTATGTAGATTTTATGTTTTGTGTGTGCAAAGTTAAAGAAATTTTAAAAGTATTAGTTGAGTATCAAAATATTTTTAGAATTTAAGCTTTGAAATACAAGCTTAGATTATTTTTCTAAATCTACGCCGCAACAAGCTTGATTAGGTAATACCCAAAAATGTTAAATGTTAAGAAATCTAATCTTTGCTAACTATACTCTATAACTATACTATAATATATCATCGATACATATATCTAAAATTTAAACAATAATAATAGAGTATCTGTTAGTCAGTCACTCGCTCACATGTGTTAGCCACATTGTGATTTAGCGTGTTAGGCAAAAAATAAAGAGAGCAAAAAAAAAACAAAATAAAATAAAAGATACTTTCCGAAACAAATTCAATCAAAGACATAGGCGTGACAGGTGGGCGTTGGATATAGGCTGTCTCTGCACGGATTACTTTTATAGAGAGTGCGCTCGTTTCATGTATATTGAATTATTTATCCTAAATAAACATGAGCTGGCAACAGATTTTACTAGCTGAGGCAATGAATTTCGATTGTCGTTGCTTTCAGCTAGAACAGAGTGTGTGTGTAGAATGCGTGTGTGTGTGTGTAGTGTGTATGGAGTGTGTGTGTGTGTGCGTGCTGTATCCACACAGGTGCAAATTTGTGCCTAACAGCATTTTGTGGCTCGGCTGGCACAGGTCTTGGCTTTAATCAAAGCAATTCAATGAACAAACAGAGCACAAAATAAAACTCCAACTGATAAATAGTCCCAACCAAGTGGTAAATAAACATTATTTTAACTAACTGAAAGTAGACAACATTTCCGAATATTTATGCGAGTGTTTACTGCAAATAAAAGAGCTACCTTTGCAGCTTGTTAAGTAAAATAACAAGTCCTTAATTTGAGTTAAGTTTATTTACAAGAAAAGTTTAACACAGTCGGATTATTGTTTAATATTGTATGGGATTCCTGATAGAAATCGAAGAAGGTTTAATTTAAGTAAGAAAGTTATAAGTTCTAGTTGTAAGAAAGTATTCTTATTAATGTCTCTTATTAATTTCTTATTCAAGTTTTCTTATCAATGTCATAAGGCTTAAAAATATTTTATTTTAATTGAAATTTTATTTCTTTAAAAAAACATTTGTTTACAGAACTTGTTTTCAATACCCCCAAATCAGCTTTAAGCAAAACAAAAAAGAGTTGAGTAACTGTTGCTGAGGTGCAGAGCAACAGTGTCTCTGTGCATGTGTGTGTGTGAGAGTTTTTATATGTATGTATGTACTTGTGCTTAGGGCTGCTCACATCCTCTGTGCCATGCTGTTGCGCAGTGCCTGGGCTTAATTACAACAACTCGAGCTCGAGTTGGAGCTTATTAAGCGATTAAAAACGCGCGCAGACCGGAGGCCAAATGGCGGTTCAGTTGGACGAGCGGAGGATGAGCGGGCGATGGCAAGCGGGAAGCTGCTTATCTGTAGCTGGTATCGTCGCGCCCCGCCCCCCATGCAGACGCCCACCTTCCCCTTGCGAGCCGTCAAAAATGACGCACAACAAGTGCATGTGTGTATGTACACATGTGTGTGTGTGTGTTCGTATGCGTGTGTGTGTGTGTGTGTATTGCCAGCTCTCACGCTTGACAGCACGCTAATCAGAATCAAGTGATGTTCGTTTTGCAGCAAAAGTTGCTCCCAACGCCAGTTCCGAGCACTTGGCAACTCGAGCACGTCTTCATTATGGTTTGTTGTTGTTGTTGTTGTTGTTGTGTTTATTGTTGTTGCATTTGGAGATGCGCAAATCTCATTAAGTGATATCTTCAAGTGGCCCGTTAGCCGCGCTGTGCATATGAGAAATGAGCAATTTTTTGCTGTTCGTGTTGTTGTTGTTGTTGTTGTTGTTGTTGCACATGCCAAAGTTGTTGTGGCTGCATCGTTTTTATCAGCAATGGACCATTTGCAGCTTTTGTTATTAAAACACACACACACACACATAAGCACAAACAAATTGAAAATTATTCAAGCCCAAATATTTACCAGCCAAGCTGTTAATACAACAAATTTCCATTTTCCACTCTTCAATTTGTAAGAAAAAAAAACATTCGACTACAAATGCAGCCAATTAGCAGCGTCTCACAGCGATTTTCACAAGTTCAACAAATATGAATTGTATCTTACAGATACAAAAAAGTGAAAAAAAATGCGTGTCAACAAATTGCAGTCGACAGCGACGCCGACGCCGACGCCGACGCCGTCGCCACCAGCGACTGCAGCTGCTTGTGTTTGCTTAGGCAGCGCTGCTCATCAATTTCCCACGCAGCCAGCGCCGCTTTTTACGACACTTTTATTTTGTTGGAATATTTCTCACTTTTTTTCAAACACTTTTGCGCCACATTCAAATGCCGAACGGATGCTGTGGCCCCCTGCTCCACCGCTCTGTCTGCTGCTCTCTCCCCCTCAATCTCTCTCTCTCTCTCTCTTTCTCTCTCTATTTGCTCGCTTTTATTTCGCTCGAAAACGAAAACAGTCGAAAAATATCAAGTTGGTCAAACATTGCGAGCTACTGATAAGCCGATAAGGCAATAGTTGAACAGTTGCATGACGGCTCATCTGCCTAAACCCTCCCCACACACACACACACACACGCACGAGCACACACAGCTACCGTGAGAGTTGCAAGCGAGAGATGCGCATTTGAAGTTTACTCAGCTTTTGTTGTGACAAGAGCCAGAGCAACAACAGCAACACAAACAACACAACAACAACAACAACAAACCCAACAGCCGCATTCAAGGTCTCTTAGTGGTTGTCGCTGCCGTTTTGTGATGCGACTGTGGCCTCGCTTCTTGCTATTGACATTGAATGGCATTCTAAGAATAATGCCGTCATCTTTGGGGCAGGTTGCGGCAGGAATTGCAGGCGCAACAGCTGAAAGGAGCAACAGCCGCAACAACATCAACATCAACATCAACATCAACCTGCACAGCAGCTACAATAGCAAATTCCTCTGAAATAGCCAAGAAAAACAAAAACCTGGAAGTTCAGCTAGAGTTTCCTCGAAATCATGTGCCTCAAAATCCAATTACATTTGCATTTCTCAGCAGAAACAAATCTTGAATCTGAATGCATAAAAAAAGCAATATAAAATTCATTAAAAAAAAATAATTGTAATAAATTTTAATATTAATAATTCAAATATCACAGAGTGCAAAATTTCCTGAGAAAATTTTAATTGTCTTTAGTTGCCTTAGCTACAGTAAGACCCCATTTGAATGGACATTTTGAAAACGTTGAATTTAAATGATTAAAAATAACCATTGAAAACTAAAAAATTTTAATACAAATATTTACAAAATTACAGAAAGCAACATTTTGCTAAAGTTTTTTATAGAAATATTAAAAATTTCCAAAAAAAAAAAATTGAAAAAAATTAAAAAAAAAAATTTATAAAAACATCACAGAAAGAAACATTTTGCTAAGATATCTCATAGAAATACTTTAAATTTCCAGAGAAAATTGTAATTGTCAGCTCACCCGAAATACTTTGGCCATAGTAAGCTCCCAAATAAAAGGTCATTTTAAATTTATCACAACATATACATATACATATACATATACATATAAATATACACATACATATATATAATTTTTATTTTCTTCACGTTGCATTTTTCGTTTGTTTTATATGTTTGTAAACTGGCAAGCGAACCTTGAACTTTCCATATCATTAACTTGGCATCCAATATTTGCAGCCTTATACGTAATTCGAAAAGCTTTTACTTTCATATGAAGCAGGGCGCTCGTTTTTCCCGCCCCCCTCCATATCACGCCTCGTCCTGGCACACACTTGAAGGCCCGTTTTTTCGCTGCTTGTTTTTCAATTTCCAAGTCAATTTATTTTTACAGCCAGTCGTCGACGACGCACTTGAGCCGCGGCAAGAGCAGCCCAAGAGGATGCGACCATCAGTGACCAGGGCACGCATAGAATACAGTTTCAATGGGGGGTCGGTCGGGTCGTCGTAGGAGTGGGACGGGTGGAGTGGATGGGGGGAGGGGGGAGGCTTAAGCACTCTCGGTCTGCCACTCACGACTACGCAATGAAGAGCGACACTTTAAGTGCCCGAGTTCGGACCGAAACCGAAGCAAACTTGTTAAATGCTCTGCTAGTTGTTGCTGTTGTTGTTGTTGTTGTTGCTGCTGCTGTTGTTGCTTTGGCTTTCAATTATTTGAAGGAGTATGAACCATCGATGATATGCGATATGGTTTGATATGTCTCTGACATTGCTGTTTGCCTTTCGAAATGTCCTGCTGCCTAAATAACACTGCGCAACACAAACAGACTTTCAATTGGGCACTGTTACACTCTTCTAATGATGATGATAAAAAGTATGGTAATGTTAATGTTAATGTTAATGAGAATGAGAATGTAAATGTTAATGTTAAGGATAATGTGAGTAGTAGTTATAATAATAACTATATTCAAGATAATGAATGACAATGACAATGACAATGATAATGATAATGATAATGATAAGGATAGTGATAATGATAATGATAATGATAATGATAATGATAATGATAATGATAATGATAATGATAATGATAATGATAATGATAATGATAATGATAATGATAATGATAATGATAATGATAAAAAAAATTAATGTATTTCTTAAGTATAATAATAATGCTGATAGTAATAGTGATAATGATAATGATACTATATTGATAATAATAATGATAATGATAATGATAATGATAATGAGAATTATAATGATAATGATAATAGGATAAATAACAAACAATATTTTAATCAAAGTATAAAAATATTTATAATTTCTATTATGTGTTATATCATTAGAACATCACTTTTAACATTTCTCACTTCACACACACACCTTGTAGCATAGTGTAGCACATAAACATAGCTCTTGGTTAGTCTATATAGGTCGGAAATTGCTTAAATTGAACTTTGCTTTGCAGTTTTGTCGCCCGAAATGCTTGAAACCACGTCGTGTTGGCACTTGAGCAGCATATGTCCATGTCATCTAGAACTGCGACATGGCCAATATTAGATGCCAGTAGAATGGCGCTTAACCTCACACACACACACATACTCATACACATACACATACACACACACACACACATGTCGGACCTCAGACGCTTCATCCTTTACCCAATCCAACTGCCAATTTGTTGGGATTGAAGGACTTGCTTTTTCGGACAAAACAGGCGCCCCAATGTTTATGCTTACATTTTTTCGTGTTAAGCATTTTATGAAATGCTAAAAAACAAATAAAACACGTATGTATGTGCAGATAATATCTGTGTGTGTGTGTGTGGATGAGATGAGCCGCTTGTCAACTCGATATTCCACTTCATTTCCCGCTGTGCAGCGGCTGGCTTTACATTCAAATCCCAGCAATCTGTGTGTGTATGTGGATGGGCGTTTATTGCCCGATCCCAGAGCCCATTGTCACGCACCTGTGCCGGCTGGTCTCTGGTCTCTGGCACCTGGTCATAAAACCGCCAACACAGCCACCGGCGGCCATTTTGGCAAGCGACCCACGCGGCGAGCAAAAACCAAACATGACAAAGTGGTTGTGGTGTGAGTGGATGTAAGGATGTGCGCGTATGTGTGTGTGGGTGTATATGTATGTGTGTGTGTCTGTGGAGGGGAGCAGCGACTGGGGCAACGTTTTGTAAATTTACTTGTGAACAATTTGGGTACCTGAAAGCTGGCAAAACTGAAGAGCCGAAACACTGGGGGAGCGGACCCCAAAAGTTTAGGCAGGGCTGTTGCGGTTATGAGCACCGCAAAGAAGCTAAGCAACGGCCAACAGCAGCAGACCAGAAGAGCAGCAGCAGCACCAGCACCACCCACACCACTAGAGCCACCCGAGCCACTCATACCCGCATCCACCAGCAGCACCTACAACAGCCGCAAAATCAATATTTATCTTGTAAGCCGTACGTGTGTCTGGCCGGCGCTATTGTTGTTGTCCAAATAGATAGCGAGTCGGGTCCTGGCAGCGGGAGTTCCCTGTCAGCAGTGCCAAGACCCAACTCACACGCACACACCCACCCACACACACACACACTGGACGCAAATTGCCAAAGAATTGCATGAAAATCGAATGCGCAGCTATTTAAACAGCTGTTGTATTATTATTTATAGGATTCAATAGGAATTTTTTGCATGGATAAAAAATGAAATAAGCAGAGTTTCGAAAAAGTATACTAAAAGCAAGAAATGTGTTTGTATATGCAATATTTTGCTAGCTCGCTTTGAATCTACAATTTTTGATTGTAAAACAAAGTTTTGATGGAATGGAGAGAATCAAAACTATATGAAAAAAGTTTAATATTCATAGGTTACTTAAAGAGAATAAAAGAATATGGGTTCGATAAAATATGGAAAAATTTAGATTTAGTAAACAAAACAACAAAAACAAGCCAAAAACAAGTAAGAGTGCTCTAGTCGAGACTGCTCGACTAGGGGATACCCTGAGCCCTGTGAAGAGCCAAATATCAAATCATTCTACGCATCTTTTATGCATGCATATAAACAACACATACACACACACACATATGCACGCAAGCATAAGCGCGCGCTCTGCCAACTGCGCAGTTGACGCAGCGACTGCGCTTGGGCTGCAATGTGGGCATTACTATGGAAACTTAATTGTTTAATAACTTTTTTTAGCGATGGACTAAGTGCATCAAACTTTTACAACTTATTTATGACATTCATATGTGTGTATGTGCCAAAGCACAAGTCTCTAGTATTTGATTTGCGCTTTTTATAAATAGGGGGCTATTGGGGGCGAATGGGGCGTGGCATCCAAAATCTAAAGATAACGTTATCTCCGTATTCATTACACGCAACTACGCAGCAAATTTGAAATCTCTAGCTCAAACGATGTACCAACCACGCCCTAAAAACACATTAAAATTATCGATAAATGCTCATAAAATCGAAATGGAATGAGTTATCGGAAAAATTTTATAAACTTGTGCAGCGTATGGTATTATCGAGTATTCATGTAAAATTTCAAGTCTCTACGTTGCGTACTTACAAATATCTCAGCGTTCACACGGACGGACGGACGGACAGACGGACAGGGCTATATCGACTCGTCTTGTCGCGCTGATCAAGAATATATATACTTTATGGGGTGTGGCACGCCTCCTTCTGCCTGTTACATACATTTTCACAAAACCATTATACCCTGATTTCCCATTTTCAATGGGCTCAGGGTATAATAAAAGTCTTGTCTCAGAAATGTAGGAGAAAAACTCTACTAAGTTTACACCTTTATCAATTAGTCTCTCGCAAGATTTCTTTTCCCATTCCAGCACAATCCTAAACATTTCTCAAGCTTCTATTCCTAAGCTAAACATATCTATTCAAATTTCGTCTCATGTGAAAAACATTTTTGACGTGATATGTGTCAATGTTCCCTGGATTGATTGGACTCCACTGGTCACGCCCCATACTTGGCTCACATGCGAGTCTCTGAAGTGTTGGTTTAGGCGAGATCCGTATGTTGGGCATGTAAATTGACTGGGCGACTAAGCGCACCCCAAAAAAAGAAATCAAGAAAACAAGAAAAAGAAAAGAAACTTAGTCCACGCTCGATGATATCAGTGCCTCTGGCGAACACCCCACCTGGTGGTAGTTGGTTGCTTTGATAACTCGACGAAGCCAGATAAGCAATAAATTATTTATAACGTCGTCGCCGAAGCATAGCCGAAGTCCTCTTATCTAATCGTCGTGTAAATACACTTAGAGAAGCGCATAAAATAAAAAAAAAAATGAAGAAATTAAAGCTATTCCCTCAAAAAGGGGTTCAAATGCCATACGCGAGCGGCCACAAATGGGGTGCATGGGGTGATATGCGATATGATATAAATATAAATATATTTATATATGTATTTAAAGAGCACGGAAAGCGACAATAAAGTTATGTCCACGGAGACAGGGGCTGTATAGGGAGTCCGGGCAAGCATGCGAAATTGCGACTTGCGTTGATAAAGGCAAGCGCCAATCGTGGAGCTCCTCAAGTGTTTGTCACACTTATTTCTACTATTATTATTATTTTTGTGATATTTTATTCCTAATATGCTTAGGTTCAAATCGCATTTTGTGTCGATGATTCACAGTTTGAGTTTTTGGACACACGAATTTGCGCTTTTCGTTTGAGGTGCCATAAAAGTTGAATTGAGGCGGCGCCTGAGACCACATCTGAATCTTTTAATAACGATATTATTTTATCGACCTGTTTGTCGTTTTATAACACTTGCATTTCAGGTTCGCATCGTAAACAAGCTTTAGATATTCAAATATTTTTTGGTGTTTATTAATAGTAAAATTCTAGGCAGTTAAAATAGTTGAATGAAAAAGTTTTATTTATTGAACAAAATATTTGTCTAAATATTCAAATTGTTTTTTTTTTTTTTTTTTTTTTTTTTAAGAAATATTCAAATTCCCAGCAGTTAAAAGAGTTAAATTTTTTATTCAATTTTATTTTTTTTAACTTTTTAATAGATTAGAAACCCTTTTCTTTCTTATTCCATATTTATGAGATTCTGATTTAATCTTAGTTTTAAATTAAAACACAAGATTACTGTTTAAAAACTTATAACTTCATATTGTAAGATCTTCTTTAACTTGTAGTAAAACCTTCTTTGACTTATAGCCCATATAGTAAGACCTTCAATTATTTATAAGCCATATTGTCAGTTCTTCTATACCTTATAAACCATATAGTAAGAGCTTCTCTAAGCTGAAAACCATACAGTAAAAGCTCCTATAACTTCCAACCCACATCACATTAGATTTTCTGAACAATCGCATAGACAAGTATTTGCTACCTCAAACATATAATTCCCTCATAAGTACATAGAGCTATGCCCTATCCCCCATCCCCTACCCAGGCTCTATATGACCCTGTGCATGGGCTTTTTAAAGCGACTTAAAGCAACAGCAAGCAGGCATAGATAAACAGAGTCTAGTGTATGTAAACGTTGATGGGCCGACGAAGGGTTGGGTCTGGTCTGGGTCTCGAACTGGTTGGGGGGGTGGGGGGTTAGGGGGGTGGCCTCTAAGCGCAGCCGTTACGTAGGGCAGATAAAGGCAATGGGCTGCACGCCTCCTCCCCGTCATATCCTTGTGCAAACACACACGTGTTCTTGACAGCGATTGCGCTTTTGCAACAATAAACACAACACGTAGTCCAAGGATGTTGCTTGTTTGCGACCAGCTGAGCGCACGTCGCTGATAACGGACTAAAATTACAGTAGACTGTCGCTAGACGACTAAGTTGACTATTCGCTAATTAATGTGCATTAGCTAATCCATGTTCAATCTTTTTTCTTCCAGTCCTTCTGCTCCTCACTAATCCTCATAATTTGCTTACGCCACTCGCCTGCTGTCCACTCTATCGAGATCATACTGTGGCAGCTAATCATTGGAGTTGCCCGCTGAACCACAGCCGCGATAAATGCTCAACAAACAGTCAAAGAGCTCTGCTGGTGCTGCTGCCGCTGACCGTTACACAGGAGCACAGGGATCAGAGAGAGAAGGCCGCCAGGCCATTCTCACGGCTCGAGCTGGCGCCAGCGCGTTGCCTTCTTGCACTTGCCCGAGCATTTGTCATTCGGTTGCAAGTGACAACTGCGACTGTCTCGAGCGATGTGCTTCCACTGGATTTGGCATTATTTTCACACACGTCTACACCTGTACAGCCCCCAAGGGGGACAGCCCCACCCCCATTCCCCCTCGACTGTCTGGGCAGCTTGTTAGCAGTTAACATCTTTATGTTAAAAACATATTTATTCGCTTTTTATGCCTGAATTGATTTGTCGTCTTCATTTTGAACGTGTTTCGTCTGCTCCCCCGTTTTCACAGTATTTTCTATACCAACTGAACCCTATAGATATATATGTATATAAATATATATGTATGTGTGTGTCTGTGTGTGATATCCCAGCTACTACCATGTGTTAAGATGTGTAAATTCAGTTCACATATTTACATATCCGAGCGTATTCCCAAACGTTTCGTTTCTTCTTTTACACTTTTTGCCTTTGCGGTTCGCCAAGTTTGTTTATCCATTTAAATAACAAAAAAAAAAAAAAAACACACAACAACAACAACCGCAAGCTCATAAAATTGTGCTAATCAGCGACAAGAAGAGCGCCACGCTTAGTCATTCATAAATGCTTCGATTCCAGGTTATCCACATCACGAGATTTTTGTGAGGGAGATTTAAGGCAGTCGCTGAGTGCATAGATGAACTAGGACAGGTTTATACTTATACTAAGATATCATTGCAATCAACTAGGATAGGTTTGCTTAGATTGATATCTTGGTATAATTAGATATCAACATAATATTTTAATATAACTATTTGTTGCTTATTATTTAAAATGAGTTTTTTGATTTTCAGCTCACTTTCAAAAAGTATGAAATATTTTTTTTAGAATTTTCAATTAATATTGAATATATATAAAGCTAAATATGCCTCACTCATTAAAAAAAAATGCTATAAACTTAAACTAAATAAATATTATATACCCATAGCATATAAATAAATATTACTACAAAAACAAAAACCTAAGTCCATGAGATATGCAATGCGCCTCTTCATCATTCACATTCTCCGTTAGTTTTGAATATATTCTACATCATTCGATTATAGTCCAACACTTTTTTCATTTTAATCTTTTTAAATCAAACAAAATTGAACTCTGCATTAGTTCAACAGATATTTTTTTAAATATTTTGAAAGAAAAATCTCACAAAAAAGTTGCCAAAACTGGGCGTGAGGATAGCGCACCCAAATTCAATTGCGAATATCTCGCTCAATTTGACAGCCACAGTTAGAAATTTGTTGTAGGCCACGAAAATATCATTTTCCCAAAACATTACTATAGGTAAATATATACTTTTAGATGTGAAGGACAAAACATAGATTAAAGTTAACTCTGCCTTTTGACTATACGGACCAAAAAGTGTTATTAAAGCGGGCACACATTAAAAACTGTTATTTATATACTTGGAAATTATGTATTTTGCTGTATAAGCAATAATGGTAGTAAAAGGTGAGAAAAATATACGATCCACACTGCGAAAAGCATCTAATTCGCACTACTTCTCTTAAGATAGACAAGGAAGAACTATCGGAAAACTATATCTTCATAGCTTTCAAGATTTATTTCTACAGAGATTATCAAATATATAATAATATATTTCTGTATAATAATATATATATTTAAAATAAGAGCGAGCTGCTGTTCTGGTATAGTATAAATAATATAATCCTTGTTGACTTAGGCCGTATAGAAATGATTTTCCCTATATATAAATGAAATACCAAAAATTATATTAGGCTCTATATTTAACATTCTAAATCATAAATTCTACGTTAATAACAATGTAATATATGAAATGAAACATTTTTGAATGAATGAATATAAATTATTTAAAAAAATTTTAAAACAAAACTTGACATATTATATATGAAAAAAGATTTCTTAAATATTGTATATCTATATTACATACATATATTATGTATCTCATATATTATATATTTTATATATATATATATATAAACTTAACTCAAATTTGCCATTTAAAAGTTGTAAATTATTAATTTCTCAAGTTTGCTTGCAATATTTTTGGAAATAAAAATATGTTTAAGCTGCTTGTGGCAAATGATATATGATGAAGCCAATCTATCTTTCCATAGACTGTTACACAAAAACTCAATTCAACTCATTGTGAGTGGAAGCAGACAGACTGTCAGGGAATTATAGCTATATCGATTATAGTAATTATCTTATCAACTTTACCAAAGTAAAGCCTTTGAGGAAGTTACACTTGATGTAGATTATAAATATTAACCATAAAACCATAAGAGTTAAGAAACTACTTGCTGATCAAAAGTGTGATCGATCGTTGATTTTGTCTTTAGTCAGTGATAAGTATCAAATATAATTTATCTAGGGAGTACGTATCGATATCAGATCTATAGGTAGTCAACTTAAACCATTTATCTATTACAAACAGAGAAAAAGACAGAGAGAGAAAGAGAGCATAAGGAGATTTGCATCTTGAGTCTAATCTATTAAAGCATTCTTTCTAATGTCCTGAAGTCTGAAATTCAAGCATATTGCAAATATTTCATCATATTTAACTTATCAGAAGTTATGAAACAATGAAGAATCTTATATAGATATTATAGAGTTTAATATCACAAATTCAGGAATCATTTATATATCTCTTAACCGAATCAAAATAAGACTTTCTACTTTGATCAACTCCCTTCACATTTCCCACTTACTTGGCGGAGGCCTGCACCAGATTCCAATCGTATCCCTCCAGGACCTTCATGACGGCGCTGGTGATGCGCTCATCCTCCTTGCGTCCGCCCTGGCCGGCGGCGCGCTTCTGCTCGGCCTTCAGCGCATAGTTGGCCAGGACTAAAGTCTCCACGGGCTTGGCGCGTTCCGCATTCGAATCGGCGCTCATTTCGCTCAACAAAGTTTGCCGACGGCTGCGCGGCTTATGGCAAAGAAACAGTTACAGTTATGGATACAGAGACAGATGTAGAGACAGAGACAGAGACAGCTGCACGGATCACTCAGAGACTTGGACAGACACCCACACAGCTGGCGAGGCGACGCGACGCGACTGACAAGCAAACTGCGACTGATCTGCGCCTGCCGACTGCTCGGCTCTCGACTGTGCGCGCGGCTAGATCGCGGCTCGGCTCGGCTCGACTCGACGATCGGCTGGAGATAAGCTCAAGACGCCGTTGGTTGGCTACTCGGCCGTCCGTCCGTCCGCTCGTCCGCGATCCGCGGCGGGGGCGCGCACATAAAAATCGCGGTACGCGTGTAAACATTAACATGTTCATGTGAAATTAGGTGGCCCCAGCCAGGGCTCCACAGAGCGGGGCCAAAGGGGGCAGCGATCGAGTGACAGTTGCAAGCAAGAAGACGAAGAGAGAGAGGGAGAAGGAAACAGAGAGGGAGTGGGAAGAAACGCACAGAAATTAGTAGACACTTTACAACCACATGTGGATTTATGACACCTCGACAAAGAGCGAGCGCGAGGGAGCAGACAGGGCGACGGGTTCGGCCACTTGTTGCAGCTGTATTTGCCACAACACGGCGATAAGAGGCACAAAAGTGTTCGATATGGCTAAAGGATCGTTAAAAGAGGATAATAAAGAAAGGGGCCTTAAACCGGGTAGCCTTGGGAAATGTATTTTGTGAATGAAAGATTTAATGATATAATTAAGTGAGAGATTGTATTAGAACATATTTGATATCAATATATCTAATGTATATTTATAGAAGATTTTATTAGAAAATATTTGGTATTAAATATTTGATATACATATGTTCAAATAACTAATAAGTAATAAGCAAATATGAAAGATTTTATTATAAAATACTTTTTATATATAATATAATCTAAAAATATTTGGATTAAATTAATTTGGTATATATTTATAGTAGACTTTATTATGTTCGGTATTAAATATTATCTGTATTTTGTTGTCTTCATTTCAGTATAATTTGACTTTGATTCAAGCCTTTTCCGTGTTACATATTATAGTTTATATTCATAGATATTTCTTTATTCTTTTTCATTATAAAGCAAACTATATCTGCTTATTTTAGATATTCATCAGAAACTGAGTTCTCGCTTAACTTTTTAAATACTGATTTTAAAATATGAAGAGCTTGAGTAATAGTAATAGCAAAGTAATCATTAGTTAGTTCATGAATAACTCCATGCCCATCTATCAGAGAGCTCTTCAATTGTTTAAACTCTAAGCATAGGCAAAAGCTAAGACTCAATTGAACCCTATACTAACTTCATCTAGTGTACAAAAAGTTTCAAAATTTTAAGCAAATCATGGAAGTTGAAAACCTTAGATAAGGAAAATTGACCTAAACCATAAATCGAAATAAAGCAAATCTTTAAAAACCAAGTATTCTTTCTTAAGCCCTCAAATGCATCCAAAAAGTAAATAAATAAATAAATCGAATTAAAAACAGAGTAATCTTATCCTACTCCTGCTAAACAGGTGAGATATTTTTTATATATTAGTAGATATATGATCTCTGTAATAGCTAATCACTATAACTTTATAGATTTTCGACTGGCTTTAGTAAATCTCTGCGCCATTTCATCTGGATTGGCAGACGATAATCCAAGAGATTATAAGCCCCGTTTATTTATTCTAACTCCCATTTCTGTATTTCAGTCGACACAGTCAAAAGCGAACATAGAATGCGACATCGTAAAAATCACAAATCTTAAACGTGAAGAATAACTCTGTCGAAACTAGATGCTATTCATTTCATGGCCATAAAATGAATCGATGCGTATTTATGTTGGGCTTTTATTTATTATTCTTTCTCTTTCTCACTCTCCCTTCTCTCTCTCTCACTTTGTCGCACTCCTGTTTTAGGTGGTTCCAACTGGATGTGACTTTTACCCGACATTTCTTCATCTGCAGCCTGCTAAGGCTTGTTGGGTTTTTACAACTTTATAATTTTTACAACTCAATTAACTTTTTTCTACTCAAACGCCGCCGGCGAAACGAATAAAAAACAAAAAAAAAAAAGGAGAAGAAGAACGCCGAAATGACCAAAAATTTAAACAATAAAACACGAAAATGCATAAACGAAATCATAAATACCTACTAGATACGATCGAAGAGCAGCCAAAGCGATCCGAGACGTCTGCCAGATGAGCGTTTTATGCGATAAAAAACAAAATGAAAACATGTAACGGTGGCCGCATTGGGTATGCCCGACTACAATGTGCCCTATAGTGAGCTTGAAATCCTAACTCTCAGATATGAAACTAGAAAGCAGTTAGATCTTTTGAACTCAAATTAAACAATATATGTCTTCAGAAACATGGGATCTATATAGTATGGGTAGCGATATCAAAGGACTTGAAATTTATTTGATGCTGTGGTAAGAGATAAGTATACATACAGAATCTGGAACCTATATTTCCCATAGTATTCGAGATATACCAAAAATAAAATAAAAATATTGATTTTTATTGTTATTAGCGAAATGGATGGGTAAATCGAAAAGAAGAAATTATATCTCTAGAGCATATGATATGCATGCAAATATATTTTAAATTTAATAACTCTAAGCTCTATAGTTCCCGATATGAACTCCAAATATGTCTACGAAATCTCAGTTATTGAGAAATATTTATAAATAATACAGTTGTTTTCTTATTTCTGTCAATTTAAAACCTATATGCCCCATATTAACCACCGATATCTACAGGGTAGCAAGAAAATAACAAATAACAAAAAATAAAAACAAAACTGAAGTGTCATAAAAGGCATCAAAATGGAAATAATACTCGCAGTAGTCCCCCCACTCCACACCTACCCCCAATACCCCGCCACCCCTTCCCTGTACCCTCTCCCCCCCTCCACAGCGGAAAATTGAATCGTGTCTAGCAATTTAATGGCAGCATCTAACAAGTTCCCCCATGACCTGCCCTGCCCTGCCACGCCTCCCCCCACCAAAGCAATTTTCTCGCCGGCGAACTTCAAAAAGCGCCGCCTTTGTTGATAAACAAAACGAGCGCCTGCGAAATGTATGCGAAAAAAAAATTTATTCAAAAACAAAAAATAAATAAAAAATCGAATTAATTAAGAAATATTTTTAGTTCTTTTTTTATAGAAAAGCCAAAAGGCAAAATGAAAATTGTTTTTATTTTACTTTTGCCTCTTCTTCGCAATCAAACTGGAGCAGCGCCGAAAGGTCGCGGAAAAATGCAGCACCATCAGCAGCGGCAGAGGCAGAGGCGGCGGCAGCGGATGCGACGACCGCTTGACAATTTTTGCGACTTGCCATGAAATCAAATTATTTGATCTAAGCCGCCGCCAGCAGAGCTTCAGCCTCTGCTCTGCGACTAAACGAAACCAAATGGCGCGTTCGTCGGAGCAGACGATGACGTTTGCAGCGCCAATGTTAGAAACTGCCCCTCGCTCCCTCTCACTCAGTCCCTCTCGCTCACTCACTCGCCCGCCAGCCGTACGACATGTGTTGCGGAAATATTTAGCAAAGCGAAGCGTCCGACAATACATGCAGCCATCTCGCTCTGGCACGCAGCTCTCATTTGCAAGCAAAGACAATCAACGAAACGAACAAAAACGAAAAGTCGTTTGCTGCGCCGTCATTTTGTTTTATTGTTTCACACCTGATGTGCGTTCGTGTTTTGTTCGTTCGTTTGACCATCGGCTCAAACTCGGCCTGCCATTCGCCAGATCATTAATTGCCCACAGTGTGAGTGTGTGGGTGTATACATGTTTGTGTGTGCATGTGTTTGTGTGTGTGTAATTTAGCGTAGATCGTAACCATTTGCTGTTGTTGTAGTTGTTGTTGTTTCAAATGATCCGTTGCTTTGCTTTGTTTTCTTCATCAGCCAATCGGAAGAGGCGGGACTTGAAATTAATTTAAATACAAATATACAATTTATAAAAAAGTACATTATATTTAAAAACTTTGATAAATTTTAAACGTCAGAATGATGAATATACAATAAACAGGCAATTATTATTTAATCGTCATATGTATTTTATTTATTTTTTCTTTGCAAACACGTACGTTAGTGTGTATATGTATATTTCTATGTATGTAATAATACATATATATAATTAAAATTGAATCAAAATAATATGTGAATTTCAATTTCATAGATGTGGTGCGTGTCTTGGCTATTGCTAGCATACAAAAGCTGACTGCTGCACACTTAGGGCAGCCGAATGTAATGTATCGGCCAACCGCCACAATCTATCGACCAGGGACGTCATTTAGTTTGAACAAATAAAAATATTTTAAAGTTTCGCAATGTACAAAACATGATTAATGAAGAGATCTAAACTATCTATGCTAATATTTACCCAGATATAGAAATCATAGTCGCCATAGGTAAACTATAATGTTATGATCAAGCGCACTTTGATTACATTGTCAACTTCAAAAATATATTCAGCAGCTACTTCTATTACAAATTAAAGTTAATTAAAGTAACTAATTATATAAATATGAGAGTATATTATTTGCTCTAATAGCGATTTCTTAACGTGCATAACAAAAAACTCAACCTTATCAATATCGTGTAAACAAAAGGGTTCACCTTCTAGTTCACTAGCCACGAACCGATAGCTCCGCAACTATTTAAATGGTTCTCAAACGGAACTTCTGGTCGAGCCTGTTGTTGGTGTTGTTGTGTTCCCAAGATTAATTCTAGCAAATAATTTATAAAAGAAATTCAATTATTTATGTTAAAGTGCAAAGAAATACAATAAATAGAGGCGCAAAAAGTAAGTTGGTGCTGGATTTATATAAATATGCAACGTGCGCGTGCCAAATGGTGAAAATTGTGCGTAACAAAAAGCCAGAGAGACTGCTTCGGCCACAGTGCCCGTAGTGGTGGCAACTTTTTTCGTCTTGCTTTATGTGTGCTTCGTTATCGTGTACGTATACGTCTCGCTGGCGTGCATGTGTTGGTGTGAAAACGTTGAAACAGTCAGGCTAGCAACGTGCTCGCTGTAAAGCTAACGACAGTGTAAGAGAGACAACCGTACTGCAGCATGCATACGTGCGTGCGTGCGTGTATATATATCTACACATATGCACATATATATCTGTGTGTGTGTATGAGTGCCAGGGCAAACGACTCGCTTGTATTTTTTCGTATGTCGCCGTCGCTGTCGTCTCCGCTGTAGTTTTTTGCCTCAGCGCAGTCTTAACAATATTTTAAAACATATTTGTGATATTTTTGGCGGTTCTCGTTGCTGTAAATGCAGAAAAAATTGCCCAAATCGAATGCGCTGCTAGTGTTGTCCAAATTGCCAGACGTGCGAACACATTCGCTCGAACAAAGCGCGGCTGCGAAATAAGAAAAAACAAAAGGAAAATCATTAAACAATACCCAATTGCAAAAACAAAAAATAAATAAAAAAAATAGAGAAAAAATTGCCAAATGGCCAAAATGGCCCTGGCTTAAGCAGTTGAGAAATGTATAAAACGAATTGTTTTCGATATTGCGTAAATGTGAGTGCATCTGTGTGTGTATGTGTGTGTGCTCTCAAAAACAAAAACAAAGAAAGTTGAAATGATTTTGTTGCCTTGTTTCCACTTATCATGACGTCGTCGTTGTCGTTGTCGTCGTCGTCGTCGTCGTCTCCAGTGTTTTTGTTGTCGTAGTTGTTCTTGTGAAATTGAAATCCAATTAAACGCAGTGCATTTTCAGCTGGAAATTGAAGCGAGCGTCAAGTGCAAGCAGCAGCAGCAGCAGCAGCAGCAGCAGCAGCGGAGCAGCCTAGTCACACTGTGACTCCCGAATCCGCCAAGGTAGGCATACAAATACTCCCCATCCCTCTCTTACCCACAGACAGACTGCAGCCAGACACTGAGCCGTTACAATAGTTCGGGTTGAAAAAAGTAAGAGAAAAAAACAACAAAAACAAAACGGTGTATGCTGTTTAACGTTAGGTCGCCTCGTCCTCGACGGCGAGGCCATTGACTGCAGCAGCGGAGTCGACGTTGACGTCGCCGTAAGCGTTGACGTTGACTCCAAAATTAATTGCATAGATTGTTTTATTAGCATTTTGTTGTTGTGTTGTATGGCTATTGACTCTTATTGGTCTGTGTGTTGTTGAAACAACTGTTTGTATTTGCGGCTTCTTCCTTTCCCCTTCGTTGCCTTTGTGACGACGGCGCTTGTGTTTTGCGGAAGTCTTTTTTCGGCGCCCGCCAACGCAACGTGCCGCTAACTGCTTTGCAATTGTAAAGCGACCCCAAGAAATTAACATATTCGACATATACATACATACATACATAGAAATACCTACGTATATTATATGCTCATTCGTGTGGTACGTCTGCCGGAACTAGCAGCAAGAACAGGAACAACAAAAAGAAGCCGTCCCGCTGCACTCCCACCACGATCAGCTGTTGCTCTCACACGCACGCATACAACAAACACCCACACATATTTATACTTAGAGAGAGCAAGAGAGACAGAGCGCGAGTGCGAGTGCGAGTCTGCGACTGTCTCACTTGCGCACCTGTCAAATGATGGCAGCAACAAAACTAGAACGTGCATTTGAAATGGCAACAAAAACGAACGGTAAACGTTACTTTTTTTTCGGTAAACGAAACGACATGAGCGGAGTGCTAATAAATCAGCGCAGGCAAAGAAAGCAAACAACAATTACAAGCAGCTAGGTGAATAGATATGTGTGTGTGTGTGTGTGTGTAGTTGTGCATTTAAAAGCTTGACCAGTTTTGAGGTTAGAACTGGCCCAGCTTCATAGGTCACAAACCCACACAAACAGGCGGACACACATACTTAGACAAACACACACACACATGCATATGTACAGATGGAATTTTGTTGTTATAGGTGCGTGTTGGACAACATCAAAAGAAAGCGAAGAGAAGAATGTAGATAACTGGAAGACAAGGCAAGCAGAAGCGTGGCGAGGCGAGGCGAGACAGTCAAAGGCACCAGCTATATTATAATAGACATCATAATAATTGTCTTCTGTTTGAAGAAAGCAAAACTAACAACAACAAGCAAACATAATTTTGTCATTTATTTTGGTAGCTAGAGAAAATTTCAGCTCCACTGTTGCTGTGCGCCATTTGCTGCCCAACAGCTTGAGATTTGTCTGTTTGCTGGGGCGCGACTCCATTTTAAACGTTTGTATGTGTGTGTGCGTGTGTGCGTGTGTGCTGTGCTTTTCACCACTGAAAGTGTCATTTAAATGGCATTTTTGTTGTTGTTGTCTGCCTGCTGCTTCTTTTCTACTGTTCATCTCTAATTGTTTACCTACACATACGCACGCACGCACACACACATAGAAACATGCCTGTCTTTATTGTCACTGCGGCTGGCAGCAGGCAGCAGGTTATTGTTAGGGTTTTTTTTTCTTTCGGTTATTTTATTTTTATTTTTATTTTAACCGCCATGCATTTTTTTCGCTGATTCATCGCTGAATGCTAATGTCGTCATGTTGATGCGCTGTTTATGTTATTTTTAGATTAGAATTTACGCAGAATTGGCGCCGCAGTAATCTCGTCGCCGATAACAAATCGCAGCGTTGCTATCGATCCCTTAACAGTGTGTAACTAGTCCAAACAAACAAAAGACATAAAAAGCTACGTAGTGTAAGCAAGCGTTTGGAAAAGTTCGCTTTTGCCAAAATATTTAATTGTGATAAAAACAAATTTTTCGACGAACACTTCACCTGCTAAGGTAAACAAATCTGTGTGGGCATCGCTTTTTATTTACTGTATCAAAATGCTGAATAGTCTTTCGGCTTTGGGTTTTACTGTTATGTGCGGCGAGTCTGGAAACTGCAGCGTTTCGCATTTACAATTATCTTTCGCGCTGTTGTTGTTGTTGTTGTTCTTTCTCCTCTTTTTGTTGCTGGGCGACGTGAGCGAGGTTCAGTTTCGTTTTGCGTTCTTATCTAATTGACACATCGCACGTCGCAAGCTATCATCGTTTTGTTGCTCGTTTCTTTTATTTTCCGAGACTTACAGCTGCGGCGTGAAATCGATATCTGTCACAAAGCTATCGATAACAACAGCTTGTAATATAAATATATTAATTTTTCGTGTAGCAAAAAAAAAATTATTTTAGTATGGAAAGATTTTTAAAATATATTTTATTTATGTATACATTCCAAATGTGTCCCGTTTAAATTGATGTACATACATACACATGTGTGTTTGTGTGGGTCGCTGTCATTTACCGTTAACTCTCCATAAGCAAAAGCTAATAAAAACTTTGTCTGATTGCAGCAGCCGCAACGCCCGCGACTGGCACCGAACGCCAACCAAACGCCTGAGCGCGCGCCTAGAATACGGATGAACAAAACACAACGGATCAGATAAAGGAGAGCAATAGAAGAGAAAGAGGCAGCAGCAAACGCATCTAAAGCGGAAACAGACGAAAAGGACTGCGAAAGGTTCTTATATACAATTAAAATCAAATAAATATGACTCACTGCATATTCAAGTTGAACGCAATTCTTTATTAAATATGCTTTCTTTTATGCAGGCGACGCCACACATATATAATATATATTTATATATATATATTATATATAATAATATACATACATAGCACACACACTCAAGCAAACACAGATAAGCATGGAGCTGCGCGTTGGGAACAAATATCGCCTGGGCCGCAAAATCGGCTCCGGCTCCTTCGGCGACATCTACTTGGGCACAACCATCAACACGGGCGAGGAGGTGGCCATCAAATTGGAATGCATACGCACCAAGCATCCGCAGCTTCACATCGAATCAAAGTTCTACAAGACAATGCAGGGCGGGATCGGCATACCGCGGATCATTTGGTGCGGCAGCGAGGGCGACTACAATGTGATGGTGATGGAGCTGCTCGGCCCGTCGCTGGAGGATCTATTCAACTTCTGTTCGCGACGCTTCTCGCTGAAAACCGTGCTGCTGCTCGCGGATCAGATGATCTCGCGCATTGACTACATACACTCACGCGACTTCATACACCGCGACATCAAGCCGGACAACTTCCTCATGGGCCTCGGCAAGAAGGGCAATCTGGTGTACATAATTGACTTTGGCCTGGCCAAAAAGTTCCGCGACGCGCGCTCCTTGAAGCACATAGCGTATCGGGAGAACAAGAATCTGACGGGCACTGCACGCTATGCCTCGATCAACACGCATCTGGGCATCGAGCAGTCGCGACGCGACGATCTCGAATCGCTGGGCTACGTGCTCATGTACTTCAATCTGGGCGCCCTGCCCTGGCAGGGCCTGAAGGCGGCCAACAAGCGACAGAAATACGAGCGCATCTCCGAGAAGAAACTGTCCACATCGATTGTCGTGCTCTGCAAGGGCTTCCCCAGCGAGTTTGTGAACTATCTAAACTTCTGCCGGCAGATGCACTTCGATCAGCGCCCCGATTACTGCCACTTGCGTAAGCTGTTCCGCAATCTGTTCCATCGGCTGGGCTTCACCTACGACTACGTCTTCGACTGGAATTTGCTCAAGTTCGGCGGACCGCGCAATCCACAGGCCATACAGCAGGCGCAGGACGGCGTCGACGGGCAGGGCCAGGGCCAGGATGCAGCTGCTGCGGCGGCAGCTGTCGCCGCTGCTGCCTCCCACCAGCAGCAGCAGCAGCAACAGCACAAGGTCAACACGGCCATGGTCACGGCCAGCGGCAGCACACAGCAGATGCTGGGCAGCAGTTCGGGTGCTGGACAGACGCTCGCCATGCTCGGCGGTGGCGGCGGAGCCGGAGGCAATGGCGGCGCTGGCGGTCAGCTGATTGGCAATGGCGGACTCAACATGGACGACTCGATGGCGGCCACCAATTCCTCGCGACAACCCTACGATACGCCGGAGCGGCGTCCATCGATACGGATGCGTCAAGGCGGAGGCCTTCAGGCTGGCGGTGTTGTGGGTGATGTACGAAATGCTAAATAATATTTTATTGTTTAGAATGTTGTTGTGCGAGGATGCGAAACAGAAACACACTCGGCAACCCTACCCACACACACACATGCCTACGTACAGCAGCTGCAGCCTGCCACACACACATACAAACACACATTTAGTATATTGCGCTCTTTATATATACACGCATATGTGTATATATATATATTAATATATGATTGATGTATGCGTACATAACATGTTATATGTATAGTTCATGCAGCGACCTGGTCGCTGACAACATGTTGCAGTAACCCACACACACACCCACACAGATATAGAGCCTACACCCACACAAACACACACAGGCAACGAGAAGCAAACAGCTGCGCTTTCCTTTTGTATATTTTTGTTTGTTTTTTTTTTATATAATTAATTTTTTTGCTTTCTTAAATATTTGCGTTTTGCTTTGATGCTTCTGATAATGATGAGAATGATGATGATGAGATGATGATGATGATGTTGCTGATGATGTTGAATCATCAGGCAATGCTTAAGTTTAACATATGCTAAGTTTAACTTATAATTTTAGTTGATAAACAATTGCAAGTCGGCGGCAAAAAAGCGAAAGTATGCACTACATTTAATGCAAGCAACAGTTCCAACTTCAAAAAGAAACCGTTAATCGTAAAACAACAATGTATAAACTGTTGAAGCAGAGGGAGAAAGAGAGAGAGAGAATGAGAGAAAAGGGGGCGAGAGAGAAAGACAGGATGATGATGTTGAATCTGACGACAGTTGAAAACGAAGAGAACTACAGCTGAAACAGAAACAAAGAAGATAAGAGAGCACGAAAACAACAAAACTCAAAAACTACGACACACACATACACACAGACCGACACATACACACACCTACACCTTCTCCTACTTCTACTCTAATACACACACACACACAGTCACATCCGCTCTCTAGCTACTTCTGCGTGTGTTTTGCATTTACACTGCTTAACAAAGAACAGGCCAAACAAATTATATGCATTTTGTTTAATTTGCGCTCTGTGCAGCACGAACAACAATAACAACAACAGCAGCAACAACAACAGTAGTAGCAACAATAACAACAACAACAACAACAACAGCAGCAACAAATGAGAAACTTATCAACCAACTCAACTGAACAAATGGCATTAAAGATTTATATTAAATGAAAGGGCATATATATATAAATATATAAATTAATATTTAAATATTAAAAACAAAAGAGAAGAAAAAACAAAACAAAACATATTTTGAATATAAGTTGTAAGCTTTGAGTGTAAAGGAAACAAACAAAGGACACAATATGCGCCAGTGTCCCTAACTTTTAGTCTAGATACCTAGCATAATTATATATATATATATGTGTATGTATATGTATACATATATATATATTATATACAACTAACGATTAATTCATAAAACAACAACAAATTTAAGCAGACATTTCGTGCACCAGCAAAAACTACATATTTAAATCTAAGTGTATAATTCATTATGAAAACATTTTGAAAACAAAACAACAACAAAACAAAAGAAATCAGCAAAAAAGTAATTAATTCTATCCAATCCAACCCCTTGTAGCTTTAAGCAACTCTTTAATTTGTAATTAATCGATGTTAAACAAAAGGAAAAATTTAATTCTTTTCGCCTGATTTACATTAGTTATCAACTTTATATAGTTATGTGTTCAATATTATTTGCGAGCTCTGTTTCTGCGTATTTCTCAACGATATAACTAAACAAAAAACAAAAGAAAATGAAAAACAAAAACAATTATGTAACTAATAACTTAATACATAAATTAATTATATATACACACACACATACACACACCCACACACACACACACTACATAACAATGTACTTTGCATTATATTATATATTTTCAATTAGTTTGTAAAGTCGTTAAGGGGCGTCAGCTGCGCATTAAAATTATAACGCTAGCTAATAAATTGTAGCTATAATATGAAATTTGTCTATAAGTAATACCAAACCATTAAAAACAAAACAAACTACAATAAATAAAAGCAAACTTGCTAAAATATAAAAATAAAAAACAAAATACGAAAAAGAATTAAGTAAATAAATATAAATGTAATTCGAATTCTGCGCAAGTCAAGATTATGAATTATGAATTATGAATATAGGAAGCAAGAAATAAGAACGTGCAAAACAAAAGCAAACAAACAAAAGTTTATCTTATGAAATACATGAAAAGAAAAGAAAAACAAAATATTCAAATTCGATTGATGTAAAACTCTAGAAGACGTAAAGATTTCATGATTACAATTTATATAACTTACGATCATATATATACGTTTAGAAGGCGAGCGAGTAAAGCATAAAAACAGAAATCCGAAAGTTAAATAAACAAAAAACATGCATTACGTGATATTTCTTACAAATTGTTTCATTTGTGTTTATTTCTTTTCCTTAAATTTAATTTTTCTTTCATTGGCTCGGAAACTCGGAGCTGACTTTTCATTTGAGTTGATTCCCCCAAACGCACGCCTTGTAACTTGACCAAAAGAACAAACAAACAAACAAAAAAAACTTAACGAAACTTAAATTATATGAAATATCATTTTCCATAGAAAACGGAAATGGAACAGCCCGTTAGATAGTGTGTAAACCGGGAACGGAACTTGGAGCAGTCCGGTTCTGGGATAGTGTGTAAGCCGGAAACGAAAACGGATTCGGAACAGTCCGTTAGATAGTGTATGAACCACTGCTGAACCACTGAACTAGTTCGCAAAATGCAAAAGCAAATTAACTGAATGTACATAAGAACTTATTCGAATAAAAACAAAAACAAAATAACCTTGTGTGATTTTTCTTCTAAATAGCGATTTATCAAACAAAAACTAAACTAACTAAACATAATAATTCAACTCTGAATGAAAGAGGAGAACAGAACTATATACTTAACGCTAAATGTATGACAAGTCCATACGCCGTAAGAAAAATACAAATATATATATAAATATAGAACACGTAACAAATTATAAAATATAAAAACAAAAAACTACAAAAAAATAACGAAAAATTTGGAAAATTTTGTAAAATTGAATGTATATGTATATTGAGATTAGAATTTTTGATCTAACCTAATTAAAACATTGAACGACACTATGTATGTATATGCGATATATGAACATTAACAAACCACCAACAGTGATATGAGATACAAAATAACCAACAAAAAGTTCATAACAATAATAAAAACTAAAGGATAAAATCGTAAATCGGAAAATCAATTGAAATTCACGTAAACAACAAATATAAGAACAATAAATAACTACGAGAAAACTAATAACAAGTAAAAACTAAATGAAAACTAAAATAGCAACAACAAATTTCCATATATAATATTATTGATGTATATTATTATGATTATTAATAATTCAAATTATATTGAAAATGTCAAAGCAAATTTTAAGAAAGAGCAGCTAAAGAAATTAGGTACATATATCAAATGAACTCTGATACGTGCACGCATATCTAGTATTTCATTAGCCAAAACACACACACCCACACACAAGTCACACACACACTCACTCACTTGCACACACACACACACCAACACGTCCAGCCACCCACTCACACAGTTCAATAGCATTTTACACACATTTGAACAAAGAACTCATAAGACAGATAAAACGAACAAATAAATAATACTGCATCACATTGCGAAATCAATGTTAAAGTCAAACTAGAAGCGAAAAAGGGTAAATGAATAAATAAATAATTAATAAGTAATCCATTAAATTAACAAATTGCAACAATATTAGATACACGATGAAAGCGAACGTCATTTACTCGTAATTGTATGTAATTAATTGTCGACAAGAAAAACATAAGAAAAACGCTAAAATGAATAAAATCTATGATTTTGAAAACATATCAACTGGGATTTTACTTTAAAAGAGACTTTAATAGCCAGTTGTGAAATGGTAAGTTACTTTTAAATTTCCCGCCAATAATGAAGTGCAAAGCTAATTTTATTTTCTTGCAGATGGTCACACTTATATATCGCGAAAGTGTATCGCCGTGACGGCAACTGTAAACGATACATTGAATGGCAACAGAAACAATAAGAACATATATATAATTGAAAAAAGTACTGTATTAAATTTAATAAATATTTAAATTTTACAAAGAATGACTTAAAAAATAAGTATTTATTTATTTATTCTCCACCGCGAATCATTATTTGGCAACTCGTGCACATCGTTCATCTCTAGATATGCAAATTGCGCCTATCGCACATCTCAATTACCACACATCGCTCTCTATCGCCCATCGCTAGTAGCCCAACACAAGTTTGCAAACGAAAAGGTATTATTCTGTAACAATTAGCCATAAAGTTAATGCCATTAGTGATAGCTAACAATATAAACAAACAATAATATTTGCAACACTCTCGCCTCCAAACAGGCTACCTCACAGCGACAAGCAACAACAGCTACAACATGGGCGCAAAGCAATCGCGTGATCCACGTTCCGTTTCAATGGAGAATCCAACTCCTGCCGGCGTCCTCGATATATCCGACGATGTGGTGAAGCGCCTCAAGCAGGGCATATCACAGCAGGGTACAGTACACGGTCTGACAGATAGTTGCAATTGCGCCGCCAAGCTTAAAAAACTTAGCACGGCCAAGTGTTATGCAACAATATGTCAAATGATCATTTATTTATATATAAATTGAATATGTAAACTAACAGAATGTCATGCGATTTGCAGCGCGCGAAAATGCCACTGTTGCGGAAGTGTCAAGACCGACGCCCAAGCCCCAGGAAACGCCCAAGAAAGCGGCCGTCAAAGACGTAGCCCCCGCGCCCCCAACAGTCGTCTACCAGAGCCCCACGCCCATCTATGTGCAGGGCGGCGGACACACGATCAGCGCAGCCGACGTGCAGCGCCAGATGAACCAGGAGCTTATCAAGAACGATGAGCTGTGGAAGCAGCGCATGCTCAAGCTGGAGGAGAACCTAAAGAAGACCAACACCATCATGGAGTCGGAGTACGCAAACGCCGTGGAGGGTGTGCACAAGCGGTTTGTGAGCACGGCAGCGTCGCACAAGGTGCCGCCATGCGGAGACCTCAAGGGCCAGCTGCTCGCCTGCTATCGTGCGCATCCCGGCGAGACGCTGAAGTGCATTGACGAAGTCACCCAGTTCCGGCAATGCGTCGACGTGCATCGCATCAAGAAACTGGACACCGAAGCCCCAGCACCCAAAGCACCAGCTGCTGCGTCCGCTGCCAGCAAGGTGGCTGTTAAAGCTGGTTAAGGACCTGTTGAACGTTTCAAGTTGTTTCCTTCCTATTTGGTTGCCCCAAACTTAAAAGCCTTCAGAGATATGTTTAAACGAGAAGAAGAGCGCTATTAAAAGCGAGTGTCATTGTGAACCATAGTAAATTAATGTAATATACAAAACCAAGGTGCGTTTGTCTATGGCAGAGTGTTCAGTATCTATAAGCTTCAATATCTGCAAAACATTTCAAGTGGAAAAAGTCTAGTCGAAAGTTTAAATTTAAATTGGAAAATTTTTATTTTATTTTCGTTTATATTTATTATTATATCACTAACATGTTAATGAAGTTAACTACAAACCCGTAAATACTATATAGTTCAACAAAACACACAGATATACATATAAAATGCATCTGTGTGCGTGGATAAGGATTACAGCAGCTGCACGATCAGCCAAGCGGCGAGTAGCGGCAGCAGCGTGAGTCTCAGCGCAGCGGCGCTGCTTTCACTCTTGTTGTCGCCAGCGGACGATAGATGGCGCTGGCACGACTCGTCGAAAGTCTTGGCTGGACCCATGCAGCCGGCATAGCTCATCACATAGGCCAAGTAGTTCTGCTCGAAGACGCCGCGCACCAGACTGGAGCCCGGGCCGCTGGCAAAGACGATCACATCCTCGCCGCCATGCGTCTCGTCCTTCAGCGCCAGCGTGGCCATGTGGCGATAGGTGGGCGACTCGATTTGCTCCTTGGTGTACAGCTTGAGCGGCCGCCACACGTTGGAGCTGTTCGCCGGCTTCGTCTCATTAGCCAAGTGATCGAAGTAGCCGGGTCCATTGGCATACGTGATGGTCTCGTACACCATGGGATCCTTGGGCTTGTGCAGATTGGCCGCGCCCAATATGTCGGCGCCGCGCTCCGGATAGCCATTGAATGTGACCGCGTGCGAGTGATCCGCCGTGACCAAAATCAGCGTCTCGTCCGCATCCGTCATCTTCAGCGCCGCCTGCACGGCCAGATCCAGTTCGTAGACCTCGTGCAGGGCAGCGCGTGCATAGTTCTGATGATGGCCCTGGTCAATGCGTCCGCCCTCGACCAGGAGCACGTAGCCCTTGGACTTGTCGCCGCGCTCCAGCACACCGATCGCTGCCTCGGTCATGTCCTGCAGCGAGGGCTCGCCCTCCTCGCGCGCAATGGAGTAGGTGATGTGATTGTTGCGGAACAGACCCATCAGATGATCCACCTCCTTTACGTCCACCTTGAGCAGCTGCTCGCGTGTGTAGACCAGCGCCGCATTTTGGCTGTCATTGGCGTGCCTATTCAGCCACTCCGTGGCCAGGTTGCGATTGTCGCCGCGCTTGCATATGGTCTCCGTGCCGCCCTCGAACTTGACCGTCCTCACCTCCGACTCGTTGTAGGCGCCCATGGGCGACAAGCCGCCTCCTAATACCACGTTCAGCTTGTTGCCGGGCGCATTCTCCACCAGCTGGCGCGCGATGTCCGCATGGATGCCAACCGAATCCTCGGGCACTTCCGTGTCGCATTCCCAGTCCCGGTGATAGATCCTCGCAAAGGTGGCCGCAGGTGTGGCGTGTGTGATGCGTGTGGTGGTCACGACTCCGGTGCGTTTGCCCTCGCGCTGTGCCCAGTCCATGATGGAGTCCAGTCGGCCCTGGCTGGCATTCGTCTTTGAGCGCGTTGAGTCCATGCCAATGGCTCCATAGTCGGTCTTGACGCCGGTGAATATAGCCGTGGCTGTGCCAGCGGAGTCGGGCACCTGCTTGTCCACATTGTAGGTCTGTGAAAGGGGAAAGTATTGTAGTTGGATTTATTTGTATGTGATTGAGGGATTAGGATTGATTGATTGATTCCGTGACTGATAAACATTTTTGTTTAAACATTTTAAACATTTTTGAGTGATGGAACTGCTGTTGATTGAATGCCTAATAGAATGATACAGTTACAGGTGTTAGGAGAGACTGAGGCAATCAATCAGCATCAATCAAGATTGACTTGAATGACTGATAGACTAAATTACTGATTGATAACTTTCTGATTTGCAGGCTGTTAGAGCACTTGTTTGACTAACTGTTTGATTGATGGAGTTCAAGTATGTTTGATTGATCTAATTAAATTATATGTATAGTTGATTTTCTGATTAATTGATTGACTAACTACTTATAGATAAGTCTATTTTAAAACAGTAAGATCATATGACTGTTTGATTTACTAGCTGATTACCCAATTAAATCACTGATCCAGTTTTCTAAATGTTAGACTGACTAATTGATTGATGACGCAAGTTTCTTCAGCTATTCACCTTGGCTAAGCCCGTGTAGGGGAACTCGTCAAAGGACAGCATTTCTTCCTCGCCCTGGCCATGCTTCAGATACTGCCCCTTGTAGATACGACCAGCACTGATCGTGGACAGACCCATGCCATCGCCAATAAAGATGATAATGTTTTTGGCCTTGCGCTGGTACGAGCTCTCCTTGGCCCGCTTCGCCTTGTCAATAGTTTTGCGTAGTTGTTTTAGGCCCACTTGTCGCCAGAATTGTGCATCTGTAATGGGAAATTGGAAATGAGTTAGGCACGATCGTAGCTCGTTGTCGATTTTTCTAATTATTACTGGTGAAACCCACTTGACACTCGTTCGGACGACCGATCATATCTGGAATCAGCCGCTGCGACTAATTATTTAGATTTATTTTGCCATAAAGACAACGTAAATATCTGGAAGTCGCTCGTTGAGCACATAATACCCATTCGAAACGTTTCAACGATTTTGTAAATCCCCCACCACTCCGTTCGCCGATCCATTGGCTATACAAACAAGCTATTCTATTTCTGGATCTGGGGTTTACTTATTGCACTCACTAAGCTTCAATTAACGAGAATTTCGCATTTTCAAGTGTTTAAATAATTCATTTAATAGATATCAGTACTTTTCTTTTTATACACATATTATTCAGCTACTTGACATATAATGGCGGTAGGAGGACAGGTTTGTGTATATACATATGTATATAAAGGTAATGCTAATTTTGATACCCAGTACACAACCATCTGTATCGACAGGGTGTATATATAAAAAAAATCCTTCTAGATATTTCGCGAGATAATTTAATTTTGATATGATATAATATATAATTTATATATCATTCCCGTTACCCTTAAGTCTCTGTTAATAATATGTATAGTGCATAAATATATTACTCTATTAGTATAATAGAAAAAACTGTAGAGTAAATTCAAAAGAATATTTTATAGGGTATTTAGACATCTGGAGGAAATTATCTTAAATGTTATTTACTTTTCAAATCTGAATTCAATCTTCTTTAATTATAGAGTTCATATATCTTTATAGCGCATCTGCCAGTCCAAATCGTTCATATTTACTTGCATTCATATTTTCTTATAGGGTATGCGTGCGTCGGCACTTCCTTGTATGTTTTTTCTTTTTTCATATTTATATTATATCATCTCAGGTATGCAGTCGGCGTTTATTTGAACGGCACTCATCCCACTCCCCCGCAACTCCCCATTTCGTTACGCCCACGCACCCTCACCCGCACCGCAGCTCTTCCCTATCCAAGCGGAAACCGTGACACTGACGCACGTTACAGTTAAATCGCGTTGTCAGACTGTTAATTTGAATTGTCAATGAAATCGATGTGGATAATTAGAGGCTTTCGGCTGTTGCTTGTTTAATTATCACAATTATGTATGGAATACGATATTGGCCGTACCACGAATGTAACACCTGTGACTAACTGTTAAAGGGTTCTAATTAATTGCTGTTTGTCGGATTCGATTGTGTCGAGTTTGACATTTGGTTAGCACGCCGTTGAATCTCTTTAAAAATTAATTAAAAACTGTTGTCGCCAATTGTAGCGCCGATTCTTCTCACTAACAACAAATTTCGGTCTAATTGAAGTGTTTAGGAATTTGCAAAATGTGAAAAAAGTACTATATATATACTATGTACATTGATATCTATTCAAATTTTCATATAACATTATAAATTAATTTGAAATTCATAAATGAGACAGACATTTGGAGTTTTGCATCAGGTTTTTCCATATATCCAAATTTGCGCTTTTGTCTGACAGCTGAGTAAATGGATAATATTTGAGTTCTGCATTTGATACGAGTTATTTGTTCGCTGAATAATGAAGCCCATGTAAATATTAATGGATGTTTGTTATGAAAATATACGTTTTGTATACATATATATTTCTGAAATATATATTAATACAAATTTGCTATTCTATAATATATATTTAATATTGTGTTACGTAACTAACTGCCTTAAATTGTAATGCTAATTTAAAATACTTTTGTCAAGAGTATTATATATTTCTTGATATATATATATATAAGTTATATCAGACTAGTAAACTTAAGAGCTGTCAGGGAAAAAAAACCTCAAACGAGTTTTCGTTTTCTATATATTTTGCTGATTGATCAAACCTATGCAACTTATTTAGAATCTTTGTCTATAGGGTAATATTTTTTTTTTATTTTTTGTGCTTACTAAAGAATCATATTTTTTTTATCAAATATTTCTCAAGCTGCAATTTAAACAAGGCATTTAACTTCAAATCATAATGGCTTGGCATCTTAATTACTTAAGATGAAAATAAATGCCTAATGACAATATTAAATCAAATTATATATCTCAGAGTTGTCGTTGACTTTTGTTAAAAAAAAAAAAAAAAAAAAAAAAAACAATGAAGTTCATCAAAATAATACGACACCTTTATGACTGGAGTTTATAAGAAAATAAGTTTGACCTCGTTCATATGGACACATAATAATAAATATATGCATTTATTTAAAGGGAAGATAGAAATTATTTGTACTAAAATAATATTACTGAAAAAATGCATTCGAAAAATGTTTTTCTATTGCGTAATTTAAACTTTTACCGAAACTTAAATATTTTGCACTTGAAAAATCTATAAATATATATATTATATATGTCCCTCCATTTTTTGTCGAGCACCTTAATAATATTTTGTATTTTTCGTTTTTTCTATTGCATAATTGAACTGGAGCTGATTGAGTCGAACTAACACGTAACCATAAAACGCTCGAATGCGACATTTGTTTGTCTGCTCACGTGCCTAGACGCGATTCTTCGTATGCCTTAACTGGCTGATAATGTATTGTAGTTACCTTCCGAGACGGGATCCTTGTTGTCGGTGAGCTGGAACTCGGGTCCAATGCCGCCGCCACCAGATGAGCTCAGTGTTTGGATCAGGGGCGGCGGCTGCACTGTGGCCGACCAGGCGCCCAGGGAGATGCCGAGGAGTATCAAAAGAATCGAATGCATCTTATGGATGTGATGTGAGTCGAAGCTGGGATTATATATAGACTCAATGTATACTAAATATCACAGTCACGATTACGTTCTAGCTGTCCATGTAGCGCGGTGGAACTAATAAAACGTAAAACTAGTTCAATTTCACGGATCGCGGGTCTTGAGAACGGACACGAGCTCGCGAATGGGTCGCAATTAGCGGATTTGCGGCGACTGGCGACTCGGCCTACGCTGAAGCGCCGTTATATGGCGAGCACGATCGGTGCCGATCGGTGACGATCGGCGGCTGTGCACGAAGCGAGCATACGACGAACGACCGAAGCGACATCTAGAACCGGGAGCATTACGAGCAACCTGCTCATTGTTTTCATTTGTTTATTTTTTCTGTTTTCTTTTCTTTTCTTTACTTTTTTTTGCGAAGTGCAGTACAGATAAACACATTAAAAAGCAACAACAATTTGTCGTCTGTGAGTCTTGGCCGGCAATAAAGCATCGTTTGGTGTGTTTTATGATATTTGCGATCGACTGTTAACGGCCACGGGCCAACAGCATGTGCCAATACGTTGAATTACGGCTTAAATGGCACGTGAATCAGTTGCCCGAGCATCTGTCCGTCGGCTGACGGGCGCGCTCTTCGCTTTATCAGATCTCGTATCTCATGCGTGCTGCAGATGTACTACTCTTTCAAGAATTGATAAAAGATTTTCTCTGGCATTTGCGTATTGTTTGCATTATCCGAACTGAAGTTGAAAAACAGAAACCCAAATAAAATTAGCTAGAATCAGACAGGGCTTTATTTGTCTTGGACTTAGCGGCGCTGTCGACTAGGGTCTCTTCACTCCCTACAACCTCGATCAATGTCAGCATAATTCTATATGGGCGCCAGCACAACGGTCTCTTCAATCTGAACAATATGATATAATCAGGCGACCACACCGACTTGTCTAAAATTGGATCTATTGTCCGATTTGCAAGTGAGTCCCAACTAAGGCAAATGAGATCGCCAGCTTGTGCTAGATCAAGCATAAGTCATTCATTTGTCAGACGTCATGCGCTACTTTGGAACTTACATTTTTTTATGCAGTCTTATCACTAAACATAGACTATATGCTTAAGACGTCATAAATACATGTGTCAGCTTTTTGCTTTAAAATAAATATTTTGAACATTTTTTTTGCTTATTTTTGGACTTGTTTGTGGGCAAGTCAAGTAGAACTGTTTAAGTTTTTGATTGACTTGTTTGATATGCAGCTAGAAATTGTTTATGCAAATTTTCATGCATTTGTGATCAAACCCGTTTCATATATAATAAATTCATTTAGATAAAAGCGGGTTTTTTACTATTTTGAAATAGTTTTTCCACATATATCATGCGAAACGAACTACTCTATATCATACGAGAGACATAATGACAGTTAATCTTTTTTTCAGTCTATAAATTATTTACTATATATATCTAACAGCAAAAAATAATTATATACACATATATATAGAACCATTTGTGAATCACTCAATCACTCTACACACAGCTGTAGAAAAAAACATATTTTTAAAATTTATTTTTATTGACGATAATTAACAAAATAATAAAAAATAATAACAGAAAGAAATCAATTCAAGCTTCATTAACTAGCGTAGCCCAAGCAGAGCTTAGTACGATTTACTTATATTTGCATATTTGAGAGAATTAAATTGAATTGCTGCCGCAAATGTGGGTCAAGACTGCCAGAGAGCACTGTAGTATGCCCGAGCGTTCAGTTCTCCTCTCTTTATCTGTGCAACTGCGTTCTGATTGCGCACGTTTTTAACGGGGCAATGTAAAGGCCGTAAAGACTGCAAAGAACAGTTGGGAAACGAAATGCAATGCAAAGAAACCATCAATTCGAAATGACGTTAAGTGACAATTGTTCCTTAGGTAATTATCGCTGTGGATTGCTTTACGACTCTCTGTTTTGTGGCAGTTGTTGATCTGTTACGCATGAGTGGAGCTGCTGCAGCTAACTGTTAAGGTGACGGCTGTATTGGCTGACGACCCCCCGCACAGTGCCAACCGCAAGTAGTCAATGCCGCCCACCGCGCCACGCCCCGTGCAAAGTTTTGTGCGCTATTTACTGTCAGGTTTATTTAAAATTATTCATGTCACGTAAAAGTTTCTGTTTTGCGTACTACAAGTATAGAAATTCCATGAAAGGTGTAACAATTTTTACTAGCATTAAGAACGAATCGCGTATAAAATTTGAGCTAACAAAATAATATAATAATAATAGTAATATGTATATGTGTATAGGCATAAATAATATGTAGAGAAAATAAATCGGGTAAATGGCTAGCAAATGAAACTGAAAATTAATTAAACTAAGTAAATTACTGCCATGACTCAGCAGTTCCCAGCTCCGATCCCGCTGACTATGAGAATCTCTTCGATGTGTAGCCGCTGCGCACGTTGCTCGTGGTCGCCGACCTAACGGTAGTTCGGCTGGTTTTCGTTAGCGTGGCATCACTGTTGCTGTTCTTAGTGGTTGTTGTTGTGCTGTTGTTGTTGTTGTTGTTGTTGGTGCTGCTGTTGTTGTTGTTGTTGGTGGTGGTGGTGCTGCTGCTGATGGTCGTGATGCTGCTGCTGCTGGCGCTCATCGTCAGCAGGCGACGCGGCGGCATCCGCTCATTGACAGCATCCAAGCCCTTCGCCTCGGCAAAGGAATGAATCTGTGAGGCTGCGGTCAGTCCTTGCAGCGCTGTCGAGGGGAATATCAAAAAGTTTTCATTAAGCCCGTTTTATAGCATCATGGAAAGTTACGGTACTTTACGTCTCTGTGTGTAAATGTATAAATGTATTGCATCACTCTGATAGCTGGCTACAATGTTAATGACAGACACAGCTCTAAAGGGGTTTATTATTTAATCACTTTTTATAGCTTATTCTAGCTGAGGTAGGAGTCTCGAATTCCTTATTCTATATATTTTCTTTTCTCAGATTGGTGTTTGGAAATTCTAAACGTTATTCTATATGTTCTATGCTCTATGTTCTATGTTCTATGTTCTATGTTCTATGTTCTATGTTCTATGTTCTATGTTCTATGTTCTATGTTCTATGTTCTATGTTCTATGTTCTATGTTCTATGTTCTATGTTCTATGTTCTATGTTCTATGTTCTATGTTCTATGTTCTATGTTCTATGTTCTATGTTCTATGTTCTCTGTTTTATGTTCTATATTCTATGTTTTATAATCGATGTTCTACTGTTCTGTTTTGCATATACGATAGATTAGTTTTCGGTAAAACTTACCCTCTTTGAGTGAATCACGTCCACCAGAAAGCGCGCCCATTGGCAATGCGCCCGTGGGCGTCAGGCCCTTTAGTTTCAGCACGCTCTCCGACTCTTCCCTGCAAGGTGTACGACAGTTAATATGCTTAAAGGTAGGCGACAGGTGAATTTTTGCTTACCTCAGAACCGAAAAGACACGCGACATTTTGCCAATGGCGCGTATTTTGTTGCGGATGATCTCCTTGCGCAGCGCCGACATGGAAGCTGCGAATACGTAGAGTTCAGTTAGTTGGGATATTTAAAATCATCATAAAATAATTTATATGTAAATATATAGCTGTATCTATATACATTTCAACAGCATATTTAGGCAACTCTGGTGCGGGCGCGCGCTTGTCAATATTTAGGCGAAGCTTTGCGCCAAAGCTGATCGAAGCTGTGCAAAGCTCTCTTATTAAGCTCTCTCGCAACACGGAGCTTACCTGGCTTACTGGGCGTATTATTGTTATTGTTATTATTCACCGTCGCCGGCACGAGCACAATTTTCTTGCGCAGCTCTACGCACGTGTGCCCCAATATAACCCACATCCCAACACCATCCCAGAAATAGGGGGCGTGTTTATTCAGTGGTTGGTTGGTTGGTTATGTGTTGTTGTTGTAGATGTTGTTGTAGTTGTTGTAGTTGTTGTTGTTGGTTTTATTATTACATTTTTGAAAATAATTTGTTTTAATATTAGATTAGTTATTGTTGTGTGTGGGTTTTTTGATTATATTGTATTTGAAATACTCTTGCAGAGGGTCTGTTAGTTTTTGTGACTTAAATGTAAATATATTGCGGAATACAAATCTGGGCCTTTTAGTTAGTCTTAAGTCTGAAGTCTTAGGTCTTTATCATTCCTCTTGAACTACTGCTGGATTTGGATTAACTTTCTATAATCCTGACTCATTTCAGAAAGAACTTGATTTATTTTAATTGGAAATTTTTTATATTTCTTTGAATACCCTTTAGATTATGACTGCCTCGTCTCCATATGATCTTGATCTACATTCTGAATCTAATATACTCAGATATGATTGAGGGAAATGGTTCAGACATAGAATTTTATATATCATATATTCTGACATAACATCTATTCTATATGATTTTGAACTCATATTTAATCTCATTTCTCTAAAATAATTCGAATACCTAACTTCGAAATCTCCCTCTGTAAATGCAAGGGTATTTCAATATCTGCAAGCCGATATTATTATATTTTAGTTGTCCTTGTTGTGTTGTGTTCAGCTACTGTGGCGCATACGACATTTAAACATACACATACACCTACACACACACACACACACACATAGACACACACATCTCCATAGAGTGCATGACATCAGTACATATACATACCCTCCTCCAGCTCATCATCGGGACCGGCGACAAGCTCGTCGTCGGAGCAAATGTTGAGAACATTAACCAGCATCTCCGTGACCTAGGATAGAATGTGGCTTCGAATGAAATGAGTGTTGCTTGACTTGGCTTAGACAAGGCGAGGATAATGGGGATGGTAGGGAGCACTCACCTTCTCGCCAACAAAGGGCAGGGACCAAGTGAAGACGTCCATGAAGTTGGGCAGCCAGTAGGGATGCGGCGAGCAGTTGAATTGTCTTATGTTCATCACGTTGTTCTCGTACTTGAGCACAGCTGCCTTTTGTCAAATGTTGACGATGCGTTTTGACAAAAATTGTTGCGAAAATATGAAACACAGAAAGAGCCAAACAATATTTACGGGGGCAGGAAAGGAAGAAAATAACATTTCTTTTATTTAAAAAAAAAAAAGAAATACTCGATCTATAACAAGCGCAGCGCTGTGCAGCTAACGATTTCTTGCTGCTGTTGTGTAATTTAAAAATAGCGAACGACGAGCGATCAAATTCAAATATACAAATGCGGCTAAATACAGTTGATCGTATTGGCCAAGTCATACCTTGTTATTGTAAACATCCAAATAGTTTGGCGCCGAGAAGATGGTGATCAGCGAAGGGAAGCCCGTTACCTGATTTTTCCGATACATGCGATAGCTGCAAGTAAACGAGTCGATTAGGGAAAGAACTAAACTTAAACAATTTTATAATAAATAACCAAATATGAAAGAGTTGATTGAAAAATTCTATTATATTCCTATTTCTAGTCTAGCTTTACATCATTACTCACCCCGCATCCTGAGCTTCGTGCGCCCGCACTATGGAGAGCAGATTGTTCTTTTGCAGAAACTCACAGCAGGCCGCATAGCTGAAGAAATAGGAACAGCCGCGCACCGAATTGTGTGAGAAGAACTCGTTGGTCTTCTCATTGCCAAAATCCTCCAACGGATCGGACCATAGCAGATCACACATGGGCCCATAGGCAGGCGGCTCCCTGAACCGATTCAGCTGCAGTTCGCACAAACGAAACGAAACGAAACCAAAAAGAAAACGTAAAGCAACAACAATTTTGACAGACGATTGTAAACATTTCAGCGAGACAGTCGACTGCCAAATTTATTACCGTCTTGATGTCGTCGAGTGTGAAAATCTCGGGCGATAGACCGCCGTGTATACACAGAAACTGTTGGTTGAGCAGCGCGGCGAGGGGCAGGCAGTCGAACGCTTCCATGCACGCATCGTAAATACTTTCCGAATATTTAATAATGCCTGCAATAAGCCAAATGGGAAACAACATAAGCAGGGAGCTCAAAAGGTGCGCAAGATTTATGCACTTGTTGCGGCTCTTATAATGGCATTAAAAGAAACATAAAATCTGCCCAATTCGGAGTTCTGATTGACCCTAAAAATCTTGATCAATTTATAATTAAAGAGATGCTAAAGAGTTGTATAAATTTAGATAGAAAGATATAAAAGATAAAAGATAAACATAAAAGCTGTTCATCTCTGACATTTGATTGATTTTCAAAATCTTTAAAAATCCATAATTAAAGATCTATTAAAGAGTGTAATAAATAAGATAGACATATTGATAGATAGATATGAAGAGAGATATATGGATAGATAAATAGAAAGATAATAGATAGATAGAAAGATAGATAGAGGATTGATAGATAGGTAGATAGATAGATAGATAGATGTATGATTGATAGGTAGATAGATAGATAGATAGATAGATAGATAGATAGATAGATAGATAGATAGATAGATAGATAGATATATGTATGATTGATAGGTATATAGATAGATAGATAGATAGATGGATATTTGATTCATAGATAAATAGATACGTAGACAGATAAATAGATAGATAGATAGATAGATAGATAAATATATATGTATAGATAGATAGAAAGATAATAGATAGATAGAAAGATAGATAGAGGATTGATAGATAGGTAGATAGATAGATAGATAGATGTATGATTGATAGGTAGATAGATAGATAGATAGATAGATAGATAGATAGATAGATAGATAGATAGATAGATAGATAGATAGATGTATGATTGATAGGTATATAGATAGATAGATAGATAGATGGATATTTGATTCATAGATAAATTGATACGTAGACAGATAAATAGATATATAGATAGATAGATATATGTATAGATGATAGATAGATAGATATAAAAGTTACTTCAGTTTTAATTTTACAAAAACAGAGGTGAAAAATAGAGTAGTATATATTCATAGACTCTCAAGACAAAAGTAAAACCTAATCTATGCAGACCCTAATCTCAACTGTTTCCAGTCAAATAATACTTTCATGAATACATTCTAATAAGGTTATTCATATTATTCTGTCTACTCACACTCCTGTTTAAAGGTGAAGTATTCCGTTAGGTGCCGGCACTCGTGGTTGCCGCGCAGCAGAGACAGCGTGTCGGAATAGCTGATCTTCAGGGACCACAGATAGAGCACACACTGCGCATAGTGCGGAAGAAGAGAGTATTGCATGAGTCGTCTATAGCTTGTGCATTACAGCACCCACTTACCTCTATGCTGAAGTAGCCCCTGTCCACGTAGTCGCCCAGGAAGAGGTAACGTGTGGTCGCCGGAGGTCCGCCAACCTCGAAGAGTTTAACCAAATCAAAGAACTGACCGTGAATATCGCCGCAGACGGTAATTGGAGCCTCCACATCGATCATATTCTTCTCCTCGCGCAACAGATCCGCGCCCTCGTTGATGATGCGCAGGGCGACGGATTCCTCGATGCGGCCCTCGAGCAGAAAGTGCTGACGCAGTACATCGAAATTGGGCTTGCCCGTTTTGGGATCGTCGTAGACCTCGGACATGGTCAGTTTGTGTGTGGGCGGCAGGGCCACATCTAAATGGCAGCGGCGATTCAATTAATTAGTTTATATACAAGTTGCGTATACGCAGTGTGCAACGTGCGATAGAAATGCAAGTGTGTGCGTGATTGTGTGTGTGTGCATGTGGGTTAACGAGCTGCAGCAACTTATCGGCAATATTTGGCTTGGCTAAGCTGCCAGATTTACGAGGTCCGCACATCTGCCCCTAGCTGCGGCATCTGCCAGAGGAAAATGCACTAATTACGAAAATTTTGAATGAGTGAATATAAAAGTCGCACATTGATTGGCACACACAAAAACAAACACACACACACACACACACTCACACGCAGTCGCACACAATTTCAGATTGTCTTCATCGAAATGTTCAAATTACCGCGCAATCTGCCAATAAAATGCCAATATAGTCTATGGCCCAGATGATGTGCATAATGATTGCTCAAGCATTATTTAAATTTAATTAAATATTTATTTACTTGAAGACTAAATTAGAGTTAAAGTTAATGCTTATGTTAAAATATTTCTAGTTTTCTATTTGTGAATGTGAAAGTAGAAGTGTGAATCCGGATACAACAAATTTAAATGTCAATTTCTTGATCGTTTAGTTTTATAGCTACATATATTTTGTATATTTCAGAGAAAACATAAGAAAAGAGAAAGAGGGAGAGTGACATAATAATATTTAAAAATTCTATTCAGCTAAAGAGTAAAGAACTTTAGTTGAAATTTATCAATATACTCTAGGTAATACTTTTATGCTCATTCTCTTTTATGAGTAGGAAAGAAAGAATATGAGCTTGAACATGTGATTAACAATAGGACACGCTAACGGAGGGTATAATACGAGGCTATTTTTATACATATATAAAATTAAAAATAAATCCGGAAATTGTCATGAGGAATTTTGAAATATTTTTTTTTAATTACTTAGAAATTTCCATTTCATTTTAGACATTTGTCAATTTATTGCACTCAACATCAATAAAAATTTGGCAATTTTGCACCATAAAAATTTGGTTTGGGTTGACCTACAAATGTTATTTTTTTTTTAAGTATTTAGTATTCAAGTGCAAAGTCAGAATGGTTCAGTTACGGAAATATTTTAAGAGTTTTTATTCAACAATTCCAAAGAGTTCGAGTGAGTTTAAGAGAGAGAGAAATTAAAGTAAGTTTGAAGCTTGCAGTCATAAAAGGGTAATAGGTTAAGAAATATGGTTTCTACAGACGAACAAATATGATTGTCATATTATCTATAAAATTTAATGCAAATACAATTCTGAATGTCTTTCATAATAATTCGTTATACTACAATATATAATGACTTGAATTAAATAACAATGTATATTGTTTTACAATTAGAATTCAGCTACTCTATTAGTTTTTGGCATCTAACTGCTATAATGAGATGAAGTTTCTGACTTGAGTTAATAATGAAAGGCAAATTATTGGTTGTCATTACGGTCCTATGAATGATGGCAACATATTTCAAACATGTTTGTAGTAGTACCATGGGAGAAACTTACGAAAGATACTTATTTTATATCTTTATTATAGATACTTTTTTGATAAATATCTTTCTTATCGATACTTTTTTGATAAATATCTTTCTTATACACCCCATCAATCATCGTTTCGTACTGTACCATCGACAATGCGCTCCCTCGTTTTTGTGTATTGCATTTTCTGTTTGCTGCCGCTCCCCGTTGCATCTGTTGCTGTTGTTGTTGCTGTTGTTGTTGCACTTGCTTTGGATGACTTTGTTGTTGTTGATTTCGTCGTTGATTTGGTTGTTGTTTTGGTTGTTGTTTTGTCCGTGCTGCCGCTTTTGGACAGCGACGATTTTCTCGTCAGCGAACTTCGCGTCGTCGTGGACATTTTGCTGGCCTATATATTTATTAGGCTCCTGTTCTGTTTTTTGTTTTATAAATTTTTTATTGTGTTTATTTTAGTTGACTTTTTTCATACACCAAAAATTCTGAATTTTATTAGATATTCTTTTTTTTTTGTTCACTTTGTTGTTGATGCCACAAATTTGAGATAATTTTTTTTATAATTCTTTTTTTTATTTGTATTTTTAATATGGGATTTTATGAGACGAATTTTTGTTTGTGCTTTTAGTGCTGAAAAAGTTAGTGAGCGCTAAAATTTCAGAAAAAAAAGAAACAAAATTATTTGCCTTTGGCTGAGACACAAACACAACACTCACACACACACACACAGACACGCACGGACACACATTAACATAGACATACAAACAAACATGTGTGTGTGTGCATATATATGGGGCAATAAATAAAATTTGTTGTTATTTGCTCTATGTGAACAAATATATATATATATGATTTTTTTATTTATTTATTTATAGCCAGGCACTAGCTATACTTATAGAGATACAGCTCTGCCCGACAATGTGTATTAAGACACACATTCACGGTAGAATATAAATGCCTGGCAATTAATATATCAATTTTGTGCAATTATTCACGAAATTTATTAACTTTTTCAAAGAATCTATTCGCGGATAGAGCGCACTTGGCATAGAAACTACTTAGAGCTGATCCGTATAATCGCCCGACACTCGATGCTAATTAGACGAACGACAGGAAAAGCGCGATAATATTGTGTATTTATATATTTTGTAGCTAGCAAAATACTAAATATAATATTTATTTTTATTTATTTATGTGCATATATTTATATATATATAGATATGGCTTTGGTCACACTTTTGCTGCTAATCCTTGTGCATATTAAGTGAGCGCGTTCACGTACTGGCATTTCCCAGCAAGTTGGCGCGTCGTGATTTCCCTCGATACTGAGCGAAAAGTTTTCGTTTTGAATTTTCGCGAAAAGCAAGCAGCTAAACGAATCGCTAGACAACATCAAAGACACATTAAAAACAACGATCGAACGCATCGACAAATGGCGAGAGGCCGCTCGGCTCTGTCGTCGGCGTCGCGGTCGACGTTGCTGCCCTTGAAAGCGGCGCTGCCTCTGTTAAAAATAAAGAAACAAGCAGAAACCCTCTCTTAGAGCTCTCTTGTTCTTTGTACTATTTACAAATGTCTTATTTATTGGGTTAACGTGACACACGCGAGAATAGAAGAAACAACAACAAATAGTTCAGTTTTGACCTCCATAAACAAAAAAGAGCTACGATCCTCCAAGCAACATCCGTTGCTAACGCTCCGCACTCTCAATGTTTTTCAACTTGACCGTGAGTCGTTCCGAGACGTCGTCGTCCTCTGTCTGTCCGTGTGTCTGTCCATGATTGTATTGTGGGTGTGTGAGTGTGTGAGTGTGTGTGTGTGTGTGTGTGTGTGTGCTCGGGCCAGAAATTGGGCGCCAATAGGTGGGTGTCGCTATAATTATACAAAGTCTTGACTTTGTGCGCGCCTCGTGCAAAAAACATATACATGTATCCTCAGCACACACACACACACACTCTTATAAATTTTATCTGTTCATCTTTTGGAATATGCTGCTTAATTACTCGCCGGGCTGCATGGCAGCCGCATCGAGATCGGCAAATACTGTTCTAATACTATGCTTTGATTGCAGAGAATAAAAAAAAATGTATTTTTGTGTTCACTTCCGTTTAAATTGAATGAAATCGGATAAATATTTAAAGGAATACGAACTTAGTGCAAGAAAATGTAATTGTTTTTTAAACAATGGAAATTAAAATAACAATAATACAAATATTTATATAAAATGAATCAAAATTTTTATGAATTACATTTTTGAAAATTATATTTATATATACTTTATTAAAAATATATTTTTAAAATTTTTTAAAATTATTTTTCATATATTATATTTCAATCAATTCATAAAAATTTCATAAATTTTATTATATTTTGTTTTATTTTATTTTTTTTTTTAATTTTCGTTTTTATTTACATATTTAGATCACAAATTAAATTAGCAGAACTTTGAATATTCTTTTTAAAAATAACAATTAAAGTAAATTGAATAATAAGAATTATTTAAATAAATTAATATAGAAATAGTACAAGTCTGTCTTCTATTTATTTTTATTCTTATTTAAGCAATTTTTGGAATACTTTTTTAAGGCATGAAAAATAAATGAATAAATAAAACGAAAAAAAAAAAAATAAAAATATATATATATATATATACATATATATATATATATATATATATATATATATATATATATATATATATATATATATATAAAATAATTTAAAAATATAAATTGTACAAATTAATTTAAAAATATTTTTAGTCTTCCATCTACATTCTATTTACCATTAATTTTACATATAGTATAATAACCATTATATATATATATATATATATATATATATATATATATATATATATAAAATAATTTAAAAATATAAATTGTACAAATTAATTTAAAAATATTTTTAGTCTTCCATCTACATTCTATTTACCATTAATTTTACATATAGTATAATAACCATTAAATTTTAATATATTTTTTTTTTGCAATTTCAAACGTAGTGTATTTCATCGTCTGCTTGTTAATTTATTTAGTTTTGAAAACAATTTCATGCAAATTTTATAAACAGCGACAACATAAGCTGAGAAAGCGTGGCGATATTTTAATAACACTTTCGTGCTGCTATTGTTGTTTTTGTTTTTGTTGTTATTGTTGTTGTTGTTGTTGTTATTGTGGCAGTCATTGGTTGTTGTATTTGTTGTTAGTGTTGACAGTTCTTGATGGTCAATTAATATGTGTTTATCCCCAGCGAATCTTCTCTCTCTCTCGTCAGCCAAGCAATGTGCTGACAACTACAGCAAATGCCTTTGGCTGAGGTATCGATAGCACAATCCGAAAGAGTATAAGAAGATATTTGTGGATGGATGCATTCCAAGGGTCTCTGAGAGAGCGGATGACAGTTGTCAGTCTGACACAAAAGGCGCATATACATAGACATTTCTAAATATATTTATGCCTAAGTATATAGAGATGGAAATACTCCAAAAAGCTGCATGAATATTTTTTATTTATTTTTTGACAATTTTTTGTTGTATTTATTTATTTAATTTTTTTTTTTTTTTTTTGTATATCGCTTTTTTTTGGCACTGTCTGCGGCTTTGTCTACACATTTGCACTTATTATGATTCGTTATATATATTCTTGTGCTGAGGGTCTGAGGGGCGTGGATGTCTAACTTTGGCAGAGCTCACTGTTTTATATACTTATTTATAAGTATTTATTTTTATAGCCACAAAAATGTTGCCAGCATTTCTTAAACGCAATTAGAAGAAGGGGCTCCCAATGTCGTTGTTATACCCTGTACTTATTGAAAATGAGCAATGGGGGGTATTGGGATTTTATGGTCATATATACATAGTTGGTAAAAAGGGGCGTGACAGAGGGCAAGACAATATATGTATTTTTTGCAATGAAGATCAGCATTAGAAGTAAGTCTAGTTGTTCATCTTTCAATCTGTGTAAATACAAGAATCTTTGGATTGAAATTTGGAAGTAAAGCTTTTTAAAAAAGGGATTTACTTTAATTGAAATCTTTGATAACTATTCCTACTTCTAAGAAATTGATATAGAAGGATGTCAGCATGAAGCATGAGGCTATCAAATTCAATGACTGAAAGGCTATACGATAATCGCAGATATAGATATATATTAATACTATGATAACTTCTTTGTTTCTCTGAAAACTCAAGATATTTATATAATGAATTTATAATGAGTAAACCTTAAAATTTTCCTGTTTTATATATTTCTATACCATCTTTATGCATATAGTGTCGTGTAGAGGGTATCCTCTAGTCAGACACTTCACATTAAAACCCTCTCACTTGCTGTTGTTGTATCAGTTGTTGTTGTTCTTTAGGCACTGACCACCCATTGGTCAACACAGCGCACTCGAAGATTCATCTTGAAGTGATCTGTGTGTACGAGTATGTGATTAATTTGAACACGAGCTAAATTGATTAGAAAAATGTTTTGTTTGGTCGTCTGCCATTCGGTCGCTGCTGTGGTCAGCAGATCGAGAGCATTTCGTTTACACATCTGTGGTGGATAGACATAGATTATATGGGGCACTCTATTGCTAACCAATTTCGTTGCCTAATTTTGTGCAAAAAATGTTGGGCTAAAATATTTGGCTGTCGCGCTGAGTCAAGTTGCTCGCATATCAAAGTTGACACTTGTACAATTCATCTTAGCACATGTTTTGCATTTCAATTTGAATTTCAATTTATAAATTTGTTTATTATTGCAAGTATACAATGTACACACAGCGTATGCTCGCCCACTAAACTATAGTACTTATTTATAATACAATGTTTTTTACGGTTCGCCTTTTGGCTTCCTGGCCTATAAACAAAACAACACCAGCAGCAGCAGAGGCAGCAGCAGAGGCAACAGCGGCAGCTAGAGAAATTGAAAATAGAAAAAATAATATTGACAAGTAGCAAAAACAATTCATTCATTGTTTGAATTTGTTATTCAGAGTGTTTTGGCATTTGAATTACGTAGACAATTTGTTTAGTTTCATGTTAAATTATGCGCTGGCATTGCGTAGCTATAGCTGTTAAATTACATTTAATTGAACGAACGTTTTTTACTTTGAGATTTACAATATTTAACTTTTTGCTTGAGTTCTCATAACTATTAATTGGTAATTATATATATGTATATATTTATATAAAAATTGATGTGTATATATGTATATTAACTATAATTAGCTGCTGTTAGTCTTGCCAGAGCTTTTACATAGCTTAGCGAGTGCAACAACCGCCGCGCTGAGCTTTCTGTTAACTTAACAGCAATTTACGCCTGCGCTCTGTTAACTTAACAGCGCGCTGCTTGTTATTGTTCGCTGTTGTCGTTTTTGCGGGCGCCATTTTATAAATTGATAAAGTTTACAGTTATCATTGTTTATGTATCTTTGGGCCATGTGTTTCGGCCTCTTGACCTGCTATCATTGTTAGCCCTGCCAAACAGTTTTCCTTTGCCTTTTGTTTGTTTGGGATTTGGCAAAAGACAAAAAATAAATAACTTTAGATACGAAAAAAGCTATATAAAATTATGTCGAATTGATTTATTGACTTAGTTATTTAGGCTCTCATAGACTTTAGACGTTGCTGTTGCTGTTGTTGTTGCTGTACCTAGCCCGTTTTGGCCTGGCCCAAAACCTTTTTGCGTCTCGTTCTCCCCTTTTGTTTTTTCTCTTGTAAGTTGGCAGCTATAACAAGGGCCCAGGACCCAGTGCAAATATTTAGTTTTCATTTATGCGTTTTTCTTTTGAACGTTTTTCGCTTGTTTGGGCCCCCGTTTAAGTCTAACTCGATTTGCGCTGCGAGTAAATAAATATTTAAAAATAACAAAAATTCCACTAATTGAAAAGCATCTGAGCTCGCAATGTTTGTTAGTGTGATCTGAAGTGGATTTTGGGATTCGCAAAGGTATGTTAATTGGGGATTAGGCTAAAGCTTTGGAAGTATGTATGAATATAAGTACTCCTTATCATATACTACTCTCTGAACTGTCTAAACTATATCATATCGGGTCATATACTTATAATATCTATTCAATAACAGCCCGATTCGAATCACTTTTCAATATTCAAAAGGCTGCCTTTGTCTATCATTATGTTGGCCATAATCAGGCAATTACTTTATAGCTCTTATGCGCAGTCATTAACTGATCAATTCAGATTGTGACTGAAAGCTGATGGCTCGATTTTGATTCTGATTTTGATTTTGATTTTCGCCCATCATCTTCTTATTTTCGCATTCATTATGCGCTGCACGTTGCCACATTAATTGACTCATCCACGATTCATTGGGCAGCGGCAACGGCAGCGGCAGCCCCTTCGGGCGCGCTGCAATCGTGGGGATATCTTTCTGCTAGATTTGATTTATATGGGCTGCAAATTGACGCTGCGCTATCGACGCACGTAAATGATTTTCATTTTCCAATCATAACAACATGCGTGCCTGCACTGCCAATCAGCAGGCGCCACACCTCAGCACTCAGCACTCAGCACTCATCGCCACCCACCTGACTTTAATACGCATACAAAAATACCAAAAAAAAAAACAACATTGTGGCAATAGTCGTTTTGCCTGCTTGTTGTTGTTGCAATCAAGCAAATTGAATTAACATATTCGGCACGTGGGCGAAATTATGGGCAAAAGTGAGCAGGCAAATAGGCACACAGGATGCGGCAGGATGTTGATTGTATTCATAGTTGTTGCTGGATGGTGTGTGCCGGTTGCATCCTTCAATTATTTATGGCCTCATGCGCGACTTGTTTGCCTTTGTTAATGACGAGGCGAAAGTAAAAAGCACAAAGTGCCAACAATTGGCAGCTGCAGCAGAGAATTGCAACAGCAGCAGCTACTGCAACAGCAGCAGCAACAACGGCAGCTCGCAAAAAAAGTTAATTAAAAGTGCAATCAAGCAAGGACGTGGCACCAGGACGACATTTTGCCTGCAACGACAGAAAAGGCCATTCGAGGCTGAACTTCAAAAACGTGGCTAAAGCGGCCGCCCACCCCCTTCCAGCCGCCACGCCCACATGGCATACGTATCAAAAATGGTTTGCTGTACGACATAAGCCTTAGCGCAAATACAAGCACACACACACACACACTCTCTCTCTCTCTCTCTCTCTCTCTCTCTCACACACACACACATAAATTGCTGCAATTATAGGCGTCATAAATTATAAACGTCGTCGACGAACGACAATTGGTGGGGCAACTTGGACCGTCGCCCCGCTGTGGGCGTGGTAACTATTCGTGGGCTGGCAAAATGCTTTTAATTGATTTCCTTGGCTTCGGCTGCCCTTTTCCATCCATTTTGTGTCCTTTGTTTGACTCAGCCTCAGCCCAGCGCTAAGTATTTGCCATCGCTTTCCTTCTGCTTCACTTATCAGCATTTTTGTTCCCTTCTTTGCCCTCTTAGGTGCAAATCCATAATTGATTGCGTATTGTCCTTTAATATTTCAAAGTGATGCCCTTGGGGTCTTAAAGCGCTCTTTCTTTCTTTTTTCTTTTCAACTAAAATAAATGCATTAGCAATGCTCGAACTATTAATTTTAGTGCTTGATTGTGATTGGGCTGGGTTTAGGGGGACTAATTTGGCGGAGATTAAACATTGTTTACTTGACAAGTTATTAATTAACTTATCAAGGGACTTGGATTTTAACTGATTAATAATTTTTCACAGCTCTGATATCTAAAGCATTTTTTTTAAATTTATATATTTTAATATCAATTTGGATAAATATGTAATGTTCAGTGTCTATACCTTTAGTTTACCTTTAGTAGTTTGATCTCCATTTCTGCTTCTCTATACATATACCCTATAGTCAATTCAGAAACCTTTTAGAGGGAGCGATGCTTGCTCAGCTGTAAGTACTCAATATATGATTGAGATGAACTCTTTCGAGTTTTTTGTTTTTATATTAAAATTAAACTATAAGTGAGAACATAGTTTCAGATTAAAAAGTATTTAATAGAAATAAGCAGTTATCTTAAAAATATACCATATATAGGATAGTTAAAAAATTATTGAAATTACTACTATAATAATAATATTACTAAATGCTTTAAGAATTATGAAAACAATCTTAAGTACACTCTAATTTCTAGGCAGGATTTGTGGATTCTCAAGACACATTTTGATTACTTTATATATGATGCTAATTTAAGATTGTCTTATTTGCCATACTTGATAAAATATTAATCATTCTCATCAATAAAACTAACTTAATTATTTGGCGATTCCAATTGATACGAAACATTTATTATTTTCTCTCCATCACTCACGCACACACACACTCTCTCTCTCTCTCTCTCTCTCTCTCTCTCTCTCTCTCTCTCTCCCTCGCTCTCTCTCTCTTACACACACTCTATTTCTCTTCCTTTTTCAATAAACTGTGAACATTTAATTACATTTATGATAGTTATATTTATATGTCGACATATTTATATCACAAATTTTAGTTTGATTGACAATCCTTTGGGCGGACAATTCAGTTCGATTAGATTAATTGTTTTCTTGCTGGCTGTGCAGCTGTCAAGCCACAAATTAATTACATGTTAAAGTTGATTGAAGATTGATTCATTACAGCGCTAATAACGACTGTAGAGTGGTGTCCTCTCAGCGTGGGTTGGGAAAGAATATCAAAATTTTCGCTGGAATCGAGCGCGATGCGCCTCAAATACTGTTGACAGGCAACAATATCGGATAATTAGAAACTTTCGCCTCGGGCAGCTATTTGACAGTTGCTGCGCTAAGTATTCGCCCCGGCTCGTAGGTGGCACATCTGGATGCCATACCCTTTGACCTGGCCTGACGCCAACACTTGCGGGCGCGTGCGTTGAGCGCTTTTCCACATTTTGATTTAATTTCCCTCTGGCCTCGTCCAGCTCCAGCGTCTGCTGCCAATTAAAAATAACTTAACAGCGCGTTTTATACAAATTTCATTTTCAAGTTATACGCTTGGGCAAATTTAATCAGCTCGCTGCCGACTGTGCTCTGCTCTGCTCGGGTCCACCTCTGTTTGCCAGCAAAATCATATTTATTTATTAATTGTAATTACATTGGACATCTGGCAGGGAGCAGTCCAACAGCTCGACAGCTCAAGAGTAATAGATATTGCAGATACTTGTAGTAATGTTTCGACAAGGGTCAAATCGCTTGCGTGGCTGGGCTTGTTATCTCTCTTTCCTTTTCTTTCTCTTTCTCTCTCACTCTCCCACTTTCTCTGTGTTTTTTACTCTGAGTGCCTGGCTACTCACTTGCATTATGGTTTTGTGGCATGAGCAATGGCCTTGGGGTTTAAATGGCAGAGCTTAAATGATGGCTACAATTTCTAGGCACTCTTGAGCTGGGCTAACATTGCAGCAGATACTCTTGCCATTTATATTATATTATAAGATTGGTATCTGAACTTTTAGTTATCATTTTCAGCTCATCAAAGACAAGTCTTAAAATATGTGTTAAATTTACAGACAGTCAAGAAATTAGCTCTACAGTTTTGTTTGCTAAATTTGATCTGCAGAGTTTTTCAGTCTTTTAACTCTCTTCTCTCTTATTTATGGCGCCACCTTTTGCTCTTAATGAAATTGCATTCGTTAGTGTATCACAGCTTCGCTCTAATACAATTACAAATTCATTATATTTTTCCAATTTCGTTTTGGTACACTTAAACATATCTATGCGAACGAGTTGTGTGTGCAACTGTCTGTCTGTGTGTGTGTGCGTGTGTATTTATGTTTGTGTGCTGTGCACTCACGTAACAGCTGCAGATGAAAATTGCAAACGAAACTCAACTTGGCTTTGGCTTGAAGTGCAGGGCAAGCAGCTGGGCAAGTGCTGCTGCTGCTGCTGCTGCTTACGCTTCAGTTCAGCTCTGGCCTGCTCTGAGCTACCCCTACTCCTACTCTCGTCTAGTCTGGTCTCGTACTCTGGTCAGGTTTGGTCATGAGGTCCTTTCGCTCGTGCACAAATCAACATTAAGTGCATGTAACTCATGTAACTGGTTGCAACGGCCCCTTGGCCTGATCCAACGTGCAGCACATGCAAGTGTCAAAGTTACATGTTATTGCATCAACATTATTTGCTCTATCTCCAACTCTTTCTCATTATGTATCTCCCTCTCTCTCTTTCTCTGTGTAGAGTATCTGCAGCTGCAGCTCAATCTCTAGTTAGTGTTTGGGTCGCTGCCATAAAAGTGTCAAACTTGAGTTGTGCATGTTTTAGAGAGATGGAGAGAGAGCTGGAGAGAGTGAGATAGAGAGAGAGAGAGAGATGGAGACATAGTGTGCGTGTGTTTGTTTGTTTGCTTATGCTTGCGGTCGATTCGTATTTTGTTATCATGTTCCAAAAACAGTTTCCTGCAATTTACACTGATTAATTGCATTTCAAATGCTTTGGCCTTGCAGCTTGTGGGCCGAGGCAGGCGTTGGGGCAGCTGTTGGCTTTTGCGGTTGAGCCACAGAGTGCAAACAAGCAAATTCATTAGCCAAAGGCTCAAGAAAAACGAATTATCGAATGCGAAACAGTTGCTGAAGTCCCGATTCAAGCTGAAAGTGCGGCTCAACTTTTTCAATTTCGTATGCGCTGCCCGCAAAACTAAAACCACCTACATCCAAAGTGCACACACACACACACACTTACACACACTGACATAACCCACATTACAAGTGGGGCAGATTGGAACGGGGGAGCACGGCGCATCGACAAAGTGTAACTTTTGGCACAGTTGAACCAACACATTGAAACAATTTTATGCGCTATGCGTGCCCTGGCTACATGAAAAGCGAATCGAAGATGAAGTGGCTAGACGAACACACACACAGCTCGGGCTCACTGGCTACAAAAAACAGTTAGGGGCAAGCCAGAAGTTAAGCACTGGCCACAACGAGCCCCAATAACAAAAAAATAAAGGAAGCGTGTACTAGTCGCTGATGACCTACTGGAAGATACCCTGGAAAGTGCTTGGCGAAGCGCTGGGTAGATTGGCCTAGATATAAAAATTTGTTGATGCATGTTAAGTTATATCAAAATCTTCATAAATAATGTTATTTAGGCAATTCATATCAATGGAGCTGTTTAAGCCCGCCTTCAACTGTCTCATACGATTGCCTTACACCAATCCACCCTCCATTGCCCATTGGCATGTTATAAAAACAAGTTCGGCGTAAAAAGTTCGGGGCGCTCGAGCACTCGAGCACTCGAGCTTTAACTAACAGAAAAGTCAATTGACGCAATCTCTGGCCCCAGCTAGATAAAGGTTTCGGTTTCGGGGGGAAATTGCGAGCGTAGTCGTTAAAGCCTGATTTTTATAGACATTGCAGGTCACAAACTTCAAATTAAAACACAAACTTGAATTGTTAACCAAAACGGCTGGGTGCTTAAACTACTTGCAAATTACAAGCAAATTTGATTTATCTGATTGGGACTAACAGAATAATGGTTAAGCGATTTATGGGCTATAAAACAACGGTCTTTCAATTAAATTTGGGAAACTGTTGGAACTACATTCAATTAAATTTTCATTGCGGCATCCATCTGTTGATTGAAGAAAACTAAGAATTCTTATTATCTGTTGATTGAATAAAACTGTTGAGATTTGAACTTAGAGTTCTTAGGTTTTTGTATTATTTATGCATATATTTGATTATTTTGCATATAATATTTTATTATATTATTTTATTTACATTTTCTATAGAGGAAACCCAAATAACCAACACGATATGCTAACCATTTCTAGGCATATTTACCTACACATAATTCTCCTGGTTTTGCTTCCACATTATTTTCCACTCTCTCTCAATCTTTACGTGTACAGCTCAATAATCATACTGAATTGCTCTATCTGCCGATCATGATGATTGCGAAATCATTCCCCAGAGTTAAGGCAGCTTGTCTATATGAATATATATAACCTGATAACCTACTCGCAGGCTGTATACCTGTGTACGTGTGTGTGCGTGTGTGTGTGCGTGTGTCTGAGGCAAGTAACCTTTATGCTCTCTACACCTTGCCATGTGCCACATCCTGCGCTTTTGATGGGAAAAGTTTAATAGCTTTCGACAATAAAACTTCAACTATTATGTAACAAAGCAGCAACATTTGCCCCTCGATCGACTCTCAACTGGAGTAGACAACCGGTACGAGTACTACGAGCATTGTGAAGCACAGTAGCTATTGGTGGGCAAATCAGACCCAGTCCCAGGCCCAGCCACCTCTAATGTGGACTTTATTGGCAGTCACAGGGGCTACACAGCTAGTTGGCATTAGGCAAGCAGCAACACTGAGAGGCACCTGAGGCAGCGCCATACAGCCTGTGGCTCTGCCTCCTTTGGCCTAGGCGTGCCTTGCCTTTGGGGGGGTTTTGGGCTTTTATTGCGCTGCGGCTCATTGCCTTCCAATATTAAATTTTAGCTTAGTTCCTCGAGTATGTGGGTGTATGTATGTGTGTGTGTGTATATTTGGCTGCCTGCTTATCTGACTTTGCATCTGGTTATGTTTATTTTGCGCCTCTTTCGATGGCTCTATTTGGGCCATTCTACTGAATGCCCCCATGCATATAATTAAATTTTTGCGCATGTTTATTAAAATTGTTTGGCCAAACTTTCACGAAACTCGAAGCGAGAAATATACGAAATACTCGCAGTGCTCGGCGCACACCTTCCGCTACTTAATGAAAAATTTCTTCAAATAAAAAAGAAAAAAAAAGAAAGAATTAAAAATAAAATAAAATACAACAAATAGCACAGATAGTCCAGGGTAAACTTTTTTAACTGAAACGTCACTACGGCTGCTTCTTTTGCTTCTCTTTTCTCTTTTCGCACTTTAAAATACTTTTGCTTTATTTTCTTATGCGCCTCGACGCAACAATTTGCAATACAAAAGGAAAAAATGGAAAAAGTCAAATTGATTATAATTGTAAATTGTTGCCAGAGCCGTTTTACTCTCCAGTTTTTCCATGGGCTTCATTCGCCTTCGATTCAACAACTGGAGTGATAATCAAATTGATTGATTAATTTTTGTATAATTTCTTATGAATTCAACAATCAATATTTATGAGAGATTTAAAAACATTAGCATGAATATTTATAAATTGCTTGAAAGAAAGAGAAAAGATTTTCAATTGAGGTGGCTATAATTGTGTTAAATTATTTATAAGTTGTTATTACAAGTGAGAATTGATATAGATTTGCTGATAAGTAAGATATAAATAAATGTATATTAAGTTTACTTTCTCAACTCGTAAAAATCTCATATTCCACGTAGCTTGATAAGCTTGATAAAGAATCGCTTTAAGTCCGCGCTGAAAGCCAGGTGAAATGGAAAGTGGGAACAGGCTTGATTAACAATATTTATGATCTGAGACGCGTTTGTTGTAGTTGCGACCCTTTTGTCCCAGTGTACAGCTCGTGGGGGAAGAATCAAGAGAAGAGGGGATAAGAGAAATGGGGGCTGGTGCCGGTGTCATTTCAATTTTGCTGTCACTTTGAGCTGAGCATTGTTGTTGACATCAAATATGCAGTGAGCGTCGCCCGAATGCTCGGCAAGCAGCAAGCAAATCACACAAAAGCACTGCAGCAATGGCTATAGCAACAGTAAGCGGAGCAATGGCAGTACGAGCAGCAGCAGTGGGCGTCATCCGGACGTATCCTTTTAACCCATTTAAGTTATCCATGGCTCGCAGCTGTCACAGTCTAGCAATTTCGTGCTTTTTGTCTTTGCCCCTAAGCCCTGCCCATGTCGAAGGTCATTTGCTGTTGGACGTGCACATACACAGTCACACACACACACACACATACACACACTCGCACACACGCACGCACACATTGCTGTAAAATTTATTGTTTCCCAATATATGCAAAGTTTTTGGCAGCTCCTACAGTGCGCGCCAATGTGAATGTATTGCGGTTGCCGCAATTGAATGTGCCCTGAATGTGTATCTGTATTCATATGTGTGTGTGAGTGTGTGTTTGTCTGTTATTGTTGTTGTGTTGTATTTGCTGCTGCCACATTTATTGCCTGATCGTCTGTCAGTCACTGGGGAAATTTCAGCTGTGTTGTTCGCCCAGCCTCGCGCCACACGCTTGCCACACGTGTGCTGTGTCTCGAATGCTGATGTCAGTGGATACTACTGTTTGCCGCAATGCCGCTCCTAACAATGACAAGCATATTCAAAACGAGCTCGCCTCACACACACACACACTCGCACGCATACAGACACACAATAATGAGAAGAGCCACAGCATTGCGGGCAGAGTGAGGGTAAACTTTACACATTTGCCGCTTTATTTATAGCGTTTGCATACGTAACAGCAGCATGAGAATGCTTCTTTGATTTCAGCAACGTTTATGCGTGAACGTTAACAGTATAAGCAGTAGTATTTCGAGAGATATAGAAGAAATTGTATTTCTTTTATATTATATGACTCAAAGTTAGTTGTGTTGTTATAGAAATAGAATTGTACGAAAGATCGAAGTTATTACATTTAAATGTTGAAGATATACAAATTATTTAGCATTTTCATAAAGGAGTCTTTCCGTGCTGTGCGCAAACTGCAGCTGCGCCACTGATATTGATATCACGATATTGATAAATTGTAACTCTTTAGTATTAAATAAGAGGAAAGTAGTTATATCAGACGAAAAAAAATATGTAAGTTGAATTTCCATCCAATTGCAGCTGCTTGAACAGTTATCATGATAAGCTTACACGTGTAAACCGCACTTTCAACTGAATTTGCTTTTTTCGCAACCATTTGAAACGTATTTTCTCTCTCTTTCTCTCTCTCGCTCTTTATCTCTTTGTGTGTGGATTTTTCTCTTGGCATTGGCATTGGGAATGTGCGATGCAGCAGTTAAGTGTATAACGCTGAACGATGGCGAATGATGATGGCGAATGTGATATGATTAGAGACGAATGGAATTACTTTTGCTTTGTCGTTGTCTGTCAGTGGGAATGTGCTACTGTTAGTGTTACTTTTATGTGCGAAGCTCCTGCCACATTTGTCTGGCTAGAGTGGGCAACGTTTTATGTAAATGGCATTGAAATGCTAGCAAGTGGCTTACTAATTGCTGGCCCACACGGATTCCAGCTGCCAGACTGGATACGAAAGGGATGCATATCCGAAAACCGAACATGTCAGATAGACAGCCGCAGTCCGCCTTTGTCTTGAGCAGCATTTAAAGCATTCTGCCAGAAAATGTCAAAGCCCGTAGCAGGAAAATTGAAATCCAATTTATTTGCCAGCCATTGTAAGCCGGTCAAAGGGATCAGTGTGCATGTGTGTGAGTGTGTGTGTGAGTGTGTGCGACTGTGTGCAGCTGTTCCTTGTGCTAGTCTTGTTGATTTTACATTTGGCTGCCGTCCTTTGAGACTGCACTTCATTATACGCTTTGCCAATTACAATTTGACTATCAGCTTTCAATTCAATTGGCCAAACAATCAGCTCTTTTACTGCTGTTCAATTCAAGCGCTGGGCCTTTAAAGACTTCAGCTACTATCTCTGGCTATCATCTGATCAGTTTTTTATTATTGTTGGTGCACATTTCACTAAGCGGCTTAACTGAATTTTCAAACACTTCTCCGCCTAACTGAGAACGAAAACAAATTTGAAACTATGTATTTACTTATGGCATCTGAGGCCATTGTTGTCCGTTGCCTTGGCTCGGCTCGACTCGACAAAGCAATAAGTTGACACATTTTCTGATTGTTTACAAATTTGGGAAGTCATGCCTGTCCCTGTTCTGTGCTGCCCTAACCTGGGCCTGGCTGGGGCCAAAACTTAATCCAAACTTTGCATAAAGGCATGTGGATGGGACTTATATCCTTAGCGTGTAGGTTTTTGTCCCATTTGGCTCAACTTTGGCCCCGACTTTTGCTTGTGTATGTGTATATATATTATGTATTTTTTCTTGGTGCCGACATGAAAGCAAAGATTTAGTGCGTGCCGGCATGAACTTTGCTGGAGCATTGTTGCAACTGCCACTGATTTGGGCCATGAGTTAAGCCAAACAAAGCATCTCAACTTTCGGGCAAAACACTAAATAGTGTATGGCCATGAGGCTGCAATCAAAGGCTTTATCAAAGTTAAGACTTGTTAAGGCATATTAAAGTTGAAAATATAATAGCGCGACATTTCAATATTTTCTGCTTAAAAGCTGCCCCTGGGCAGTCGACCTATATGACCTTTTTTTTTAAATAAAGAGCATAACTAGTGGAGCTTATCTTTGAAAACTTAAACTGAACTATTGGAAACTATATGAAAAATATAAGCCGATGTTCAAGTTCAACTTTTAATTAGAACTTTTTTAAGCTTTGCACTAAAACTTTTTGGTCTAAAGTTGGTCAAAAATTAAAGCAAACATTAGCTTGAACCAAACAGATTGAATATCTATGTTAAACCAGATTTGTCTACCTTTTTCATATAATCAAATTTGCTTAAGGACCTTATCCATACACAATGGCTGCTGTGCCACGCCCCTAACACCTATTGCATAAATCGCACGGATTATAACAGACTGTGCGCAGATAAAATAAACTTATGCTAAGTGTGCGTCTGGGAGCAGCTCAATCAAATATCAATTTGTATTTAATTGCAAATTGAATGCGGCCCCAAAAAGTAGGCAACATATTCTTTGCCAGCGCCATGCGAAAACGCAATCAAGGCAGCCATTTTCACACCTACGTTTATGACATTGATTACCAGCACGCACAGGGCGTGCGTGTATGTGTGTGTGAAAGTGTGTGCGCCCAATAAACCCAAAAGGGATTAATTAAATAATTTATATGTGCTTTTGTTTAGTCGTAAGTTGATTAAGCAATGCTGCCATTCAAGCACAGACTCTCACACACACACACACTGAAAAGCGCATTGAACGTGCTTATGACAGCCTCCAGACCATCCACAATCCCTCTTTTGGTGGCATATACCAAGCTTTTATGGTGTCTGTGGCACAAATTGTTTCGCTTCCAATGATAGACAAACACAAAGCGCGCCACGAGGGGCAAGTGTGTGTGTGGCAGCACTTTAGAGCCGTTGACAGCTCTTTTGGGTGCCAGGCAACAGACTTCTGCCTGATTTGCGTCGATAACACGTGCCAATTAGCTGATCCATAGCAGCTGAAAATTTCGTTTGTATTAATTACAGTTTGTGTTTGGCAGTTGACCAAGTGTTAACTTTTAATCAAATGCCCGTAATTAACACAGTCGGTGAACCAGTCTACGATGTCAATGCCTCTGTATGCTCAGACAAACTAATTGACCGACAATTGATGCGGTCTCCTTACGAGACTCCAAAGTGCACTGACTCCACACTGTTGACAGTCTCAATTGAAACAACATTTTCTGCTCTCTGGGCGGCCAATTAATTGGGAATCGTCTATAAATAGGGCAGAAGGAACAGTGCTTAAAAGTCCTGCAAGAATATTGAATTCAGTTGTTGTGAAGCAAATTAATGTGGGTATAAATAAACAGTTTGTGCATGGAGAATTAACTAAGATTGGGTATGTATACGCAGAAGAGTTAGCCTTTCTCTATATATGTAAGTATATATTCAAATATTCAAGCCAAACTTTGCCAATCAAGTTGACTAAGTGATGTATTTTCATTTGATTAGCTTAAGGCTTACGGCATGAAGACTTACAAGCTGTTTAGGTTCAATGGAATTGTATTTAGTGAATTTATTTGACATTTTGGAGCACAAGAGCAGAGAGAAAAGGGTCTAATATGTAAATAAATATAAATACTCTCTTAATACATTTCAATTGAAATTGAATTCCAAGAGTCAGCTTTGTTTCTTTATTAAAATTTATTTCTAATGAACTTTAAATCGATTTAAATTTAGCACAGCTGCAGCTGTCGCAGCCCCTGAGACAATTGTCAGACTCAAAGAAGCTAATTGTCAGCTGGGCACATTATTAGAGTTAATAAGAAATAATGTTAATGAACGGCACGCCGAAGAGTGAGTACGCTTGTGTAATTTGTATTTTTGAGGAATTTTGAGGAAGATGAAATATGAGTGAATATAAGAAATATGTTATATATATAAATTTATTTAATTTTGTTTAAACATTATTATTGTATTATTTCCCCGCTAAATATGGTTGGTTTGTATTAGCCAGTAAGGTCTAACATACATATAAACAGTTTGCTTAAAAGCAGTGTTTGATTTGGTTTGGCCTAGAAACATATAAGAAGTTATACATATATCAAACTGATCCACCATATATCTACTATATACATATACCTTCTGTTAGCATATTTAACTCTGCGTAACAAATGTTTTCACTTAATTCAAATACCCTCTCAACTGGCATTTAAATAGTTAGTGAAGTGGCGAAACAAGCGCGTCAATGTGGCTCACTGTTGATAAACGCGACAAGCGGATATCCGGTTCCCGTTCAATGAAACAAGATGTAGTCGTCGTCGCTGCTGAAGGAGAAGCAGAAGCAGAAGCAGAATCAGCCGTCAAACAATAACAACGCTATGCGAATACAAAAAGTGTGCGGCGAATGGAAATGACAAAACACGTTTTGAAATTTGATGCAGCCTCCATGTAGCTAGCGCTTGCTTCGCTCGCGTCCTCCCCTCCCCGGGCCCTGGCCCCTTCCTGGCTAACAAGAATTCTCGCGATGGCAACATTGTTTTTAATATCCGCTCAAATTGTTGTTTATACAATGTCGCATCGAATGAGCTGCATAGTTGCCACAGCACCCCCTATAGGTCCCCTTCTCCATTTTTATGTTGTTGTTTTTGTTGTTGGTAAATAGTTGTGGTTTCTGGTAACTTTCGTTGTGGATTCCGTGGCGGCTGCTGTTGCTGCTCCTGCTCCTGCTGCTGCTGCTGCTACTATTGCTGCTGCTGCTGCACTATTTTGCTTAGTTGCCATAAAGCAAATTGTTGTTTATTGCCCAGCTGCAGCTGATTGTAACTTAAAACATTGCATTTGTCCCCGTCTGGCGATTACAATTTTGCATACACTGCATTCGCTGCCTCAGGTGGCATGCCACATTTTTGAGCTAGACTTTGGAGCATTTGGATGGCTGCCCCCATAAAAAACCATACATAGTGTAACAGTGTATGATTTGTTGAGACGAATTTGAAGAGTATGCCAGCTCTGCATAATCAGAAAGTAAATATAAAAAAAATAATAAAAATATTACAAACATTTTATGGCCAGTTTTTGGTCTTAAAATTGAAAATTGAAAAAGGAAATTTTCTCTTGGAGTTTTTTTTATTTTATTTATTTTGTAAAGTGCCAAGAAATCATTTGTCAATTCGCAATTCTCAATTGGAATTAAGTAAACTTATCTAATATATATATCTAGTATACAGACTTCACAGTCTGCTCTAGATTTCCATTGCAGTTGTTGGTACTACAAAACTACTTTTAGCATTTTGAATTCCAGCTCAAACTCTTAAGTCCAACTTTAATGTATTCAAGCCTTTGCCGTCCACATACCAAACTGCAATCCCTGCAGATGATAACAAGATTCGCTTGACCCAAATGTCAACAAAGACAGTTTTAGCCAATGCATAAATTAAATTCTTTCGAAATTCGCTTTAATGCATTTTTAAGGCCAGACCAAAGCCACACAACTAGCCGTTTGTCCAGTCACATTTGTGTCACTTGTAGTCTGACTTTTGACCAGCACTGTTGGAAATCTCCCACTGCGCCCTTCCCTCCATGTCGAACCTGCAGCAGAAGTTCCTTGAACATCTGTTAGTTGCGAAAGTTTTTGATTTCGGGATTTCACTTTTTTGGTTTTTGCCTTTCACCCTTCGCCTGCTGCTGAGTGCGGCTGGCTTTTTGGTGGAGAAAGCTCCGTTGAGATTTATATGCAAGTTGTTCGGTAATTGAGTATAATGTTGCATTAATTATTTACAGTTGTTTTCAATTCAAAAGCAGCGCCAACAACTACAAACAAAAGTTATAAATACTTTGAAGATTAATTAGAAGCCGTCGACTGAAGCCTCGAGCAGATAATGCTACGGGGCTGGACGCCTGCCTGGCAGCCCTTTGCTTCGACAGCTGACTTCCAGAGTTGCGAAAGTTTTTGTGCTAACGCAGTAATTTTTCACAGCTATAGAAAAAGTGTTTCTGGGGCTGAGGCAGCAAAGATTTCTTTCGCCGGCAATTGTTGTATCGAAATAATTTAATACAAAATTCATGGCGTTAATGAGTTTTACAGTCAATTCACTTGAAGGATCTATTCATATTTGATGCGTGATTGCTTTTAGTGAGCTGTTGTTATTAATTAAGAAAGTCAACTCTCAGAGTTGTTAGATAAATACATACACATATATACATACTCATGTCTCCTTTCATAAGCTGCTTACTCTCAAATAAAATTCCTTTGCCTTAAACAAAGAGAACTGCCCAAATCAAGCTCCAATTTATTACTTTTATTTGCACAGGCCGCACTAGAATTTTGTGCTCTCTAAGAAACAGCCAAGGGGAGGTTTTATGGAATATAAATAAAGAAAAAAAAAATGTGAAAATAAAATGAATAAATAAATATGAAGAAAAAGCCCGAAAAATGTATAGAATTCTATTGTACAACATTTTGAATAAACAAGTAAGAGTGCTCTAGTCGAGACTGTTCGACTACGAAATACCCTGAGCCCTGTGAATCCGCATGCATTAATTAGACTTGGCTATGTAAATATCCTTTTATTATGTTTTCTAGTTAATGTATATAAATTATATACCTAACCATAAATTACTAAAAACACAGCTATATTTAAACAACTTAGAGTTAAAGAGGAAGTCGAAGTGCTAGTCGGGCTTGCCTCACTAAAAATAGCCTTAACGCAAATACGGACTACTAAAATCCTTGATATTTGTACATAAGAAGAATTACTTTACTTTTGCTAAATGATCGTTATAATAATTAATAATATTAAAATTTAAATATATTATATTTACATTAAATAAACATTAAAAGTATAATTGTTACATTTTCGCTTAACATACTTAACTGTTTTAGTACTTACCAACACACAGAAGAAGAGGAGAAGCACCGCACTGCACTGGACGACTGACCACCAGAAAATAAAAAATGCGACTGAAGCTGCGTTGCAGCAGGCTTGCCTTTATATAGGGCAGCGACAGCTCCACTGAAGTCAAGCTCAACCCTTGAGCCTTTTTCTAACAGTCAGTCTTCACACTCGATCATTAGGCGACCAATCAGAAGATGAGGAATACGACTGAGGCTGCGCTGCAGCAGGCTTGCCTTTATAGAGGGCAGCGACAGCTCCACTCAAGTCAAGCAACCAATCAGAGTATTTTCTGCTGACTCTGTTGCATACATATGCAAACTAGCATCTTCTCTTCAGAACTGAAACTCATTTTCAGCTCTTCATCTTTCTGCTCTATGTGTGGCATTCATTCGCCGTTACACTGCGTACTTTAAATTATCTCAGCGTTCACGCGAATGGACGAACAGACGGACACGGCTATATTGACTCGTCTTGTCGCGCTGATCAATAATATATATATACTTTATGGGGTGTGGCACGCCTTCTTCTGCCTGTTACATACATTTTCACAAAACCATTATACCCTGATTTCCCATTTTCAATGGGCTCAGGGTATAAAAATTTATTTAGAAATGTACAAATTTTTCTATAGAAGCTCAGTGCATAGTTTTTGCTAGTCACAAACAGACTTTATTTAAAAGCAATTCCTGGCGAAGCATTCGAAATAAAGGCAAAAAAAAGGGAGGCAGGAAAATACTTTCGAATGGTATTTACATATGTTCTCAACTCATTTGGAGCATTTCGTTAACTGGCCTTTAGTTGATGTCCAACAGCAGCTACATTGACTCAGAGGCAAAAAGCCAAGGCTGCTGGCAATTTATGCAAAGTCAGCAAAAACTACACACGAATTGCTGGAAAATTGGCAAGCCGAGTGCTCGCTGCGTATACTTAATTAACAACAAAATTGTGTGTATGTGTGTGTGTGTGTGTGTGAAGAGAACCCAAAATTTGGGCTCACTAGGCGAGCAAACAAAATTTTGCAAATATTTAATTAGCCTGAGCAGACAGAGGGAGAGAGGGGGAGATGTTCTGAGCAGTTCAGCTTTATCCTAAAGCTGCCTGTCTCAAAGCGAACTTATTGAATATGCAGTTGTTAAATATTGAAAGAGGACATACAATACATACAAATGCAATTTGAATATAGCTGAGCTGTTGAGCTGGCAGCGGTTTGTTTTGTTTGCCTGCATAACAGTCTTGGTGAAAGTAAAAGCGCAATGCATAAATATACAAATACACATACACAGAGAAAGACACTCACACACTCACTCATCTCTATGGCAAGTTGACTGCAGAATTCAATTGATTTCACCTGTGACGACGCCCTCCGGGCAAACACAGCTCGTGCCGGCCACAAAGTAATCAAATTTTACAGCCAGTCCAGGCAAACAAGGGCTTGCAAGTGGCTTACTTCGTATCCTGCTTGTCACTTGTCAGCCCAGGGGCTCGACTCTAAGTATTGCTCAATCTCTCTGTATTTGCGCAGGCCACGCTACGCATACGCAATATTGATTTAGAACGCATTTGCATGCAAATATTAACACGGCATTTTATTGCCATTGCCATTGCCATTGCCATTTGCCATTTGTCATTGCACGTGCAACAATTTCGTAAACTATTTCCAATTTGTTCGACATTTACCGCCTCCATCGCCTTCGGCTGCATATTTTTTGTAATTATGCTTCGCATCCTGTGAGTTGCTTTAATTAATATTGATTATGATGGGCATTAAGGCTGTCCTCTTTGTGTCTCTTCTCGGCTGCATTTTAATGCGCTTTTGCACTTTTTTCATTTCCTCTCTGACCATTCAATATACATGCTAATGCATTTTATGAAGATTAATTACAAACGACAGGTTCCGCCTGATAATAGAAGTTAAATGGAATAGAAGAGAGAGAATAGAGAGAGAGAGAGAGAGAGAGTGAGAGAGAGAGAGAGAGAGAGAGAGAGAGAGAGAGAGAGAGAGAGAGAGAGAGAGAGAGGGAGAGGGAGAGAGAGAGAGAATGAGAGAAGAAGGACTCAATATGTGCCTCGGTAGCATTGATATTTGGCATTATAAGTATATATTTACAAAATAGATACATATATATATCAACGCGTCACTTAATTCTTCCATTTTAATATCCGCGCAGCGAGTTTCGGTAGCCGAAGTCCAGAATAGAACTGACTTGCGTGGCACACTTACTGTTTGTACCCACCACCGAACCACGCTCGGCGACAGCGACACGACGCTGTCGCCCCGCTAAACGACCAATCACAACACAATTAGAAGCCGATGCAACATTACTGATGTGTTGTAATTGTACTTGTGGTGAATTACCCAATACTGAACACTCATACACTTGTGGTGAACTACCCAATACTGAATACTCATACACTCACACATACAGTAAATAGCAACGCGCGCACTCCGACACGGCCATTCTGACATTTACACGTCCTCGTGTACTCAACATTTGATAAACTACAACATGTCTATCACAAAAACTTTTAACATTTATTCTAAATGTTAACATAATGTCACAATTAGAAGTTGAAGCAATATGATGAAATTACCATTCTTGTGAAATAGCCGAAAACTACAACCACACACCTACATACTTAGTATGCGCCGACACGGCCATCCTGACACGACACGACCTCGTGCAATACTTCCAAAATGTACTTTGCGATATACATAAAACATTTTATATAAATTTTAGTTTAACCAAGATAAGTTTTCTTACAAAACCACTACTAAACATTGACAAACGTAATCTTCAAATTCATTCATTATTGTTTTTTTTCTCTTTTCCCTTTTTTTTCATTCTTAAACAAACATTTTCTTTTAATATAATTGATATACTTTCATTATCATTAACTTAACAAACCTTAAACGCTACATCTTATGCTCTACACGCCGTGATCAAAACAACTGTTTTGCACTTGTGCTTGTATTTCATTTCCAGCCCTTCAGGCATCTGTACTGCCTATTTCAACAGTTTAACTTTTTTACATTTTGCCTACTGTCTGTTTCAACAGTTTCATTCTCAACCTATCTTATACTGTCTGTTTCAACAGTTTCACTTTCAACATTCTTACTACTGTCTGTTTCAACAGTTTCGTTCTCAACATTTCTTATACTGTCTCTTTCAACAGTTTCATTCTCAACATTTTGACTACTGTCTCTTTCAACAGTTTCCTTGTCAACCATTTCATTACTGTCTCTTTCAACAGTTTCATTCTCAACATTTTGACTACTGTCTCTTTCAACAGTTTCCTTGTCAACCATTTCATTACTGTCTCTTTCAACAGTTTCATTCTCAACATTTTGACTACTGTCTCTTTCAACAGTTTCCTTGTCAACCATTTCATTACTGTCTCTTTCAACAGTTTCATTCTCAACATTTTGACTACTGTCTCTTTCAACAGTTTCATTGTCAACCATTTCATTACTGTCTCTTTCAACAGTTTCAATTATTTCAATATCATTTAAAGCCTCTTCACTACTTTCTAGTTTAACTGGTACATACTCCTCTGGCAATTTTCTTATATCTTCGTGAGCATACTTATATTTTCTATTGTTTGTCAATGATCTAAGGATATATCTATCTAAAGGACCTCTAAACTTTGGACTTAATTTTGTTTGATGCCTTTCTTCATTCTTTAACAACACAAAATCTCCAACTTTGTATCTAACAACCTTAGCCTTGGTTTTATCAAAGTGGTCTTTACTATATGCTGCAGCTGCTGATATATTTTGCATCGCTCGAGCTCTTGATTCCGCCAAATCAACCTTTTGTGTCATGTCACATGGTGGAAGCAACCCCAATGGTCGAGCAACTTTACCAATAAACAATTCTAAGGGGCTTGCTTTCGTCACTCGACTCACCGTACAGTTTAAGGCCAATTGGATTTCTTCCAATGTATCTTGCCAAGACCTGCTGCTAGTTTCGACTGCGGTTAATAAATTTTTCAAAGTACCCATAGTGCGTTCAACCTGCCCATTTGCTCTGCTTGCACCGGTTGCAACCAAATGCAAATTTATCTTTTCTTGTACACAAAACTCACTGAGTCTAGTTCTGGCAAAACACCTACCATGATCTGCTATTATGCGATTTTGTACTCCAAATAAAGATTGCTGCCGCCGTTACAGCATTTATGCAATTTTCAGCATCTATTTTAAGGGTGTGAGTTAACACAACGAATTTAGTAAAGGCATCTACTTGAACGATGACATACTCTTTTTTTTTTTTTTTATCAGACTTTCCACTCAACTTTCCAGTTATGCCTACGTGTATCGTGTGCCAAGGTGTGTCAATTTTTGGTATTGGATGAAGTCTAGCCTGGATGATGACTTTGACATCTTGCAAGTAATATAGTTTTCAACAAACTTTCGTATGTACTTAGTCATGTGATCAAACCAATAATAATCATAAGCATTATCTAAAGTCTTCTCCCAACCTAAGTGCATAATTGACTCGTGAATCTGATTTATTACAGACCATCTAAATGCTCTTGGAGCAATTGGCAAGGAACGAGTTCTACCATTTCTCTGAATTTTCCGATAAATTATTCCTGCTCTTAGCTCGTAAGTTCTTGCAATGTCCTCGGCAAGAGAATTAACTTTTAATTTAGTTACAATATTAATAATATCGGAATCTTTACGCTGTTCAGCCATAAGCCCTTCACTAGATATCTCTGCTAAATTGACTCGTTTCTCAGAAATTTTACAAGTATCAATCGCATCCGCGGATGGAAGATTTCTGGAAATGAAGTCAGCATGAGCCATACTGCAAATCAAATAAGAACGACTGTAAATAAGCCCACCATCTTTGCGCCCTGGGAGACAGATCATGTTTAGTCCTTGACGCCTTAAGGGAATTACAGTCAGTAAAACAACAAAATTTCTATCCAGTAAATAATGGAGAAAATGTTTTATGGACAAAACAACAGCAAGAGTCTCACTTGGACTGAGCCTGTATGGCCTCCTTTGGACAATTTTTCTTGGGTCATTTAGTTTAATTTTCATTTTACCCAAACTAACTCTAGACAAAGGAATCCCATTTATAAAATATTTTGAACAATTTTCCAATAAACTTTTTAATTCATCACAGTCTTCACCATCAAGACCTGTGTCTAAGTCATAAAATTTATCTTCGTTAACACAATGATTAACAGTTTTTGTTTTAATAATTTCAAATTTCCCTAGTGAAATTATGACATTAAATCCAAGGGAAAATATTTCTCGACCAACAATTATGTCATTTTTCATATAATTATTTTCTAAAACATGAATCAAAATCTCCATTTGATAATTATTAATATTTACGTTGGTAAGCATTTGCAATGTGCTGCAAATGCTGTCATTGCCAATGCCCTCCAACCTCACAACATTATTTAATCTTTTAACAGCTAGCTTAGCACTTATCTGTCGGTTGATTAATGAACACTCCGCGCCAGAGTCAAACGTTGTAGCAAATGTCATTCCTTGATGAACCATCTCTCCTCTAGGTTTAACACAGTTGCACTTAACACCGTCACAAGGGCACTACCTTTTATATCATTTTCTGACAAAATAATATTTGCCGTAGAGCACCATGCCGACGCATCAGCGGTCTGCATTGAATTTTGGCAGAACAACCGCGTTTTTATTTGTTTTTTCCGAAATTGTTGCTTGAAATGTTTTTACAAGTTCTGTTAAGTTTCTATTTTACAACTCGATTAGTAATTTCAACGAGTCAGCTTCGTTGTTAGGTGCCGAGCCCGATCCCACTTCTGATATCAACGCGTCACTTAATTCTTCCATTTTAATATCCGCGCAGCGAGTTTCGGTAGCCGAAGTCCAGAATAGAACTGACTTGCGTGGCACACTTACTGTTTGTACCCACCACCGAACCACGCTCGGCGACAGCGACACGACGCTGTCGCCCCGCTAAACGACCAATCACAACACAATTAGAAGCCGATGCAACATTACTGATGTGTTGTAATTGTACTTGTGGTGAATTACCCAATACTGAACACTCATACACTTGTGGTGAACTACCCAATACTGAATACTCATACACTCACACATACAGTAAATAGCAACGCGCGCACTCCGACATATATATTATGCATATCATACATTTAATTTGAATTTCTGTGGTCTTCTTGCTTGGCCCAAGATTGATTCTAGCTTGCAGTTAAACTACACAATTCCAAGCTACATATATTAATTTATGAATAGTAAAATTAATAATTATATTGATACTCACATCAAGGGAAATTAATGAGACGAAACTTGTACTCATATGAGGCTAGGGCCAAGTATTAAGTTACTTCTAATCGATTCTAAATAAGAAAATAACTGAATTTCTAGTATTATTTCTAGTATTATTATCAGCGTGACAAGACGAGTCGATATAACCCTGTCCGTGTGTTTGACTGTCCGTGTGAATGCTGAGATATTTTAAAGTATGCAGTGTAACGGCGAATGAATGTCACACTTAGTGCGGAAGAAGAAGAGCTGAAAAAGAGTTGAGGTTCTGAAGAGGAGTTGTTAGTTTGCACATGTAAGCAGCAGAGGCAACAGAAAGTGCTCTGATTGGTTGCTAACTGATAGGGAGTTTACACTAACACAGAGAGAGTATTAACAGTTGAGCTCGACTTGAGTGGAAGTCTCGCTGTTCTATATAAAGGCAGCTGCAGCAGCAGCAGTAGCAGAAAGTGCTCTGATTGGTCACCTAATGATCGAGTGCGAAGACTGACTCAGAAACAGGCTCAAGAGTTGAGCTTGACTTGAGTGGAGCTGTCGCTGCCCTATATAAAGGCAAGCCTGCTGCAGCGCAGCTTCAGTCGCATTTTTTATTTTCTGGTAGTCAGTCGTCCAGTCGGCCAGTCGTCCAGTGCAGCGCGGTGCTTCTCCTCTTCTTTTGTGTGTTGGTAAGTACTAAAATAATTAAGTATGTTAAGCGAAAATGTAAAAGTTATATTTTTAATGTTTATTTAATGTAATTGCAATTTAAATTTATATTTAATAAACATAATAAAAGGATATTTACATAGTTTCGTGTAATGCACAAGGAGATTACATAATCTTTAGATTTTGGATGGCTCAGGATATCTCTTAGTCGAGCAGTCTCGACTAGAGCACCATAACTTGTTATGATTATAGTATTTATTTATGCTGCATTTAACTTATTAAATCTAAGACTTTCATTAACTTGTCTAATACAAGTTTGGATTCTGATATTATACATATTTGGATTCTGATATTTGGATTCGTTATATTTATACTAGTTATATAGATTTTTTTAATATTTATTTTTACTTTGTGTAACATAATAAATATAAAACTTTCTATTAACTTTTCCAATACAAGTTTGCACTCTGATATCTTATACGTTTCTAACACATTGCAGTAAAAACATTTTACCCTTTAACTTCTACCTGCTCAATTCTGTTTTATTGTTAGCCAATTTAGAAGCAGGGTAATAAGCTGAATACGCAACCTAACTAAGCCAATTCTTGTTTGCCTTACAGTTCAGCAGAATAAAATTGTGCAATTTCATTTTGTGCAATGCGCTTGGAATTCTCTTCTAGTATCGTTGAAAATACTCACGAATACATACACGTATACATCTATAGTGTGCTAGAGTCTCTGTATGTGTGTGTGCGTGTGTGTGTGCCGTGTTCTGGCATCATGTGGCCAGCTGCCGAATGAGTCATTTTTCATGATTTGCAGCTCTGTTTGAATGGCGTCCCATTTGGCTTTCGGGCTCTGTTCGCTCGTTTTTGCTTTTTTTTTTTTTTGCACAACGTTCGATATTTGAAAGGAAAATCATGTAGCCGCAGCGTGTATCCTTAGTCTGTCATTTGTTCAAATGACGTATACGACATGTTGCTCGCTGGCCAATTCAATAAAATGTCCGTCTCTTTGCATTTGATTGCCCGGGCATTTGGAGCATGGCATGGCATCATTTAAGATATTGAACACAGCCGCCTGCTGGCGCTCAACCGAATAGCACACAATTTGGCATACAGCAGCCGAGCCTAGATGGTTCGCAAACAGTATACAATTTGCATTTGCTGCCAACTGGTAGCAAACGGCTGGCTAATTAACTTGCTCATTAAAGCTGTAAATCGCCGACTCAGCATGACACGATGTTCGACAGCTGACTTTTGAGTGTCTTCCTGTAAGATGACCAATATACAATATTGATTTCTTTTGGGGCGAAAGTAGGGGATGACTTGAGTAGGAGTTAGAGTCCATAGGGTCAGTCAGGTGACGTTGCTTTATATACCCTGTTTGTCTGTCAGCGAAGTCTTTAATGGGAACATTTTTTGTTATTCAAATTATATTAATAATAGTATATATATAGTATATACAACCCTAACCAAATTGCAGCATACTTAACCACACATAATATAAACAGAAGACTGCAGAAATTCCATCTATTAGACACTAGAAATGATTTAATGTAAACACAATAGAATGCAAGTTAAAAGGCATTTAGCCATAACATTGTTAAAGTTGATTGAATACTGCGCTATAAAAAATATTATTAAAAAAAGTAATATATCAAATAAGAATATTACTCACTGAAAGAGTTTAATTTAGCTTTAAATCCAATTCAAAGCTTCGCCTCACATTAAATTTCCGCTTTCTTTTTGCCCCCATTTCTTAAAGCCATTTTCAACTGAAATAAACAAAAATTAAAGCATACTTTTGGGCGAAGCTGGAAAATCGTTGCGCTTAAGTGGCAACTGAATTGATGCCATGTCGATTCTGTCAAGAAGCAAGAACCAATTTCATAATATTTGCTGGAATTTCGCTGCCTCGTTTTATGGTCTATCATTATGGCTTTTTGCTGCTGCTGTTCTTGTTGTTGTTGTAGCTGCTTTGGCTTTTGCTGTTGTTGCTGTAGTTGCTTTGGCCATTGATGCGTGAAAATTCAATCACTATACGGCTGTTGCTGCCGCTGCCGCTGCCGCTGTTGCGGCCGCTGGTTTGCGTTTTTCTTTGCTGTTTAGTTACAGTTTTTTTTTGTTTTTTGCTTTTTTTTATAGCTTGAATATGTATTTTGTATGCACTATGCTTGCAAATTGCTTGACTTGGGCATGTGCGCTTAGTGGCTAGATTTGGTGAGTGTAAAAAATATAAAAAAAGAAAGTGTAGTGATGTTGGTATGTTTATATACATATACTAGAGCTATTAAGTATATAATTGTGTATTAATTAAACAGAGTAGTGAGCATAGACTGATTGAATTCACATGTTTACTTGAAGAACTTTAGACAACTTAAAATAACTGTGACTATTGAAAAGCCTTTTTCTATCAATTCTTCATCTTCAACTCTTCTCTTCTATATTGCATATCATATACAAATACATATTTATTTTTGTTTACTCTAAGCCATCTATTAGGCAAGAGTATTACAAATTCGGTGAGTTTAGCGACTGTCTTGCAGCTTTTCTATTGGCTTTTGGTGGGATTTGTGCGCGCGATTTGCGTTCCTATCGATTTGCTGGTACGGCATATCATATGCCTTATAGCGCATGTCTCTCGAAAGCCTTGTTAATACAACTTAAAACATAATTTTCAAATAAGGCAAATCGAAGTAGACTTTTTATGATATATCAAACTATTTTGCCATTAAGTATTGGCCATATTTATTATTAAGTTCCTCGCTTTAACTTCCGTAGGGCATCAGGCCATTCACATTGGCCGTCTTCAATATTACTAACAATATTTCTCTGCTTCTTATATTTGTACTAGTGTCGCAATTTTCTGCGTTTCAGCCACTGGCGATTGCGGTTATGAATGTTTTTTATTCAATTTGCGCATATTTCTCTCTTTTTTTTTTGGTTTTGTTTTGCTTTTTTTTTGCTTTTTATTTATTTTGCTCCGCCTTGACGACTCTGGGAGCGGACAGGATGGGCGGCCACAGATTGCTGCCGTTTCTTTTTGTGCGCTTTAAGGCCGTAAATTAACTTGTGCAGCGCGGCTAACTAGATACGTGGCAACAGCCACGTGCCACAAGCGGTGGCAGCAAAGCGTTGCGGCTTCAACTTTAACTCAACTCGAAAGTTTTTTATGGCTGCCGAATGAGCGGGAAAAAAGCAAAGAGCGTGCGGCGAAAAGCGCATAAAAGGCGGCATTCAAATTCAAGCTATTTCATCTGTGAGAGCACTCCAGACCCAGGCCGGCCCCAAGGCCCCATCCAACCAGCTGGTTGATGTCTAAGTGCCTCAGTCCTGGGCGCCAAAATGCTGAACGTTTCGCCTACCTGGCGTCGACACCTGACTCCGCCCACTCTGCGCTGCTTCACTGCCTGCTTTAATTGTCTTTACTTTGCAGCTTTGTCGCATGTGTGTGTGAGTGTGTGTGCGAGTGTGAGTGTGTGAGTGTTAATACGATTTTACATTTGGCAGTTTTAACTTATTTTTTATGCGTGCTATTTATGCAATTTCTCCACTTTCATTCATTGCCAACTTTTTTGTATGCTAAATGCGCATTTGACATTTGCATATCGCATTTCAGACTGTCTGCTTTCGTTAATACCCTGTACTCACTGAGTTTGATGGGGTAGCTAGGCTTACGAGTGGGTTGCCTTCAATTTACTTATTTCCACTGCCAAACAGAGTATCTCTGCGATCGGGTTGATCCGCTTTCACTGCTCTCGTTTTATTGGCAACTGTCACATTTGCTTTGCATACTATTGAGCGCCGCCAGAAGGCGCCTGCCTCACGTGGCTGCTGTTACCTTTGCTTTTCAGCTTTTGCGTCGCATTTGTTTAATTGAATTGACGTGAGTTGACACATTTGGCTTGGAATTACTTAAATTGGTAGGTGTGTGAAAGCCATGCCGAAAGTTTCCTTTGATCTGCTCACAGGCTCCGCTGTCACTCAACTGTCCCCCGGTCCCTCTGTCCGCCTGTCACTGCCCGCCCGCGTCCATTTGTAGTTGCTGCCTGTTTTCTTATCAATTTGCAGCAATCAAGACAGCAAAACATTTCAACATTTCGGCATTTGCTGGGGGTAAAAAGTCGCAGCTCGTTGCGTGAAATTTAATCAAATAAATTAGCTATAAAGTTTTATTTTGACGCTGTCACCGAGCGTCACCGAGCGGCGCCACACGGCGCGTATACGTAACGTGTTTTTATAGCTGCCAGCCTTTGGGCTGCTTTTATAGGACTTCTCTCTACTTATTTTCATTCGTCGCTGCGCATCAATTAACATTGACAGCTTGACTGCATGAAAGAGGCCAAGGATTTACAGAAAAGGCGTGTAAAAAAAAATAAAAAAAGAAAAATAAACAAATCGAAATCGGAGGCGTGGCCGCTTGGTTTCAATTGAATTAGATGCGATTTTATGTGTGAAGCGTCAGCAAATGTGCGACATTTATTTCGAGTCTTCGATTGAGGCTATTTCTATGCGGATTATTTTAAAGGCATGTGTGTTATTGTGAGTGTGTGTGTGTGTATGTGTGTGTGTCACGCATTTTTGGGCACTTAATTAAACAGTCGCTGGTTAAGGCAGACGAATAGCCAAAGTTAATTAAAATGTTTTGTTTTGTTTTACTTTGGGGCTTAAGCTGCGGGCTGCTGTGATTGCTGAAAACTTTGATTTGCTTAGTCCACAGTCAGAGTTAATCCTTATTGCGTTTATAATCGGGGCAGCGGCCTAATAGGGCTACCATATATATGTGCTCTATTCTAAGAGGATTAGAAGTGAACCTCAACAAGTGTCAAATCAATTAACAGCGCAGCTAACAGACTGTTATTGATGTTTGCGCGAATGTTAATGATTGACAGCCGAGGAAGGGTTAATAGAGAATATAGATATTTTAAATCATTTTATTTTATATATAAACTTTAGATTTACAAACTTATATAAAATCAGAAACTAATTGAAATTAAGAGGAAAATAAATACAAATTAATAAATCTACAGTTTATATTGAATTTTATTCGCTTACTCTTCGTTTTATCCCAGAAATAAAAAGAAAAAGTTATCTGAATACTACACCCTTACTAACTTAAGTAAAACAAAAAATAAATTGAAATTAAGAGCAAAATAACTACAAATAAATATATAAACATTTTATTGAATTTGATTCCCTTACTGTCCCATGTTATCTCACAAATAAAAAGAAAAACTTATCTAAATTCTAAATTCTTGCTTACTTAACATCCTCAGTTATTTGTTCGACCAAGGACATGCCAAACTTTGGCAAAACAAATCTGTCTGTCGATTGCCATCGATTATGCTTGCAATTTGGCAGCTTATCGGGGCGGAATTTGCTGAAACTAGCTCAACAAGAAGCATATTTTGGTTATTTTCAGCACTGAGTTGCTTGGGTGTGAAAATATGCAGAAAAGGGTTTTTATATCTTCATATTTTCACACACACACACACACACAAATAAAAGAGAGAGGCGAAGTGAATCAAGGCGCCCACAAAAGTAGGCAACAGATTTTTAAGCCTCTGACGCAGGCAATTTGTGTATGCCGATAAGGCGTGGCAGGGGCGGGGCAGAAGCGAGCAGGAATCGACATCAAATTAAATACATTCCGTTTTGATGCAAGGCGACTGTATTAGAGCTGGGAAAACTGAGTGCAACTGACTGCATAATACTCTACTTGGAGTGTTAAAAGATTTAAAATGTTGATATTCAATATATATGTATAAATATATATAAATTACCTCAACCACTTTAAACAGTTTATATGTTGTATCAAGATATTGATATCTGTGATGCGCATATGCTCCACTTCACTTTGCTGACAGTGTATCAAAATGGAATAATGCGAAATGCGATTTTTCCGTTCAGTTTTTTTGCGGTCGCCCTTTTGATCGGCTTAGAGTTTGGACACCGTGAAAAAATGTACGCTCAAAGGGCATAAATCATTGTGAATTTATCATAAATCAAATTCAATTCTGCAGAGCTGCCAATGCCACGCCCACGCTCACAGGGCTGGGGCTGTGTGCTTAGCGCATATAGAATAAATATATGTATCTATATATATATGTGTATATGTATGTGTGTGTGTTAGCTTTATATAAACACGCGCATATTTTATTTATTTATGATTGTTTCCAGTTGACTTGGGCAACATTTCTGCTCTGGCAAGGCGCGACAGTCTTGTCGGCCATTGCGGGCTGCATTTATATGAATTTCCTGCGGGACAAAGGTATTAAAATGGAGTCTTGGAAGCAAATGAATATCAAAAGTAGAAAAATTGAAACATTTTTGAAGTATGTATATAGATATATATGTATATATAGGTATATAAACATGGCCAATATTTGGTTAAGGGTTAAGAGTTTATGCTTTGGCTGGGAATTAACAGCTAGCAAATTTATGGTCTACGCAGGTGTACAAATTATATACTAATATACCCAAAAATACAGTGAAACCTATAAAGGAGCAACTCAACTCAATTGCAGCACTCACAAATTTTTCTAGCAAATGCTTAACTAAACGAAACTTTCTTTTTACGCGTCACTCAAAGTTTCGCAGCTCGTAAAATCAAATCCGCATTGCACATTCGCAGTATCTACTGTACGTGAATAATCGCTTATTTTCTCAGGCATCCAATTCATAAGCTACGTGCAAATTGGCCATTCAGCGTCATGGGCAGAGCTCACAGTTTGATCGGCTTTGGTAAGCGCACAATATGTCATTTTGGCTATTGGCCATTTCCATTACCATTTCTATTGCCATTGCCAGTTCCATTGCCATGGTCAGTTCCATTGCCAACCGAACTGACAACCTACTGACATCATAAAAAAGTTTGTATACGCCCTGACCAACCTCTCTCCTCATTCCGCCTCGATGTGCATTTCTGTTTGACGTATCTGCTAATTGAATCGTCGCCTCGCTTCGCTCCGAGCGACTCGTAAAAGCCACAAGAGCCACAGCACACATCTACATAATGCCATGATTCCTAACCATGGACCGTGGTGTGATAGAAGTTGATTAAGTCCATCATTGACTGCTGCAAATGTCAGCCGCGTGAAGGCAACCAAATGTTATTCTGACTGTGCTACATAGCTTGAGTTCTGTTCGGGCGTTGACCTTGACGACTTTCTTTGGATTTAATTATATAATTTAATTGTAATAAACATATTAAATTTATATAAACTATATAAAAATATTGAATTAAATTTAAATATATTGCCAGACATAAGCTGCGCTGTTTATTGACCAATTCGGAAAACTCACCTGTTGGCAGTGGCTTATTTATGTCAGGTAAATGCACGATTTCACCTGTCAGGTTGGCTTAAAAAAATGTTGTAATAAAGAAATAATTCATTTTCATTCAGATGAATTTATTTATATTGGATTTATCTATATTACTATATTGGCTACGGTTTGCCTTTTGGGTTTTATATTTAATTATAAATTGAAAATAAATTGAAATGGAAAATAAATTTCAATATTAAGATATAAATATACGGCTGACTGATTAAAATAGTAAAGTCAATAAATAATAAATAATTAAATATTAAAGTAATAAATTACATTGTTGTAGGTAGGCTATAGTAGACTCTATATACAATATATAAACCTATATATATATCTATATATAATAATAATAATATATATTTACATATAAGTACTTATATATGTATAAACTATCTAAATTTTGATACAAATAAAGCTAATAATCTATATGATGATTTCAACGATTCCTGCAAATATTTTCAGCTAATCAATCCAGCTGACGATTCCTACTCATGAAATTCAGATAGCTCACTTAATTTTGCCTATTTAAGAAGTATCTTCAAAGTCGATCACTGCCTACTGGCAATTGTATTTTCTGTTGTTTTCGTTTTCGTACATATATTGTTACTTGTGGCACTTTCATTGAACACGAAGCTGCATTAAAAAAACATATTTTATCGCACCAAGTGCTCTTGTTTCCACTAGCAATGCCAGTTTTTTCCTTTTCAAAATAAATATTTGTACAATATAGCTGTGAATATGCACGTGTGTGTGTGTGTGTGTGTCCCTCTCACTGTGTGTGTGTTTGGACTGCAGTCTGTCTGGCAAGGCGGCCATAGGTTGGCTCTATGAATGTATATTTTTGAACGTTCGTCTATTCAATGAGAATTTTCTTTTTAATGAATGAACAACATTTTTCCGTTGGCTCTTTTTTATTATTTTTTACTATTGTACCTCAATGCCGGCAGCGGTTGAGTGAGGGCGAACCGTTCGGGGTGTTCGCATATGAGTTTTTATTAGTTGCTGTTCGCCAATTGATTGGAAATATTTCTTTTCATGTTTCCTACCGCAATTGAAAAGCCGCAAATAAAAACAAAGAAAAATACTCAATAAATACAGCGCACAGACCCTAACCGACACCAGCCCCAACCCACCTCACCCCAGCCTATAGACCATACAGCATACCATATAGGAATGCGCGCCAGCTCTCCAAGTGCTCTAGAGCGATGGCATATGAATTACCCCTCTGTTTAGATAATAATAATTCCGGGCATTTTATTTGAGTATGGAGCGTGTGTACTTTAGCAAAAAGATTTATGTATGAGCTTTTGCCCTCTGACAGCTGATGTTTAGCTTATAAATCTTGAATTTATTTTGTTTTGATTATCGGTTATTATTATGCGAAAATCCATATGGGATTCAAAGTGCTGCCGAAAGCCGAAAATACTTTAACGATTTTTAAATAATTGAATAGCGAAAGTTTTGTGTGTGGCAAGTGACTTAACACGAGTTGGCAAACTATTAAACAAGTTTTCCTATTAAAAAGCTTTATGAAGTTTTCGTCAAACTTCACCTGACTGTCATAAAATGCTGTTTGCCGAAACAGTTGACATTTAATTTGCGCATTAACATAAAGATAACCTATTTTTGGGTTTAATTGTTGCTCTTTCGCAAATCCTTTGACGCCCATTCGTTTTATGAATTTTTAATCTAGTGTTTCATTTGAATTCCTTCAGGCAGTGTAGTGAAAGCAAAGAAAGCTGTTAACTCTCTCCCACTCTGTTAACTGAGTTTACTTAACAGAGTTGCTGTGCTCGTCTCTTACATTTGAATGGCGATAGAAAATAATAAATAGCTTAAGAACTATAAAAAGAATGAATGCCAACATAGTCTGTTGTCTTTAGTTTAAATATTTATAGATCAATTAACTATTAATATGTTATCCCATCAGTTACAGTAAATGCTTCACTTTCCTAACAGCATTCTCTTGCACTTCTCGCATGCGATAAATGTGCCGAACAGTCGCTCTCAGCGCGCAGACGATGCAATAACAGCACGAGCACGAGAGCGACAGCGAGAGAGTGGAAGACACGAAGTTGAGGCTCGCTCAACTTAACAGCAGTTGTGGGTGCCGAACGACCCACTGACACACTGATACTGTTACACAGACGGCAATGCTTGTGATAACAGCGCGCAACAGTGTGCGTGAGCAGCGACTGTTAATGTTAGGCGTCAGTTGCTGGAGCTGCTATGTCGCTGCTGCTGCTACTGTCGCTGTTACGCACGCACACAGGTACGTGGCGTGCTGGCGCCTCTGCTGCTACCCATCTTTGCCGTTTGGCTGCTGCTCGCCTGTTGTTCGCTGCCGACGTCGTCTGCTATCTGCCGCTGTTCGCTGCCTGCTGCTCGCTGCTCGCAGCTCGTTCGGCATTCGCGTCTGTTCCGAATTTACAGTTAAACTTTCAAAGTGCGCGCATCAGGGCAGCGACAAGTGTTTAGGCGGACGGGAACAGCGACGCGTCCGCAATTCACACGCGCTGACTTTTCAAATATTTTTGGGGGCTGCGCGTAACGGTTAGCCAAAAATGCGAAAGCAACAGCTAAACAAAAAATTAAATTAAATAAAATACCAAAAAATATAAGAAAAACAGCAACAACAGCCGTTGAGAATTTCCCAATTGCGGCATAAATTAAATAAAAGTGTATAAAAACAAAGCAAAGATTCGACACGGAAATTATTGAAAACAAAACAACAACAAAAAGAAAACTACAAAAAGTGTGCGCTATAAAAAGCGAATTTTGAATAGTGTAATTGTTGTTGTTGGTGCGCTCAAATATTTGTGTGGAAATTGTGAAATATATTTAATGGAAAAGTGCCCCCAAGAAATCGAACCAGAAAACAGGCCAGCAAAAATGTATGAGAAGTGTTTTAAGTATATCAAAAACTAAACTGAAAAAAAAAAATAAATATATTTATAATATATATGTGTAATATATGTGCATACATAATCTAATATTATTGATGAACTTGGAAGATAACAATTGCTTTGCTTATGGGCTTTTCAAGTGATTTGTGATCTTTGTTGTTGCCTCTAAATTATTTGTGCGTTAGGCACAGCGCGTCATTTGGCACCTGTTCAGCAAGTTTCTTGAAAAGTGTTTAAAAAATCATTTTAAGCGATTTATGCTAACGAGCATCAGGAAAACAAAGGGGAAGAGGGCTGAAGGCCTACCCAGCCAGCCGTTGACCTAATGTAAGTTGTTTTCTTTGCTATTAGATTAAGATTTGCTTGTTTAGAGCTCGAGCGTTGTCTGCCTCTCTTTTTTTTATTGTTGATAAATATACATAAATAGACACACACACTCATACGTATATAGTTTTTTTTATTCATTTGTTATCGTCGCCTAAGTGCATAAACAAATTGTTTGACAACTTAAGATGTGAACGCGCTGACGCTCGGAAAATGTCAACACCTACTTTGCTTATCGCAGTGCGAGAAGAACTTTAATTACAGTTGTGGAAAGCACTTGATGCAGCTGTTTAATAATGTCGCAGCTAAGTCAAAGCACTTGAGGCTATTTGTGATTGTCGTTTAATGTGACATCAAATGCATTTTTATGACAAAGTATCTGTGGGATACAGCTTGAAATCGGAAACGTTGAGATGCTGCAGCTCCTGCAACTGCCATAAAGTACTTGAACATAAGTTCAATGTAGTCGAGTATCGATGAGATACAATTTGATACTACTATATCAGAGAAGCAATTTTAATGGTATTGGATTCTCTGTGCTGCCTGGCGCTTGCTAGACCCGGGCACTTTAAGTGCAGTTCAATATTTGTGATGGCTTTCGATTGCAATATAAATAAAAATATGTATATAACTTATATGTCTAAGTATTTATGAGTTGTAATTTGAAAATGGAATCTATGAGCTACAAATTAATGATGCTTTAATTCATATAGTTTTGCATCTTTTCCTGTTAGCCCAAAGGGTTTAAATACAAATTAAGTGCGTGCTAAAGTAGGTAGAAGATACAATATGATGTGAGTATCTATGAGTTAGAGCTAAAGTATCTACAAGATACAGTTAGCCCAAAGCATTTAAAGTCAAGCTGAGTATGATAAAGTAGGTAGAAGATACAGTTTGATATGAGTATCTTTGAACTAGAACTAAAGTAGCTAAAAGATACAATTTCAAGTGAGTATCTATAAGCATTTGTCACCTAGAACTAAAGTAGTTTGAAGATACAATTTGATGTGTTACAAGATATGAGCTAGAGCAAATGAGGATCAATGAGCTAGAACTAAAGTATTTGATGTGTTACAAGATACAATTTGAGTATCTATAAGCTAGAGCAAATGAGGATCAATGAGCTAGAACTAAAGTAGCTAAAAGATACAATATGAAGTTGGTATCTATCGGAATCTATGACCTTGAGCTAGAAGATACAATATGATTGATGTAATCTCTATACTATAATGCTCTCAGCAAGACTAAAACATTTCTTTAAATAATGTTTAAAATAATATATTATTTAATATCATATAAGAGAAATGTATCTCTAAGATACAATTTAATAACATTGCCCTAAAAATTGAATCTATCAGTTATAATGTATTATTATTATTATTGCCGTTCTTTGTTTAAATTCAAATTCTGATCAACTTTTTGGCTTCACAATCAGGCAATTGTATCTTTCAGATACAATTTATTATCATGCATTTTTCATGTTTCATGTTTCACTCAATCAGCTTTTGATCAACGCTTTTTGGCTGCCAATTCGGGCAATTGTTGATCATTTTGAAAGCATCGTTTGCCGCAACGAGTGCAGCACTGGCAGCGGCTACTTGAGTATCTTTGAAGTTCCACAAATTTCACGCATGCACACTTAAGCAGGCAAGTGTGCGTGTGTGCGCGCGTGTGTGTGTGTGTCGGCGTGTGTAAATTTACACTTAACTGCAAAACAACAAACTTAATTGACCAAATAAAGCTCAACATGGCGGCAACTGCGCCGCACTTGCTACCTGTCTGGCTGGCTGTCTCTCTGCCTGGCTGACTGACTGACTGACTGACTGACAGTGGCATGAGTGAGAGCGAGTGGCGTGCGCTGAAATGATGGCAGCAACAACAGCAACAACAACAACAGCAACAACAAGAGTGCGAGCCTTGAACATGAAATGTGAAAAGAACGTTGCCAAGAGATATAGCACCAATTCATGTGCGCACTTACACTAATTGCAGCTGATGTGCAGATTATTGTAGCCAGGAGTGCCTGTCATTCGCATCAAACCTCTTTCTTTTTGTAAATATGTGTGTGTGCTATGTATATGTGTGTGGTTATGAGGCACAAGTGCCCAGCACTCCCACAAATGACACTCAAATGACAATTTTGCTAACTGCCGTTTTTAAACTCCATTATGGCTGAACAGGCAAAGAAATTACCAGAAGCTAGAGAAAACTGCATGAGTGTAGAACATCTTAAAAAGTACCTCAAACAAAAACCAATGAACAAAAGGCAAGAAATTCGTAAAAATTTGAAATATTTTTATGAAATATCTCAGGTTTATCAAACTTTAAAATATAAAATTTTTTAAAATTTTATTTTTAATAAAATTATAGAGCAAATTGAATAAATTTATATAGATACATACAGAATCCAATCTATTTAAAATATTTGTTATTTTCCTTCTATTTTTAAATAAATTTCAATTTATTTTTAGCTCAAAATTAAATAGAATCCACTTGAATTCAAATTAATTTCAATAGCAGATAAAAATAAAGAAAATATTTATAATAAATATTAAGGAATTCGCTGACAGACATGATCTCTATTGAATGAGATTTCAATTTGCCTGCTGACAGCTGGCATTGTTCTAGAGGGAATTGGTGCTGCATTGCTCCGTGATATCATATGTCAGGTGAAATCAATTGATTTCAGAAAACGCATGTGAATGGCAGCAGCAGCAGCAACGGGAGCCAGCTGGTATGAGCCCTTTGGCAATTGTAAATTGAGCGCGCGCACAACACACAAACGACAATCACAAAGGTAAAAGGACAACGGGGCGTATGCGTAATAAAGTTCACAGAAGCTCACACACACACAAACACAAACATACACTCACATTCTCAGTTCGAGTGTCGCATTGTTATGCTTTGTCAAGGAACAATTCCACAAAGAAAGAGCAAAAAAATGTCTGAAACAAAAGCAATTGCATGAAGTGTGACGGAAGTGGAGAAGAAGCGTGGGCACGCCTCATTGCCTGAGTGTATGTGAGTGTGTTTGTATGTGTGTCTGTGTGTGTGTGTGTCTGGCCAAATATTGCGCATACGCCACGGTGTCGAGCCTTAAATTTTGCCAAATAAAACGTACGCAACTAAGCCAGCGAAAAGCTCCTAATTAATTAATAATTAATCACAAAAAAGCTAGCGCGAAAAATAGCGAGATATCGAAATCGCTTCAAATTGCCAACAGCTCCTCAGCTGGCAAATATTGAAAAGGTCACACACTGCCACACTCGGCACTTATGCTCTGGCTCTGGCTGTGTGTCTGTCTCTGGCTCTGTCTCTGGCCCACTCGCCCACTCATTGTCATTGCCAATGTCCAGACACTGGCAGCGGCGCTTATCATAATGACCGAAATGCTCTAATCGGGGGCAATTAACGTGACCAAATTTAATTTCCGCCCAGGTCGCTATCAACGACTGCGACGCCGACTGCGACGCCGGCGTCGTCGTCGGAGCGGCAGAAGCGTCGCTATATTATTTACAAAATATCATTTAGCTTGCAATGGGCCACTAATGCCATTGGATATCCATCATGTAAGCCAGTGCTGCGTCTTTAGATACACTGTTTGTTGAGTTTAAAACGGGTATATTCGTTGTTGTTGTTTTATTAGAGTACTTGGCTTAAAGTAAAATATATTGTATTAGATTAGCTCAGATATGATCCAGGTAATCCATATTTGCCTCCCAGTTAATATCTAACCATATATTTCCTCTGCTCACTCTACAAACAGAGTATCGTCTAGTCAGTTGCATTCGGATTTTCACTGGTTTTTTCCTTTATTTTCCGTGTGCTTTGTCATTTACGGCTTGCTTTTTGTGTTTGTTCGCGCGCAAAGATAAATGAGCGAGCCACCGCCGAACCACCCACACGACTGTGATTAGCTGTCTGGCAGGTGACTGTGCGGTTCAGGCTTCGGTCTTCGGACTTCATGTATTTCGAGTCTTTAAAGTTGCGGCATCCGTCTGTGAGTCCGTCCCGCCTCCATTTCAAAATGTGCGTCTTGGGCGCTATTTAGCGATGCGCGAGGAATAACAGTAAATACTATATAGCGCAACGGGAGAGCAAATTACTTATGTTAATTAGTTGGCGCGGCTAATGAGAAATCGCACACAGATTCCAAAATGATTGCCTGCAAACATAACCTCAGTTAAGAGTCCTTGAATCCATATTAATGTAGCTGCCCCTTGGCTTTGTGTAATGCGCTGTTGCAAGGTTGCACTTGCCACAACTTTGTGAAATTATATATTATCTGGCAATCATTAATTAACACACATTTGGTATGCAGATTTTCTATTTAGCTGAAAGTGCAACTCATGCAACTGTCTGTTGCTGCCACAAACAATAAATTTCACTTAATTTCATTAAACATTTATGCGCTATTCATTAATTTTTTCCCTACTCAAGTTTGAAAATAAAAAATAAATACTGAATTCCTGTCTGCCAATTATTTCAATTTTGCTTTACCTACGGCTATAAATAGAGAAGCGAGTTAATTAGAAGCGGATTAGAGAGCCGTCAATATTCAGTAGCCGCAGCGTGGGCTGGGGTTAGTACAAATTCCAGAGCTGCCTTACAAGGAGTAGGAGAAGTTGCTTATTAAAATGAAAATATGCCAGGGTAATGTTTTAAAAATATAAAAAAAAATAAAATTTAAAAAAAAAATACTTTTTGTATATATTATATAGTAAAAGAATTTGCCTGCCTAGCCTATCATATCTCAGTTAACTTACGAATATAGTTAAGCAAAAAATTCATGAACGTAATAAGCTATGAAGCTAAATACTGATTATATTCATTATACTCATTGTGTTCATTATATTCATTCAAATTATATTCATTATATTCATTCAAATTATATTCATTGTACTCATTATATTCATTTAAATAAAAAACTGCTGCAATTTTATAAGAATTAATTGTGTTTAATTTTAAATGCATCGTTGCAATTGTTTTTTAAGCCAACAAATAATTAAATTTTAATTTGCTTTTTACAGTTTTTCATTATCAATTAAAATTAAACAAATTAAACCACATACATACATATATATGTGTGTGTGTGTGCCGAGTGCCTGGCAGACAAGTGAAAACAATTTCGCTGGCATGAAATTAAATTAAATTAATTGAGTAAAGCTGCAGGCCGAGCCAGAGACAAAGAATGACTTTGTTGAGGCCAGGAGCCAGTTGTGGCAACCGATTATTGAAAATATGCCATATTATTCATTAAATACAATACTGAAGGCTTAAAAAAGGAAAATAAAAACAAAAACAAATAAATACCACACCTCTTTGTGCACTTAATGAAAAACTAATTAACCGTGGCAGCAACATTTTTTATTGATTAATTCAAATTGCAGCGCTTCATACTCGGGCATAATAAACTCCGGCGTGCATAATATATCTTAATTTTGTGCATAATTAATGCCTGCCATTAAGCTTTATTTCGCTGGCAGCGCGAGTGTGCGCTGATGTGGCTCGTTCTGCGGCTCGGGCTCCGACTCGAGCTCTGCCTGTGGCTGTGGCTCTTCTGGCTAACTTTTTGGCCTAAAGACAACACCCGCAATGGGCATAATTAAAGCGCTGCACGCACACCCACGCACACACACACACACACACACATAGTGGAAGGACACGTAAACACTCCACTTAACATGCTGCGATATACCATTTGATCCTGCTATCAATCTCAAAAACCCGAGCCAGCCACACACGCACATTGCTTATACGCACTGTAGCCAGAGAGCTTGCTCATATTGCGTATACGCCTTTAGCAACAATGTGACACATTCCCACCCACACACACACTCACACATTATTGATGGCCTGGCGCACTTTTGAAATCCAGCAACAGGCAAAAGCCAACCAGCAGCAGCAGCAGCAGCAGCAGGAGCAGCAACAGCTCGAGAATTGCCAATTACGTCTCGTCAGTGTATTAAAATGCCATAATTGCGAATTTAAGCGCTTGTTCGTTGCGGTTGCTCTGATGGCAGCCGCTGTGCTACTGATGCTGATGCTGTTCATCATCAGTCTCTCTGACAAAGTTCTGCATCGCCTGCTGCGGTTGAAGGACGACCCACACTGGCAATTTGTTGCCAAAGAGTTAAGTGTTTGGCTAAAGTTTCTATCAAGCCGCGCTGCGCAATCAGCTTTAAAAGTTTTGCATTTTAAACTCGATTCGGAGTCCTTTTCTGCATATGTTGACAGCGCACAGCACGGCTGACCAAAGGCTGCGGTTAGCCGACTCAGCAAGCATTTGACCGAGCATTCGCAATTAATTATGCTTAATTACGTGTAATTAAAGCCATCAAACAAAACTCGAAACTGAACTGATTTAATTGCTTACAACTAGTCTCTAATGGCGCGCAAGAGAGAGGGAGAGAAATTGCTGTAATTAATTTATCTATTACTTTGAATACCTGTCAATGTCTAGACAAGTTTAGCTAACTTTGCCTACCACAGCTGCCTCTGCTGCTGATAAAAACCTTTTTCTCAGTCCAAACTGGGCCATGGAAAGAGCCATAAAATGCAACTCTAACAATATATATTTCCTTAAGCTCGAGCTGAAACACTCCAGAGCTTTCTCTTACTCACATATATATTATATATACTTTGATTACAGTCTCAGTAAGAGTACGCCTTATCCTTATCTGCCAACAACAGACACACATTAGCTCTTCTTCGGCTCTTGTTCTTTATGCAATTTGATAAGCCTTTAAATGACTTGTTGTTGAGTCAGTTATGAGAGTTGGTCAAGTGTTTTGGCTTTTCATTAATTAAATTGCAAATTGGTAGAACACAGGCTCAACTCGGCTCACTCCTGAGTGTTGTCGACTACGTTTTGATTAGGCATTAGCCCACACCGCAACCGAAGCAAAACATGTCGGAATTAAGTGCTCCGGTAGCCCGCACTGCACTTATCTATGATACGCGCTCTGTCAGGCAGCCAATGGCTGGGCCAAGTCTCAAGGGTGCATTATGTATGTTGTATGTTGTGTGAGTGTGAGTGTGGGGGTGTGGGTGTGGGTATTCGTGTATCTGCCATTTAATGTACGCCTCACTGCTTGAGTGGCCATACATTGTGCATGTGCTCAGGTGTGTGCTGGGTGTTGATGTGCGTGTGTGGCTCAGCTCCTTGCTTGCCATTAATCAAAGCGAACGTCTGGCCAGACAGGCGCGAGTGGCGCTACTTCAGTTAGTCCGCTAATTGCATATATTGCCGTGGGCGGGACCCCAACTAATTGTACACATCTTTCAACTGATTGTATAATTGCCGGCCTATTGCTAAAGTTGGTTAGCTGGCAGCGGTTGGCAGTGGCTAATTGAAACGTAATCAGCTTTGGCTATTAATTAAACTAGTTGCTGGTCAAGGTATTAAGAAGAATTTCTTGTGCATAATTCAGAAATATTGCGTGTATGAACTGAGGGCAACTTGAAAAGAGCTTAAAGAGTTTTGAAGTTAAAGTGATTTATGAGAGCTAAGAAACCGCTGAGAATACTTTGAACTATTTGTTATCTTCACTTGTAATTCATTTCCTTATAAATACCCCGTTATTTAACTTAGTTCTGTCTCAGTCTGATCTAGTTAAAGTCATGATTGATAGACTTGAATTTCCTATATCAAGTTGGTTGCATCGCTGCCAGCTTTCCAAACACTAATTAATATTATTTATTGCTATGCAAACAACGGACTAATCAAACGCAGCAGGCAATTAAAAGCTATACCGTTATTATTATGATTAGCCATAATTGTTGTTGCTGCGCTGCTCCACAGCTGCTGACCAGTTGTGTACACCGACGTGAATGCCCCGCAGGGGATCCGAGCTGAGCTCGTAATAATCGAGAGCTGCCCATTAGGGCCAAACAATTGTTGCATGGCAAACAATTGCTGCTGTCGCCGCTGCAGCTGCAGACGCCTACTCCGGCTGGCATTGACATTGTCCCCATGTAGTGCTTTGCATACGAAGTGCGCACTGAAGTTCCGAGTCGAATTCAATAATTCGCTCGAAATCCATTAGACAGTGAATGGGAAATAGTGCTCTAAGCGTAGCTGCAGTTGTGGGGAATTGAGTTGAAATTGAGTTTGGCTTACGGTGCGCATACGTAATGGAATCTTAAGCTCCGACGATGTAGGGCAATTTCAGCTGTTCAAAAACTTCATCAGTTTAATTTAGAATGCACCAATAGTAGTTGGTTCAATTGTACCAGCTTTCGGCTTATGTCACGTATACGTAATATGATCTTAAGCTCTGCTAATGCAACGCCCTTAATTAACAGCAGCTGCACAAATGCAGCCCAAATATTGGTCAATGAATTTCGTAGCTCTTAGCTTAGATCTGAAATGTTCTCAATCTATTTTCAGAGTCCATTGTTTGCTCGTGCCACAGCTCAAATTACACAGCTAAAAGGTTTCAGTTTCTGTTTCAGTTTCAGCTTCAGCTTCAGTTTTGCAGTTTTCTAGTTTGAGCCACTTTGCCAAACTGCGAAAACTTTTAACTTTTTCAAATTGATATTTTTGTTATAAGCTCTTAAGCTTTTGTCAACTGGTTTGCTGTTGCTTTTAACTTTTTCTACTCTTTTACAGTTTTCCTTTTCGTTATCTTAGCTCTTTTTCATTGTGTGCGCTGTCACAAATGGATTTATATATATATATATATTTATATGTATAATATATTTAGTATATAAGTTTATTCGTTTATTTTTTCTTTCTTAAAAAGTCGCTTTTAAGATGCATTTGACATGGCCGTGAGAAATCTAACGTTTCGGAGCAGCTGCTGACTTGCTGTGCAGCGTAGCAGAAGAAACTCGGACTTGGCTGTTATATGCTATCAGAAGGTGTCATGTTTTGTCACTGCACAGGTGTGTAGGTCAGCTTTGAGTCAAAGAACATATATATACTTTATTTTCCCTACTGACAGTTACTTTAATAGAGGAAAGTCTGCTTTGGGTGTTGGTTGTAAGGTATAGAAGGGATAGCTTTCCATTTACAGTTATATCCATTCTATCGATTCACAGATTATATTCAAAGCTTAACAGTTATTCTTTAATTTATTCTTATATATAAATATGTATAAATAATTATTATTTTTTTATTACTTCTATAAGCCTTTTTATCACTTTAGTTACTCTCTCTATTTCCATTTAGCTTGTAGCTTGTTATTACTTCCATTAAATTTTTTACCAAAAACAAATATTTTATTTTTTTAGTATATAAACAAAATATTTGAATTCAGTGAAAATTTTAATTCTAGCATAAATACATATTTTAATATAAATATATATATAAATATATAAACATTTTTTTTCTAAATTTTATCGCTCGAAGTATCGTCTGAAATTATATTGATTGGATCGGTTTCTGTTCGGTTACCTTCTGAATGACTGAATCATTTGGACTTATTCATTGAGTCGCCGCCTTAAATAAACATTCGGCCGCCTCCTCCATATATATATTTGGCAGTGTAAATAAATTAAATTCAAATCTAAATTGATATTACCATGTGGGCATATCATAGTATATGCACCCATACACACACACACACATACATATATGCAGACTTGGCTTGCTTTTTTATCAGTTGGCTCGGCGCCGCTTGCCGGTCAACGATGTGCACACTCTGGGGGCGGAGGGGGCGTGTGTGAGGGTGTGTGTTCGTGACTTTTATCACTGCTTAATTACGTTACTGATAACGGCTTATTTCACTTTTGCTTTCGTTACGTTACGCTCGTAGAACTTAAAGGTTTCTCTTCGCTATTTTTCGTGCCATTTGTGTTTGTCTTTCCACATTTTATTATGAAACGAACCATTTGTGTGGCCTCTTGAAGTGCCACGGTTGAGATTTAGTTAATAAAAAGTTAATAGCCATGTGATTTGTTTGGCCTCTGGTGCCAAAACAAAACACACATTTTATGGCCGGCTGTTAGTGTGCGACTATCTGGACTGTAAATTGACGTGTTATCCCACACTGATCGCTGAAATATATACACACACCTACAACTGTATATACATACATATATGTATATGCGTGTAGCAGGTGCCAAAGTACGACCTGCTGCACGCCATTAAGAATGGCATTTGGGAATGTTTAGCCTAATTATTCATTCGACGCTTTAATTACACATTTATTGCTGGCGACCAACAGCGCGTATACGTAATTCTAACACTGTCTGTCCCACAGCAACAGCCACTACAAGTCTGCAAGTCATTGACACATTCACAAATCCATAAAACTCACATAAATACTTAAGTTCTTTCTGTTGCTAGCCAAATGACCCGGCGCCAAATTCATAAAGTTTACTTACCAATTGAATTTTACTGACCTAGACGTACTGCGAACATGACCTGTAATCTATATACATATATATGTATATAAATATATGTATGTGTTTTAGATATTTCGACTATCGCCAGGCGCTGCTGATAAATGTGCTGCTCGCTCAAGGCCGTCCTTCGCGAGCTGCTTATAGATATGTAGACTGCTCACTAATAGATCAATCAATTAAGTGGTCTCAAATTTTAGAGCACATCTATTTTTACTCACTCCATTCGCACACTCATGCAGCAGCTGTCAAATGCAACTGTCAAGCCTTATCGAACACTTGACGAAATCTTTGGTTGTCTCACGTATTTCTCGGGTTTTTCCAAATGAAATATTATATTTGATGCTAGATCGGGATATCATTTTATTATACATTATATATATTATTACGAAAGCAATATGCTTTTATAGTGTTCCAATTTCATATGAATATATATAAAGTTCTTTTATTAAACATACATATGTGAGCTCTGTAATCTATATTATGCATAAGCTCATCATAAACTTTACAACTTGTATCAATAAAAGAGGCACACAAATGAACGCTACTATGATTATTCCTATTAATTTCGTTATCTTCAAAACTTAAACGCAAATCTTACACATTATTTTGAGCCAGTTTTAATTTGAAATATATCAAAGCTGAAGTGGACATTAGAGCTAATTTATGGACTACTAAGCGAAGCTCGTTTGTGCATTCTAATTACCATCCGACTGCATTTAGCACCGAAAATTAGACTGATTTATGAATATATATTCCCTTCAATACAAACAACTCTGATTTAGTGGCCTCTCTTTGTTGGCTGAAACAATTTTAATTGTGGTGGCCATAGAATGGCTGATTATGTAAAAATGAATGCATAAATGTGTTATATACATACATATATGTATATGTATATATGTATATATCTATGCGTTTGTTTCATTTCCCAATTAATTTGGCCAACAGAGCGCATGTTTCGCTTGTTTTGGAACAACTGTCGAGATAACTGAAACAATGTTCCGACATTTGTTATCCATTTGTTATGTGATACAATATAACGTATACGTATTTAGTAACATATGCAAATGAAATGCTTCTCCACTCATGCATGATAGATGGATTACACAAATGGGCATTCCACTCAAACGTAAAACAAACTGTTAATTAACTATTTAGTTTCCTACAAACTATTTAGTTTACTACAACTATATATACATACATATATGTATGTATTTTTAACAGTTTTATATATGGCATTAGATATTTTGTGAGTAAAGGAATAAAACTAAAAGAAAAATTAAATTTATAAATTAAAACTTAATAAACTTATTTTTAAAAATATATTTATACATATATATTATAATAATATTTATAAAAAGGCATTGAAATGAAATTATATAAAAATTTTAGCTCTTTGAACTTCAATTTTATATTTATTATTTATTTATTTAAAATATAATTTGACTTTAAAAAAATAAATATAATTTTATACAAATTTCAGTTTATTTCAATAAATTATATAAAAATTTGAACTTATTAATTATTTACTTTAATTTCTTTAATTTTAATTTCTTTAAATTTAAATATAACATATTGTATTCCTTAGACTATTCCTGAAAAAAAAAAGAAAATAGTAATTAATATACTTTTATTTTATTTTATTTATTTATCTATTTTTTTCACATTTAAAAATAGGCTAATATATACAGTGTGTAATATTTTCATTTAAACGAAAATTTTTATTATAATTAAATTCACTATGTCTTTATTTTTTTGACTTTCAGCCGTCGCAAAGCTTTTAGCCTCTTCATGCGAAATTTATCTTATTTAAAAGTCTTTTAATTGGATTCTGCGATGCTGTGAGAAAATTGCGAGCGACGCGTTCGGTGGCACCTCCAGCAACGCGACACAGCTGGAGCTGCACTTGTGGGCAGTGCAAGCGCCATTAAGTAGACATGCACACACACACACGCACACACACACAGAGGCCACATATCCCACACAGCCATACACACGCTGTGCGGGATGATTGCAAATGTTTTGGGCGCTGCCAACGCTTGTCACATAAATCTCAGCGAATTTAGTATCAAATTTGCATTTGTTTGTGGGTGAGTGTGTGCGGGTGAGTGGCTGGGTGTGTGTGTGTGTGTGGTTGTGGCTGTGTGTGGTGCTGTATGGCACCACTGAACCGCTGAAGCATAAAACCGCCACCATTGTCGCCTCTTGGCATGCCATAAATTCGCCTTTTTTGTGTTTTTTTTGGTGAGCACGATTTGTCCTCGACCTTGTTAAATGGCACGCGTTGCGTTTTGGCATCGATTAGGAAACTAAACAACAATTTGCCGAGCTCCAATTTCGCCTTGGCTTCTATTTACGGTCGCCTAATGGCTGCAGGGGTGCAACTGCAATGCCTAGGCGTAGCCAGCACGCAATTCGCATCACAGCAAAGGCCCTTTCAGCTGCCTTCTCGTCTAACCTTGCGGCTTGAACTTAACATTCCTGGGGCCTTCAATGCAGCCGCCGTTTAATAATGCACTTTTTTCTGTTTTATTTCTAGTTGTTGTTGTTGTTGTTTGACTGGCTTGCATTTTAATGGGCTTTATTGATTTTCCGTCTTTGTCCCACGCTGTCAGGCTCTCTCACGTTGCAGGTTCTCGCGAATGCTCCAGCTCAGCCCCTAGGGCCATTACCTCATATGTAACCCCGTCTCCCTTCCATGGCTTGGCCTGGCCTGGGTTGGCTGCTTGTTATGAGCAGTTCACATCAATTGGCGCGTGCTAATGGCTCCAGACCATAGCACATCTACCTGGCTGGTACCGCAGCGTGTGTTTTTTCCATTTACCTAGCGGCACGCCCCGCCACTCTCCCACTCGGCTCTCACTACTTCACAGTTTTCTCTACGCTTCAGTAGAAATTAAGATTCTAATTGCAACATAAGTTCAAAAGTGCACCATTTTCAATATGTTGCCATAAATTAATTTAAAAGTCAGCTTTACAGTTGCAAAGAATTACTTCTATAGAGTTCGAAATTTTGCAGCTGCAGAAAGAATTTTTATATAAAATATTTTTGCTGATTAAAATGTTATATTTCGTAAGACAACTACTTTATTTTATTACTCAAATTCGATGTCAATCTGATAATAAATATATTTTTATATGTGTCAGATATAAAACATGTCGTGAGTTTGAGTTTTCATTTTAATAAAATACTTTTATTATATTGAACAACCATATTATTTATTTGCTGATTACAATTTTATATATCTAATAATTTATTGGTAGTTCTATGATTATTCTATATGATCTTTTCTATATAAATATACATTCAAGCAGCATATATTAGATAATAATATAAATAAATATTTATAAATTATTAATATTAAAAAATAATATATGTATACTTAGCCTTACATTTACTCTATAAATTTGAATAAAAACTAATATAAATTAGAAATAATGAATAAGAAAATATTATTGAATTTGATTTTTGGTCTTCATAAAATATATTTTATTTTATATATTATAATTATATATTATAGCAATTCAATCTAAAATTAATTCTTTTAATTTTATAATTTGTAAGTGTAAATCTCCCAACTATAATATTTCTATAATATATATTTGTAGGGTATATAACAGTCTTCTACACTATGCGTCATTTCACTCACCTTTTTCCTTACGTATTCTCCAACATTTTTTGTTACGTTTTCTTCCCTGAGTTCGGTTCTTTGCTTCCGGTGTGCACGCCTCACTTATCAGCGTATTTTCAGTTTACAGTTCTCAGTTCTCAGTACTCGAGTCTCAGCCTGCTAAGACTCGGGACTTGGCATATGCGCGTCCTTTGGCTGGCTCCTGCAGTTGTTGTTTGGCTTTATTTTGCATGTCATGCGCTTGTTTGTTTTGTGTTTCCTTCCGTTTTCAATTTCTTGTTCGTTCGCTGTATCTTTCTATTTTTATTTTACTTGTATGCTCGCACACACACACACACACACATACATATATAGTTCTTGTGACATTTCTTGCCATGCTCTGCCACAGCCAACCTCTCGGACAACATGCAACGTGTTGTGGTTTACAGTCAGACAGACTACGGCCGGGCTCTGGCTGGCTGTCTTCGGTTGCTGGCCAGGTCTTGCAGCTCTTTTATGTATGCCAAGGCTCTGCCTTTTGTTTCATCTTGCAATTACTTTTCGCCAACACAAGAAATTAATTTCTTAGTGATCTGCTTTCTGCCTTTGTTGCAGCTATTTGTCAAGCCCCACTGTAGTTGGCTTTAAAATTCAAGAGTTTGCCCCATGGCTGGACATATTGTGTGTGATTTAAGGCCTTTGTTTATTTGCGCTCATTCGTTAGGCCATGGATTAATTGAAATCTAATTTAATTTATGGCCATAATACGTACACGTTCCGCACAGCTCAGACACAAAGCAAATATTTGCTGAACATATATCACATATATCTTGCATTTTAATTGAAATACCCAAACGCCAGCCGAGACTTAAAGAGCGAGGGGTCGTCACATTGAGGCTAGCAGCAGTCGCACGGAAGTAACATGGAATCATTAAGTCATACGTATTAAACACATTAATTTATTGATTTTCCATATACGTGGAAATATGCCACAGACACACGGACACACACGCACACTCACACACACACTCACACCCAAGTTGTTCCCTGTTCACAGTTGAACTTTCATAAACTTCCGCTTTGTTTGCGCTGTGTCTTCGCAGATCCTATCAATAAAAGATATGCGAGGGACCTGTATGGCCGGCCCCAAAGCCGAGACCCCATAGCACAGCATAACAAATTCATAATAATTGAAACGACCATCATAAAGGGAGCTCGCACAGAGCTCCCGCTCGACCGCAGCAAATAGAAATGTATGCGTGCCGCTCGGCCGAAAATAAATCAACAAAGAGAAATAACGATAAATGTGTGGATACAACAATTGATTTTCATTATGTCGAAAAGGCGAACATGTTGTTTATATACATATATATGGATTATAGATCCACATGAAATATGTGCCTCCCAATTGGATTATATTTTACCCTAATAAATATTTACAGCTCTGAATATTTTATTAAAAAACTTATGCCGGAAATTTCTGCAGAGAAACTTTGGCAATTTTCACCTACAGCCATTATAAGCTTTCTGTTCTTCTTAATATATTTATCAATCACAACCTCTAAGTAATAACAAATCATCTTAAAGGGCAACTATTTATCTTTAATATATGACTCGTTGATAAATATTTGAGCTCGTGTTGTCATGTGTTCAACTCAAGTAGGGCTACTGCTGTGTGGGTCAAGTCAAGTGATTGACGCAACCACAGGCGGCGGACTCTTAGGGAACGGAGTCTTAGGCAGACGGACAGCGAATGGCGCCTTAATGGACCATTGACAATTATAAGGCTACTAAATCCTGTCGCCATGGGAGATGTCATGTGGCTGGCAGGAAAAACAAACATCGCATTGTCATGTGCACAAGTCGGCTAGCTCAAGTTGCCAACAGACTGGAGACTGGAGACAATGCTGTGTGGGTGTCTGATGTGGGTCAGTGGCATGTGCTGACAGCTGGTGCGATCCCGATTGCAAATTATTCAATTAAAAGCGCACTATTACGAGTATTAAACTCGTTGCGACAACTGTCAGGCACACGCACTCGCAATCAATGTCAACACATGGACACTTGCAGCTGACTCTAAGGGAATTTGCACATTTATTCAGTAGGATAAGTGCGTCTGTGTGTGTGAGTGTCTGTGTGAGTGTGTAATGGCCTTGGCTAGAGCAGTAATACAGGCGTCGTCCATCGTCCTAGCCGTAGTAAGACACACATAAATGTCAGCTACAAGATTTGATAGCCCCGGGTTAAGACTAAGCACTAACCGTATGCGTGTCAAAGCTCTAGGCGAAGGGGCGTAAGTGTTCCTCCCTCTCCCTCTCCCTCCTTTCTCACTCTCTTTCTCTCTCTCTCTGTGTGCTTGTTTGTGTTGCTAAGTGTGGAAGCAGTTAGTTGCCTGGCATCTCTGCTTGGTTGCGGCCCCAACTCAAGTCCCCATCGCAGCAGAGCTTGCTTTAGAATGTACCAAAGTTAACTCAACGATGAAAATGGTTCTCAATTACGTAAATTCGTAACTAAACTTTTATTATATACTTTAGGGAAAAGAACATTACTTAGAGTAAGTCTTCCTAACTGCACATTATGCATTTTCAATACGCTCGAATACTCATTAAATTTATTTTAATAGGCTGGCATATACAGTTCAAAGTTATTTTAAATATTACAGAGGTGAACTAACATTTGGAGTCTTTATTTTTGATATGAAGTTTAGATTTCAATATGTATTTACTAATGCCTAAAATCTTAGTAGCTTATATATTTTGTATAGCTTTTATATAACTATATATCACTTTGAATAGCGAGTCAGACAAACCATTAAAGGCCCCCAACGGGTCGCTAATGTGTTTACAAGTTTTTTATAGTTTTTCAAGCTTTTATTATAACATTGTATATATTTGTACCAAAAAAAAAAATAAATAAATAAATAAAAAACTTGAAGAAATTATATAAACAAATAATATGTAAAGGATTTTTTGAACAAACTGAGATAAAAGTTGAGAGTAGTATTTCAGGGTAATCATAAATATGTTAAAAAAAATTATCCATATACATAGAACATATGATGAACTATGTATATATCTTATTGAAGTAAGATATTGTTTATATTTATATATAAGATTTGATGGGCTAAATATATATTATTAAAGTAAAAATATATATATCCCTTACATTGATTTAAATTTCAGCTCAATATAAAAACAATGCCTCGCTTCGTATAAAACTCTATTCTCACATTATATCATTTTCCCTAACCAACCTAGGGCAACCCTTAGTCGATCACTCTCGTCTCTTTAATTTTGTGTAACTTAAAAATTAGTTTAAGCAGAGTTTGTTCTCTCCCTCTCTCTTGTGCATGTACTTTGCACAGTCGCTACAAATTAGACACTGTGCAACAAGAACACGTAATATAAATACCACAGAGTGTTCGCTTAATAGTGGCTGCCCCATGTTGCACCTGCTGCTGTTACTGCTGCTGCTGCTGCTGATATTGCCCCATCTGACAGTGTTTTAAGAGGTTCACATGTGGCTGCCACAGAGAGAACTGTTGCCCCCCGAAATGAACTTTTGCATAGAATGTTTAGCTGCGGCGGCAGTTGCAGCTGTGCCCCATGGGCACTAAGTGGCGCACAGCCTCGCTGTGACCACCTCCATCACAAGTGTTTTCGGCCCTGCCCACACCTGACTGTGTCCGACTACTGCCTGCTGAGTGCTGATATTGTATGTGGGGCGCCTCTTAACTTGGCCTTCGCTTCAAATTTTATGGCTTTAGTTGAAAAGAACATTTTGCGAGCTGCTGCTGCTCCTGCTGCTGTTGCTGCTGCTGCTGGTGCTGGTGCTGGCCTGAATGCCAGTGTCGCGTGTGCCGTAATCGATATTCGTGGGCTGCTTGCCTTGCTGCGTGTCTGTTTGCTGTTTATTAGCTACCCATTGACCATCTACCGGGGAATTCAATATCTTTTATTTGCACAATTTTCCAGTTGTTCGCCTGCTACTTCTGCCTTGCGGCGGTGTCGGCTCCATTTAAACTTACGTAATGTTTGCATTAATGTTGTTTTTTTTCTCGCTTTTCTCTCAATAGTTAGAAAACTCCCTGAAATTCGATTTGCACGGTCGCTGGCTGAGCCACAGACTCGTGTATGTGTTTGTGTGTGTTTGTAAGCAACCGCAATTCCATTCACACTTTGTCGCTGGGCGGTGTGAAAAGTACGGCTTAACAGTACATTTACTCAAGAATTTATGTGTTTATAAACAGAATGCGAGCGGGAGTGTGTGTGAGTGTGCGTATGTGTGACCAGCAAACATCTGAATGGTTCGGCATGTGCTGAGCGCGTTTGTTGGCTGGAATGCGTACAATGCGCTCAGAGCTGCCATATATTATTCAATTTGCGCCACAGACGACTGAAACACGCTGGTTTAGCCGAACAAAGTCGGACTTATGTACCGAAATGCTATGTAAATTTAATGCAAACAATGCATGCGGAATACACGTCGAACGGAGCTGCCTCTGATGGCGTTGCTTGAGGATTTCGCATTCAATTTTGATGGCATCAAAATGATTTTGCAACAGTTGCAAACTAAGCGCTTAAAAACTAATATTAGCACGAGTAATCATGCTAATGTTTGTGTAGAGATGTGTGTTTGGTTAAATATTAGCACTGGGTGGTACGCGGAATCCCGACAGATCTGCATTTTTTGTAGAAATTAAAAAAAAGAATAATAATTTCAAATTAAAATGAATAAGTGACATTGACAATCATTGAACCCAAAACTCTTCGACAACGCGTTTTGCCTCTACCAGCACCGCCACTGCACTGGTCTCTGCCACCATTTAGTAAATCCATAGTTAAGTATCTACTTCAAATGCAATTCGATCACAATGGCGATACTCTGAATATTTAAGGATGCTCAAATTTATGCATTCAAATTTAAGCTCAGCTAGGCGAACACATAGAGCAGAAAGAAGAAGAGCTAACAAAGACTTACAATTCTGAAGAGATGTTAGATTGCATATGTATACAGCAGAGGCAGCAGAAAATACTCTGATTGGTTGCTAGCCTATATAGAGTTTAGCTTACGCTGACTCAGAGAGAGGTTTAACAGTTGAGCTCGACTTCGAGTGGAAGTGGAGTTGTCGCTGCTCTATAAGAAGGCAGCTGAAGATCAGAAGAGAAGCAGCAGCAGCAGCAGTAGCAGAAAGTGCTTTGTTTGGTCGCCTAATGATCGAGTGTGAAGACTGACTCAAGAGTTGAGCTTGACTTGAGTGGAGCTGACGCTGCCCTATATAAAGACAAGCCTGCTGCAGCGCAGCCTCAGTCGTGTTCCTCACCTTCTGATTGGTGGCCTAATGATCGAGTGTGAAGACTGACTCAGAAAGAGGCTCAAGGGTTGAGCTTGACTTGACTGGAGCTGTCGCTGCCCTATATAAGGGCAAGCCTGCTGCAACGCAGCTTTAGTCGCATTTTTTATTTTCTGGTGGTCAGTCGTGCAGTCGTCCAGTGCAGCGCGGTGCTTCTCCTCTTCTTCTGTGTTTTGGTAAGTATTAAAATAGTTAAGTATGTTAAGCGAAAATGTATACTTTTAATGATTATTTAATGTAAGTATAATATATTTTAAATGTAAATATTATTAATTATTTTAACGATCATTAAGATAACGATCATTTAGATTTTGGATGCCACGCCTCAGGGTATCTCTTAGTCGAGCAGTCTCGACTAGAGCACTCTTACTTGTCCAGTTTCAATGGGCTCATGGTGTAAAAATATATGTGGATTATTTGGATTTGATTTTAAGAGCCTCTAATCTGCACTCTAAACGTTTATTCATCAGTGTGTGCTTTATATTAAACAATCAATATTATATTCATATTCGCACTGCGCTAAAAATGTTTGTTTGCATTTGCAGCTGCATAATTTCACCGCACAACAAACATTTTCATGGCTGACAGTCGGAGTGGTTAGACAGTCATCTGTGTTCCATATTTCATTGGATGTGGCAGCAATCCTTGCATTAAATATTCAAATTGTCGTCTTTATTTTGCAATGCCGTTGTAATGTTTAATCCATTTGCATTCGCAGTATGTGTCTGCAGTCGAAGGGTTAATCTAGCTCCACGTCGAATGCATGCCAACAAATTGATATTATCGGATTTTATTTTCGACACGCCACCCAACATTTGCTTAAGCGAGTTTTATCTATTCGCATTTGGTTGCGGCATCAATTATTGAAAATACACGTTGCAATGCCAGCCAGCCAGCCAGCCAGCGGCGGCGGCCCCCAGTTAACCTTCCCCATCGCCCCCTAGAAAGCATTTAATTTGCAATTGCTGTGCGCTAAGCGCGGAGGGGGCGGCCAGAGAGATCGTTGCACATCGTCGAGTGTGGGGCATGCAATTTATGCGAAATCACGTATTCCATGACATAAAAAACTATAAATAATGCAGCCGCCGAAATGCATTTGGGGTTGAGTGGGTGGCTATGTGTGTGTGAGTGTGTGGGCTAGATATATTGCATGTGCTATGCAGTGATATGTAAAGATACATAAAAATGCAATTTAATGGAAAGACTTGCAAGCTCCAAGCTGCTGCAAAGGCATTTCTCTGCTCATGTCCAGTTATCGGGAGAATGTCTGACAGTTTATGTGTATGTGTGTGGGTGTGTAAATGTATTTGATGGGGCTCTATGTCATTGACTGCTGTCACTCGGAGCACACTTCAGATATATGTGTGTGTGTATACGCCCACACACATACACTTTGACCCCTTGCTCGGGGAGGCCTGTGCTAATCTTTTTTATGGCCTGCTCCGCCCTTAGCCGCAAGCCCCTAGTTCTGGCATTGGTCTGACGAGTTACTTGCTCGCACTCGAGTTTGGGTTACCGAGATTCAATAAAAGATATTTTTGAATTGCTGCCAACGTCAATGGCAACGGCAACGTCAATGGCAATGGCAACAGCAACGGCTGTAGGCCACGAATATCTGTTTGGTACTTCAATTTTATATAACATTTTCGGCTTGGCTGGCAGCTGGTAGCAGAGCTGAGCCGAGCTGAGCTGAGTGGCACTTCGCTCAGAGTTTATTAGGTTCATCAAATGCTGTCAGCAGTCAACATATGTGACTTTATTTGGGTCGTTCCCATCACAACCAAGTGGCCAACCACGCCCACTAAGTGGCCCAGCCCATAGTTATCCAGCAACATCAGATAAAAATCAACCATATTGTTGTGTTGACCTTGCCCGAAAGTGTTTGATACCCGTTTTGATTTTGTGCTGAAAACCTTTAGTTGATGGAAAGAAATTCGAAAAAAAGAACATATACTATTTATTGAGTTTGAATAAAACGGAGCATAAGTTTGAGGTATGTTTGAGGGACGTAACAAAAAGGTGGCTTAGAAGATTTACATTTCACTGGAGCTCGAATGAAGTGTGTCTGCTATATAAACCTAGTAGTCAAAACAGATCATGAAAAGGCTGATAAACTCTTGAGAGTTGAAAGCACAGACGACAGAACTTTAAGGTATGCAATGGGTTAAACTTATACAAATATAAAAGATAGAAAATTGAAGTATTAAAATTTTCAATAAAATCAAATAAATTATAAACTTACTTTTATGGATTTCATAAATTTGAATTTAGTCATAATAAATTTTAAAATTACAGCAATATAATTTCTTTAATGTTTCCAATTTCAACCGCAAATAGACTCCATGTGGATTTGAATTTAATCATCTTTATTTCTCGCTCTTTTTGCAGCCCCTTTTATGAGTGAAAGTAACTGGAGCTGAAAGCCACTTGTGGGAATTTTGGGTAAGTGCGGCATTTTTGGCTATGAATTATTTGATTTGTGGGAAAATTCAACTGTGTAGAAATTTGACTTTAGATTAGGCGATAAAAATGCGCATTAAGCTGTCTGGTAGAGATAACTTCATATGAATTTATTGACATTTGTATGCTGACTGCCGGTCAGCTCTCTGGGGCTACATTTCGGGTGCCGTATCCAATGGATATATATACATATATATGTATTGTATATATATATTTGTATATATATATAAGTGCATAAATTTCTTTTCTGCTATTGGCCGAGTGGGCAGTCAGGCATGAAAAGGCCAACATCCGCTGCGGCTAATGTGCTGTCATTTGTATTTTGGGTGTTTGTGTTTGACTGGATTTTGGTACCTTTGTGGCATATCGGAACGAATAACAACAACAAGGAAAAAAAATACATAAATAAATGAGCTACGTGCTGGGGATTTGCAATCGATTGTCGGTCTTTTCTTTTGTCATAATCAATCCTGGGCCAATGATTTATGCAAACAAATTTCGGGCTTTCAGCGGGCATGAAAATAGGCAAAGAAAATACAAAAAAAGAAAGAGGAAAAACTGTATTGAATTTAAATCAAAGCTGGCGTTGTCTGAAGAGCGCTTAAACCCTTGCGGCTGTGCTTAAAAAATTTGTATATGCATACCCTGTAAATGGAAAGTGAGTTGAGGTGGACTGCTGGTTGCGGAGTATATAGAGATTTGAAATGGATTTGGATTGATGATTGTAAATGAGGAGAGATGCCCTAATTTTAGATAGATGATACATGATATTTTTTTTATATATGATATATAATATAGAGGTGATTAGTTAAAGAACAAAAATCTTTTATCTATTTTCAACTCTTTCCTTCTCATATCTAAATGCCAATTTTTACAGGGTATTCTCAAGCATATAACTTTTGTTTTGAAACTTTGTAATTGTTGTTGTTTTGTTGTCCTTTTGGCCGCTGCTTTGCTGTGGTCAGACAACGTTTTTATGGTCAATTATTCAAACCGAAGCGAGTGCTGCCGTTTGCCCAGCGGTTGTGGTTACAGCCACCGGAGAGGACTAAGATGGCCGCAGCTGGCATGGGCATGGGCATGGACATGGGCATGGGGTATGCCGTATTGTGGGAACGGCCAGCCAGGCAGCGAACGATAACATTTAAATGGTTTCCAGTGCTTGCCAGTGACGCTTCATGTGCGCGCAAATGGCATGAAACCAAGTGAACGTGCAAAAAGTGTTGCTCGCTTAGCAGTCGGCGGCTCCTCAACAGGTTTGCTGCAAGGCTCAAGCCAGTTCATTATGCGACTCGGGTTTGTTTACACTGGACCTCCATTCAGTTGATGTGTGTATGCCTGTGTGTGTGAGTGTGTGTGCGTGTCCTGTAGCTGTTTACAAAGGTGTCGGTCATGCAGACGGTCGATGGTCAGTCGACTGCAGACCACAGTAGACAAGCTAGTCGCATCCTGTGACCGCATCCTGTCGCCGGCAGCCCGCCTGTTTGTTGCCTGTCAGCCGCCTGCCCGCCTGTCAAATGTACATTGCAGCTTCAGCTGTAGCTGTAGAGCTGGGCCTTCCTTTGTCCGCCCACTGGCTGGCCCAGCCCTTTCTGGCAGCAACTCCTCCTAGGCTCCATTGTTCGCCGATGACGCGCCTCAGCATTCATATGACTTTTATACCCGGCTCTAGGGTAAGGCATTTTGACGCCAGGACGAAGCCGTGTCGGCCATCCAAGCTGGCTAACGAAGCATAAACTAAGCGCTCTTTTAATGTTACTGCAAGTGTGCTGTGTCAGTGTCTGTGTGTATTGTGTGTGTGTGCAAGTTCAAAAGAAATCAAGCGTAATGAAGCCCACAAGCAGCCCGAGCCGCACTTATTCAGCAAAATTGCAAAGCTGGCACAAGTTCATGTTTATGTTCTCATTCGCATGCCAGGGCTCTTCAGTGCATTGTTGTTGTGCTCGAAGGAAGCTGAGGCGGATGATAATAGATACGCATGTACTGCTGCTGGTCGACAACTACTCAGAGCAGAGAGGACGAGACTTGCCAATTGGGTGCTTCAGAATGGGTAAATGAGCTACGCGAAGTAATCCACTCGATGTCCAATTAGCGCCCGGCGATTTTCCCTCAAGCGCTTTTCGACTCTTTATTAGCCAGTCGAGGGCCGAATTAAAGAGATTTTCCGTTTCTAATTGATTTTTGAATGGGCAAAGGGTTAGGCAAAAGAAAATTTAGTTAAATAAGGGCGCCAAATGGGAAAACTTGTTCTTTGCAAATACTAATAAAATGAGATTAAAAGAAGTCTGTTTACAAAATTTAATTAGGAAAATAAAAAGGAAAATATAAATATGCGAATTAGTAAATATGTCTAGAGAGTCCATGCCACATGGCTCTCAGTATTTGTTAATTGTTACCCTTAATACAAATGCCACTAGCAATGTTTACATACGGCTGCCTCGGTCGTTAAACGAAAGTACCACAGGGCGTATGCTTATTATTATTGTTATTATCATTATTATTATTATTGTTGTTGTTGCTGTTGCTGTTGCTGTTGTGTGCATTACAATGGCATTCAAAATCAACGTCTAATTGCCATTAAAATGCGGAGAAAAACAACAATCATTTGAACCAGATCGAGAAGCTGAACCAGAACCAAGAACCAGCTGCTGAACAAGAAACAAGGAAAATCAAAAGCGAGACATAAAATGGCTGCAGGAAATGATGTGACGTGACGCGCAGCTTTTGTTTATGTTGTCTGTTGTTGTTATTATTGTTGTTGTTCTTCTTCTTCCTCCTCTTCTGCTTCTTTAGCTGCTGTCCTTTGCCGTGCACAGCAGCGACAACCACAATAACAATAATAAGAACAAACCCTTATAGCAATAACAAAATAACTTTTACAACAAAGGTAGGCAAGCAGAGAAAGAGAGAAAGAGAGAGAGAGAGAGAGAGAGAGAGAGAGAGAGACAGGTAGAGAGAGAGAGACATCGCCTCGCCATTGCCTCTTACTTTCTTTCTCTTTCTGTTGAGTGTTCTTTTTTATGAAATCTTACATTATTGTGCTTGTGGCACGTTTTGAAGCGCTGTCTATATAGAGTGCAGTATGTCCTGTGACTGACTGCTTATTAAAATACAGCTAAAGGCAGTTTAAACATCTATATGGTCTGCCCCAATGGAAGGTGTAGCCCTCTATAGATAACTTTGCGGATATGCCGGTATCTGCCACAGGTAGTAAATGGCTTTTACTGCAGTTTAACTCTGGTATAAGCTGAAAATGCCAAAAACATAAATCTACAATTCAGATTACAAATTACTCTATTATCCAGCTTTTGAAAGTTTAATTTAGTTTGCGTTTGTTGGAGCTGAAAAAAAAAATTGTGAATCGCAGATGAAAATATGAAGTGAATATAATGTGTATAAGCTTGTTTGATCCGCATTAAGAGTACTCTCAACAAATATGAAATTAAAATTTTAAAAATTAATTTGAACTAAAATAAAAATGCATATTTAATACACAACTTTCATTTATCGATTCATTCAAGAGTAATCGGTAAGCAAATAAAAAAAATTGAATTTTTTCCATTTCTCTTTTAGCTGTTTCTATGATCTAATACAATTCTCTGACTCAATTAATTTATATGCATCAGTGTGGATTATGAGTCAAACATCAGTCATGACATCAGTTTCATAATCTTAGCCATTGGAATTATCATAATAAAAATTGTTATCAGCGCAGCGTGCACATTGAACTGGCGAGGTAACGAAATATTATCAAATTCTTTGATTTCTCAATGGAAAGTTGTTTTGATTTTCGATGAGCTCATTTTTAGTTAAACTGAACACTGAAAAAATCAAAACAAACGCATAAACATTTATTTGCCCGCGGCATTCCATTGTTTTCTCAGATCTGCGAAGAGCGCGTGGCCAAGTGTCTTTTGGCCATTAAATATGTTCGCACACATTTCAAATGCCTTTGTGGCATTATGTTAACAAGTGGAGGGCTTACATCTAATGCCTTTTGCACATTTGCAACACTCTCATACTCAACCATACTTGTTTTTTTGGGTCAATTTCAAAGCACTCGACGTATTCGATTGATTTTAATACGCACTCGAAATAAATTTTTGTGAATTTTTTCGCTGGTGTGCGACACTTTTTAGGCGTTATCAAAGCGATTTAAAAACAATTACACTTCTGACATTAATGGCGCATGCTCTTGATGCCGACAAGAGCAAAATGAAAACGGTTTGAGTAAGCGTGATCAATGGGGTAATACCCTGTAAATGAGAAATGAAAACTGAGATACGAAACTTCTTGTAGCCTTTATGGTCGATAGTTAAAATTCTTTGATAGTTATTTGTTTTGTTTCCTATAATCACCTTACTTCTTTTGTACAGGGTATTCAAAACTATATAAGCGTTTTTTTATACAAAGCTTTTGCACATTTTCCGCACACTCACTCACCCAGAAAGGGCGAGAGAGTGAGAGAGAGGGGTAAATAATCGCATCTGCTGTTGGCAGCCGCAGAAAACTTTCATTTGTTTACACGGGCCTCTGTGCCCGCTGTCCGGATAACCACATCAAAAATAACGCGAAAGAAAGAAAGGAAAAAAATACAGCAGAGCACAAAAAATGTTTAAATTGATTTTGAAAAATTTTTAAATAAACAAAATGCTGCTCAGCGTATTTACTTAGCATAAAATAAATTTACTTTAATTTTGTGTATTTGAAATTAAAATTTTGCCTTAATGGCAGCCTGGCAGCTGCCTTAAAGCCGTGGCGAGGTGCAGGCTAATGGTCGGCTTTATTAACATGATTGCCACGCCCACACACAACAGCGAGACACTGGCAAGCTTATCAATGAATCACCAAAGCATGTGATTGATGATTTGATGTGATGAGTGTGCGTGTGTGTGCGTGAGTGGGTGTGGCAGTCAGTAAGCATATACTTAACTGAGTATCTGCGTTTGTGATTGTGCGTCTGTGTGCATGTGTGTGTGGCACGTTTGAAATGTGGCTTCCATAGCAGGGATTAGGCGCCAGGAGCCAGCCTAACAGTCTGACAGCAGCCATATGCGTGCGTGTATAAAAGTGTGTGACGTGACGCTGCTGTATGTGTGTGTGTGTCTCTCTCCTTCACTCTCTCCCACTCTCCCTGTGTGACTATCCCCTCATCAGCTGGCAGAAGACAGATTAAAAGTGAAGAGCTTACAAAAATGCTGGCAGCATAAGGCTCCAGTTGGCCCCACATACTAACATAATATACACTAACTAGACGAGGGTTAGCTTAGCTTTATTGTTGTGTGCAGGCTATGGCATCAGTGTATACGGAATATGTTTATATCAATCGTAACATAATAAGTATATCCTTATCAGAGTCATGTAATTGAAATTTTTCGCTGCTTGCGTGCTTTACCTTGCTTTTATTATAGAGTGAAACGACAGTATTTGACATCAATATGAGTTGAGTTCTTATCGCAAGCGCTTAAAATATCAAAACATTAAATGGATTGTAATTCCCGTTAACAAGAGAGTTTCCGCTTCGTTGGCTTCATTTCTTGCTGATGCTGTTTGTTGTACCTGTTTGACTAACCGGCAGCGGCAGGCATCATCAACAGCAGCTGTGTGTGTGTGTGTGTGTGTCATAGACCAAAATGTTTACACATACGCGCGATTTTCTTTTAACAATTCATCAAATGCGCTAAGCGGGCGCAAAAAAACTTTGACACTCGACGTTGGTGTTTGCCTGTGTGTGTGTGTGTGTATGTAAAACGGGTGGGGGTGGAGCTACTGTGTGTGTGTGTGTGCAGGCATGGCCAAAGTTTGACAACGTCAGCAGCCCCTGTTTCGCACACAGCCAACGATGGCATATCAATCATCGACAAAACTGCGTGAATTTTGCCCACAGCCTCACAACCGGTTAGGGTACGTGTGTGTATGTGTGTGTGCCTGTGTTTGTGTGCCTCTGTTTGTGTTTAGCTTTAAAATATTTATTTTACTTTATGCTTTGCCTTGGGTGTTGCAGAAGACTAAATACAATAACTCAAATTGATTTTGCAGGTAGGGAGAGCTGAGCACAAACACACAGAGACACACACATACACACACAAACTAATAATATTTGCAAGCCTCGACACGCATTATTTATGTGTCAGTTCTGTTATGACGGGCATGACATTTGGTGCTTTGTAAAAACGTGGCAATTAGTTAAAGGTTGCGAGCTATATATACATATTTTTTCTGAACCGATGTGAAGAAGACAAACCTTAGAGACATATGTTGAGCTGTAAAGGTCAAGTTTGTCGATTTGCTTAGGTTTAAATGTCGATTGAATGTCGATAAATGTCCATTGACTTGAAGCATATGATTTATCGCACTCATTTGTAATATTCAATACAAAATATTTGCTGGGATTTGTTTATATTATAAATATTTGAAATGCACAAACATTTTTGTTTTTTATTATTATTATTTCATTTTAATTTTGGTTTTATATATTAAATATATTTTCTATTCATTTAATCTTATTCTTACGATCAAGCAACTTTCACTATCTTATTTCGACACTTTACTCTATTAGCCATTATTATATTTTTCTTTTATTAAATATCATATTATTTCCATAATACATTTATTTATTTCTACACAGTTATCTATATACACACCTCTTCCAAACACACATTGTTTCTTTTTATTTGCACATCACGTATACGTCGTGTGGCCCACATATATGTATGTAATTTCTACTGTCAGGCAAGCAAAAACCACATAGCATATAATTAAATTATAATTATGTGCATGACATTTCATAAAGAATATTTAACACGGAATTTGTTCATTTAATTAGGTGTTGCAAAACAAATTCTGTTAGGCGTTTGGCCCCAAGCGTTGGCGCCTGAATAAGCCGATTGTTAATATTTATGTAACTATTTTGTAATTGACAGGCAGCAGGGCAATTGATAGGTTAAGGGCTTACGGAATTGATTGCATTTATGTAAATTAATTAAATAAACACGCCAGTGGCTCACAAGCTGTCGCATCACGCGCACAACATATATCAAAATATAATAAAATAATAGATAAAATGTCGGGGCTCAGTGCTGCAAAGTGGCGCTAATTTACGCTCAAGTGTCAGGTAGCAGGGATTTATAGAGGTGCGCCATAAATTTGCACCGGTTCAGCGGGTAATCCGAATGGAAACTGGGTAAATGGAAGCTGCTATTACCCGGCTCCATTGAGCATGCCATTCAGCTACAACAGCAGCATAGGCAAGTCAAGAGTGTGCATGATTTATTTTCATTCGAAAGTTGCTCCGAAACAGACGCCGCAAAACTTTTACGCACACTTTATAAAGCAACGGAACACGAAGAAGGAGTGGGGCCTGGTGGAGACCGGAGTATAAACTGTGGAAAGAAACAGCAGCAAAGTAGCAAACTCAGCGCAAAAATTTTAATCTGCACATTACAAAGTTTGCGCAAAATGAGAAAGTGAACTGCCCGACTGCCTGCATTCATCCTGTTGGCGCCTCACTTGAAAATGCAGTCATTAATTTGCAGCTTACAGTAGCAAAAGCAACAGCAGCAACAGCAGCAGCAGCAGCAGCGGCAAAGGCTCACAATATATGCAAAAAATGTAAATATAATTAAGATGCTGCTCTAATGGCCGGCCTTAAGCTTAAAAAATGACTCGGCCTGAAGCTCTGACCGCCATCTCAGTTCGGCTCGGGCAATTTTTTAAGGCCCTGCTCCGCTTCGCGCGCCGAAATTCATTTGTTTGCCGCACGGCTCGGTGACAGTTACTTTGCCGCTTCAGCAAACTCGGGCTGCAGGCAGCCGACCAAATGGCATTTTGCCATTGCATTGGCACGCGATCATTAGTCAAGGCAGCGGAGTATTGCATTAACTGCGCCAAGGAAGTTTCACCTGTCACTCGCTGAAAGCGCAGCTTGGCAAATGAAATCACCACCTGCCAGCGGAGCAGTGGAGCAAAAAACTATCAGGTTACACAAAAAACTGAACCATAAAAGTCCAATAATTTATTTATTAGATTTTATTCGAATTGCTGTTTGCGGTTAAGTTTATGCATTGTTTTTACACCATAAATAAATTATTAAAAATAAAATCTGTCACAAATATTTTTTTACACACAATCCAAAAATTGTCATAAAAACTGTATTTTAATTGACAAAAAAAAAGTTGTTGGGATTGCGAATGCATTTCATTAAAATACTATTCTGGGCTTCTTGTTAGAGTCTCCTTTTTTTTTGCAGTGCATCAGTGCTGTCATGGCGTTAGCAAATTAAAAGTTTCTCCAATTCTTTTTTATGGACATGATAAAGTGTGTTCGCTCCGTCTATGAAAATTACTTGCTCGAGCGTCAGTTTGCTAATTAGACAGGTAAAAGTTTTTTAGCCAGGACCCAGCGACAAGGACAGGGATAGGGACGGCAGCAACACAGGACAAAGTTCTGGTCAAAGCAAATCACATTCCAGTGGCAAAGGCAAAAAGTTTGCCAACCAACTCGAAACGTCCAACTCCCATGCTACTCCCATGTTATCGTAATCCCACTCGTTTTCTATTCTATTATTCTTGTGTTGTACTCGTGCCAGCGACATAATTATGTGCCGCCAATTTGCATTGCGCCCACAACACAATCGCCATAAAAGGCCATAACAATTGAAGCACAGGGCAAAGGCAACGGCAACCGTTGACTGAACAGCGGACAGAACGAATACATTATACGCTTACAGCGTCTTATCAGCAGCTTAAGTTGTATTAGCAGCATTTGTAATTAGGGACCTACGGTAATAGCTATAGAGCTTGAGCTTAATAAATTTCAAATTGACATTATTTCAGTTAATATTTGTGAATTGGGATTATGTGCATTTTGATAGATTAAGAGTTGTTGAATGCAAGTTTGACTATTTCTACTATCATTTCTAGATAAGATTGAAGTTCTTGCATCTAATTGAATTTAAGAATATGCAAATATTTTCTTTTACTAAGTTTCTACCTTAGGAAGAGCTAGAGTCATCTGCCATTTCCATGCTCTTATTGGGCTATAGTTAATTGTTATGATATAGAGTTGAATTGGATACAACAACTGAGGTATGGCCTTCATCGTGTGTCCTACATAGTGCTGACTTGTCTATAGATCATATGATATGAAGCATTAAAGGTATTCTCTTCTTTCTTTCTCTTCATGCAACAATAGCTTAACTTACATAGACTTGAGTTGGATATAGATCATATGATATAGTGCAGTAATACCGTTCTTCACGCTTTTACTCTCTCTCTCTCACTCTCTCTCTCTCTCTTCCCCCCCCCCCACACCTGACTCTCTCTCCCTCTCTCTTCATGCAACAATGTAGCAGCTTTAATTTTATAGATTTAACTTCGATATACATATGAGGCAATGCTTTGCTACATCACGTGCTGAACCTGTATATAGATATAATATGATCTAATGCATTTATCTCTCTCCCATCATTCAACAATGACTTTCATCATGCATTACAAACGACATGATGGAACATACGGACCCGTTTCGCAAACCCATAAGGAAGGTATTGTGCAGCAGTTATTTCAACACCTTTATGGGCCAGCACGGCACACACTCGCACACAATTGAAGCCATGTAACTGACCACAATGGCTTTGGCCAATGACCAGCGTTCGCTTTGGGCCGTTAGGCGGTGAGTGGCAGGTAGCGAGTGGCGAGTGGCGAGTGGCAGGTGGCACGGCACGTTGCACGTAGGTGCCGGAGTGGCATGCAAAACAAACCGACGCTAACGCCGACGCCGCATTTACAAAAGCCATAGATAGAAATCTAAAGATAACGGCAAATTGCAGTGCTACAAAATCGTTAACTGTAATTTACCGCATTTCAAACGCGGCCCATTCTTTTTCTTCTTTTTGGCCATAGTTTTGCCAGCAAACGATTGTAAATGCAGTCGGCAGTCGGCGGTTAGTTCTGGCCGCAATGTAAATTTAATTGTGTTTCTCATTCTCTCTCTCTCTTTTTCTTTCCCTCTTTCCTTTACTTTTGCCACCCGCTGAGCATATTTACATTTGCGGCCATCGCAAACTTGGCACAAATTGCGCATATAAAATAATTGAGGAATTGAATTATGCATTATGTTGCGCCACGGATGTGTTGAGAGATTGGTCAATTGGCCCAACACTGATTCGCCAGCCACATTACAGGCATGCAACAATTGTGTAATCTAAATGCTGACCTCTTTGTATAGAACAGAATAAGTATATGGAAACTCCTTTTTGTTGCTGTTTGTTTCTCTGCTTACCTCACATTAATCATACGCCCTGTCGTTTGGCCTGCGGTTGCATTTGCATCGAAAGTTTCTGCACTCGTTTAGCCCAACTGATATGCATCTAAAGTGCGCACTTTGCCCAGCTAAGTGCCAAAGTGCAAAATTTTAATTGAAATTTTGCCACTTTCCAGCTCACACACACACACACACAAATCCATATACACATACATGTAAATAGCAAACAGCTTGTTCAAATTTCAAAACTGTTCAAGTGGCTGTCAAAAGTTATGTTAATGCGCCACAAGCAGCGCATGCAAAACTCTGTAAATGATGCAAAAAACTAAAACCAAATAAAAGCATAGACGACAAGGCGAATGCTCTTTGTGAGCAGCAAATTTTCAAAAATATTAATGAAAAGAGGTTTACTGAAAAGTTGGTATTATATAGAATTTTAATTGAATAATCAAACTTGAATTTGCTGTAAATATCCTGATATGGATAAAAATATTGATGGGAAAATAGCAGATATTGATTTTGAGTAGTATAATCATACTCTAACTGAATGTGAATATCCTGATAAATATCAAAATATTAATGGGATAATAATTTGGTATTATACATTATATTGAGTTGTGTAATCAAACTTGAAGCCAAAGTGAATATCCTGTTAGGGATTATAATATAAATGGGAAAATTTTTATTGAAAAGTTGGTATTATATATACTTTGAGTTGTATTATCATACTGGAACTTAAGTCTTGATATCCTGTTGGTCAAAATTAGTATTAGTTATTATTGACTTTATGTTACACAATCTAATTTAAACTCCATTTGAATATCCTCCAGAGCAGTACTAAAAATCAATAGCAATGAACCCATTAAATGTTATATCTACACTATATCTGGACTGTGGGCCATAAACACAACCATATCCATAGCTAATGCTCTTATTTATTATACACTTTAGAAGCTGGGCATGTTTATAGCCGGTTGTATTTTGCAATTTTTTATCGCATCAATTGTCTATGCAAAACAGCAAAGTAAGGTCCAAGTATTCATCATACGCAGCGTGGGCCCCGAGAGAGAAAAAGTACCGTTCTATACGAGCTCTATTTTGCATATTGCCAGTCCATTCGAGCACTTACGGCATCGATTCGAATCGACTCTAGCTGAAGCCTATCCATCTTGGGGCTGAAAAGTGTTTCGCTGCGGTTATTGATGTTGATTGATTTATAAACATTTCAGCGCCAGAGACGGCCAAATTAAGTTGTAGCCAAAACAATAAACAAAATGAAATTAGCATTTGAGACCCACTTTGGTATTTCAGCAATGCCCAGATGGTGTTGTTGTTGCTGTTGTTGTTCTTCTCGCTGTCAAAGCAATTCAGCAGACAGCAGAGTAGCGCAGCAAAAGCACTTTATAATTTGCTGAAATATTCATAACACGGGTAGTGTAAATTGTGATCGCCCACCCGCTGATTAAGTTGGCCCCATCGTGTGTGAGGGACTGGGCCTGTGCCCGACCCTGGCTATGATCTACTGTCTGTCAGTTTTGTGGGTTCGGGCAGCCCCTGCATCAATCAAGCGGCATTTGCAGCCAGCCGCATCTGCCCGCACAGTAATTTGATGAAATATTCTGTTTGCTGCTTCGGCTCGTATGTCACAGCGACTGCGTGTAGCTGTCACATCAGCAGCGCGCTTCTATTTGAATTATGCTTTACATTTTTGGCTAACAGCTTGGCTAATTTTGCTCATGTATTTTCATTTTCATTTTCATTTCTCGCGAAGTCAGCAGTACAAGAGAGAATTAGAGGCTTCGACCCACAGCACTTTTGCATGTGCGCTGGTAATTAAAGCATTTCCGCTACAATTCAACATGCGGCTACATTTTCCAAGAACCAATTCGAAGGCGCCTTTAAAGGGCCACTCAAGCCAAACAAAGTAAATGTCGAAGTAAAGTCAGGTCCCTTGAATTGCCAGCTAAAACCAACACAAGGACTCGCAGTAATTCCAAATTGTTGCTAACAAATAGCTAGAGTAATCTAATTGGAAGTGGCACAGGACAAGTGGGAAATTGTTTGCGAGGGTTAGTTTACTTTTAGCTTTATTTCACTGGACTCGATGCGGACAATTTCATTATTGCCCCAATGTGTGGTCATAATTAGCGCGCGCGAAATAAAAACTAATTAAAAAACATTAAAAAAAGCAAATGAAAAACTATGGAATTCTATATGAACAGCTGCTGCTGCTGGCGACCGCCAGGTGGCGCCTGGGGGTCGTGCACATTGGCAATTAACCGCTTTGAGCCTTTGGCCCCAGCTGGTACCCTGCCAAAGCTATATAAATTAGTTGCCTGGCTAAAAAGCTGACAAAGGCCAAATGCCAAGTCCTTGGGGAAGCACACTCACTCACACACACACATGCTCATGTGTGTGAATTTTAAATTGGCCCAGCTGTCGTTGGCTTTAATTTCAGTTTGTGAAATGTTTAAAGCTCGGTCGAACAAAAAAATATATATATTCAAAATTCTATTCTATATCGGCACAAAAATATTTGCTTAAATTTTTGGCGCCCGCACAGATTAGTTAAAATATCTCGAAATGCCGCGTCAACGCTCTAGTGCACCGCCCAAGGGCGGGTATGCAAGAGGCCGCAGCAACAGCTACAGCAACAGCAACAGCAACAGCAACAGCAGTAGTCGCAGCGGCAGCGGCTTCACTCCATTCACAAGCGGCAAGAATAGGAATCTCCCAACGGTGCAGCCTCAGAAGGCAGAGACAAAGCCGGCACCCGCTCCAGCTGCTGCAGCTGCTACTGGACGCTCTACGAGCGACGTGATGAAGGACATGGCAGCCACGGCAGCTGGTGTCGCTGTTGGCTCTGCCGTGGGGCATGCTGTGGGTGCTGGCATAACAGGTGCACTTAGTGGAGGCAGCAAGACGGCAACGGCGACGGCGGAGCAACCGGCGAGCGAGCAGAAACGCCCCAGCGAACTGGTCGAGGAGGGGCCCTGCGCCTTCGAGATACGCCAGTTCCTCAAGTGCAGCGAGGAGAACACTGATCTCAACGTCTGCCAAGGCTTCAACGAGGCCATGAAGCGATGCCGACAACGCTACAATGCCTAAGCCCAAACTCAAAATGTCACAGAGAGCGAGAGAGTGAAAGAGAAAGAATAAACATGAAGCTGAAAAAAATTGAAATTTGGTTTTCAAAAACTTTACAAATTATTGCGACTTGTAATTCGAATTTATATTGGAAATTTGTTGCAAGTTGATGCTTTAATTATAGCTGCAGGCATTATCCAAATTGTCTGCTGTGGCAGCCGACGGTTCGCAATTAAAACATTTTATGTGTCGCACACGCATTGCCCTCTTCACTGTCACGCCCTTATCAGTCACGCCCCCACACACAGCCACACAGCCGCCAGTCGCCAAACAACCCAATTTATTTTTAACACTCTTTTAACTGACTGACTGCATATCCTTGACGCCCTTTGTTCTGCTGTCATATGCGCATCCGGCGCTGCTCTATGCTCTATGAATGGGTTGCAGAAAGAGCTGCACCAATTTGATGTTGTTCTATTTGAATCTAATTTGAAAAATAACTGGTTATATTGCGTAACGAGAGTTAAGATTGAAGAGATAGAGAGATAGGGAGAGAGAGCAAAGATTAAAAAAAAATATATTTTTTTAGCATTATTATATTATTTTTATATAATAATCTTTCGAAAGTGTATTTAAACTTCGTTTAGCCCCAAGTTTATTACACGGTTTTCTCGTCATTTTCAGTTAATTGTGATTTTGTTTGCCTCCCACCCCTTCCTCTCTGACCCCATCAGACTCTGGCGTCCTGTTGGGGCTTTTGTTTGTGTTGTTACTTTGCCTGCGCTTTGGCGCATATTTACTTAAATTGTTGTTTTTGTTATTATTGTTTTGCTTTTCTAACGATTTTCGCGTTCGACGCGCTTTTCATAGCCAGTTTTCCTCATTTTTCGTTTCGTTCTTTCAGCAAAGTAAAAACTTTTTCATTAGGTTTTTCTTTTTCCATTTTATTTTCCCCTGTTTCATTTTTTGTTATCTGCTTGGCTTGCGCGCAATTAAGCCCGTGAAATGTTTTGGCAGCTACGTCAAGCGTTCTGCCTTTGCCTCTCCCCCGAGACGAATACCCTTTTTAATTTGGAGCACATTTTCGCGTATGCTTAAGCAGCATACAATAGCGGACAGAATGGGTGGCATTGCTTGAGCTTGAGCTGGAGCATGCATTCGCCGATTCGCCCTAAACACTTTGTCTGCCCTAATGAAAACAAATTTAATTTTTGGCAACAGCAGCGACAACGCGCACCTAATAAATATTTATTATGTTTTCGGCAAATCCCCAGCCTGTTGCTGTTGCCGTTGCCTGATTTAGATGAGTCGCAAACAAGGCAATGCACCTGCCACTGGCAGCAGCCCCAAGCACCGCATTGTGGCTGCCCAAGAGTTGGTTGGCCCGTGTGTGTGTGTGGATTAACCAGTCAGGCAGTTGACATGGCCTGAACATAATAAGGGAAACATAGTGAACATATTTCATGTATTTTTTTTTCCATATACGAACATTAATTTGTTCATATAAAATATATTATGGCTTATCTACTGCCACATACTCGTATATTTTAAGGTATTGGCAAACTAAAATTATTATACGCTGAAATGATAATAAATAAATATACACATATGTATATGTATAATAAATATAAAAGCAAGCATGTTTAAACTAAATGAAAAATATATATACGAAATAAAAAAAATTTTTTTTATTATTTATTTTTATACAAATGATGAGCCAATTTATTCAATGTTTAATATATCATCAAAAATTAATTTCAATATTTAATATTTATTTATATAGTATACAAATGCCAATCCAATTTACTTATTATTTAATTAAATTAATATGTATCAATAATTAATAATTTTCTAGTTTAAATATGCAATATTTCAAATTTATTGATATATCATACAAATTCACAGCCAAGGCTAAGCAACAACTAAATAATATTAAGAGCAATGCTCGCATAAATTTAATTGAAATCATTTAAGCAAATGAAACTATGCATAAAAGTTGACCGAAAAGCCAGGCATAAGCAACCTGCTTATCTCGCTCAACTCTTTAGCAACTTGAAATCAATTTGTATACCATAACTCCTCTGAGAGAACTCGATCAGCTTCAGCTGGAAGCCGTCGTTAATAGCCTCAAAAGCATATCGATGTCAGGTGAAACCGTTGACTGAATATTTTCCACGCGCACACAAAAATGGAGATAAATAAATGCACCGCAGGCAGCTGGCTGTCAACGAGCTGGCAAACAGCAGCAAAAAAAACTTAAGATGAAAAAATACCTTAAAAAAATATACGCACATATATAAGAGTATATATATATAGAGGAAATACAAAAGAGGAAAGCCATCGAGCGCGAACTTTTTGCTGTGCGTGGTGTGAAATGCGATATAACAAACAGGCCGCAATCAAAGGGCTGCGCTGTGTGTCCATTGTTTCTCTTGTGTTTTTCTTCTTCTTAATGACGATGGGCGTTGGGCGTGGCGCGACAGCAAACAAGGCAACAGCCGCTGCAGGCGAGCAAACTGTAACTGAGTTTTCTCTCTGTTTAAGCTGCAATTCTCGCTTTTTGTAGAATTTAATTTAAAATTCAATTTTTCAAATTGCAAATTTTTTATTGCTGAATATTTGTATGTTTCTCTCCGTTCTTTTTGTTTGTGGTCTGTGGCGCATTTTATAATCAATCAGTCATGAATATGCTAATGAAAATCAAATCAAATCAAATCCAATAAATTTTCAAGTGGGCAGCCAATTGAGGCGTGCAATGCAATAAATTGCATCAAAATTGTGTAACCAAATTGGTTGAATGGCCAATAAGTGCAGCTGACAGTGCTGCCGGAAGTGCAGGAGTGTGAGTGTAGATAGAGAGAAAAAGATAGATTGAGAGAGAGAGAGAGAAAGAGAGAGAGAGACAGTGAGATTGTATGTGTTCGTCTATGTCTGTGTGGCAGCTTGGTATTTTAGTCAAACTGGAAATTTATGTGCGGCAAAGTTTGCTGCGGCACAACTTTGTCAGGGCGCCGGCGGCGGAAACGGAAATGCATTTCCGAAAACCGGAAATGTACTTGCAATGCGAATTGCAAATGGCAAAGCCAGCACACAGTTGCCACACCCTCAGCCCCAAAAAGCAACAACAAAATCCAAAATTCATAATCATAAAAACATAACTTGACCACCTTTAGCATTAAGGAACTCAACTGCCCACAGCTGACATATATAATAGATAGTTGTGGGCCCATCCAGCTGCTATTCGTTAAGTGAGAAAAAAGTCGAAAATAAAATATGTATACATGCTAGAGCGGACAACTCTTTGGCTAAGAGCAAAGTTAAATATTCAATAAATAATTGAATTGTACGAAATTTTTTGGCATAACTTGAACTGTCGATGGGGTCTTTGGCCCACATCGACGCCTTCACAAAGAGCCCGAATTTATTTTAATTTGCTGCCAACACGCATACGCAGTGTTATGTTGAGTTAGTTCATTACAGAACGAGTGAGTCCGACTGAAGCGTCTTAATTAAACAAGTGTAAACTTAACTTAGTAGCACGCAGCGCCCACACGCCCACACGCCCACACGCCCCTTGCCGTGTTCACAATAATTTACATATTAATTAAAACCCTTTTTGGCCAACAACAATAACAACAGCCAAGCGGCTAGCCCCAAAAGCCAAAAGGTCAAATGCCAGACGCAGCCTGGTCTGGCCGGCTAAACCACAGGCATTAGCTGACCACACACACCTCATTAGGTTTGCGTAGCATACTTTTGGGAGCGGCCGAAACAATGCAACTTCTAAGGCCCTGCGCCACGTGGCAACTGGAGATGAGAAGAAACTTTTTCGTCGCCTCATAAAATCGCCTTTGAGCTCATAAAATTTTCAATAGAAATTTTGTGGCTAAACAATTTGCCGTCAACATTGTCGTGGGGCCTGAAATTTATCCATGTCACTTAAATATCAATTTAATTTCCATAATAGGGCCCTAAACTCTGCCGCACAAACACACACACACAGACACACACTCCGACACACACACACACATACATTCGCACAGCCGAACACACAAAAGGCGAACCAATTTATTGTTATCGGCCAAGTGACAGCGCGCATTCTCCAGGGATTTGGCTTGTGATTGACACTTCCCAAGAATAGCACAAAACCCATTTGGCACACACAAACACACACACACACACACACAGAGAGAGAACAGTTCCTGGGAAGTGATTGTCTGGTTGGAATGGGTAAAAGTTTATCGCTTTAGATCAAATATTATAAAAACATTCGAGCAAACCGCGAGCACAATCAAATCCAAGCTGAATGTGCTAAGTGCAACTATTGTTAATTTTATTTGTCCAGCACTTGCCCCATGAAACTTTCCGCCAGAGTGCTGCTAAAACAAACCAAATACTAAACAAAGAAAGTGGAAACTCAGCTGGCCACAGTGCCGACTCTGGACTACCCTTAAATCGGAATGTTCTGGGCATTCGCAGTTGGTGAATGTAACTGGAACTGGACTGGAATTCGGTAGTTGGTATTTGGGCAGCGTTTGTAATTGAAGTCTAACTACTTTAGTTAGTGTTTCAGTTCTGTTTAGCTTTTAAATGGACAGCTTTAAGATCTACACGGACTGGAATATGAGTAGTATCTGATCTGAACGGTATCTGAACTGAGCGTTTGGTAATTTATATAAAAATTGATTTTACTTATATTTTAATTATTCTGCTGTTATCTACTTCTTCATCTTCTTTCAATGACATTCTTCTTGAGCCAGCCGAGTATCGATAACATTATAGTTAATTATCCATACTTGACAATAGGACTATTCCCTCCAATTCGCATTGACCTACTACAAATGGTATATAACATTTACCGCTAGTGCTCTACAGAGTATGGAAACGTATGTCAACGTATTATTCATTCATTATTCATTCCCTTTTCACAACTGTCCTAAAAAGAACTGATTAGAGATCCTACTGCATCATATTGCTTATAAACTATCAAACTTAATTCACTATCAATTTACCTCAATTTTAAAGAGTTAAATCATAGACTATTTCTTATACTTATCTACTTATACTATTTATCATAATCATCTACTTATACTATTCCTCATACTTATCTTATACTATTCCTTATACTGAATCGGCTTTTATTCCACCACATAGTTCATATACCCCTGAGCAAGTAAAATCCTATAAATAGCGTAAACATTTGAATAAATGGAAAATAGTGCGGCAACAAGGACAGTAACAGAAGCCAGGCATTCATATGTACTATTCAGTGAAACACATTTACATATGTGTGCAGACATCTATGTAGATGTGGGGGAGAGAGCAAGCAAACAAATAACAATAAAAGCAAATTTAAAAGTCCATTAAAAATGCTTGAATGACATTGTTAAATTGACGGACCGCGCTGAGTTAGTCACGTCTCTCTCGGAACTCGAAATCTCCCTGTCCCGGTCCGGGCCCCGGTCCCGTCCACAGCCACAGCCTGTTGGTAGTTATATGAGCCGGAGCTGTGCTGCACAGTGTTGCGGGTGGACGTCGCATCATCAAAGTCGCTGATAATAAATAGAAATCTCAATTTACGACGCGTTAGTCGTGCGCCCCATGGCTGCAGAGGGAGGCAGGCGGGGGCAAGGAGTCGAGGGCAGCATCACTGAGAGGACCTACAGCAGCAACACTTTTCTACTAGTACGCGGCTTCACAGCCTGCTCTAATGGCATTTGTGATGGCTGCGGTTATGGTCGGCTCTGCCATTGGCATCGCATTTGACGATGATGTTGATGCCGATGCTGATGTTGATGTTGATTGGCGATTCGCTGCCGGCGCTTGCATGGATATCGCGCAGTAACCGCCATGAGTGCTTTTTTGTTTGCACAACAGCCACTGAAGAGGACATGGGCGAGGGGGTTGCGGCATGGCAGAACAGCAGTCCAAGTGCAAAGTGTGTCTATATTGACAGTCACAACTTTTTGCCATTTGCACGATCGAGCGACTAAGCCGAAAATCAAACGGATGCAACTTCAAGTTTAATATTCGGGAGAGAGAGGGAGATATAAGAAAAATATCTTGAAGAAAAATATCTAGTTTTCTATATAACAAATTTTGAAATAGAAAATGAAATGAAGTCTTGAATACACTGATAATCCTTCTATAATGTAAACATACATATGCATATACTAGTTTATTTCGTCTTAGGACTTCCTCTCTTTCCAAAACATCTAGGATAAACTCTAAAGGTTAAATATTGCTTTCTTCTGCATGTGACACACAACATATTTGATTAAATGGGTCATATCCTCTTTGTCCATTTGCCAGGGGTTCTGGTTCTATAATGAAAAAAGTAACGACACGAAATGTAGTGGAATGGAAAGCAGCAGCTGAAGCATTGCACACCCAAGCACAAAAAAGTGCGCTCCAAGTTAAGCCCTCTGAAAAACTTTCCAACTAACTTGCGACGTGACATAATTTGTGCTAATGCCAAATGAGTGACAGCCAACACGTCTCTGTGTGAGTGTACACTAGACTACATGGCATGGAGTGTAGCAAAGTGCTTGCATACATCATTTATGCTTCGCTAAAAGTGTTTCAGCTTCCAATGAAAGAATGCGATGCAGGTGAGAATTGCAAATGAAGGCTGTCAGCGCTGAAACCTTTAGCTTGTTGCACAGTGTTCATCAGGTGTTTCAATTAGAGAAGTTTGCCACCCACATCCGTCGAACCAATTAGCCAGGCAAACGTGCAACTAACAGATATAGATACAGATATATTTGCAGTTGCAGATACAGTTGCATTTGCAGCTGCAGCTGGTTGCGGTTTATGTTATGAGCAACGGAAATTGTGTGAGCAGATCCCAAATATGGTTGAAAATCAAGGGCCGGAACAACCCTCCTTTGTTGGCTAGAGCGGCGATTCAATTGTGTTCAAGTGAACTGAATTTACGCTTCGGATTGTTCTGGCCAAGATGAGTTCGCTGCGTGCCGGTTAGTCAGCCAAGCGGAGAGCGGACTGCGGCTCACTTGGTACGCGCGTAACGAGCACAAAACACGGCTCCACTCAGCCAGGGACCGAATGAAACCCCAGCTAATTGGCACTTGAATGCAAATAAACTAACTCAATTGGACTCGCTCAGCTGTCCTTGAAGTTTCTGTTGCCGGCTGTGGCCAAGAGACCGGATGCTGTTCAGCTAACGGTTTAATTTGGCTTTCCTCTATTTACGCAACAATTGGAATTTCGGTTGCCCCAGGCCGCCGCGTCGACAATTCAGCCAGTTCAGCCTGTTGTTATTTCGAGTGCTCACTGTAGTTACATTCTCTGTCAATAGATTGCCGACTCAGGACTCTCGACTGTTGGCAGTCGTATTTCCTCTATTTCTTCATCATCTCGGCCAACGTTGCGTATACGCATCGCACACACATTTTTGTATGTTGCTCCATATTTCATGAGCATTCAGCTCCGCCAACAATGTGCAACTGCCGCAACGTGAAACTTTTAGAAATTGCAACGACAGATTTGGGCCTTAGTCAAATTTACATGCCAAAAATGACGGTAGGTAAATAAAGTCGAGCTACCCGCAAGTTATTCATGCTGCAGCAAACTTTTATTCGCCAGCCCAAGACGAGGCGGCGACATAGGCACACACGCAAGCCCAAACACACACACACACGCACACAGATACACTAATAGCTCAGTGTAGTTGTTGCCAGTGTTGGAACGCACAAAACTTTTTAATTAAATTCCCTCACCACCAGCAGCACTTGAGTTGTAGAGTTTTTTTTTATTTTTTTATTTTTTCTTTATGAACTCACTTGAGGCCAGTTGCGAAAATTCTTTTGCTGACAAGTTTGCATAAAATAATAGAGGACTATTTTTATGCTGTTACCCGAAATAGCGTCCACTCAGTCTGTGTAACTCATTGAGCTTCAATTTAAAATAACGAAAAAAAGTATATTTAAGTACACATAAATATATATGTTCATAGAAGATAAAGGCAAGCTTAGTAGCTTTTTATTTGTTAGGTGAACTTTTGATGAAAAAATGGAGCTAGAATTTCTTTTGACTTGAATTTATTTTAATAAGATCTTAGCTTTCTTTTTAAGCACAAAAAAGCCTGAAAAATATTACAAATTTTTCTTAAGAAAATATATATATGCGAATGAATAATCAAAAGAAAACATCTGAGAGAGGAATAACGGAATATCCCTCTCAATAATTAATAATTATAAATAATAATTAATATAGTATAATAATCAAAAAATATCTAATTCATTCTGAAATATAAAATAAAAACTTGTGCGAAGAAAAATAATATATTTAATTTGTATTAAAAAAAAAAACCTTCAGAGAGATTTCAGTCCAATCATCAGGAATAGCGGTGTACCCCTCTCTCAATAATTAAAAAAAAAAAGTTCCAGCCTTATTTATGCAAAGAGCTAATGCTTAATATTGTAAATAAGTATTGTTTTATTTATTCCATTTACTCACTCAACAACTCGTTTAACTTTTTAATCAAAGTTTGCTTTGCAATCACAGCAACATCATTTATATTTGATTTGTCCAACAGTCGCTGGCAAATTGCATATTTTCTTATTATTTCCGAATGCCCTGTAACGTGATGAACGATGATGAAAGAGTATGAACTACAATACAAGGCTACGTTGACATTGTTGACCTTTTGCTTAATAATATTAATGGACATCCATGCTCAGCTGTCTGTCAAGGCAAAAAAGTTGTCGACCCTTCGTTTGATATTCACTTAACCTTTCTGCCAAGAGGATATCTCACAGTCTAGCACTCTTGGCTGTGTTTTTCTTTTACGGAAAATCTAACGCAAATCAAATTGCGTACTTCAGTGGAAAAACTGTTTTGCATATTTTTCCAACGCTGCGCAAGAAATCAACTGTTGCTCCGACTATTTGTTGTTTGCCTTTAATGCAAATTTTTGCCTCAGGTCTGCGCTTACTCCTCGCTTTGCTGCCTTCCTCTAACCGGATGCAGCAGCCAGCCAGTGCAACAGGCAGCCAGCGCAGCTCAAAGGCCACAGCAACAGGTGCCTATTTGCTCAGGTGAAGCCGCGGGGCTCTGTCCCAGTCGAGCTGCTGCTGTTGCTCCCGCTGCTGCAGCAATCCAGGCATCTCAGTGGCATCTGGCTGGCTCGACAGCCTTGCGCGGTCATAACTTTTGCCGCTGTTTGCATTTCTGTGGTATATAGTATATAAATATATATATTGGCGTGGGCTGTTGCGTGAAGTGCGCAGCTTTGAGCCAAGCAAAATCAATTAAAAAGGCAAGTAGAGAATATTAGCAGAAAATCATTTTAAAACTCCTCTCAGATTTATAATTAGTCTCGGCTATTTTGTTGTTGTTAACTGCTTTATGTATTTTCTTATTATTAAACAGAACAAAAAAAAATCCGATAAGCGGCTCACTATTCGTGTCTGCTGATTTATTTATAGCACGAACAACCGCATGATTAGTCGAAAAGTTCTTGTGCCTCGGATGGAGAGGCATTACGTAAAGTGCCCTAATGGGGCCGCATTAATAATGGACAAAGACGTCAACGGGGCACAGTTTGCTAAACTTTTCCGGCAAATTGCGTGACCCCAAAAAGGACATTTACGCCAGTCGCCAATTTCTTCACCTGTGCGTTCCCCCGACTACCCCCACCACGCACCACCTGCCCAGCCGTTGAGGTGAAACATCAATGAGTGGCACACGCATTTCGGCCCGCAGGCCAAATGTTTATTCGAATAGCTAAAAACACACACAAAAATTGTCTTTCATGTTGTTGCTTTGTTTTCCCTGCCGCTCGGCGTACTTTGGCTTCTCTGTGCCGTTCACGCTAAGTAGATCAATTCCATTAAATGTGAATAAATATGAGAACAATAAACATTTATTTGTTATTTTTAGGAAAAGTGTTTCGGTTTCCTAGATATATTGATAGTAAATCAATTTTTGTTCTAGAGTAAACAAAAAGAAAAAGTGAGCGAGAAAGCATTGTATACTTGTAAAGGGGATAAATTTATATATATTATTTATATTATATAAATGTATATGTATGTATCAATAATCTATTGAATAACCATAAATAATACAAAAATATATCTAAAATTTCAAATAAAAATACTTCAAATATTTACTTTCAATTATTTTAATTTTTTCTAAAATTTACATCAATTTCCTTAAGTGTATTCAATCGTCCACTAACATCTAAAACATTTTTTTCTTTCAATTTTAATTTCTACAAAATTTTGGGACATGCTGAAAAGTCTGCTTATTTCACTTTTGTATTTGGAAATTTGCTTATATGCCTTTTATTTTATGCTAAATTTAGAATAGATTTTTTATTTATTTTTTTTTTTGGTGACACGACACAACGTAAAATTTTGGAAGAACACAGAGCCAAATGTGAGATGAACATGCTAAAAATCCAAATTCAATTTGAACATCACATTTGCGCGTCATGAAAAAGTCATAATTTGTTCACAAATCTCACCTCCAGAAGACGAATGTGTGTGTGTGCGTGTAGGTGTGGGTGTGGGTGGGTGGGTGCGTGTGTGTGTTAAGTTGTCTGACATTCGATGCAAGAAACGTGTGTGTTAGCTTTCGGAAATCTGGCAAATGTCAGACAGCTTGTCAGTGTGCCAACGTGAGCTGCCGCTGCTGTGTGAATGAGAATGTGAATCTCATGAATGAAAAGGCCACCACGTAATACTCATGGAATGAGACCGAATTGCATCTACCGTTTGGCACCTGTCAATGATTGTGTACCTTTTGGGCACAATAATCGTGGCAGAGGTCAATTTCTCAACTTGTCGGAATTTCTCGTAGCTTAAAAACAACTATAATATAAAGCAATATTTGTAATTCAATTTAGTGCATATATTCATTCTTCACGCTCTTCCTCTGCTTGCCTAAAGTGAAAGTCTCCAATGTCTCCAATGTCTCCAGTTTCAATCAAAAACTAATATTTACATTTTTTCACTTAGCCATGCGGGCGAAATGAAATTTTTCTTTTAAGAAATATAAACGCAACTCTCTCGTTGCCAAAGCGAGACAACTAAAGTGAAATAAATCAAGGAAAAACGCATTGTTGTTAGCAGCTGGGGCTATGCTCGAATTGAATATACTCTGTATATGTTGGCATAACATATACAAATATATTATACTTTATATTTAACATCTTTAAGTAATTTACTAATTTCTGTTTATGCAAACCAAAGTAAATATACTTTTCCTTGAATATTAAGTTTCGATTAATTGATAAGTAGTATTTAAACAGCAGTTAGCATATATATAGGGTATATAACCACCAATACAAGTCTTATATACAAGACAAACGAATCAGAAGTCGTCGGGGCACCAGAGGTTGCAAATGGCCTTGGGAGTGCTCCTGAGAGCCCTGGCCGTCAGTTGAAAAAGAATTAAACTAATATTTATCAAAGAGATGAGCGAGACGTGCTTCAGCTTGAACAAAAGCATTGAAGGGCAGGGTCGGCGCCAAAGCAAAGTGGCCGGAAAGCATCAAGAGAAGGCCAGAAACATGAGACGGCAAATGGGACTAAGAGCAAGACAAGGATAGAGGGAGAGAAAGAGAGAAAGAGAGAAAGAGAGATATATAAAACTAAGAACTGAACTGCAGTGTCATGAAACCAGAACAGAACAGAACAGAAGCGAGCACAGCGCTCGCTGTCAAGTTGGCCAAAAGCTTTGATGCCAAGATGAATGGACGCATTTCAGGTGCACAAAGCTACTTTTGTGCGGCAACTTAATGGCTGCTGTGAGCTGCGAGTTGATGCCAACTTTATGCTAATTAGCAGCAGCTAACGCATCTAATGCGAATAACTTTACGGCCAAAACCTCGCACCTGCCGACCCAAGGACCTCTCGTTTTCTCGTTCTGTTGTCGGTTATGAAGCTAAGCTGCACATGAGTGAGCTTTTCCACACATCTCAGACAGAGCAAAATACTTACACACACACACAGAGACACTCATACACTCATACCAATGCAGTGACAGCCATTTTTGTCAGCCATCTTTTATTTTCGTTTTGCTGCAGCCAACTTTTGTGCTCTCCCATTCACAAATGCATTTCGCAATTCGCATTTCGCATTTCGCATTTGGAGCTGGCGCAGCTGTTTGTTGGCTTAGCAACAGAACGCGCGCATTGTTGACATCTGAATTTTATAATGTATATAGTATAAATAGCGCTTTGCTTTGAATTGGCCAAATAAAACGACAATAAATATGGCCATTGTGCAGTTGGTGCCACTTTGGAGTCTTAGCAGCCAAACAATGGCTGCTCATAAATTACCTAAATTGAATACCATTCTCTGCTGCTGCTGCTGCTTTATTTGTGTGCCGCAATTCACAGCAACGCAGTTTTTTTGCACACCTTAAAAAGAACTTAACTCGTCGTTATGGGCTACGGTCCCACCAAATTTATTACATTCTCCATAGAGAACGCTAGTTATTTAATACACTGCAGTAATGAAGTGCTGCAAAGGGGTTAGTGAGTTATGCTAGAAATGAGTTAGATTATGTATCATATATATAAGTGCATATTAATGATAGTATATATAAATCAATATATTTGTTTAGGCATGAACATGGAATTTTCAAGATCAAAAGTTAAACTGATCATGGCAGATAGAAAAATATAGTTTTTAGAAACGGAATATTTATTCCTCCAATTAGATTGGCATATTGAATAAGATACGTCACTCGGAACAACAGCCAGTTTAGCATAGATTGCTATAGCTCACTCATCGGAGCCCCGCACATATGCTAGTAGTTCATTTATCTGATCCCTAGATCCCCTCACAGTACCCTCTACTTGTAGTAAGTTACTCAGAGAAAATTCGCAGTAGATCGTTGAACAGTCTGTTCAGCATAGATCAGCAATTCACGCAACTAAGTACAATATAGATCGATATAACTCAATCGTCTGGTTCTTCATACCTCTCTTAGATTCCCCCATCAGATTTTATAGACTTAGTAAAATATTGTTGTAGATCGATGATGAGCTCAAAATTGATATATCTGAGCTCAGCATATATCCTAATCCTAACCTAATCCTCTCTTAGTGTGCCGCCAGTAAGAAGAGGGTCAGAGAAAGTTCAGCATAGATCGTTGTAGCTGGACAATAATCTCTGCAGAAAATGTCTTTAGCTCTCTAATCTAAACTTAGCATAAATTGTCATCATCTTTGACGAAAAACTATGTTGTGATCTTTCAAGAAAATCTTGTCTTGTTTTGATTTTCAGAAATTTTAGTTGACATAATAAAAAGCATACATAATATGTATATAAAAAACCTCAAAAGTTGAGCTTAAATTTATCATATTTTAAAACTCTTAAAACCTGGTCTCAAATATAATTAAAGCCATTTTTTGCCAGCTAACCAAAGCCCTGTTCAGTTTATGTTATTCCCTGTGTTAACATATTTCATATGCATCATATTTATTTATTACATTATAAATATCTGAGTCAATATTCGCATAAAACACAAAAGTTAGTAAAATGCAGCGAGAGAGTATTTCAATATTCGCTGAAAGTTTGAGTTTTTTTTTTTTTTATTATTTTTCAGTCGCTTTTGTATCCGTTGCGGGCGCGCATAAATATGCAATAGAAACTTTTCTCACGTTTTTGATTGCATTTTTTGTGCAGCGTCATAAATATTTAATGTTGACTTTTAGCTGCGGCAATTGCTGTGGCAGCATTGGCCATGTCCGGCTGCTCTTTAGCGTCAGATCTGTGCCCATTATAATAAACTCTGTGCGTCGGAGTCGCAGTCCTTATTGCTTTTCCATTTAAGTGTAAACAAAAATGACGACGCAACAGCTTGTCCCATTGAGTGGAGTTGAGTTACCCAGCGGCGGGCGGACTGCTTCAATTGAATGGCATATCCATCAGGCTGCGGTAATGGTTGGCTCTGTATAGCAATTTGCAGCAGAGAAGCACAGAAGCAACGCCGCAAAACTGCGGGCTGCTGGCTGCGGGTTGTGAACTGACATTTGGTATGGCTGTCATCAGTGGTAAGATGATGACCGAAAAACCGCAGGATGCACTTAATTAAGTTAATTAAAATTTTTGTGTCATGCAGCTGAACATTCTTAAGCAACATCATCATCAGCATCAGCATCAGCATCATTATCAGCAATGATAATCATAATGGTGCTCGTTGTCGCGGTCGAGACGAGTCGAGTGGCAACCGCAAAGCGAGTCACTTCCAGCTGAGCTCATGTGCGAGTACGCACAAGCATTATGCGAGTAATAAGCGAATCCAGTCCGCAGTTGTCGTTGCCGCCTCCTTCTCCTCCTGTTGCATGCAACTGCATGCTGCCTCACACGAAGCGTAAACTCAATTAAAAACTGTCGAGCAGTCGGCGACTCGCACGCTCCACGCTCTATGCTCGCCTGTTGACAGAGCTTGATTATCCTTATCCCGTGTCTGGGTCTGTTACACATCCTGCCACAAGTGGGCGCGGTGCTTAGACTGCATGTGTTTGCTTTACTGTTTTCTATTCCATTTTCTAATTTAACGCCCGCATATACGTATACATATATATATATTTCACTCCACTTTCAGCGGGTTTGCCATCAACTTTGCTGCGGCTGGGGCTCTTTGCATTTTAATGCTTGGCTAACAGAGAGTCCATTAGGATTATAATTTATGCATTTCTTTAGCAGCGCTGCAGAGATACATTTCTTCTTTTTTTTTGCAATTAGCTGCATAAATGCTTCATACTTAACGGTATCAAGAGCTGTTTTTTGCTATTCAATATGCACTCTATATGCATTGCTTTAATCGAACAATTTTTTGTTGATATAATTATAATTATAATTATATGATGCATAAGCTAATGAATATCAAGAAAGGAAATTGATATTGTGTGAGAACTATTATAATTATTATTCGAATAATTATTTGTTGATTTTTTAATTATATTTATATAATGCATTAACTAATGAATATCAAGAAAGTATTCCTTATACTCATAACCCATAGTTTTTTAATAGAGTATAATATTTAAAGCAGAGTATATCCAGGTCGTGCTTATTCAACATTTATCTCCCTAATGGTTTTTCTAAACTGTTTGCCTAGCACAGACATGCGAGTATGTAAATAGTCGATTAGCGGTTAACAATGTTGTTGCAAGTACACGGCATTAGGATGAGATAATCAACTGTTGTAATGATTCCCTCTGCCTCTCTCTCTCTCTCTGGCCCTGCTCACAATCAAGCGTAAATAAAGAGATTGTTCATTGGGGCGTTTGTAATGCGAGCGAGAGGCAGATGTGGAATTTGCAGTTGTCAGTTATTGTTCCCGTTGCTGTTGTTGTTCTTGGGGCTTCTTTAGCAGTTGCATTTTTGTTATTTGTGCAGTGTTCTATGTAAAACTACGCCTTGGAGCAGCTGCAGCTGCAGCAGCTGCTGCTTCTCCACGCATATCCTGTGCCTACCAAGTCTCGCATGCGGCTAAGCGTGACGTTGACGAAGCGCATGCAACAGCTCAACTTGCTCGATGGCAAAAGCCAGAGGATGTGTGCCCCACTGGGCGATGACATGGCGGTTTGATGTTGTTCCAGGCGAATTTGTTGCTGACAATTTCTTGTTAGCGCTGCTCATGTTGTGGCTGCACATGCAGCGTGCATGCATGCATATATATGTGTGTTTCGTTACTTCTCCCTCTCTCTTCCTCTCTCTCTCTCTCTCTCTCTCTCTCTTTCTCTCTCTGTTCTAGTCGATAAATTTTCAATTTTGCAACTTTTGCTCTCTGTGTGGGCTTCCGCATTTTAGCCACACTTCAGCGCTGCACAACATGGCGTATGATTGATGCCGTCTACAGAGCATTCGTTCGCCTACACACTGATGTTTATACATACGCACATACAGCAGGCAACATATTATGTTTACATAACAAAAACAAATTTCTTGCTGGTTGCCCATTACTCAAGCATATTGAAGATGGAGAGACAGAGAGAGAGAGAGGGAGAGAGAGGGAGGCAGAGCTAAAAAGTGATTGCCAGGCTTTACGCAAAATTGTACTCTAAGTAAGCACGTGTGTTTATTATTGACGAAGTATGTGTGCGTGCGTGTGTACGTGTGTGTGTGTGCGTGTGTGTATACTTTACTGCTTTAATTACATTATTTACTCTTTTATTTCAGTTATCTTCACATTAAAGCAGCCGACAGCAGGTGGAATAAGAAACAGGTGAGTTAAAGCTGTTGAAGAATCTATTAAGAATTTCGCTAAGATAGAATTTAATTGAACTTTGTTATATAAAAATATTTAAAATATGTCACATTTATTGTTATATGCTATATTAAATTCTTACTTAATTCTCCCTCTTCATCTGCTTGAGTTTCACAAAGTGATTTCAGTCTGTTTTTGGCACACACACGCAAACAACTTTGACAATCGAACTTATGAAGTGCTTTCAGTTTATCTGGATTGCAGCAAGAGCCAAAGAAGCAATTCAATTAGCACTGCGAAATTTTATTTGGCAGCCGCATAAAGAGACTTTATGACTCACTTGGAGATCATGGCCAACATTTCACTGGAGACAGTCAACCACAGCATTTCTCTCTATCAACAAAAATTCCCAAAAGTTTATTGAGTGAAAAATTGTTGGCAGCAAAAAAAAAAAGAAATAAAAAAGAATGCAGCAGCAGTAGATGCAGCAGACATTGCATTAAATTATACAGTATATAAATATCTATACAAAATTTGAAGTAGACTTGCTTCAAGTGGAATTTTCCATTGAGAGTCTGTGGAGCATGCAACAAACACAATCGAGCCATGATTGATTGCGCCAAGGATGCACCCAAAGATATTTAACCTAGCGCATTATTCAATATATTCAATATAAATCACTTAGCTGCGTTCGTCGATTAATTGGTAGAAAACTTGTTAGACTTTTTTTAGTATGTAATAAAATTGTAGCTTGAATTTGCGCAGATGATGTCACAGCAGGACGCCAAGCAAACAACTTAAAATCAAATAAATAACTTTGATAGCCAAATTTATTTATATATGTATGTGTATATGGATCTGCCTTTTGGTGTTTTAGCATTTTGGCCTTTGGTCTCTGGGAATGGCGCAAACATAAATTTCCTATAAAAGGACAAAAAATCGTCATAGGCGCGATATTCTTTTAGGCGTTTTTCCATAAGTCGGCGCCATAAATAATCACATAAAACAACAACATACAAAGCATGTTGGCATCGAATGTCGACTTTTCTGCTACTGCTCCTCCTGCTCCTCCTGCAGCTCCTGCTGCTGTTATCCTGACAAAAGGAAACCCAAATGTGTACACATAAATACCATTTTTTGCTCGTTGTTGCCGTTGCTGTTCCTGGCAGAGGAAGCTACCAAACTGTACCCGCAATTTATGTAAAATTTAATGCTTTATTACAGCACACACACACACACGCACACACACAGTTACTCCCACTTTGCATACATATGCAAATCATATCACTCATACACGCCTACGCACGGCGACTCAATTGTATGTATGCATAGCATTATCAAACACGAAACATGAAACATGAAACGTGAAACACCAATGAAAATGTCAGCCAAGAAACAAACACAGCAACAAAGATAACAGTAAAGATAAGCAATTTTCCCGTTGCCAAATGTTTTCACCGTTAGCCGTCCTCTCTACACATGTTTTGTGCACGGAATTTTATTATGCACACAAAACTCAACACACAGACCCACGCACACACACACCCACGCACACACACACACACACGCACAAAATGCTCGCATATGTCACTGTGTAGGCATTTAATGCCGGATTCCTGGTACACTGCTCAACAAAAGTCGGACCCAAAGGCATAAATAAAATTACTAAAGTTTAAGCCAACCTTTTAAATAATTTTATTTAAAGCACAGCTTAAGCCCTTCTTCTGCTTATTACCTATTGATCAATGCTGTCAATAATATTACTTATGTCTCTCATCACCATATCCTGGCTGACTGGTGTAAGTGCGCGCGGCATTAATATGTGATTCAAAATAAACGCATTCATTATTTACAGGCAAGCAAAGCAAGAAAACAAAATAAACCAGCATCTGCTTGACACATAAACATCAAGTGCGCAACACGCCCTCAAAAAAAAAAAAAAATTGAAATAAAAAGAAAATATTTTAAAATATATATACACACATACATACATATATATATATATATATATGTATATATATATGTACTGTGTGCAGACATGGCCCGACTGTGGCAACGCCATGTGAAAAGGGCGCCAACGTCGACGGCGGCAATTTAAAATTGCTGGCTTTTTAACTCGCATCCATTTACAGCAATTTTGCGTGTACCCTCTGAGCTCCCCCCGCCCTGACGACCCGTCGCCCACGCACCACCATATGCCAATCAGTCCCGGCATGCATGTTTGACGTGTCAGATTGAAATTACATCAGGCACTTGGTGAATGGCAAATGACAGGAATGCCGGCAAGGATAACGAATTACATAAATAAGTAACAGGCTGGCAAAAAATTGAAAAACCTTGGCAGACATGTTAAAGAAATCAAATTTGATGACTCAATAATTGAAATACGCAATGTAGCGCACGTTGCGTATACGCCGGATTGGCGCGCTTCACGGGCTTAGCTGTCCGTGTCTAGCGCGACACTCTAATTGACCCGTTTGTAGCCGAGTTACAGCATCCTTCTGTTCAGCTTCCACTATCTGCTGCCGTCTCTAAGCTCGAGTCACTTATTTCATGCATTTCGCGCTGCAGCCACAAATCCGCGTGGATTTAAAAAGCTTTTTACAACAAAACAACAAAAAGCAACTTAATGCGTCCCGATGTGGGGTGGTTTTATCGTGGCGAGGGCGCCCAAAGTGCTCTGCAGACCATGAAGCCAGCCCACATAAACCCACCAAGCCAAGCCAAACGTAACCAAAGAAACTGCATTGCTGTTCATCTACTGCTTGTTCTTCTGCTTCTTCTTATTCTTCTGTTGGGAATGCCTTTTGTGGTTTATGTTGCAGCTGCAATAGCTGCAGACTTTTTTGTCTTATTTCTTGGAGAAAAAAACTGAGTCGCATATCGTGCAAGAATTAAGTTTACGCCCGTTGATTTTAAGCGCAGTCAAGAGTTGCGCTCAGCTCATTTAGCCAGCTTTAAGTGCAGCTAATAAATATAAACGAAATGGCCAGAATCAGCAGACGCAATAAAAAGTGATAACCCATAACGACAATCGCGGCAATTGACGGAGTCAATAATGCGTAAACCCAAGAATTGTAATTATTTTGATCAATCAAATTAGCTGTTCATATAAAAATGTAGATTTCTGACTAGTGAAAAAACTTAGCAAAAGAATTTATCAGCAGATAAAGTAGATAACTTTATTGAATGGTCATATATGATATAAATCACATTTCATATCTGATCTATCTGTTAATAAATCTCCATTTTTATATAATATCTGATCATAATATTATAAAAAAATGGAGACTTAGGAGTAGGTAAAATCAATGTTTGCATTAGGAATTTATCAACAGATAGATCAGATATGAAATTTGCCCGAATATTAATCATCTCGTTAACCTGGCCAATTTCTTATCTGATTTATCTGTTGATATATTCCTATGATTATTCAACACATTTTTGAACGAGTCAATGCGTTATTTGTTAAGAAGCTATTTATTCTAATTTCTCATAAATTTAAAATATTTTTCTTATAAATAAACATTACCTTTAACTACCCATAATTCTTATCACTAAACATCGCTAATCATTACAAATTTATCTTAAAAACAAATTGAGTCACAGATTCCTCACATATATGTTTCTCTATCGACATAACATCGTTCATTTTAATGTTATGTGTTTCAATTTATTTACAAGAATTTTTATTTGGCACACAGTAAAGTTTATTTTTAAAACTCTTCGAACAGTTGAACTTGTTTACAATTTGGCCCATTGCTAGCCTTGAAGTCAACAAAAAAGATATATAGCTTTATCGAATATTACTTTATAAACTCAGGTCGCACAAGCTTAAAATAATAAGTATAAAAGTTACTTGGCCATCTTCGCCCTTGCTTAATCAAAGTTTAAGCTTAAGCTCACTTTTTGCTGCGCTCGGCAGCGGCAAATTGTTAGCAAACCAATAACAAAACTATTGCATTTCCTCTGCATTTTGTCATCCAAACAGTCGCAACTACTGTGGAACTCGAACTGTGCTTGTTTAGTAACATTTATTTTTCAGCCAATTCGGCATCTATCTCTTTCTCTCTCTATATATATATATCTATTTTTATCTCTCTCGCTTTCTATCTTCCACGTTACTGCAGCGTACTGCGTGTTTTCCAGCCGTAAAGCATGCAGACAGACAGACACGAAAAACTTTCGAAGAGACTGCGGTAAGCCCCAAGACGCTGCCACGTCGCCGCTCGGTTGGTTTTCAGCCAGAGCCAAAACCACGGAAAATGCTAAATATTTGAAAAGTTCGGCAAAGCGGAGCTGAGGTTCTACCGCCAGAAATGTCAACTAGTATAAAACTTATGGTAAATGGCTCGGGGCGTGGTCGCAAAGCCGAAATTCGCTCAGGTACGAGAGTCAAATAATAAAAGAAAAAAAAAAAAATAATTGCTCATACGACGCGTTGGCAGCAAATTATTTATGAACCGCCAGCGGCTTAGAAGCTTTTTAATATGAATAGCAGAATATGCGAGAGGAGGAGGCGAGGCCGAAAGATGATATAATCGTTGGCAGCAATAATTGGGTAGATGCCTGGCTTTTCGGCACACTCAGAGCGAGACACATAATTAAATTCAATTATTTATGCGGCTGTCAGACCAAAGTCGAGCAGATACCAAAATGTGAATCAACATTCGGGACAGGACTTACGAGCTGTCCGCAAATGCTTAAAGCGGCTTACACTTTGTTTGTTTGTTGACCAAATAATTGCGCCATTTGCGCCGACTAGCCGCTGTCACTTTGTACCCCCGCCGCTCCCTGCCCCTGCGCCTGCTCCTGCTCTTGGCCAGCTGTGCTCTGGGCAGGCCATTTGCCAGTTGATTAGCATAATCAACCAAAAATTAGTCGAGCGCATTTCACATGCAAAATAGTTTCATGCCCACATTCACACACACAGACACACAAACATACACACATATTCACTTATGCAAACACACACATATGTGGCTGAAAATTCAATTTGCCACGCCAGACATGTTGCACACAAACGAGCTGTTGAAATAATTTCAAATATGAAAAATTCATTCAAAACTAATAATAATAAACAGCACAAGATAATTGCAGCTCTGCTCGTAAAGAGTAAATAGATTTATTTACGCTCAGTTTATTATCATATCAAAGCACACATGAAAACAGTTTGCTGCTTATGATGTCGATGCAATTATGTTGAATAACAAGTGAGTTGGCTATAGATGAGCACTGACCGACTGGCAGATGCTCTGTAAGGTGCATATTCGAAGTGTGAACACAATATTTGTGGGAAAGAGAATATTTAGCAGCATACTTTAGCTGGGAATATAAAGTTCAGTTTAACTAGCTAATCATCAGTACTTCATCATTATTTAATTTCATAGATCCAAAAGTCTAGAGCTAGTAACAATAATCTAATTAATATAACCTAAGCAAGTTCATCAATTCATACGAATTTCGATGGCACGCGAAGGTTTTCTTATATTTTTATTTATTTAATTATTTATTTGTTTATTTATTTATATGTTTATATACATAATATAAATAAATACATATAATAGGATGCCAGAAAACTTCAATTGCCTGTTTCATTATATTATACAAAACCATGCACATTCGTTATCTAATCGAATTGTAGTTGACATAAGCTCAATTCGGTTGCTGCAATATATGAATACATGACATTTTTTATATATATTATTTGTGTATAAAGTATATATATGTACATATACATACATACATATCCATCTATATAAACACTTTCAGCAATATCGTTTGGCCGCAACAAAGTGTTTAACTTAAATGTTATTATTATTCTTAATTAATTAATTTTGTTTTAATTTAACGTTTTCGGGCTGCATTTCATATGGCTTAAATAGCACGGGCACCACAGTTATTTTTAGCCACGGTAAATTCTACATTTCGTTTAAACAAATATTTACAAAGTTTAATTAAAATTTGCGAGCTCTGCCCACACTTCGCACGCTGTTTGATCTGTGAATTCCGCATAACTTGCGCTTTATGTCAATTGACAGCGCTTTAATGTTCAAACTAGTCAAAATTTAATATTCGTGGCACGCTCGGAAGGGCACGCTCAGGTGAATGGACACGGCGGCAGGTTGCGAAGGCTGAGCTCCTAGCACTGCTGCAGCTGTGGCAACGTCTGGCCGTCTAGACGCGCTTTTGAGTGCGTGGCTCAATTGCCATTCTTGGCTGACTTCAATAAATTTTGCGAGAGAGACATGTGAGCCGACAATCGTTGCCACAGTGCTTAGCTGAAGTAGGGGAATTCAATTAAGAGCTAAATGTATAAATTTATATTTATATTTTTTTGTTTTTTTGCCTTGCGGTTTTCGCTGACCAAAAACAAAACAAAAACTTGGCCAAATTAAATGCCAAAACGGAAGCTGTAAACCAGCAGCAAGTTGAGCAACAACACTGGCATTTTGGCCGCCCTTTGTTTATTTGTTACGCACAATCAAGTGGGCAGGGGGCGTGGCAAAGAATTCAATATTGGGAGGCAGTATGAAAATGAATGCAAAAGGACGCAGAAGGCAGCTGCGGTCGCTGTCTTCTGCTTCACTTGCTTTATATGCGTCACAGCGAGAGGGAAGACTCTGGTGCTGATGACGATGATGATGATGATGATGCTGAGAATGCTAATCATGATGTTGTCGGCAACGAGAAAACACACATCTGCGTTTGGCCGGCGGGCTCGGTATGCACGAGGGACGGCCAAGTTTGCATTTTATTGTTTTAAAATTTCTTCAAAAATTGTAACAACTGCGACCATAAAGAGCTTCACATGTGCAGAGTGAAGCGAAGCTGAGCACGGGAAAAAGCTGAGCGTGAGAAACAAAAAGAAGTCTGCGAAAACATTCACAGTTTGGATTTATTAAGAATTTGAATAAATGAAAAATATTCTTCAACGTGTGTTTAAATTTACTTGAATAATATTATACATATTAAGGCACTCTTAAGTACTATTCAATTTTAGAAAAATCTGTAATATTATATTCAATTATATACATATATACAACACATCTCAAGCTAAGTGAATCAAGTGTATTCAATTACAATTGTTGGCTTTCTCTTTCCTCTCTTTGCAGCAGCGCGACAATCAGAGCACAGCAACACCCGCTGCTAAGCATATAGCTACTTATCTATATATAGCTTTAAAGCCTGACACAATAATAATTCTGGGGAAACTTTAAGTGTGGGGCCAGCAGCAGCAACAACAACAACGAGGAACTGCCCTGAGCACAAAACATTTATTAAGCTGACCGCAAATAGCGTTTTATTAAGCATACGCCACATTAGCCCGTGGGCTGGCAGAGATGGACGGACGGACGGCGAAGCGCACATCAAATTAGTAATCAAGCAGCACAAAAGCAACGCCCAGGGCCGACGTACACGGCATAAGCCTTGGCTGAGCCGGGCTCGAGTCCGGGTCTGGGTCTGCCTGGAAGCTCGAATGAGAGGCAGACAAAACTAATAAGACGACTTTATTTTTATTGAAATTATGATTAATGACAGAAATATTGCACGACGGCGATGAAGAATCGGCGCATTGCCGCGAATTAAGGGCAAAAGCCCGTTGACCATGATAATGATCATCGCCATGATAATGACGATGCCAATGACGAGCATCAGGCTAATGATAATGCTGAGGCCCAGGCTCCATTTCTGACGCGTTTGTCAAGCCATGGACGCCATGATGATGCTGATGATGATGAACTTAATCAAAGGGCGTTTAATGGGCGTCAATGCTGTCGCCGACGCTGTTGATTGCCGGTGTGCGAGCAACTACGAGAACAGCAACAGCAACAGCAACAACAACAGCAACGACAACGACAACAGCAATAGCAATTAAGGGATATTGCTCATACGACGCGTTGTACAAGGCAAATTCTTATTTGCAAAGCATAAAGAGAAAGTGCAAGCACAAAAGAAATTTATAATTTGATGGCTTCGCCTGGGCAGCTTTGCGTTGCAGCAGCAGCAGCAGCCGCAACCCGCCGACGACGCCATCAGCAACCTCAGCTGCACAACAACAACAATTACACCCGCAACAACAACAAACTGATCTCCACAGCCACACTGACGCTGCTCATACTCTGCCTGAGCAGCTGCATCGCCTACGCCACGGCAGCAGCAACGTCGACAGAGCAGCCCGCAGCGCGGAGCTCGGACGGCGGCAGTCTGAGCGAGGACTTCAACAGCAGCAGCGCCTTCTTGGGCGCCATTGCGGCTGCGGCGAGCGCCGTAAACGTGAACGTGAACGTGAACAGCAGCCCCATCGCCATCACAAGCTATCCGGGCATCACGAGCAGCACTCCCAATGGCAGCAGTAGCACGCTGGTGTCCATGTCCGACACTCCGCTGCTGCTGGACGAGCTGGCCGCCGGCGAGCAGGAGTTCGAGCTGCCGCCGCTGCAGTCGGTCATTGTGAGCATCATCCTGCTGATTGTCATCCTGGGCACCGTGGTGGGTAACGTGCTCGTCTGCATTGCCGTCTGCATGGTGCGCAAGCTGCGACGACCCTGCAATTACCTGCTGGTCTCGCTGGCACTATCCGATCTCTGTGTGGCGCTGCTCGTCATGCCGATGGCCCTGCTGTACGAGGTGCTCGAACGGTGGAGCTTCGGCACGCTGCTCTGCGACATTTGGGTGTCGTTCGATGTGCTCTGCTGCACCGCCTCCATACTGAATCTGTGCGCCATCTCCGTCGACCGTTACCTGGCCATTACTAAGCCACTGGAGTACGGTGTCAAGCGCACGCCGCGCCGCATGATGCTCTGCGTGGGCATCGTTTGGCTGGCCGCCGCCTGCATCTCGCTGCCCCCGCTGCTGATACTAGGCAACGAGCACGAGGACGAGGACGGGCAGCCCATCTGCACGGTGTGCCAGAACTTCGCCTATCAGATCTATGCCACGCTGGGCTCCTTCTACATACCGCTCTCCGTCATGCTGTTCGTGTACTACCAGATCTTCAAGGCTGCCCGACGCATTGTTCTGGAGGAAAAGCGTGCCCAGACGCACCTGCAGCAGGCCATGAATGGCACCGGTTCGCCGCAGACTGCAACGGCTCCTGCCCTACCGCACACGGAGCTGGGCAGCGGCAACGGCGCTGGCCACGGACACCGGCACAGCAGCATAGGTAACACCTCGCTCACGTACTCCACCTGCGGCGGTCTGAGCACCAGTGGGGGAGGAGCACCAGTGGGCATAACGCACGGTCATCATGGCAGCGGCGGCGGCGTAAGCGGCTCTACGGGACTGCTGGGATCTCCGCATCACAAGAAGCTACGCTTCCAGCTGGCCAAGGAGAAGAAGGCATCCACCACACTGGGTATCATCATGTCCGCCTTTACCGTCTGCTGGCTGCCGTTCTTCATCCTGGCATTGATCCGGCCCTTTGAGACGATGCATGTGCCACCATCGTTGTCCTCGCTCTTCCTCTGGCTAGGCTATGCCAACTCTCTGCTAAATCCGATAATCTACGCCACGCTGAATCGCGACTTTCGTAAGCCCTTCCAGGAGATACTCTACTTCCGCTGCTCCAGCCTGAACACGATGATGCGCGAGAACTACTACCAGGATCAGTACGGCGAGCCGCCATCGCAGCGCGTCATGCTGGGCGACGAGCGGCACGGTGCGCGCGAGAGCTTCCTGTGAAGCCAACGGATCCCTGGATGATTGGCTCTCTAAATATCTAAAGCTGTATATCTATATATGTGTTGTACTCTATACGAATAAGCCAAAACTAACTAGTGTCTACTGCTTGGCAAGGAATGCGAACTACATGAGCACCTCCCTCTCTCACACACACACACACACATACATACAGCCACACACACACCGATCTATATGTACCATGTATGAGTATATGTAACTGTTTACCTATGAGTATTTTTTGTATGTAGTAGTGTTGCATAAGGCAAACCCATAATTACGATATATGATAAAAGATAATTGATAAACGATAAACGATAAATGTAGATGACTCCTCTAAATGTAACTGAACGTTGTAATTTTTAAATGTAACACTAAGCAATGAAGTGGTCTAGAAGCAGCAACCACTCGACACACACACACAGACACAGCTACCCACCCAAAGACAACCAAGACAACTCACACACACACACAAAATAGTGTTGCAAAACAATCGATAAATGTTGCTACAAATTTGAATTTTAATTTTTCAATATTTCTTAACTTTCAATTGTCTAACCTATCGATTATAGATCGTTTTGTAGCACTCAGACACTCATCACTCACACAACAAGACGGTTGTACCACTGTTAACCCAGAACAGGTTTTCACACGGTTCCTTTTTATGTTTGTTAGTTCCACGACAAGAGAACCGTTTACAATCACAATCGATATCGAATCTATTGAGCCCACAGCGAGCGTAGTTTATTTGCGATACTCAAACGGAGCCAAAAATTAAAATTAAGCACACACTAAATCTAAATTAAACGTAATATACGATAAAGCGATCGATAACTATAAACACACACATACATATACATATATATATATATGTAGCCAAGCATGACAAAATGGTGTCTATAAACTGTCGAACTGTAAATAGGAGAGCTCTACAAATAAAAAATTCAACAAAAATCAAGCAACAAATATATATATATATGCAGATGCAGATCTATCTATATCTGTGTGCAGCTCTGTCTCAGAACGTATATCTACTATACTCGTATAGCTAAAGCTCAATACTAAGTTATATTTAAATGTATTTATTAAATACTTTCTGCAATAATTATATTATTACTGTATATTTCTTTTGTAATCTAATCTAGTAAAAAGTCACGCCTCTCTGTGATACCAAACATTAAGCATTAAATTTTTATGTTTAGATCAACTGGATTAAATTTTAATATAAATTACTAAATAATACTAACTAGCTGCTGCTAGTTTATGCGAGTACTAACTACACATATAGATAATATATGAATATATAAATATACATATATACATTATATACATATATACAAATATCTAGTCTGGCTAAGTCTATTATGTGTGCGTGTTTTTATTGTATGTACGAGATGTCTACATTAAGCACATGATATTCAAACATAAAACCGAGTTACGTATGTGTCTGTATGTTGAAATACAAAAATAACAAAATACCAAAATATACAAAAAAAACCAAAAATAAAAACAAAAACAAAAAACAAACTAATCCCCACATACACAAACACAAACATAGAAAAATCCAAATCCTAAATACAATGAAAGGAGCATGACAAACTAAGCGCATCTAATGCTATGCATCACAGAACTAAAGTTCAGTAAACAAAAGAAAATGTAAAAGAAAACAAAAATAAATACACAAAACTATTTGAAATTCCTTCAAGTGAAGCTTACGAAACTGTAAAATTGCATTTGAACTCTGCTTCCCACAGCTGCAAGTGCAAAATCTACACGAAAATACAAAATTACAAACCATGAGAATATATCTAAAACTAAATATGAAAAGTGAGCAGAAATTAAAGCATCAAATAAAAGGCAACCTTATAAATGTAATTCAAACCGATTTTCTTATTAACTTACTATTTGGCTCGTCAAATTTGTATTGTAGCTTTCGCGAAACTTTTCCAGCCTTCAGCTAACTCTCTCGAGCAACCTGCTAACTAATACAATATACTGCAAAATATTCAAAGTTTCTTGAATCAATTAACTTTAAGTTTCGAAAGTTGAAGAAGTATTTTACAGCTTATCGAAAAGGCAACGAAGTGGCTGAAAATTATTTATAAATTAAGTTTTGAGTATACATATTCAATTTCATAGGAATTCAACTAGGAGGCATCCAAATATTGAACTCTCAACTCGAAACTTCAAGGAATCAACTTTGATAATTCCCAACAAAAACTGTGAAATGCTATTTTGCATGAGTTGGCTTATGATATAGTGAACTTATTCAATAGTTTAAAGGATCAACTTTGCTTTAACAACAAATAGAACACGTTTAATGAGCTTAAAATGAGAAATTTAAGTTAATTTAGTTTCATATGTAAAAATAATATGTGATAAAAGAAAGAAAGATGAAACTGTTATCATTGCAGTTGCTAATCAATTAGTATCATAGATTAACAATTAGAGAACTTTAATCCGTGAAGTTAAAACAGAAATCTAGAAAAAGAATTTTAGTTAAATAGTTATGCATATAACTTATTATCTCTAGCTTAGTTGGGCTTGACTTACAGTATCGCATTCATATTAATTGGTTCAGTTTTTGGTTGACTAAAAGTTTGCTATTCAGCACAGATTTGGACATCGTGTATATCACCCCACAGTAAACTGTATATATAGCTGATTTGGCTTGTACAAAGCAAAAAGCGACAGCTAGCGAGAGAGAGAAAGAGAGAGATAGAGCAAAAAGTTGTGCAGCAGCTGTCGAGCATCGCAAACTGTGCTTCAAAGTGTCAACTGGAAGTGCAGCTTAACAGACTGTGAGAAATTAAAAAAAAAAAAGAAAAAAAATGCTAAAAAAAAGAATATGAACCATATATATATATACATCCATGTGCAGTGCTTATTTGTTAGTCAGGCGGACAAGTTGAGCAAACGTGTAAAATGCGCGGAAACGGATGTGAAATCAAGTGAAACACTGTGAAAAATATCAAATAGCAAATGATAAAAAGCAACAACAACAAAAACAACAACAACAGCAGCAGCAAACATTTGTTGGGCCGGAAGCAAGGGAAGCGCGTAGCATGCAAATACGTGCACGTCTGCTCGAGTTTGTATTTGTATCTCGCATCTGTGCATGATTTGAGCAATAGTTTTGGTTAGAGAAAAACTAAAGCAATGGCTGAAGCAGCAGGACCTGCCACTTGGCTGGATATCAAGTGCGAGTGTGTGTGAGTGTGAGTGTGTGCACTGTAGGTGGAGTCACACTCTCTAAAACGGCATGACAATGACAAAGTGATCTTCCGGCGCCAACTACATACGAGCTGCTGCTTGTAGCTGCTCCTGGCTGCTGGCTGCTGGCTGCTTGCTGATAAATGATGATTTTACGCTCGCTCGTTGCCCAGCCCCAGCCATGTTACAATGCCACTTTATGAGCTGCGCCGGCTGCCAGACCCAATGGCGGCGATGCCAAGGACAAGCAGCGCAGCGTTGCGCATCGCCCCCAAGAGCAACGGCAGCCATGGCGAATGTGTGCTACTAAATACCTTAAACTACTCGTATTTGTGTGTAGGCAGGGTAGGTTCTGAATGTGGATATATACTATGATAGAGCTGGAAAGAGACTGACCTGTTAAGTATACATTTATATATATTTGTTTGTCCGTTTATATAGGTTATCCTCATTCTTGATATTCCTCACAGATATATATATTCTGCACCATTCAACTATTATAACTACTTCCTCATATAGTTCATATATAATAATATCTACTCTAATCCTCTATACTAACCTTCCTTGACCTAGCTGCTCAACTTCAGGGTATTTCCCCGTCATATACTTAATTCAGCAGTTTTAAAGCTTTTTTCTATTCGTTGCTTTTCGGCTACTTCACCCTGTAGCTAAGCGGATTTTATATTCAAATAGCGATGCGCGGCGCTATTCATGAAAAAAATAGCTAGAAAGAGAGAAAAAAAACGAGCTGACGATTGCAGCGAAATTACCGTTGCTGCTGCTGTTTCTATCGCATCGTATCGCCAGCAGTAAAGTCTGCAGTTTTATGAGCACTTGGGAGATTTTTTATTATTTCGGTTCGTTTTTTTTTTTTTTTGTGACACTAATGCGACGTTTATGAAACATTCGCAGCAGCGATTTCTTGTCAAATGATTGTAAAAAGTGAAAAAGAGAGCCAGAGAGAGAAAGAGAGAGAGAGAGAGACAGAGAGAGAGAGAGAGAGAGATAAAACTGTTTAGCAATTTAGAAAAATGCGCTTATGAAAATGTCTGCGATTGTCAGCGTTGTCCATGAAGCGCACACAAAGCGCTAACAACTATTGAACCATGAATCGTTCAGATATGCCAGGGATATAAAAAATACACACATGTAAGCAGCGTTTGCAGGCAAGCTGCCAGAACAGAAGAGCAAAATAATGAAAAAACAAGCCAAAAAACAGAGAGGACAGCTAAGGCACGATGAGCTAGACAAGGAGATACCCTATGAATTAGAGGAGAGTAATGTATGGGAAAATTGTAATATATAATGGAAATGTAATTTATATATAGCCAGTGAAAGGTATTATTATATGAGAACATTCTATACATTGTACAACCTTGCGTATACGTAATTTATTTTTGTATAGAGTATGCATACTAAACTTATGCCTGCTGAGCCACAAGCTGACCTGAGCTGACTACACATAGGTACAGCACTGTGACTCCACCTACCTATTAACCATTTTTATGGTCTCTGGCTGTATATGGTCCAGTGTCACGTAACAAATGCCCAATTGAGCTAAATGGCAACCCAGTTTCATTTCAGTTGTAGGCCGTCTGTGTGTGAGTGAGTGTGTTTGTGTGTGTGCCAAATTGGTTGGCTGACAGAGGGTAAGCACTAAAGTGACTGATAACAGTGCCGATAATCGATAGAGTGTCGCAAGTGGCAACTGTGTTGAGTTATTTCGAACAAATTGGCAGCACTTTGAAGTGAAAATGATCCGAAACGATATGAGCTCCAATTTCAGCATTAGAGCCGGCCTGTCAATTCCATATATATATTTGGGTCAAAGCTCTTAAGTTTCATCTGCAATTCAATAAATATAAGAGCTCAAATTTACTCGGCACATTTGATACTTTGTTTCGGCAATTCAATAACTCAAATTTCAAGTAATTGTATTTGCCAAAAAGGTATTAAGTTAATAAATTACGAAGCTAATAACTGGAGACACTTGAAAGCCTCGTCTAGACTGAGAGTAATACTCTCTTAAATTTAAGGCATAGCAATTTCTATTAAATATTAGAATCGATTCCTTCAAACATTTTCCAATTATTTTCCCAATTTGTGAATTTGTGTAAACTCGCAATTCGATTTCCAATTGTAATCGGATTTGTAGTCTGAGGGAATTTTGCAATTAATTTGAATTTCAACTATGAAATGAACATTTCATTGTTGGCCTGAGAAGCTGTAAACAAATATTAAGGCAAATGCAACTCAAATTTAATTTAAATATAATTTTCAATTAAATCAAAATTAATTGTAGAATAGATTGCAATATTTTTCAATTATGCAACCAGATGTAGCTTCAGCGTAGTTATCATTATACTCTGCTTCTAAATGGGATTTCATCTAATTATAAGCTATTATTCAATTAGAGTCGCTTATGAAATAAACATTTCATTGTTGGCAGATACAAATGTAACCAAAAATGTTGCGTATACGCCACATGCGCCTCAACAATAACCCAAAATGTATGCAATATTCAAATGGTAAGCTGAACAACACACATACAGAGAGGGAGAGAGAGAGAGACAGAGAGAGTGAGTCGCGCACATTTATCAAAATGTATTCAAAAGCAAATTATGTAAAATGTTTGAAGTGCCGAAAACTGTATTTCTACAACGATTGAAATCTGTAGCTGTCATACCTGCCGCCCGCCCAACCCGCTCGCCCCGCCCCCTTAATATATTTTATTTAATGCGCTGTCAGCCCACGGCGCTTGCGTCACCCGGACAAAAAAATTAAAAAAATGAAGTAAAGAAAGAAGTGAAATATCTGAGAATTTGTACAAAATTAAGTTGATTAAATGGACTTAGCAGCGCGATTACACGCAAGGCTGCCTTAGAGCGGCCTGGGCGCCGAAATGTTTTGCGTGTTGACTGGGCTGGCGCAGAAAAGAATTCTTTTACCAACAGCACAACGCCACAATAACAACAGAGCGAGAGAGAGGGGGGGACGGCAGCAAAAAGGAAAAATGTAAAGAAAAAAAGCATATTTTTCATATCATTCCCTTCGCATCGCTCTGGCCATTGACAGGCGGACGGCCAAGTGAACAACGGACAGCAATGAGCCGAAACTTTGACCATTGAAATCTGTGTCCCCTGGGAAACGCTGCGCCTCGAAGCCATTAAGAGGCGCATGATTAACGCTTTGCTCAACAAGACAATTGATAAAGAATAGAAGCGCAGCTGAGCCGCAGACAGCCCCAAATGGAACCCAGAATAGATAGATGCCAGCTCAGTCGGGAGTCGCGAGTCGCGAGACAAAAGTCAATGCATCGCCTCTCCAAAGGCAAACTAACTTTGTAATGAAGCTTGTTACAGATAGCGAGATTAATGCTCGCCCGTAAATCCATATAAACTACTATTTGTTATAGCAAAAATAAAGAGTAATTCCTCGAGCTTAATCTTTATTATGTGCATACAGAGCTAAGTGTTCTCACCGAGTCAGTGACTCAAGTAAAACTCTATCAGATTGTCAACAAACTAATTTTCAGAAATATAAACATAACTCAATAGACATTGAGCTGCCTACGTCAGTCAGTTAACTTTATAGGCAGACCGTCTAGCTCATTTCACTTGAATTAAGCTCTCGAGTATTTGGAGAAGCCATAAACAAACTTGGCTTTTTAGAGCGGTCTTCGGTCTGATATAATTATTCCATGAATAATGATAGAGTATTTAAAATTCCGCAAGCTTTATGGTCACGTTCTCTCTTTCAGTTGACAATTAAGCGGCGACGGAAGCGGAAGCTCGCGAGCAGCCATAGAGAAAGAGCATTTACTGCAGCGTTTACAATGTTTTTGCGCTCTCCTTGGCGCTGCTGTTGGCGGCTCTGGCATTGTTTTTAGCCAGTTCACAAAATATGTTGTGGCCCCTCACATCCTCTGCTCCCGCTGCTGCTGCTGCTGTTGCAGGCGTGCAGAATGATTAATGTGCCCGGGCACAAAACAGAGGCATTAATGGGCGGTCAACGGAATGCGCTACAGCAACATTTATTTTTTTTTTCTTTTTTATATATATATTTTTTTCTACGTGCTGACTTCCAAAAGTCGAGCAAATTGCGGCACTTAGCGAAATATGTACATGTCTACATAGATATGGGATGGCTGCACGTTCGGTGCAACAATCAGCGAGACGGAGACACCGAAATTTATGCAGCAGCAGCGTGTGAGATTGGGCACAGCACGGCGTATGATTAATCTCTTGTATTACACAATCTAATGGGCAGCTCGTGCCGCACTTGAAGTGAGCTGGAAGTGAGCTCGAAGTGAGCTCGGAGTGAGCTTGGAGTGAGCTGTCAGCTCGAGCCAGTTCGTCCAACTTAATTTAAAGGCTCGCAGTTCCAGTGGCTGGCTTAAATCTTTATTAATATGCAAGAAGCCAGAGCTTCTACTGCTCGTCAGCGAACACCATGAAAAATGGTCGCCATTAGAGCCAGCAAATTTGCTGCCTTGTATCAGCAACAACAGCAACAGCAGCAGCAACAACAGCAACAGCAGTGACAGCAGCAACTGCATTGATTTTGCAGCACGTAGCCGACTCTGTAGGTCTGCAGACTGAAATGTGACCCCAACCACATTCAATTTATGTTAATGATTCAGGCATTGCGAACCGCATGAGAATCTCGTGTCTCGTGTTGCCAGCAAATTGAGGCGCATCGCACTGAATGAGCAGCCATAAATTGTGGCTTGATTGACACGACTCGATATGATGGCCCTCAATTGCATGCCCTGAGTGTGATGATAAATTATGGTCTAGTCAAAGAGAATGTTATATATATAATATAAGTAATAGTTGATGGATAGTTTTGCCTCTAGGCCTAGTACTGCTCTTCTTGAATCTGAGCACTCTCAGTAGGTTGCTAATGTTCAATCTAAACCGAGAACTGTCTCATTTCAAGTTTAAATATTTCCATTTTGTACAACTTGCAGAACTTGTAGAATTATGTCTTGATAACTGAAGTTCGCGTTTCTTTCTGCAGATAGTCTCAAAATTCACAACCGCATGTCTCGGATAGTAAATTCTAGTATTTCCCAAGGGCTTGTAAATGCAACAAGTTCTTGAAGGGCCGCAGAGTATCACAGATATCGAGTGAGTTGCAAACGAACTCTCCCTCTCTCTCGTCTTCGAGCGAAACTGAAGCTGAAAACTTCAATCACGAGTCAGAATTTAAATTACTTTCGAACACTGTCACCAGAAAAACGAAATGCCCAAAAAAAAAATTTTAAAGTTACTAATGTTTTAGTCGTTTACATGTCGCTTTCATTAGGTAGGCCTTGGACGTAACCGCACAGCATGGATTTGCGTTACGATGGGCTCCAATTTCCGACTGCTTTTACTCGCGAGTCCCGGCACGATCATGCACACGGACACCATCATGAGGCGGCGCCCTCCAGCCAGACAGCAGATCAACAGACGGAGAGCCCACGGACCGAGCACGTCTGTCACGGCCACGAGGGACACGGTGGATCCATGGTCTTCCATTTGGGCCACAGGGAAACCATTCTGTTCGAGTTCTGGACCACAAGCACGACGACGTCGCTGGTACTCTCCTGCCTAATTGTTTTCATCATGGCCATTTTCTACGAGGCGCTCAAGTGCTACCGAGAATGGCTGAAAAAGTGCTACAAGAAGCGCCAGGAGGGCGGCTTTGAAAGACTTAACATGGGACACGGCCCAGCGTCAACTCAGCTGGTGGCGCCAGTGACGCTGATCGATGCATTGGCAATGGCGCCGGCGGGAGCGGACCAGGATTCGAATCAGCGGTCCCTGACCGCACGTCTGCCCTGGCTGGCGCCCATTCACTGGTACCAGACGCTGCTGCATATGATCCAGGTGACCATCTCGTTTCTGCTGATGCTCATCTTTATGACCTTCAACGTGTGGCTGTGCATAGCCGTTGTCCTGGGCGCCGGCGTTGGCTACTTTATATTCTTCGCGAAGAGTGAAAATGTGTCCGACCATTGCAATTGAGGTATTCCCGTCCACTCGAGCATCCATGGCCTGTCTCCACTGTGCCCAATGTGTTCTCTATGTATGCTTTGTGCTAATGTATTTTTCTAATTAAACCAAGATATAAAAATATCATAACAAAAGTGGCTGGCAGCCGCCCGGCCTAATTGTTCATGTTTATGGCTCGTAAAACAATGACTGCAGCTACCGACGCGAGAGAGAGAGAGAGAAGGAAACAACTGAGAATTCGCCAAATAACAAAGAGGAAGGCAACGCCAGCGCTGGCCTCATGGCCAGTTGGGCGTATACGTAATCTACACCAAATAAAAATGGCAGACAAAGCTCTTCCTTTTATCCTTCTAATTACATAAGTAGAGCTCGAGCAGCATCTGCTCTGCTGGGGCCCCACCGGGGCAGTGTATGTCGAATTCGTTCAATTTAAACGCACATTATCTTTCTTTTTGCGTAGCTATCTTTAGCTTTATGGCCGTTTTACGAGTCCCTGCCCTCATCCTTCTCCTTTCTATGTGCTGCAATATATATATATATCTATATAACATCTGTATATTTACATATTTACCTGCTCAGTTTTTATTCCTGTTTGTGTCTGACGTTTTCATAATGCCCGCAATTATGAGGGCGATAAACCTTTGGCCAGGTTTACTTGCGCGCTGCCAGTGGCCATTTATCGGCGCTCGCCAACATTCAATTAATATTTTAATAAGCTGCCTTTATGCCATTTGCCATTTGCCGAGCGGATAACGCAATTTGGCTTTAATACGCCACGCTGCACATGAAAGCATGAAGCGCAGTCGAAGCGCAGCAGAACTGAATTCAGCTTTAATAATTTACACACATGTATACAAGCGTATTTATTTCTCTGCATGTGTCTGTGTGTGTGTGTGTGTGGGTGTAGAGGGTGTATCGCTTGACCCATGGGTCAAGCTGTGCAGCAGCGGTCGGAGCCGAAGCGGAAGCGGAAATGCGTTCATGCATGCCAATTTGAGCCGTCATCGAGTCCTGGCTGGCATCCATCAGACATCACCCTTTCATCGAGTCTGATTAATGAGCATACACGATAAGACGATTATGAACTAATGAATTATAACTGTTTAGTGATTGCGTAACATGACTCCATTCTGCCACAGCGCATGCAAATGAATCCTCAGCTCAGGCATATGACTAGGCAAGTCTCTATTGAATGGATTTCTTTTTCGTTCTCTCTCCCTTTCTCTCTCTCTCTCTCTCTCTCTCTCTCTTTAGCGAAGTGCGTGTAGACTTATTAGCTAGCTGGACTATCCCTAACTAGATCGTTTTTATTGTCAGACAGTAAAGCATGGAAATGAATCCCCAGCCCTGGCATGTGACGGAGCGAATCTCTATTGAATGGATTTCTGCTTCTCTCTCTCTCTCTTTCGCTCTCCCTTAAAGGAAGTGGGTGTATACTTATATTTGTTAGCTGGACTACCCCTAACTTGTTCACTTTTATTGGCAGACAGTAAAGCATGGAGATGAATCCCCAGCCCAGACACATATTGAATATATTTCTCTCTCTCACTCCTTTTATGGAAGTCCGTGTAGGCTTATTGGCTAGCTGGATCGTTTTTACTGCAGCCCAGCCATATGATGGGTAAAATTTCTACTGAATGGATCCTCTATCTCTCTCACTCTCTATATCTTTCACTCTCTCCCTCTCCCTTTCTCTCTCTCTCTCTCTCTCTCTCTCTCTCCCTCTCTCTCTCTCTCACTCTTTATCTCTCTCACTCTCTCTCTCTCTTTCTTTCTTTCTCTCTCTCCCTCTCTCTCTCTCTCTCTTTCTCTTAAGGAAAATGTGTGTACTCTTATTAACTAGTTGGACTACCCCTAACTAGACCACTTTTATTGTCAGACAGTAAATACCTATTTAATTTTGTTACAACGTATGTTAATTTTAGTGTGGAAAAAGTCTGGGCAAGCAGACATCATTTCGCTGCCCTACACGTCTCTGAACTGAGCGGGCATATAGGTGAAATATCTCTTGTTTCGCGGAGTATTTGGATGGGCGCCCATGGCACTGTAGAATATTCGACCTATTTCCAAGAAGGACAAAAAGAATTGTTTCGAATATTGATTCCAGTACTTCTTCAGTAACTTGCGATTGTCATTGGGGGCGGGAAACGCTCGTCTGTTCTGGTCCTGGAGTGTTGTGCGCTTCATCCGCACAAAGTTCTTGTTCAGCATGAGCATTACGTTATTCATGAGAACCTTGGCCTGGTTGTATTGGTGCCTGCACTCCGATTGCGAGTACCGTTTGCCGTAGCGAGCCCGGATCCACTCGAGCAGCAGCGGCACGCGATGCACCTCGGGCAGCGTGGGCAAGATGAAGCGCTTGTCAGTGGCCACGCGGTCCAGGCCAATGCGCAGCAGCTTCGTCATCAACTCCAGATCGTCGGCATCGTAATAGCTATATCCCAGGTCGATTCGGCTAAGCGACTCATTCTTGAGCGACTTCCAACGTGCCTTCTTATACTCTGCATCGAATAGCTCGATGCCCTCTTTGAAACTGCGCTTAGCTGAGCGATCCACCAGTGCATCCACCGATCCACAGACATGATCGACCAGCATTTCCCCTTGCTGATTCACATCATCACTGAACGCTTTGATAACCGCCAACTTGACTTGATGCTGCTGCTCGTCCCTGTAGTCATCCTTCAAGGCATCGAAGAGCTTGTGATAGTTGAACTTGTGAAAGCAATCATTCGAACCCAGCTCAAAGTATTTGCTGGGACAGGAACACTGACATTGAGAGGATTCCTGGGTCTGCACCTTCTTCCTCTCAGCGGCAGCGTCACTCCATCGCAGCTCTATTTCGTGGGGCTTGCTCTTCAGATCCAATATTTTACTGATGCCTCCAGCGTTTAGACGTTGCTGTTCATTCCTTGATCTGACCTCATTTGGACTATTGTCCGCGACGGTGGGTGGTATGCACTTATCGGGTAAACGCAAGCCCAGACGGGAATCAATAATCGCACACACACCCTCATCTTCCTGGCTGGAAACATTCTTATTGTCTAGGTAAATAAAACCCGGATCACATGGATCCATCGTTAAGCGTTTCCTGGTAGAAACTATCCGTTCTTTCTGAGTCAGCTCACGAAACTCGGCCAGATACTTCTCCGTCAGGCGATCCAGATCTTCCAGCACACGCCGACGAGTACTCTCTCGCCTGTTGAAGTCCACATCCAAGAATCGCTTATAAAACTCCCGCTTGATCTTGGTCAGATTAAGGCTCAGCGATTCCTCCATTTGGCCGATGAGCTTGTGGTGGCCGCACAAGGAAGTCAATTCGCTGTTGCGATGTTTTTCCGATTTCAGCGAAGCCAGGATGTTTCCAATTTCGCGATTTAGTACGGATCTGGCAACCCGTTCCGTTTGATTGAAGGCGTATTTGCCGAACCAACGGGACTTGATCGAATACCGCGTTAAGTGCGGCTCTACTGTGGGCAACCGAACCGGCTGCTTCGGTCGAGTGGCGAAATTGCGCCGCTGGCGAGGAATGGGCAGTATGATTTTCTCGAAGTAGGGCGATTTGACGTGCATCGACTTTGACTGGATTTGGGCTAGCTCCTTAGTCAGATCCTGCATCAACTTCGTTCGCTTCGAATTGTAGGTATGCTCCTTAATGTGCTCCTGCTTCAATCGTATGGCCACCGATTCCTGCGCCAGCGGCAGCACACGTTCCAGCTCAGACAGAGTCGGAAAGAGATCCAGCCAGAAGATCGCCGACATTATGATGCGCTCGTTGAGCTCATAGATGACCGCATGATTCGTCGTCTTATAATACGTCTCCATGAGGAACCACAGAAAGGCCACGTCATTGCCGCGACTCATCTGCAGCAGCCGTTCCAGTCCACTAGACGGCGGCCGAGGCACTATGCCCAATTTGCTCAGATGATAATGTGACCGATGTGTGCTACCCTGTAGTATGTCGTCGCCCAAGGCACGCTTCAAGCTATTCACAGCGGCCAATTGACCCTCTGAGAGGCCGCAGTACCACAATGGCTGCAGATGCCTCCTCATGGCTTCGTCTTTGATCTGACTGCGGATCACCCGATGGATGTGCATCACTTGCTTAGTCATTAGCGCACCGTACGTATACCCCATTTTGGCAAGGCACGAAAATTCAATTTAAATCAACAATTACTCAAGACTTTGATGAAATCAAATTCAAATCACAGAAATTTCAAGTCACATTTGATTGAGATTAATCAGAATGAGAAAATAAAACATTATATTATGATCATAATTGACAGTAGACCAAACTGAATTATAATTGCAATTGAAATGGTAGAGCTTACAGGATTTTTATACCCTGAACTATAAGTTTTTAAAAATGTATATAACAGGCAGAAGGTGGAGTGACAGAATCCATACTCTTGATCAGTGCGACAAGCTGTGTCAATTTAGACCGGTCTGTCTATCTGTTCATCCGTCCGTCGGTTTCTATGTTTGAGCGCGTCGATCTCAAAAGCTATAACAGCTAGAGACTTTTCACAGATGCAAACAATTAAAGATTCACCTCTTTTGCTGACCAAGGAAAGCCACTAATTTCTTTTGCTGAAAGATTTCAACTATCCCATATATGTATATATACATATGTATACATTTCCATATGTGTGTGCTTGCCTTGAGTGTTTGTGACAATTTGTTGGTGCTTTGCAGCCCGCAGAAGTACATCATTAATTTATTAGCAAACCAAATAGGCGGCTACAATCAGGACTCAGACTCAGCACTTTGTTTGCAGGACACGCAGGCCGCACGTGTCGGCCCCGATGTGCGAGTGTGTGTGTTTGTAGCTTTGTTTTGTCAGCAGATGCCTGCGGCCATTTGTCGACTGCTTGTGATTGGACTGGCTGCTGTTCGGACCGGAGAGCGCGCGAGTTTACAATTAACTGGGCTTAAAGCGTGCCCCGTTTTCTAGCCAATAATTTATGACTTTCCACATTCGGCTGTCAATTAAATTCTTTGGAAAATCTCAGCGTTGCCATTCGCTGACATCACGAGGAGGCTCGAATGATTTATGCGCCGACTGGTTGACACTTATATGTTTATGGGTCTTTCCCTTCTGTTTGTCGGTCTCTATCTCTATGTGTGTATGTGTGTGTGTTTGTGAAGTGCTTTTGCTAGTTTCCTTTTGGCTATCACTTTCTGTCTACGACACGTGGCCAACGCCTGCAGAGCTGCTTATGTTAATGACCCGTACCCTGCCCGACCCGCATCCGAGTCCGGACCCGGCTTAGAGTCCTCTGCCAATGGGACAATTGGCATGTGTTTCAGCCCATTTTCATGCGTTTCGCTTTTGCATGTGACACGGAACTGGAGCCGGGTGTTAGATCTTAATAATAGATACGCCCACTCGCATTGTCAGGTAAACTTTATCTCAGTGTCCATATATCAAGGAAATTCAAGTGGAACCGAGACCATAATGGACGGCACGCCCGAGGCATCTTTAATGTTTTTGCGCTCTATGTTCCTTAAAGTGTTCATACGAATTGTGGCCACAGGCTCCGGCTCCACTCCGCTGTCGAATATAAATACCGCAATTTTTACGTCAGTTTATCGGTTATTAATGTCATTCCATAAAAAAGAAAATTCAAAAAAAGGTTTCATCCGGTTTTTTGTATAACGAATTGTGGTCGGCAATAAAAACAGGCCACATAGTCGTAAATAAGTGAATACACTACAATGGTTTTAATAAATCTGTCTAACCGTCTATATATATTTAACTAGAGATCTAAAGTGGAATCAACAAGCTCTTAGCCAATTCTAAAGTCATATTTAAATATTTAGAAATTTACATATAAATTCAGTAGCTACAATATATAAAATAATTTCGAAAAATTCCTAAGAATTTATTTTACACATTTCTTTTTTATTTACATTCAATATCTCTTGTATTTTTTATATTCTATATATAATATTTTTTTAAACATTTTACATTTTCTGATTGCAAATTCTCTCAAGGATTTCAATAATTTCTATCAGCTTTCATCGCTTTCAATTTAATTCACAATTGGACTACTGCCAACGTTCTCCACTCTAAGCAGTTTATGTATTCAGCTCATTTCAATGTTGCCAACTCTGAGAGCGATTTTTGAAAATGTTGCCAGTGCGCAGTGAAGTCGTTGAATGCTCATAAAATATAGTGAAACAGGCTTTGGGCTATAACCATTTTTTGCGCAATTTTAATTAAAAATACCAGCGGTAAAAAGTGTTTGGAAGTGAACATCATATCATACATCGTATTAATGCCTGACCGCACAGCCAAATGAGATGGGGCTGCAAAGGACAGCAATGAAAATTGAAATACGGACGGAAGAGTGCGTGAAATGACATACGGGTTGACTGAGACGAATGACGTACAGGCCGCCGGAGAGAGTAACACATGGCTTGACTGATAGACAGACGGACGTACAGACTGATAGAATAACTGACTTACACTCTAATTGACTGACTGACCAAGTGACTGATTGACTGATTTGTAGACAAATTGACAAGCTGATCAGCTGACAAATTTACAAACTGATAGTGTGATAAAACGGGAGGTAGACTGACTGCCAAACAGAGTAACTGACAGATTGAGAGTGTGACAGGTTTATAAGTTGATAGAGTGCTCGACTGATAGACTGATTGATTGATATTCATATATGATACTGACTGATAGAAGAATAGATTGATATATAGATGGGCTAATATATTGATAGACGAATTGATAGATAGATATACTGAAAGATATACAGAGAAATTTGTAGAATGATAGACTGATAAACTGTTAGACTGATAGGCTGATAGGTACATAGATTAAAAGACTAATAGGTAGATTAACTGACTGATGGACTGATTGACAGACTGACAGGTTGATTATATTTATAGAAGGATAGACTGATATATTGATATACTGATTCACTGATAGACTGACTAATAGAAAAGTTGACCAATGGACGGCCAGACTGATAGACTGACAGAGAAAAGCTAACAAATAGGTCGACTGACAGGCGTCGAATGATAGTTAGTTATTGCTCAGTCTGATATGTCATCCATTCACAATTCGGATGGGGTTTTGCCTATGCCTCGCAGCTCTCTTGCCAAACTTCTTTTGTTAAACTTATCCCTTCTGGTCGCTTGCGCCTCAACGCCTTCGTTTGTAGTTCTTAATGATGTGCGCTCTACTGAGTCAACAACGTTTGAACCAGACTCAATAGCTCCCTCAGCTTCAGTTTGGTTTCTAGCCAAACCACAGACGCTGACTGCCTGGATTTGCATGAACTTTTCGGCAACTGATAATGCCGCAAGGCTGACTTAAGTAAAGGCAGCGAGCTTTGTGAGTATTTGAAAAGATTATAATATATATATATATATATATATATATATATATATATATATATATATATATGTATGGGCACTTTGAGCTACTGCCAGTGCCAGCACCAGTTGCTTGACAATTCGCAACAATTTTTCAACACACACACACAGCCACACGCACACCAATACTAAGAGTAAAATCATGTTTCCATTTCGAGAAACACGTTCCATATTGTTTCGCTGCATCTTTCGCTCATATACTACCTTTACCCCTTGGCGTAATTTAATGAGCTTCTAACTTTATGTTTGCTTGTCATGTACACATTTTGTTTTTATTGGAGGCCCACCAACTGCTTCCCACCCCCCTCCATCCGTGGCCTGTTTAAGTGAAACATTTTTAAAGTCAACTCGAAGGCGTGCGTGGCCCACGCAGACTCGCGCGCGATTCAACAGTTTTCGGTTAATGTTAATGCAAAAAGTAAAAATATAAGAAGACATCAAGTGAGGAGTTTGCTCGGTTCCGAGACGTTTAAATGCCCTTAAAGGCATTTGTGTTTATAAAAATTTAGCAGGCATGGCTTGTAGAAATATTATAATATTACAACTCTATTTACCTGGGTATAGAAATGAATCAGGAATGGACTATTGAAAATTTAGAACTGTATTATGTTGCCTGTATGGCAAGGTTTTTGAAGAGACAATCGAATTTGTTTTTGAATATTTTTATTTAACTTAAAAATTTATAATTCTTTTCCAATTTCTATATATAAAATTAAATAAGTAGTTGAGATGACATAATTTGGAATATCCAACTCTCATCCTATCAACCCATTGTAGTTTTATCAAACTTAAAAACTTTACCATTATAATATTTTGAGCTTTTCTAACAACACTTCTAACATTACAAATTGCATGACATATCAATCAGACCCTTTCAGACTCTATGCAAAAAGAAAATAAAAAACTCAAATACAAATGCGAAAAGGACTGACATGTGCTCAGAGTTTGCCATTTGTCGTTGTTGTTGTTGCTGCTGTTGCTGTCGTTGTTTGGTCGGTTGTACGAGGGCTGACTGTGCCTCGGGCCAAATGCAAAAGCCAAAGCATAAGTAAACTTTTTAGCTCGACTCCCACTGTTGGCTGAACGCCATTTGTTTATAAATTTAATTTGTCTTAGGCAAGAAGTCTGTCGACTTGTGTTTTGCTTTCCACCAAAATTTTTTATCTCTCTCTCCCCCACTCTCTCTCTCTCTCTCTCTCTCTTTTTCTGTGTATTTTTTACAAAATATAAATTCAGCATATTTAGTTAATCCGTCGGGTCTGGCAGCAGTCAGCAGATAATCTAAGAACTTCAGCCCAGACTGCACAGAATTCTTGATAAGCCGCCATTAAAGGCTTAAGGCCACGCGAATTGCCAGCTCTAAAATGTGAACTTAAAGCCAAGCTAACCAAATACTCTAGAAGTAATCTCACTTCTTTACAAACTAACAAATTGTGGCCACATTTTCATATCGACAACGCCAAACAATAATTTGATATATGCTATGCAAATACTTAGATGAGAGCTGGGCTATGCATGAGACGTACTTACTTATGTGTGAGTGTGGATGTGTATGTGTGTATGTGTGTGAATACATTGTGTAAGTATATAAAAGTTGCTCACCTTCTCCTGCCCCTTCCCTCTGATCATTCAACTAGAATGTGTGGGTTTTTGTGACTTGCTATTTTATGCGTTATTGAATTTCACTTAACATCAACGGCGCCCAACACACATGTGTGTGTGTGTGTCTGTGTGTTTGTTGTTTCTTCCCCTACTTAAGTGCCCAGCACTGTAAAATGCCACTTGAGTTAAGCACTGAGCTTTGGCTATATTGTGGCTTAGTTTTTTTTTACTCAAAAGATTTTATTTGTTGCCACTTTGCATACCCTGTAATGGCTCTTCATAAGTATTTTCTTTAACTACTCTCTCCCTACTAGCTCTTACACAATTGCAAACAATACATAGAATATGATTTAAAGTCCGTTATATTTAATTTAGTAATTTAAATTTTTATAGCATACTTTTTGGCGCATATATACAAAATTCATTTCTAGGGTAGCTTCTAGCAGTTGTTCGCTCAAGTGTTTGTGTTAAGCTTTTCACGCAAAAAATTATAAGCAAATATTTTTGCATGTGTTGAGGCAAAAACAAAAACGCAAAGCAAATGTGTAAAGGTGAGGCAAAAGAGGGCCAAAGAAACGTGTGCAAAAACGAAAAAACAAAAATGCTGCAAAAGAGCAAAATATGAATTAATTTCGAAGCTTCAACTGTTGAATACTTAAGTCAAAATTTATAATACAAACAAATTCTGAAGGCAGTTAAATCGTAATATTAGATGTTCGAGAGCTTTAAGAGAGAACTCTCGGTTGGTACTTTGGTACTAACCAACTCAACTAGAAGCAAGTTTTATAATTGATTGCGTATGATGGTAACTAATTCGTTTTTGAGAACTGTTGCCAGTGCGCAGCAAACCAATTTATTAGCTTTGCCAGGAGTTGTTGACTTTGATATATCAAAACACTTTGTAAAGTTTTGGCAGCGAATTGACAGACAAGTTTTGCGTTCAAGCTGTGAAACCAACAGATGCCACAACAACAGCAGCAGCAGCAACAACAAATTGTGCCTCCAGAACTTTTACTTGCATCAGTGCCCACCTTTACCTGACCCCAAGTCCTGCCCCTGTATCTATTTGCACGCTGTACACAACTTGAAAGCGAGCAACAAAAACAACTAGTTGCAGCTGCAATACCAATACCAACAGCAACAGCAATAGCGACAGCGACAGCAGCAGCGACAACTGGGCAACAACTTGCAACAACTCGCAGCAATTACAAAAAGCATACGCAATGTGGGCCCGCATTGACAGCAGCTACTAACTGGCGCTGTCTAACCAAAGGGCAACAATTGTCAAACTAACTGTCTCTCACCTAGTGTGCACACACAGACACACATTGGGAGACACACACATGAAGTGTGCGCCAAAAATTATGCCACAAACACAGCCAGCAGCGACTAGAACTGCGCACTAACTGAAATTAAACATGAAAAATGCAACAGCAGGCAGCTGTTGTAGTTGTTGCTGCTCCTATGCCAGCTGTACGCTGCCAATTGGCAACACATAACGGCAACTGGCAACTGGCACCGACAACTGGCCAACGACTAAACATGCGAACAGGACGCACTCGACGGCGCAGGTGAATTTTTGAAATATGCAACGAGCCGAATTTGAAATGCAAACAAAGCTGAAAAATTCAACACGCTCCGCCATAGACGAGCCATGGCAATACGCCAGCGGGCGTTCTGCCGGATGCGGCAGCTAGCCTTAATTTTTGGAATTGAAATGTGCTCAGGAAAGCGAGAGAATAGTTTGAATTGAAAGCTGCTTATGAGAGGCTTCAAAGAGAATTGAATAGCGCTGAAAGCTTGAATGAGAATCGCATAGAAGGTACAAGGTAAATGTAAGAGGTATAAGGTATAAGGTATAAGATATAAGGTATAAAGTATAAAGTATGAAGTATAAAGTATAAGATATAAAGTATCAGGTATAAGGTATAAGGTATAAGGTATAAGGTATAAGGTATAAGGTATAAGGTATAAGGTATAAGGTATAAGGTATAAGGTATAAGGTATAAGGTATAAGGTATAAGGTATAACGTATAAGGTATAAGGTATAAGGTATAAGGTATAAGGTATAAGGTATAAGGTATAAGGTATAAGATATAAGGTATAAGGTGTAAGAATACCTTGAATCTAAAATATTCGTGGAAAACTTTCGAGAATTGTAACAAATAGAATTAACATATTTTATTTATTTTTTTCATTTCAATTTATTCATCGTGCAATTTGCATCGAAAACGAGTTTCGGAACTAGTAGAATAAATCAAATCTATTTGAATGAGGCAAGTGAAAAAAGTGCTACAGAAGTGTGCAACGCAATATTAAGGTTAGTCAGAATTCAACGACTTCGGACAACGGACAGCGAACAATGGCTGTAGCTGGCAGCAGGTGTACGCGTCCCAGATACGACTAACTCCTTCAATTCAATGTCTGTGTGCTGATGCGCACGTAATTGCCACCGAAGGCACATTAATGCGCTTTCTATGCATGCCAAGCGAGTGTGGGTGTGTATGAGTGAGTGTGTGTGTGTGTATGTGTGTGTGTGTGGTCAGTTTTGGCAGCTTTTGTTACATTTCCGCTGACCACGTTGTTGCATTTGACTCGCTTAATCCGGGCAACGTTGCAGTTGCCATTGTTGTCCGGGAATTAGCATTATAAATTGCTGAAAGTTAGATAACCTCCGTATGAGGACCATTCAAAGTGGCTCATTAGTGGCGTCGAGTGGGTCAAGTGGTGCACTTAATTAACTCTAAGGGATCGTTAGAGCAGCAGCAACTGCATTACTTGTTGGGGAATTGCATGAAGTCAGTTTTTTTTATGGGAGTGTTGCAGAGAGGGAGATAGAGGGAGAGGGAGAGAGAGAGAGAGAGAGAGAGAGAGAGAGAGAGAGAGAGAGAGAGAGGTGAGTGAAAGAGAGAGAGGGAAGAGAGTTGTTTAACTATTGAAAAATAGAATAGAATGAATGTTTTACTGCCACTCTAACTCTACTGATAATCCTTTGGCCAACTATTTAGTAGAAAGGATTTATAAAAAAAAAAGTTTAACAGCTGGAGAAGTCGTTGAAAAACTAACTAACTTAAAGCTGCCTGCGACAACTGCGAGTGGACGCATAAAAACAGAACAGCTGCGGCAGCTCGTAACTAAAAACAAAATTAGAAACTAAAAGGAAACTCAACTGGAAACTGTGCAACAATGTGAAGCGAAAGTTGGAGCTAAACATGAAGTAAGTTTTATATAAATAGTAGAAAAAGAGAGAGACCCGACAAATGAAGAAAGAAAGCGAGCTTGCATGAGAGTGCAAATCTAATATGAAAAAAAAAGGGAAACAAAAGAACGAGATCAAAGTGCTGAGCTCAGCGATTTATGATGTACAAAGCCGCCTCAAAGTGGATGAGTAAATGCCAGTAATGTCCACAGAGAAAAGAGAGGAAAAACTCAGCCAAAGGTGGCATCGGAATATAACGTTGTGACAACCACAAGCCACATGCACTCATGCCCAGCACTCACGCTGAGCTGCAAAAAAAAGAGAGAGAGAGAGATGGAAAAAATAGTTGAAGGCAAAATGCCAGCAGCTGAAGGAATGCAGCCTGGACGCAAAACGGCAAGCGACAAAGCGTCAAAGAGCCTGGAAATTGCAAAGGTTGCTCTTACACACACAAACACACAAACACACACACACACATGCGTATACGCACACGAATGCATTCATATGTCGCTTGCTGAAACTGAGCTTGGGCATTCGGATTAGGCTGGAGCTAAGAGCGCAGACTGCATCCAAAAATGGTTTAGACCAACTTTTTTGATAAGGTGTTGAGTTACTGAGCCTAAGCTGTTTGGCAACAATTAACAGCTGAGCTACTTACACACACACACACACAGAGAAGCACGCACGTTTGCACTCGAGTGACAGTTGGCACACATTGTGTATACGTCATGTTGAGCTTAAAGTGTATATTAAAGTGCCTGGCACGAGCAATGCTGTTTAATGCATTTCATTTCAAGTTATTTCGGGCTGTTGCAAAAATATTTAACACATCCGCAAAACTTTTGTGGCACGCTGCGGCAATGTGGCAGGCAACAAAAGTGGCCCGAGCCACAACAATAAAACCAACAATGTAGCGCACAATGAAATGTCCCCACCATACACACACACATACACAGGGGCAGGCAATGGCGTGGTACGTGAGTGGAGCACAACAAAAGTGGACAACTTGAGAGCATGTTGACCGCCTCCACCGTTGTCCAAGTGTAAACAAGTTGTTTTTTTTCTCGTTTTTTCATTTTGTTTGTGGCACGCGCCCCACCCATCCATCTTGGGCAGGCAGCCCGCCCTTTTACTGGCAGCTCTTTTATTCGGTTTGCTTTGTCGGCGCTTCTCCAAATCCCAACTAAATCGAAAGTAGCTGCCGCCATACATAAAAGGACACATGTCCTTTGGCAAAACGTTACGCTTTTAAAAGCATTTGTCTTCCACAGCTCCAAATACAACAAAATATATACAAAATACAAAAAATAAAGCAAACTAAAAGCGAAACAAAACTCTAGTTAATTTACAAGCACAAAATAAAAATAAAGAAAATTTCTTGCCCTTGTAATTCCCCTCCATCAGCCAAATGATCAGATTACTGAGAATGTGAAATGCTCGCGTGAAATTCGAGAAATTCTCTTGTCTGGCTATTAAGCTTTTTCAGTTTTAATAGCTTGCCATTATATACTTGTGATTATGGAGTAAATATCGATATATATATATATATCTATATATATATGTAATATATAAAGTAAACGATTGTAGTGACAGTGTAGCTAAAGGAAATTGGGATTATCATATCATGTGGCATTGTCCTTATTTGGGATGCTGCATCGCTTGTCTCTGTCTCTTAGTATATCAACCCTGGTAGCTCGAGATACAACTGCTCGTGTTAATAATAATAATAATAATAATGATTTCTCAATTCTCTCTATCTCTCTTTACTTTGATAAAACCTTTTCTATATTTCATAGGGTAATAATATCAGTGACCATATATGCCTGTGAATTGGAGCATAGCTGGCCGTCCTGGAAAAGAAAATGTTCCCATTCCTGAAATTATTGAATACATGATACATAAGTCTCGAATGCTGTGATCGGATATTTTCTGCTCTCTAACAATTTGGTGTGCACTTCATTGCTAGCTGCAAGCTAATACTTCATACTTATCGAAGTATCTGAGGGGACATTGCAGTCTTTTAATGACCAGCTCTATCGATTTTTCGATTACGATTCGACTGGTATCACCATAATGACTTTTAGGGCAATAAACAGAAACTTGATTCATATGAAAGTGTTTTACCCAACTATGAAGCATCACTGCTTGTGAAGCTGAATGTATTGCAATCACAGTATTCCATTTGGCTTGCCTCTCTTATAACTTATTGCCCATTCAGGCTTTGGCAAAATTCTTTAACACGTGTATAAACAATACTTAAAACTATTACTAGGTATAGATACCGATTACGATAACGCTATAAACTTGGTAACACCTTCAGCGCTGATTCCTATATAAACTTTGCTCTCTACTGCACCGTATCACATTATATTGTATTACCAAATCAACTTCGAGCTCACTTTATTTCCAACTATAATCGCCTTAAGCGCTACATAATTAAACTTTGATTTCCAAAGCAGAAATTTGTAATTAAACAATTGATAAATGGCAACGACAGCAAAGCGAATGCATTTAAGATGAGCCGAGTGCTTATTGATTATTAAACTGGTCGAGTGCACAGAAGGAAGGAGTTGGAGTCTGAGGAGTCCTGGACGCCAGTGCCATGCAATCCGGTTAGCCAGTTGAACAAACTTGGCAGCTGCAGCCAGAAAAGGCCAAAACAAACAAAGAAACAAACGCCGTTTGCCAACTGAATACGAAATGAACTCAGCTGCAGGTGAGAATGTGAGAGCGGAAAGAGGGAGAGAGAGGGGAAGAGAGAGAGAGAGAGAGAGCAACGGGGCAACAGCTGTATAAAGCTAACTTTATGTAGATGTGTTCGTGTGTGTGTGTGTGTGTGTGTAATGCTGGTGTTGTGCTGGACAGTCAATGCCATCAATTCAATGGATGTGCGTCAAGTGCTGCTGCTGGCTTAATGCTTCGAGAGGGCCAACAAAACAAAGGAGGACCAGGCGCTTAAATTTGCTATAAATGCGGAAGTGTGCGCTTTGCCACAAACTTCTGATACCAACACACACACACCAACATACACCTCAGCTACACTGTGCTACACAATCATGTTTGCTGTTTTGTTGCAAAAGTTTTGGCTTTTAAATGGCTTTTACTTTTTTGCCGTATGGCTCCCAGTGGCATCATAAAAAAACAAAGGTAAATCGAAGTAGAAACAACCACAACAACAACAATAACAGCAGCAGAAACAACAACAACAAGGTATAAAACATTAAATTTCATGCCTGAACGTGGAGCAGACGGCATCATAAGAACTTTGTCTCAGCTCAGCTGCTGCTGCTGCTGCTGCTGCTGAAGGTGTCTCTGTTTTTATATTGGTAGTAAATAGGACCAACTTTTCTTACCAAATTGTTATTAATTGAGCTTTATAGTTTTTCGAAATGTTCATTAGCCAATGCGTCCCTCGTTGACATTTTCGACTCCGCTTCGATTTGAGATATTGAAAAGAAGCAACAGGCGACACTCGCATGGTAGTCGAATGCCAGTTATCCTGGACGTGACTTGGAGTGTTGATAATATTGCAAACAAATATATAAACACATGATAAATATTTTAAATGTATGTTTAGTTAAGCGAAAAATTGGGTTTGTAAATATTATAGGTTTATGAAAAAGGAAATATGAACTTGTAAGTAAAGTTATATTGAGAGATGTGTGCTATAAGAAGGGTAAGTGTTTCAAGAGTAAATATCTGAAAAACAATATCAATCAAAATATAGGAATAATATTGCAATAACTCAATCATTCTGATCCAATTCATTGCTATCTAAAGTCAGTATATAAGACCATTATTGCTCATATAAGCTTCCTTGTCATTTCATATTGCGGATATTGAAAAGCATTGTCTATTTATTACCCCATCTGCATAGTCAGCACTTGGCCACAAAGTATTTATATAACTTAACTTGTATAAATATTAAAATGAATCTCGTAATGCAAGCTATAAAAGTTCCATAAATTTCATATTTTAACAGAGGCAAAATTCAATCAAGCATACGAATCCATCCTAATATAGACACACTCGTAATATAATTTCTTAAGATTTACCTAAGCAACGCCCACTTATTAAACAAAAGCTGCTCAGCTCTAACATACCCTCACCGCAAACAGAAAAGTGTAGTTAGAGGGTATATAATAGCCATTCAAATTTGCTTCCTTTGTATAAGAAGATATTACGCATCTACCTTGGCCTGTGGAGCAGGCAACTTAAAGCTTCATTTAATCTAGAGTTCCCGGGAAAAGGCTCATCAAACATTTGGCCGAGTGAGTTGGAGGAGCAGATTGCGTGTGCTTCTATGCTCAGGATTGGGGTTTTTTTTGGAGCTTGCGGCCATCTTTGGCAGCTTTGTGATGCTCAACAATGGGCGCAGGTCACAAAGGCCGGGCGGTCTCTATATTAACCAGATGAAGGTTATTTCATTTGCTTTTAATTTAGTTGTAGCAGACTCGAAAAGGCCAGCGGGCGCGACGGCCCACAAACAAGCAATCAGGCTCAGAGAGTTCCATTCTTGGCCGTTGACAACCTGTTGCCTGAATGTTGCAGGTAACCCTTTTTTGATTTCCTAAGACCTGCCCACACAGCCAGCAGCACAAACTAATTTTTTAATACATCAACAGAAACATACACACACATACAGATATACACACACACACACAGAGACATACAAATTGTATTTTGTGGCAGTCCTCTGAAGGCATCCTTTTGAAGGCAGCCAGCTCCGATTCGAATTAGGGGCGTGCCCAATTGTGTACAACTCATTAGCTGAAATGCGCACACAATGGGCAGCTGGCCAAGCGCCTTACAATTGGAACAATGGCAGCCAATGGCCAGGAAGAGGTCCAGCAACCGCCCCTAATTAAGCGCAGCAAACCAACGTCTAGGACATCCGGCTCTTTGTGCCACGCGACTTCAGGAATTGCGCCTTTGTCCACAGCTCGCCAGAGTCATGAATCATTACACAAATTGGTAAATCATTTGAATTATATATTTGAATGGACTCAATTTAAGTAATGAGCGATAACTAGTCGGAATGTGTGATTGAAATGTGTTTAATGTTAATTAAATGATAATGAAAATTCAAATAATTTATAATAATAGAAATGGTAAAATGAATATTAATAATAATAATAATAGTAATTAATTTTTAAATTTTATTTTACAAATAGTAATAATGTTAAATTTAAATAATAATAGTGGAAATAATAGATGATAATGAATAATAAAAAACCTCCCCATTTCATGAACTGCCTTGTACCTTGCAAGAACACTATAACTCACGTTAGCCGTCAAATTAGAGTCCTTCTATGTTCTCCAGCTAAATACTGTAATACTGCTACCCAACCAAACCTCCGCAATAAAGCCATTGCAAAGATAGCAACAAAACTGCATAAATAATTAAAAGAAAATTAAAGGCAAGAACTCTGATAATAGTAATAATACTTGTTAAGTATATATCAAATTTAGTCAACTTTTTAACTATCAAAACTCTTAGATCAAAAATTATTCTTTATATAACATCTTACACACTTTTATTTTGGCTTCTGAAAAAACTACCTTCTCAAAAAACTACATCTAATGCTTTATTCCCTGTTCTGCTTCCTGTTTCTACATAATTTATATATATCTTCTCAACCCCACGTCAGTATGAAATGCGGCTGCAGCATTAAAGCTCATACGTATCATGCTCTTCAGGTCTGAATATCAACTCTCCAATTGGAAACTTTAATTTGATTCAAGAGATATTAAAAAATATTAGTCAAAGTACTGCAAGATTTAAGGTTTAGTGTCAGAGAGTTAGCCATTTATTGGCTCTCTCCAACCAAATCCTGTAATCTGACTACTTTTAAAAGTGAACAACTTCCGTCATATATTTACATAAATCCTTTAACTGTTTTACTACCTTCCTCTCCCGTGCTTATTTTTGTTGGCCTTTTCAGAAATTGCAAGACGTTAGTCAACCCGAGGAACAGCTCAAGTCGCAGTGGGGCAATCAATGCGGGGGGTAAGCAATTGCTTTCAATTGGGACCCATCGAACTGCTGAAGCATTGCCGGGCGCCCATCATCATCATCATTCAAATACCAAACACTCGTTTGAGTGGCAAACAGTGTCGATAATCAATCAATGGCCGTGCTCCCATTTCACTGGCCGGACTCCAGACATTTGAAATTGCCTTGCGGCTGGCAACATAACTCTTGAATGGCGAACAGCTTCGACCTGATTATGTCTACTTATTTGCCTTCTTTTCTTCTTTTCTTGCTAGGGCTTTACTGCATTTTCATTGAGAGCAAAAACCTCGATTGGAATTGCTTCAGCTGCATTGCAGATGATACACTGTAAGGTTTGCATATATAGAATCCATTGAAAATGGGAATGGTTTTGTGGAAATCCATGAAACAGGCAGAAGAAGGCGTGGCAGGCCTCATAAGTATATATAATATTAATTAGAATCTACAAATTTTTGAAATATGAGCTTCAATATAAGCTTCCCGTTGTTCAGGGTATATTCCCTTCGAGTAGTCTCGACAAAACTTCTCTAACATATTTAAGCGTAGCTTTAATACCACAAAAGATGGAAACATCTATTTGACTGCAGATTTTTCTATTAGGAATACACAGATTTTGTATCTTTTGGACTATGGCAATCCTTCGTCTGAAATTAAAAAACAAAATTCTTTAAGATACTAGAAATTTGTGCTTTGGCAATTACACGCAATTTCATTATCCCGCCGTATAAAATGTAAAATTGTATTAAGAAAGTCTAGATGAAAGCAAACTTATTCAAAAATCCATTTATCCATTAACGCAGTGCAAGCACAGCTGCTGCGTTGACTGCGCAGTAAGCAGAACATTCGCTTAAATAAGCGTGGAAAGATTGGAATATCAGCGCTTTGCAAGGTGCAGGGTATCTCTGAGTCGGATAGTCATAACTACAGCATTTTCACTTGTTAAGTTTTCTATTATAAAAGTGATCTCAAATGCTTCTAAAAGATATATCTCTCTATCAAGAGTAGAACTGCAGATGATATTTAAATTATTTTTTATTAAATTAAATTACATTAAATTTTCTGTTACATTTAATTTTTTATTAAATTAAGTGTTTATTAAGTTCAATTTTAGTTCATATGCAAATATTTTGTTTAGTTTTCTAATATTTTAGCTTTTAATGCATACAAAGAAAACATGAGATGCAGATAAAAGTATCTCAGGAGCCACAAAATGTTTTTTGACAGTCCTAAAAGTGCTGAAATTCAATGGATTAAACACAGTTTGGTCTTAACCCGTTGATAAACAAAGTTGCAGCCTTCGCAAACACAAACACAAATACAAATACAGACAGAGAAAGAGATAGAGACAGATAGAGAGAGAGAGAGAGAGAGAGAGAGAGGCTGCCAAACAAACAGGACACAAAGTTGCGGCAACAGAAACAAACTCGACAACTCGGCACTTGAGATAATAACTTGGCTGCTGGGTATACGTGAGTTCCCGGCGGGGAGTGCGAGGTGGGCGTGGAGGTGGTTCAATTTCTGCTCTCCGGCGTGGAGTGTAGCGAGTGCAATCAATGGCCAAACACTGTTGCATTTGCCAGCCAGCGAATATGCGGGCTCATAAAACATTTTAGCGCATTGTGCACACGGCCAACTGAGCAAATGAAATCAGCTACGAAATGTAGGCCAAAATCTAGGCTTTGTCGGGTTTCAGCCAAAAAGAAAGAAAGAAAGAAAGTGGGCAAACAAAACACACAATTTATGATGATTATTTGTGTATATTAAATGGAAGCCATGGCAGAGTTACCTTTAAGTGAAAGCAGGTGAGTTGAATGGAGTAAGGGAGAGAAGGAGTGAGGGAGAAAGAGAGAGAGGGCGGGAGGTAGTTAAGTCGAGAGTGAGCTGAAAGGTAAAAAGGATTCGAATACGCTGTCGTCCTTTGTCGGCATATGTATGACATGTTTAGCCACCAAGGACTAATATCAGTGTAGCAGGAGTAGCAACAGGAGTAGCAGCAGCAGCAGCAGGAGTAACAGCAGAAGCAGCAGCAGGAGCCGCAATAACAGCAGGAGTAGCAGAAGCAGCAGCAGTAGCAGGAGCAGCTGCAGAGCTATAGGCGGCAGCAGTTAAAAGCTGAAGTGTGGTTAACTAGCAGATACTCTGTAAATAGTTGAGTAAGTATTCGAAAAAACGATGTGTGAATATATGTACAGGCTATAGCAAAAGAAATCACATGATATTATTTTTTTTATTTTTTTTTTTTTTATTAAATTTTTTATTATTTATTTCATCAAATTGCCAAGTGGCCGTCGCCAGAGTTAATGACATTTTCTATTACTCTTGTCAGAGCTTGGGGCAACAGGTGTGCGAATTCTTGACAAATATTTTACTTCAGGGCTTCAAGAGTCTGAGGCTTGAAGAGCTAAGCTTGCGAGTTCCATTCCATATAAAGACGCTTGGAATGTTTATATCAGATTATCTAACACAACAGAAACGAGAGATTAAACGAGTCGGAAATGCTTCACTCATGCAATATTCCGATTTCTAGAGGATTAAACCGATTTATGGCTTTTCCATTTGTATTCTAATCTTGTTTATATCACAAATATTAAAGGCGAACCTAATTTTTGACGCCACTTACAAAAATATTCCAATGGACTCATTCTGTCATACCATATCTTATCAGCTATCTCAAGTCAATATCCCCCCTGTTTACAGGGTATAACAACTAGAATATAACAATATTTGTGGCAAACGAACTTAGTTCATAAATGTATGCCATTTGATTGAGTGTGTGTGTGTGTGTGTGTGTGTTTACATATATTTGTAGCTACCCCTTGCCTAAGCAAGGGTATCCAAATACCCCTTACTTGCGAAATTAGGCTGGTAACAACAAAGTGAGCCAGCAGCGGTCTCCGTCCATAAATGATTTATATAAGCTCGTGTGTGTGTGCGCTTGGCCAGGTGCTTTCAGCCGAGACTCGCTATGCAAATCTTCTGGGATGTGCCCAGGCTTTGTGCCTTGCGTGAAGCGAAGCAGTGTGCCCGCCAGCAGATACCCTGTCACGCCCGAGCAGCCGCAGGTCGATTGATTAGGGTATGGACTGGTCGCACACACGCGTAAGCTGCTTGTTCGGGATTTGTGATGGAGATGCTTTTAAAATGCCGCTAACCCACGCTGCGTTGGGTCTGCCGATGTCACCTGGACTATGGGACAGGATTTCGGCTGTCTTCGTTTCTTTTTTTTTTGCAGGTGGAATTTGTGTGTGTTTCTCTTTTGTGGCCAGGGCTGAGGACGGGCGTCTCTAGCCGCAAGACCCGAAATGAAAGCGCCGCTGAAATCTAATTTGTTGCGCTTGCCAATGCCAACAGCCCAGCCGCCCACCTCCCCCCAGAATGCCACAGTGCAGTCTCGGGGGCGTGCCGTGGGCATGGCTAAAGTCAAAATGGATTTTAGCGAGCGATTTGTGGCCGGGACGAACCCAAAGCCCCAGCCCAAACCGAACCCGGAGCCCTAACCCAAGCCCAATCCGTAGCCCGCAGCAAAACGAAACCAAATAGCATCGGTAGTCGTCTGCCTAGCCACGCCCACCTGCTAACGCCCACTACAAGCTACACTCGAAAAAATTAATTGCTCAAATTGCCTGAAACTGAAGTTGATTTAGAACTGTATTAGAGTGAAGAGCTCTAGCTCGTTTGTAGCTCATATGTAGTTCATATATAGTATATACATGGTATGTATCTCTATCTCTCCCCATACGCCTCCTCCCTCCTTCATCTCAAATTCAACCCATTTTCTAGATTTTCTCCTAAGATTAGATCACAAAGTTCAGAAAGAGCTTTAACTTTATTCCACATTCACTTTCACACACTTATTTCTCGCAGTGTAGTTGTCCTTCCGTTTTGCTTTACCTGCTTTGGACGAAGTTGATTGTCCGACAGTTGCTCTTGCTGTTGCTATTGCTGTTGTTGTTGTTGTTGTGGATATGTTTGTTGGTATTTGGGCAAGGGGATTATGACCCTGATCTGCTCAGGTGGTGTCCGTGTGTGCAGCTGCGTGCGTGTGTGCGCGTGTGTGTGTGTGTCGGTGTCCCATGTAGCTCAAGTTTCACTTTACAAACTGCATGCCAATGCCTCCGCCCACCATTTCACCCTCTCTCTCTCCCTTCTTCTTCTTCATCCTCCAGCATGTTTGTTTGCTAACTTTCTGGTTAGTCCTGTTATTGGTTTACGGGTCGCATGTGACCATGCCACGCCCCTGCCCGTGTCCGTCGCCTGGGCGTGTCATTAATATTAGGTGCCATTTTTTTTCAATGTTAAAAGTTTCTTTTCTGAGTTGAGCGTTTATCGTAGCACAACTTTTAGCGCAGTGGCTGCATTCGCCCCCTGCCACGCCCTCCGACGCTGCCCGCCCCCTCCTCTCTGTCAGCTGATAATGAAAACTTTTTGCACTGGCTTTGACATTGCAGTTTCCACATAAACAAATTGAAACTCTAATTGCATTACACGCGCTTCTGCACTTGGTTAATTATGATTTATGCCAGATGCCAGAAGCCTGATTGCCGAATACCCTATGCCGAATACCCTCATTTAATGAGTACATTAACTGCTGTATCCACTCACACTGAGCACATCATTCACATTTTATTCAATTCAATTCAATTCATATATATAGCGGAGCTATCTCATTGAACGTGGTTGAATGGGGTACTCTGATTGATGATAATATATTTAACTGTATATACTATCATATATTGTTTAATATATCCAAAATTATGATTATAATGAATAGTAGTAGTAGTAGAATAGAACAGTAGAACAGAACAGAACAGTAGTACGAACTATCTATTCAAGTATACCATCTTGAAATGCAACATATCGATTGGCATTAACATAATATTGTTAAATAAGGATTTAATTACTTGTTTCACTAAACACAGGTTAATACATATGTATATTCAAGTTCTAGTATCTATAAATTATGTATACTCGTATTGACATTCTACTATATATATGAAAGACTAAGGTATAGACAATTATATACTTTCAGCACCTGTTAGGCGCCCATCTCAAGCGAAGCACCTCCTTTACTCCACGAGCATATATTCAAGGCTGACTCAGACAAACCACACTTTTACAATAGTAATATTACGTATCTGAACACACACGCACACATTCACTTTGACATTTTGCGTTCTTCTCTTCCTTCAAGCCATTCTTATTCGCATTCCTGTACAGTATAATGTTCGATATTCTTGGTTCATAGAAACGCAAGCAATGCAGCAACAGAATATAAAATTTTTCTCCTGAGTATAATTAATGATAAAATACATAGACGGCTATAAATTGTGTATAATATAGAGACTGGTTCACTATATATAAAATCGGAATGCTATATATTGTAAGAATATTAAATGTCTTACAATATATAGCATTTCGATTTTATATTTACTAACCATAATAGCTTAGATATAATCAGACTCTTGTTTATCTTCGCAATCCTTTCTCCCCTTGTACTTTCCCTGTCTCTACTTTCTATTTTATCTTTCTCTTTCTCTCTCTCTCTCTCTTTCTGTCTTTCCCTCGCTCTCTTTCTTTCTCTCTCTCTCTCTCTCTCTCTCCCTCGCTCTCTTTATCTCTGTTTTGTATAACTTCCTCATTGCATTTCTACACATACATATAAAACACTTTAAATCACAAATTTCCATTCAATATCATTGATATATGTATATAAATTATTTCCTTAACGATCTACAAGCCATAAAAATATTATGCGTTATTAAAATGCACATTTTTTAATACCTTTACAAATTCAATAACAACAAAAAATAAAATAAACTTCGCTTCATCAAAATCTTTGCATTACAGTTGTTGTTGCTGTTGTTCTTCTTCTGGTTTCTATACCCTGTGCCCATTGAAAATGGGAAATCAGGGTATAATGGTTTTGTTAAATGTATGTAACAGGCAGAAGGAGGCGTGGCAGACCCCACGAAGTATATATATTCATGATCAGGGCGACGACCTGAGTCAATATTTAAAGAACGCAGTGTAACGGCGAATGAATATCACACATAGAGCAGAAAGAAGAAGAGCTGAAAAAGAGTTACAGTTCTGATGAGGAGATGTTAGTTTGTATATGTATGCAGCAGAGGCAGCAGAGAATACTCTGATTGGTCGCTAACTGATAAAGAGTTAAGCTTACGCTAACTCAGAGAGACGCTTAACAGTTGAGCTCGACTTCGAGTGGAAGTCTCGCTGCCCTATAAAAAGGCAGCTCAAGATCAGAAGAGCTGCTTCTTGCAGCAGCGGCAGCAGCAGAACGTGCTCTGATTGGTCGCCTAATGGTTGAGTGAGAAGACTAACTGTGAGAGCTGTCGCTGCCCTATATAAAGGCAAGCCTGCTGCAGCGCAGCCTCAGTCGTATTCCTTATCTTCTGATTGGTCGCCTAATGATCGAGTGTGAAGACTGACTGTGAGAAAGAGGCTCAAGGGTTGAGCTTGACTTCAGTGGAGCTGTCGCTGTCGCTGCCCTATATAAAGGCAAGCCTCCTGCAGCGCAGCTTCAGTCGCATTCTTCATCTTCTGATTGGTCGCCTAATGATCGAGTGTGAAGAATGACTGTGAGAAAGAGGCTGAAGTGTTGAGCTTGCCCTATATAAAGGCAAGCCTCCTGCAGCGCAGCTTCAGTCGCATTCTTCATCTTCTGGTGGTCAGTCGTCTAGTCGTCCAGTGTAGCGCGGTGCTTCTCCTCTTCTTCTGTCTGTTGGTAAGTCCTAAAATAGTTAAGTATGTTAAGCGAAAATGTAAAAGTTATACTTATAATGTTTATTTAATGTAAATAGAATGTGTTTTAAATTTAAATATTATTAGTTATTATAACGAACATTAAGATAACGATTATTTAGCAAATACAAAGCAAATATCAAGGACTTTAGCAGTTCGTTTCTGCGTTAAGGCTATTTTTTAGTCAGGCAAGCCCGACTATCACTTCGACTTCCCTTCTAACTCTAAGTTGTTTAAATATAGCTGTGTTTTTAGTAATTTATAGTTAGGTATATAATTTATTGACATTAACTAGAAAACATAATAAAAGACTATTTAAATAGAAAAGTTTCGTGTAATGCATACGGAGATTACGTAGTCTTTAGATTTTGAATGCCACGCCCCATACGCTTCACAGAGCTCAGGGTATCTCTTAGTCGAGCAGTTTCGACTAGAGCACTCTTACTTGTTGTTTTTGTTTTCCTGCGTTTGCCATATTATCTGCTTCATCTTCTTGTTCCGAATGACTTAGCAGACCGCACAAAAAAAAAACATACCGTAACAAACGCCCTTTGCCTGCTCGTGTGTGTGTGTGTGTGTGTGTGTGTGTGTGTGTGTGAGGGGGCGTGACAGCCCCTTTTGGCAGCTCCACCTTGTTTCCTTATCTGATTAAAGGCAGCGCAGCAAAGGCGACGACAGAGCAAAGCATAGAAAGAGGAGAGAGAGAGAGAGGGAGAGCGAGTTGTTGGCAATGCATGCAAAAATGCTTTACATGTAATTGTGCTCATTCATACACATGCATATAAATATGTGTGTGTGTGTGTGTGTGTGTGACAATGTGTGTGTGTGCGAGCTCATAAAAAGGTGCGCTGCTGTAAAAGCTAATTAAAATTTCATTACAAAACAGTGTTGCAAAGTGCATTTGCCCCTATTAAGAAGAAATAATAACAGTGTCTGCGACAACAATACAACAATGGCGAAAGGCACAAAGAAAAGTTGAGCAACTTATTCTAATGAAAGAAGCAAAGTTGGCTGTATTATTCATATAACTTAATTAGTCAGCGTAATCTAAATTACATTTAAATTAGTTATTGCTTGTGGTTCGGCTTATTGTGGTAGCTGTCTGTTATTTGACCTGTTTACAGGGTATCAATATGCCATTCAAGTTAGTATTAATTGTATAAGCATTTCACACATAGATGGCGATGCGACCACAACATCGCCATTAGCGCCATCTGTTGTTCGACTCTATGAAACAAACAGTAACATAACTCCTCATTTTAATAGTCTTGACTGTTAATATTGCTCCTCAACTAGCAGCACTGCTCCTCATGGTAAGAACTGTACTAAACTATTTAAACAATAACATAAATAAGCTATGATCAGTTTGTGTTATATTTCATTTTTTATTTATGTTTTTCACTTCATTTCCTCTGTCGGGCAAATGACACATTTATGCAAAAGCTCCTCTTTGTAACAGTGTCATTTCGAGCGAACCATTCGTTCATTTGAACACACTGTTAGCGTAACATAGCACTGTTAATGCCAAAGTGTTCCCACGAACAATGTTGAGAAACTCAAACATTGTTATTGTAGAATGTGTTGTTGAAGCGTGTGGTCGGTTGAGCGGTCGCTTGGAACTAAAATTAAATCAGTTTGAATGCAAATAAATTATCGAAACTAGATATATTGCTTAGAAAATGTGTACGCAATAAGCAATTTTAGTAAACACAAGCAATAAGAATACACTCGTTAAACGCTACATTGATATTTGTCGGTTTCGGTTGCTGCCGCGTTTCGAACTCGAAAGAGGAAAGAAGGGCAAACGTTGAATTATTTTTTAATTAGTTTTAATTAAGCATTAAAAGCAGGCAAATAAAAACACAGAATTTCAATTGCACTCTGTTTTGTGTGACTTGTGAGTGAAGAAGAAGCAGCAGCAGCAACAGCAACATCAGCAACAACAACAACAACAACAGCAGCAACAGCATCGACAACTATAACAGCCAACAACAATAAAGAGATCGCGCGTCGTGCGCGAGAGTTTCTGTCCGCGTATGTGTGACCTGTGTGTGCGTGCGCGTATTGGTGTGTGTATGTGTGTGTGTGTTTGTGCTGGAATGGAATGCAGTTATGAAAAAAAATAAATAAATAATTGAGAGCGCGCGCCCGCGCCTTGCTAGCTGCCTCTCTCTCTCGCTCACTCGCTTATCGTGTATCGCGTCCGTGGAAATATGTTGTTGTACGTATGTAGTACATTGCACAAGGCAAAGTAATACAAATAGCATAAACAAGAGAAACCGAAAAGCCAAAATCGAAAGAAAAAAAAAAACGCGCGCCAAGTGACAGACAAGTTTTTTTTTTTTTGGCAAAATGTCGAATCAGCAACAACAGCAGCAGCAGCAACAGCCGCGACAGCTTCCACAACCACATCCACATCATCATCATCACCATGTGCAACATCATCATCATCACCAGCAGCCTGGACAACACAGCGAATTCCCATTGCCGGATGGCTGGGACATTGCCAGGGATTTTGATGGCAAGACCTACTACATAGATCACATCAACAAAAAGACCACATGGCTGGATCCCAGAGATCGGTAAGAGAAACATCTATATGTACATACAATATATATGTGTGTAGTTATAGAGACGTCTTGTCAAGGAAGCCTCTAAAAAACCATATAAATTCCAACTCCAACCGGAAAGAAAAGGTGCGTTGCGCATCTGCCAGCGCAGTTGTATGAGTGCGTGCGTGTGTGTGTGTGCGTGCGTGTGTGTGTGCATTGGAATGCGGTAAGAAGCAGAGGCAGCAGTTGAGGCAGAGCGGCGGCAGCTGCAGCCTCAACAGAGAGCCAGCCGACAGCAATAAAAGCAAAATAAATTACATATTTTAACAGGGCAGCAAAATAAAATGAAAAACAACTGAGAAAAAAGAAACAAGAAATAAGTTTGAGCATGTAAACATTCCAATGCGATGATTAAGACTCCAAGTATAACTGAACTCAACTGAAGCAACGGCAACAAACAAAAACTGAAATGTAAAACAAAAAAATGTACAGCAAAGCGAACGGCACAGCGAGCGACGGCACAACAGACAACAAGGCGCAGTGGAAGGGAAGTAGAAGAAGGAAGGGGACACAGGGGAGCGGGGCCGAGCTGAGAGAGAGCAAAAGTTAAATAAAGCTCAGCGAATGATCCGCAAAAAAAAAACGTAAAACAAAATAAAAGGCAAGCAAAACTAAAAATCCCTCATACGTAATGTGTAGAGCGGTGTGTGTGTGTGTGTAGAGTGTGTTGTGTGGAGTGTATGTCACACGCATACTTGCGCACGGCGCGCACATGGAAAGAGAGCGAGAGAGTGAGAGAACGTGTGCAATAGGCACAGTTGTGTGTGATCGGCTGCTTGCGAGAGGGAGGGGAGCGGAAAACGTTCACATCAGGCCATAGATACATTTAGCCATTTGCCGTTTCGCCTCGACGTTCGCTCACATATTTGTGTGCTGCCCGCTCTCTCCAGCTGCGGCGCGCGCTCTCTCTCTCGCTCGCTCGCACTCGCACACGAGCGCTGTCTGTCTTTTTACCATAAACAATTGCAAATGTATGTAGGAATTTTGCAGTTTCGAAATAATTGATTTCTCAAATTCTTTTGCTCTATGCATGAGCGTGTGTCTGTGAGTGTGTGTGTGTGTGTATGTGTGACCGACTGTGTATGTGTGTGAGTGTGTGTGTTGCTGTGCTTCACGCTTTCAATTAACACAAACATTCCCTTTGTTTGTTTCAAATCGCATGGACATTGTTCAAAATGTTTCACTGAATTAAACAAACCGAAAGCGTTGTGGAATTTTCTGTTCGCTGTTTTGTTGCGTTTCGTTTTTGCTTGAGAAATGAAATGAAACATCTGCGCATTTTTGTTAGGGTTATGCATCAAGTGGATGTGAGTGTGTGTGTGTGTGTGTGTGTATAAACATGTGCCAAGTGGAAAAGGCCATGATTTTATATGGAATTGAAACAAGATTAGCTAATGAGCAAATGAATTGTGATCTTTGGGGTTTTCGGTTGATCATTCGATTAAGAATTATTGATTTTAGATATTTATTTAATTATCACAAATTAAGTATTCGGTTTATCGAATAGATCAGCTCCTATAAATAATACATATGAGTCTCCCATCGGAATCTGTGATCTTCTATGTTTGCTCAATTTCCTAATGTCTGTCTTTAGTTATATCTTTAACCTCCATTCAATTTGAGCGTAAAAACCCCCCTAAGACATATGTATGTGTGTAGTTCCATCTAGTATTTATTGTACAATTCTCTCTATATACATATACATTTTTTGTTGTTCGTTCAATTTATTGGTGTTTTGCACGTTTCGCATATTTTTGCCACAATTATTTCGCCCCATCTTTGGCTAGCTCCGTCTCGCTCCCGCTGCGTCTCGCCGCCGCCTCTCTAACACACGCCTCTTGCCATCTCGCTCTGCCGGCATGCGAGCTGTTATTGAATTTGAAAATAAAAAAATTGCTGCCGGTAGCGCGCAAAAATTCCAATAAGCCATAAATAAATTTATACCATGAGGCGAAGCGAGCCAAGCCTCGGGGCCCATTCGGGGCGCGCACAAATCTAGCGCGGCGATCGGCAAGGCCGCACTCGGAACACCCTTGAATATATAGGTTTGAAAATTAATTTCATATTGAAATTCATTTTGAGAGATTATAAAAAGGTTTTAAATTGATTTAGATTCCAGTTCTATTCCTTTGCTGTTCGTTGATGTTACCAACTCTCCAGCCTATTCGATCAACTCTTTTATAGTGTATTGAAACACTTGTGTATTTCACTTGTCTGTACAACTTTTCAACGGGCGTTATTTTGTTTTGTATTTCTGTTTGTTTTTTTGCTTTTTCTTTAATTCGGTCTTTTTTTTATATAAACAAAAAGTCAAAGACGACTGCGTCAGCGTCGCTGTTGGCCATGCTAATAACGCTTTTGGCCAGTTTTAGCCAATTGTTTCCCCAACTTGGCGACACAGTGGAATTTTTTTACATTTCTAGCGAATAAACTGTAAAGCGTGGAGCTTGGCTTTGCGTCTGCTGTTGTTGTTGTTGCTTTTTGGTGACAGTTTCATCGATCATTGTGAAAACATAAAAAGTCAAAAGCCAAGAAATTATGATGTCGCTAGAGCCGAGATCATCAGTCATATGGGATCAGCTCCTCAACGGGTCGAAGTCTGTTGATTGAGGGTTCACATATTATCAGCAAATCCATTGTAACAATGGCTACCGGTTATGATAGTCGAATTCCAATTCGAATTCGAATTTCAATTCCAATTCGAATTCGAATTCGAGTTCGAACTCCAACGTGAACTCGAACTCGTTTGTTTTACATAAAAATGGGCCTAGCGAAAGCGGACGCCGCTTGTTAGCCGCTGATAAAACTCGAGCGCAGTGGCGCCAACGGCGTTAGGAATGTCGGCAGAAAGGGGGGCTGCTTGCCAAGGGGTTCCATTCCCAGGCGTTCCAACTAACATCAATTATGTGACCGATGTGCATGCGTATCTGTGCAGCTCAAGTGAAACGTTCTAGTTCTTGGCTCAAGCCGTTGGCAATTGCATAAAAACCGCTAAATGGCAGAGCTGTCTATGTGTGTGTGTGTGAGAGTAGCTGTGTGTGTGTGTGTGTGTGTGTGGAGTATGCGTGCCATTATGCATTAGATGTGGCGATTTTTTGCCAGAGCAGCAACAGTAAAATTTGCATAAAATTCAATTTGGTTACTGCAAAAGATGCCAGAGCCAATTCACACACACACACACACACACACACAAGCAGAGTGAGCGAGAGAGAGGGAGATGGAGAGTGAGCGAGAGAAGGCAGCGGAGAGGAAGGCGGGGAGAGCAACATACAGGCAATGCAACTTGGAAAGCTGTAAAACGGCATTTTTCATTTAATAAATTGCACAAGGCAATTGCAACAACAGCAACAACAACAACAACAATGTCAAGAAAAAAAGTAAAACTAGATGTGGCAAAAAAAAAACGAATATAGAAATACTCTAACATGTTTTTTTTTTACAATTTAATTAAATATTTTGTTGTATAATTGAATTAATATTTTTTAAAAATTTTTAATCAATTTTATTTATTCATTTATTTTATTTTTTTTTTTTATAAATTTTAATACCTAGTGTTCATTCTATTAAAAAACTAATGTTAAATGCTTGCAATTGCTATTATATATATTAATTATGTATACTTATAATATATCATTTTACAAGTTGCATTATATATTTTTATACAAAATCATATATGTTAAAGTCTTAAGTCTTTTGTAGCTTTTCATATATTGTAGTTTAATGTGTTGCAGGTTGCATTTCACAAGGCTTCACTGTGCTGATGCAGATCCAAAGCAGCAGCTACAGCAGCAGCAGCAACAGCAGCCCGCATTGCATTTGTGCAACAAGTATTTCCACTTAACAACAACAAGAAAAAGCTGCTGTTGCTGTTGCAGTTGCAGTTGCAGTTGTTGTTGCTGCTGCTGTTGCTGTTGCTGCCCTCGTCCAGGCCGTGATTACAATTTGATTACGCGCATGAATGCAACGCCAGCAGCAACAGCAACAGCAGCAGCAGCGACAGCAGCAACATTTTCTAGTTTGGAGCGGCCCAAAGCGTCAAAAAATATTTTCTTTGCACTTGCAACGTGCAGCGTGCAGCGACATGCCCCATGCCACATGCATAGAGAGAGAGATACATTATGTATCTGGCAGATACATAAGTGCGCTGCTGGTCGCGCTGCATGTTTTGCCCATTTTAGCGGCTGTATCTCTGTCCCAGTGTGTGTGTGTGTGTGAGTGTGTGTGAGAGTGTGTGTTTTTCCCCCATTTGCCAGTTGCAAGTTGCAAGTGGCAAGTTGCAAGTTGCCAGTTGCAAGCTGCGAACTGCCAACAAGCCAAATGCGATCTCAGTTTTCGATCTGTGAGTTTTTCCTGTCAACTCGCTCGCACTTGTTGCCCGGCAGCAGCTGCCCCTCCCCTGTCCCTGCCCCTTCCCTGCCCCTGCCCCGCTGCCACTTGCAGCAATCAACACTTGTGATTTTTATCAGGCATAATGATTTCCTTTTCAACATGTGCTAATTAAGAGCGCCGTCCATCCGTCCGTCCCTCCGTCGTTCGTCGTTGTGGCATTACCCTTGAAAAGCTGCGCCCAGCTCCAAAGTAAATAATGCGACTCGATCGCTGCAATCTGTTGGCATGGAGTTAAGTACTATTCTAGTCCAGCATATCGATTTATAATAATTCAGCTGTCATTCCTGCAGCTGGGCAATTTTTCACTCACTTCGCGCTGCAAAACTGCAAACGTGAGCAGAGAATTATGTTGCCCCGCCCTTTTTCAGAGGGGCGGAGGGGTGGGGCGTGAGACAGTGAAGTGGAGTCAAAACGGCAGCAGCATATGGGCCACCTCTCCCCTAGCTATAAATCCTTTTGACTTTGATTCGGTTGCGGACTTCAAGTCTATGGATTTCGATTTCAAATTGCCCTAGGTATTAAAGGTCTATTAGGCGATTTGAAACGGATTGAAGTAGGCAAAGGATTATGGGATTTGATATAAGGTATGTTTATATAGAGCTTGGAGTGATGTTAAATATTATATTTAATAGTTCAGTTAGTTTAGAGAGTCAGCTTCCTCCTAGATAATGATCTTTTCAAACGATCAGATGTAATAGATATACCATAACCAAGCCCATATATCCAGCTAAAGTCCGACTTCAATTCCAGTTCCGATTATAGCAGCCAGGGTATTTAATCGTCCGTATATCCCAATGCCTGTCCTCAACTGTTCCTTGATTTTTCTTCATTTGTTTTATTTTTATTTCATTTTTTTATTTTTTTTTTTTGCACTCGTCGACTTTTTGGGCCGCGCCATGTGCTGAGCTGGCTCTTGAGTGATCGTGATATATGCGTTTGTGTGCCCGCAGCTTGGCCTGCAAAGGTAGCAATTTTCCATGCATGCAATGAAAAATAATAAAGCGAAAAAGAAAAAAAACCTCAAGTGAAATGAAACGAAACAAGCGCAGGAATGTGCATACTCAAGATAAATTGCTGTGAGATACTTTTGCATTGTTTATGCCTGTTGCAGTTGCCATGGTATTTCATATATATATGTATATAAATGTATATATATATTTTGTATCAAGCGGAAGGAGCCCGAAATAATTGTAACCAAAAACTTTGTATGTATGTAAGCTGATATAGAAATATATATATATATATATACAAATATATATAAGATATGCTGAAGCATTTCCTGATATTGCTAAATGCTATAGTTAGGAAATCTGTATAGATAGACTCAGGTCAGCAATTCATAGATTATGAATTTTAAATACTCAAACATTAGTCAAGATTTGCTGTTAATTTCTTTGAAGCTCTATCAAAACTCATTTCGATTATCTTCAACTAAACTCCGACTAACATTATTTCGTAAACACTTCATGGAGCTTAACGCAAATCTCAATCCAACTCGCATTCCTCGCCATAATATGCCCAGCCCGCAATTGGCATGTGCGCCATGTGTTGCAGATCTGCTTGGCATGCTATGGCCATATAGAGTGCATGGGCTAGAGGGACGGCGAGGGGCATTCCAATCGCTGGCAATTAATTGCCCTAATCAGGCACTGCCGTTCGCTGTAATCAGCTGTTGGCAGTGCCCAAAACCGCAGCTCGCCAAGGAGCAGGGAACAGAGAGCAGGGAGCAAGGGAGTAGAGGCAGACAGACAGCAGCTGAAATGGAGATCAAGCCGCAGCTGAAGGCCCGAGGTAGTGCAGTCAACAGCTTAAAGACATTCCAAAAGATACGCTGCTCTGCTGCTCCCTCCATCGCCTCCTCCTCCTCCTACTCCTCCGCCTCGACGTTTATCTCGTTGTGTTTCTTTTGTTGGGCGCACGAATCTTTTGTATTTTTTTTTTCAGTAGCACTTTCCGAATGCCATTTGAGTGCACATAACATATTCTGAAGTTCGTATCTGAAGTGTAGGCTTATGGCTCTGCGCACGCGTATTCGTATTCGTATTCGTATTCGTATTGGTATTCATATACATATTCGTGCTTGTATCTGTATCTTGTGGATGCATGCAGCGCATGCTGCATAATTAACATGACTCTAGCGAAGGCGGAGCAGACGCAGCAGCTCCAGGCCTCTGCCACAAAATATCTGCAGCTGTAACTGTGTATCTGTGCGTGTCTGTGTGTGTGTCTCTGTTGTCTGCTACTCAATAAAAAGAAGACTGAGAAACGCGCTGAGGAATTTTTCATACTGCTTTTTGTGCTCATGTTTTGTTGTCGAATTTATGGCCTAATGAAGTGATAAGGCACAGCCAGACAGAGGTCGTCTACAGGCTGCATTCCTCGCATGCCCCAAAAAGCCATAGCTGTATTTGGGTATCTGTATGTGTGCATGTATCTGTATCTGTATCTGTATCTGTGGCAGCAGCTTGTATCTGAAGCTTAAGCTGCAGCTCTGGGCAATGTATCTGCTGTCAAAATGTTTAGCACAACGACGCATAATTCATTTTACGCGCAAGATTTGCTGCTGCTCAGCATCTGCTGCAGCTGCCTCTTCCTCATTTCGGCTGCATTCCGCAGATACTTGAGCTGGAATTTATTGGTTTGTGGGTCAGCATCAACGTGCGCAACACTTTCAGCCCGAACTGCTCATGTATCTTTTTTTTTTTGTTCTTTCTTTTTTCCTGCTTTTTTTTTTTGTTTTTGGTGCAAAGTTGAGAAAAGTGCAATCACATTTGAACGTTGCATAGAATACGCGACGTGCCACAGGCAACAGCGACGACAACGACACACACACACACACACATACATACGTACATACAGAGAGGCATACAAATATACATATATAGATACACAGATACTCCCGGCATCAGCTATAGCTGTTGCTGCAGTTACAGATACATGCACTCAAGTGCAGCACATAGAATGCCATGGGTAGGCTGTGGGCAGGGGGCGTGTGCAAGGGGGCTGGCTGGCTGCCTGCATGCATGAAATGGCCAACAAACCGGCTCCGGTTCTCGCTCTGGCTGCGGCTGTAGCTGTGGCTGTGGCAGCCGCGTCTTAGAAGACAGCAGCAACATAAAAAGGAATATAAAAAAATGTTGATTAAACTGCTTAAATGCGCAAAGCTGACATTCATGTCAAAGCAACTCCGCTGCAATCCCCGCCACGGCCCCTCCTTGTGCTGCGCCCCTCACAGTTGCAGTCGTGTGCAGCTTGCTAAATGCAAGAACAGACACACTCACACACACTCATGCATACATACATAAATAAGAACATTTTATGGCCGTTTGGAATGTTTTGCCAAATACAAAAGTCTTGCAGCAACAACAAAGCGCTGGGCGTAGCGTAGTATGGCAGCAGCAATAGTAGTTAGTTGGCATTTAAGGCAACGCGCGCATTGCTTCAATAAATGCATCCAAACACATACATATAGATACTCACACACACACATACACGCGCACAAATTGCATTCAATTGGTGCCGCGTTCGCTGCGAGTTCACTGCAACTTTAAAATATTTTCCAACAGCAACAACAACAGTTGCTGCCAATGTTGCCGCTGCTGCTGCTGTTGTTGTTGTTGTTGGGCATGCCTCAAGCAGCGCGCACACTCTTTGCTCCCCGTTGGTGTCTCCAACGACTGGCAGCGGTGCCCGCTCCCACAGCCACAAATACCCTATATGTAAAGCCCAACAACAGCAGGGGTATATTAAGGCATTACATTGTAAGTGGAAAGAGCAAGATAAACAAATAATGATTTGTGGATTAATTATAAAACACATCAGATAAAAAGCTTATAAACTCTCTTGTTTTATCAAGATCTTTCAGTTGAGTAAAAATCTAGCTAGTTGTAATTTCAGCTATTTACAGGGTATGCTAGCTATTCAGTACACCCGTTGGCTGCATTCTTGCTTGTTTTGCTTTCCGCGCTCCTTCGCACACTCGCTCGCTGCTCTCGCTCTCATCGTTGCTCTTGTTGTTGTTGTTGTCGTCGTTTCATAGCGTAAATAGCAAAGTTGCTCGTACAATTTTAGAAGAACTTGTCAAAACCGCATTCCTGAGCCGCTGCCGCTGCGCAGTCGACGCGACGTCGCTGCTGTTAGTAAATGTATGTGTGTGTGTGTGTGTTTTAGTAGCTGTGTGAGTTGCTTTGCTGGAGGCAACTGCGACGACTGTTGCTGTTGCATTTTTGTTGCTGCTGCTGCTGCTGTCGTTGCCGTTGCCGTTGCCGTTGCTGTTGCTGCAACTGCAACGAGTTATAGTTATTTATGCATGTTTGTGCGTTTGTTTATTTGTTTGCTTTGGAGTAAATGATCGCGTACACACGCACACACACACACACACACACACATGCATATGTATGTATTTATATATGTATCTGTAGCGAGTACATCTGCTGCTGCTACTTAGAAATATTTTGTCTCATTTGTCGTGCATTTTTGCTCGTTGAACAACTACAAAAAAACAAACCATAGCATGAATAGCTCAATTGGCTGCCTGAATGTATATCGAAAATGTATCTGTTGGCTGCCAAGATACGCACTGGAGATCTAAATATCAACTGAGATACAGATTCTGTATACAACATAAACACTCTGAATATGAGAATGTATCTCATAGATACTTATGCATAAACACTCCAGATATATGTTGATAATGTATCTTAAACTTAACTTTAACTCTTCGCCAATAGCAAAAATGTATCTAATAGATACACTATATCATAGAGCTCTACTTGGTAGTCAATAAGTATCTCATAGTAAATAAATAATAATAAAAAGTATCTTATAGTAGATTCACAAATTCGAAAGTATCTGCATTTGATAGATACATTTATTTACTATATCAAAGTATCTTTTCGTGATGATATATTCAATAAGTATCTTACAGTAAGTGCACAAATGCATCTGGTAGATACACTTACACACAATATCAAAGTATCTCCACTTGGTACTCTCAAAGTATCTTATAGTAAATACCAATTGAAAATATGTTATACTTTTAAAGCATTTAACCCGAACTTCTACTTTGAGTGTACTTAGAATCGTATCTGCTTCAAGTTCTTGAACTAAAGGCAAAAACATGTATTGAAATCAATTGGTTCTAGCTAATAACAACTAGTTATTGTAAATTTCTAGGAATGCCACGAGCGTTGACCATAAAATTGGAAATCTTTCACGTTTTCAGTCGTCTGGCTATGCCCGTGTGTGTGTGTGTGTGTGTGTGTCTGTGTATTGAAAAAGATAAACAAACAACAGAAAATATTGAATACAATAATCGTGGAATTCGCTTTTTGGGGGAATTTTATTGCGGTCGAATGTATATAGAGAAATATTATAGACGAATGCACAGAGCTGAACTGAGCTGGGCGAGGGCTATCGAAATGCAAGGATTTATTTATTTATTTATGACCTGGCGTTAAAAATAACAGCGCACAAATATTTTTGCATACAACAACACGACTCAAACAAAACATTCTTCGTTATTTATAAACAAAAGAAACGAAAAAAAAAAAAAATAAGAAAAAATTGAAAACAAAAGCTGAAAATAACAGAAATGTTAATTGGCCCATTTGACATGGGGCATTTTTCTCGTCTCTGCTTATTATATTTTTATTGTATTTATTTTTTGGTCAGCAGCTTTCATTCTTGTTGGCATTTTTTGTAGTTGTCGAAAAGTATTTTCGAGCCCATTGTATTGTTGCTGTTGTCGTTGTAGCTTGTTGGCATGTAAAGCAAAAATAAAATATGTTTATATACTATGCGCATATATGAGCCGAAATTAATGAATAAATTTTTGAAATAATTTTTGGCCGTGATGCGAATTGCCAAACTGTCTACAAAGTGTGCGCACAGAAACTGACACAAAAATCGTACAGAAATAAATACAAAACGAAACGAAATATTGAACACACCGAAGATTACATGCTCTCTCGATCACTCTCAGATACATATATGGCTTGAGGCACATCAGCAGAAGTCTTCATATGTATCTTTCTATCTATCTGTATCTGTTCGAGCTGCAAACTGAACAACCGCATCACTATACCCTCTGTGAGCGCACAATAATTGTTCAAATATTTTTGCTGTTCTTCGCATTCGTGCTGAGAATTTCCAAACAGATCAACGTCTATAAATAAATTCAATATTCTATGCACATGCGGCCAAATGCTGAATTCCTCATTTCGCATGCACTCAAATTGGGGGTATTTTCTAAATTATATTATGCACTTTCGAGGCTAATATATCAAATTGTCTGGCTGCTCGAAATATTGAATTGAATATATATATAGTGGTATATATGTATCTCCTTTGGTATTTGTTATTGGCAGCTGTAAATTATGAAATTTCATTTAGCCAACAAAGATTTCAGAATGCGAAAACAGAACTTGAGCAACGGCCATAAATAAATAAACGAAACGTAAATTAAATTTATGTTTATACATACACATACATATATTTTCAGCTGGCTGGCAACAAATGCAACAAATTGGATTTAATATGATTCCAAAGAAATTTTCACTCGCTTCCTTTAACATTTTGCTGTGAAATTGCTAAGAAATTATAATTTTTTTCCCATTTTATTTTTATTTTTGCTTCATTTTGTTGTTGTTGTGTATTGTCAGACGTTACCCATGGCCGGATTCCCAGCAAGAAAAAAAAATTAAATAAAGTAACGCTTGCTTCCAGCTAACCCGAGTGTGTGTGTGTGAGTGTGTGTGATTATAGTGCTCTCCTCCCCAGTTATACGCTCGACCTTATGCGAGGAATGCGCCCCCAGCTCAACTTAAAGCGTTCGTCATATTTACAATGCAACTTCCCCCTTTTTTCAGCGCACTCGCGCATTATTACGAGCACATTCTATCAGATACAAGCAGCAGATACAGCTACAGCTACAGCTACGGCTACAGCTACAGATACGAGTCTATATAGTATATAACAAATTTTTGCTGTCGACTGCTGTCTGAGACTTTGACGTCGCCTCGTCGTCGTCGTCGTTGTCGTCGTCATTTCGCGTTTCGCATTCGCATTCACGTTTCTCAGATGGATTTTTCGCCTTATTATTATTTCAATATGCGATATACTTACACTCAAACAGACATGCATACACACATGCACATGTGTAAGCGTATGTATCTGTATGTAAGTATCTACATACGTATGTGCCCATGCGCTCTGGCAACTGTTCGCTGCTGCTGCTGCTGCTGCTCGCTTGGCTCACAGTCGCTTGGCTGCTCTGGTATGTGAAGGTCGCAACAGTTGTTTTGTTAATGACAGAGTACAACAGCGACAACGACGACGACGACGACGTCGTCGTAGATGGCTACGGCTATGGTAATGGTAATGGTAATAGTTATGCTGATGGCAACTATAGACTTTATATTATAGAGCTAGGAGTGGGCTGGCGCACGATCACATTAAAATAACTACGGGCTGCATATGATTTGGGCAAAATTATATTTATTTATCTTAAAAAGAATAAGGTACTCAAAAGTATCTTTAAGCTACAAAAAGTATCTGGAGACTCCAACTTATCAATAGAGGAAATAAATACTTGTATAGCATAGCAAACTACAATAGATACAAAAGTATCTAAAGCTTGAATATGTATCTGCAGCCAGATCAGCCAATTTGAAAATTCTGGGAAGCGGCAAAGAAACTGCACAGGTGGACACTTTGCAGTCCAAGAAGTTCAAAGCAAACTTTGCACTTGTTTGTTTTTTTGTTGTTGCTGCTCTTGACGTTGTCAAGGTTTCTATATAGACCAACACACACACAATTTTGTATATATTGTATTTAGCAGGAATTTTGTGTGAAATATTTGATCATGTGTGTTGGTGTGTGTATATTTTGGGTGCCTTGGCATGTTCCATGTGGGCGTCTCGAGCGACACGAAAATGTTTCCGAGTTGTCGTGTCGAATTTAAAGCTTTATAATGCGCATACCACGAATTTTTGTTGACGTACCGAATACCGTTTGCATATTTCCCAAAAGCGAGCGGCAAAAGTTTGAATGAAGAAGAATTTCAAAAGCAATTTCGTACGCTTGTTACAGTGAAATATTGGCATATGTATACACATTCTCTCCGAAATGGTCGCCCATATTAGCATATGCATGGGGGTCTAACATATCTACATATATGTCTATATATCTATATCTGTATGTATCTGTATCTGTGTATCTGCATGTGTATCCAAAGACGTCAAAGCGCTCATCGATCAATGGCACCACGAATGATGGCCAGAAAGTTCACCTTGTCTATTGGCCCGCATAATTTGGTAGTTGTCTAAGGCTGCCAATACCCTGTCTGTCTATATAAATAGAGAAAATGTTGACGCAACTCAAGACTCTTTCTATTCAACTGGAAGACTGAAACATTGTGATCTCTTTATTCTTATGCATTTTTATGTAACTCTGTATGAATTTTGATTAGCTAAAAGATAACTTTCGCATTTGCTTGACTTAACTGATCAATCTTTGATATTTATATACATATGAAACTCTCCTATACATACAGGGTATGGTAGCCAGCGGAAGCCTCTGCCTCAGATTTCTTTGGCATTTTCTGGGTAATTCAGCATATACACAAATCTTATTTTTGCTATTTCTTCCATACGTTCTGCAAAGTTTTTGGAATTTCAAACAGTGCTTGCTGAAAGTAAACAAACGTTTTTCCGAATCTAAACCAAAAAAAAAAAAAAAATCGAAAGAAAAGAAAACGATAAAATGCCCGTCAACAAGTCATAAAATATCATAAATTTCAATTTAAGTTTATTTTGCTTTTGCTTTGGCTTTTGCCATGAGCCACGCAAAGGCTGAGAGAGGGAGAGCTGGAGAGGAGGGGGCGGTCTGAGCTGTTGCTCCAAGTGGGCGCTTTTGTTGTTTGTTGTGCACGTGTGTGTATGTGTGTGTGATTGTGTATAAATTCTATGAATTTTTTAATAGTTAATTTGTATGCAGTTGGCATTGCGCATGGCGCAAAAATTTATTTCAATTGTTCACTTTGGAATTTATGGTAGACATTTTGTGATTTCGAAATTAACCCTAAAAGCGCCAAAGAGCAGCCAGCGATAGCCAACAACTACAACTTGGCTATTACGAGCTGTCAGTGGTCTCCATAAGTGGGTCTTCCATGTTGTAGTTCCCATCGGCTCTGTGACTAATGTCATCCAGCCCACGCCATTTAAATGGCCGCACGGCCTGAGGTCGAAAAGTGCTTACACACACGCACACACACACACACACACACACACATATATATATATATATATATACATATGCGATCTCGCGGCGCTGTAATTGACACCCACTTACGAAACTCCAGATATCGATACTCTAAAAGAAAGGCGTACAAATATCATAGATATTTACGCCCAACTCTCTTCTGTCTTCTCTGTTTTTATTTTTTTTCGTGTGTGCCTTTTAGAGATTGTGAAATACCTTTAAAGATAAAGAACAGCCAGAAAAATGCTTTAGGCTTATCTCGTAGGAACGTCTGTGGACATGGAAATCATAAAAAAAGCTAAAAGCTGAAAAATAGCTTTGACGCATGCGCAGTTCATTGACTTTGAGCCAACTATTTGAAATTATAGAAAATATATATGTATATGCATGGAGCTGGCTCATAAAGTGTGCATTTGATAAGCTCCACACCAAATTGCTTGAAGTGCAGCGTTTCCGCTTGCAGAGACCCTGCGCGACGGAAAATTATGAAAAGTGCGCCGGAAGGAAGTCAACGTGTGAGAGACATGGGGCACAGGAAATGCAGTTAATATCTTTTTAATTTGCCCCAGCTCCAGCCCCAGGCAGCAGCAGCAGACAGCAGAATGTGAACGACACCTGAAACAAGTTACAAAAAATAATCGTAGAGCAATATACACATTAAATGTTGCTTATATTTCATATTTATTTCTTTTTTAACAACGTCGACAACAAGCAGCAACGAGCTGCGAGCAGCAAGCGACGAGCGGCGAGCAAATGTGCGATAAGATAAAAACGACGTACGACCTTTATAGCTTAATTTGATTAAGCTCTTAAATATTTTTGTACGCCTCCTCTGATAAGCGATAGCCGTCGAGTCAACTCGCCCGAACACAGCCCAACCCAACTCAATTCAAGAAAAAAAACACAAGAGCCAAGCCAAGCCAAGCCGAACAGCAAAAAAAACATGTGATAATCATACGAAAACATTTATTTGTGCTCTAGATTCCGCTCCATTTCAATTTATGTGTGTCACAGTTTCATATAAAATAGTTTTGCTCTGTTCTCTATAGAACTAGGTAACTATAACTCTTTATGAGCTGTGCATTGTTATCGAACTCTCAATTCTGTGAGATGTGCTTAATTTGAGTTTGAAATTCAAATATCTGTTATCTTTTAAGTTGATTTATACTAATTGTACGGATGTAGAGACGAATAGAGTTTCCATATATGTATATAGAACTATCTACCTGCTGATCATTTGATAGTTGTTCCACAATTCTATTTATATGGCGATCAGTTGATTAATACTTATTATACAAGTCCTTAGTCTTATTGAGAGTCTAGTATTATCTTCCTCCCGATATGTATAGACATATCTACCTACCCATTATTTGATAGATGTCCCAACATTCCATTTATATGACGATCAGTTGAAATCTGACAATTATACGAGTCCTCAGTCTCATTCTCAATTCTCAATTCTCATTCTCTTAGACTCTCAGTCTATACATATAAGCCTCTCAACCTGTCAATCGTTTGATAGTTGTCCCAACATTCCTTTTATATGACGCTCATATTGCCATATATGACGCGCCTATATGACGCAGATATTCCAAAATGCTAATCTTATTTATGCTGATTAATATTTTATCAAGTCTTTCGATACTTGGCGAACACACTTTAACGTTCAGCTGTAGTGTTCCGGAGTTATCTTAACATGTGACGATCGTACGATCTTCGGATCTTACGTATGTATGCCTAACGACCATAACGTAATATTTAATGCAGTTAACTGAGCAGCAATTGCGTCAACTGTATTTGTTTATTTACTCGCGGCCCGTACCTATAAATACATGTAGGTATGTCAAGGTGATGTTCGATCGCCTGCCTGATAAATTGTCTTTAATGCTTATGTAGATATGTGTGCTGAGCTTTTTGCATAAAAATCTGCTGTTGTTGTGATCTTTGAGCTGAGCGGAGTGGAGCTAAGCCGAGCTGGGGCCAAGTGGGCCATGCGATTGTGTATATATAAATACATATATATTTATATTTTTATATAAACCGGAAATCGTTGTCTTTGTCGTATTCTAAGAGTGTGTGCTTGAGTGTGTTAGTGTGTTTGTGTACTATATATTGAAGAGCGTGTGGTTTATTATCTCAGTTCCGTTAAAAACAAAACAAGCGTAGAAATATAGAGTAAACAATTAGAGCAGAACTTGACAGTGACTACGTGATTTGGTTAAGCCCAAGCGACATGCATAAAGATATCTATGTATATCTAGAGATATACATATACATATCTAAGGCAGCTGATAGTTAGTTACCTTAGGCCCTCTAATGTCTATGTTGATCTGCGATTTATGGAATTTCTCGAGAAGCGGCTTCAACCGCTGCGTGTCTCGTCTCTGATGGCTGCTGCCTGATGATGACCGCTGATTGAATTTGAATTGCTAAATGCTGTTCGGGCCAGAGCGATCAAATTGGAAATTCCTTAACTGAATTAATGATCGACTATTAAAATAGATGAAAGAGAACAGAACTTTGACGCTTCTTTAATTTGTTTTCTGTCACAAGGCTGCCGAAAACAAAAGTTTCCAAGGGCCGAAAGCCAGAGTCGACAGCAGACAGCAGAGAAAAAAGACCAAAACTTGAATAAAAACATTTACATAAATCCAAAAATATAACCAAAAGTCACTTAAAAAAAAAAAAAAAAAAAAAAAATAGAAACAACTAAATATCTTTCGACAAATATATATGTATATAGACAAATAGATATATGCAAAGAATCATTGGGAGAAATACGTTTTATGAGCGGGCCAATTAGCATAAAACGCGTCGTAAACAGTTAAATAATATTGTTTATACAAATGTGTCTATGCTGTGTGTATCTATATCTGCATATGCGTATATATATTTCTATATAAAAATGTATATATGTATCTGTTTGCATTTCGTTTGAGTGCTGCCTAATGACAACTTTTCGAAGTCGCTAAAGTTGTTGTTGCTGTTGTTGTTGTTGTTGTTGATCAACACCATCAATGGCCACTTGTATGGGCAGCCATGCCCAGTCATGCTTCACTGTAGCTGCCGCTATTGTGACAACGAAATTCACGCTGAAATATTTTGTTGGCCCGAAACTTGTTTGGGCCTCTTTATTTTGTTTTTTATTAAAGCGCGAATTTATTACAGCGTCGCTCTGCGCCATAAATATTTTGTTTACAATTATTTAATTTATGCAGTTTTCTTGAGTCGAACGCCACGTTTAATGTGGGCTGCGGCCATTTAGCCAGTTAGCAAGTTAACCAGTTAGTCAGTTAGCTGGTTAGTTAAGCCAACAACTGCTAAAAGGCCAACGCCAACGGGTCGCTGTCAGCGCAAGTTGAGAGGAAGCCCTATTACTTGATGCCACAATGCATGGCACGCCCCGGCCCGGCCCGGCCCGTCAACCAGCCACCCACTCAGCTATTCATTGATTTTTGATTTGCTCAGGTCTCGCTGAGGTCAAAGTGAGTCGATTCGAGCGCTAATGGAAAACCATAAAAATTTGCCTGCACTTCAATGGCTGAAGCTGATTGCAAGAGAGGAAAAAAGAAAAAAAAATAGCTAACTTTTTTATAACCATTTTTTATTTAATATATTTTTTATAGCCAGCTGCGTTTAGCCACACAATTTGCCACCTGTGCAAACGCGCGGCTCATTTGAATTCATGAAACAGAAATAACTTGCAAACTATTCAAATTTCAGAGCTAACTGTGCACTCGGCAAAAGACGTTGTGCTAGAATCTAGAATCTAGTGTTACCGGGCCGGAATGAGAATATATTTGATTTCACAATGGAAGCTCAGCATAGAAATACTGTACTATTCGTTCTTATTTCCCCCTCTGCTGGCACTCTAAACTATTAAACTCAAAATTGTATCTTATCGTAAATATTGTAGTTTTGCCCAGAAAAAGACTTCAGTGTAGATCTGTTTTTTCAAGTGTGCCGATTGCCGGCATCAAATCAAATAAGGCACGAGTTAAGGGGCTTAGCTGGCAGCTGTCCTATCTTTGGCTATATCACTTGTTCAGGGCTGTACGTGATATTGATGTCTCAGTCGGACGATCGTTATGTTTATTTACACAGTTTAGCTTGCATGCAAATAAACAGTGCTCGATCGTAACCGAAGCAGATATCAACTGGGTGCCATTGAATAGCGTGGAAAAGCCAATGAAAACAAATACAAAGCTCGTCGATTTTACAATTATGAAACTCACAATTCCCCTCGTACTTTTCCTGCTCTGTTCTCTAGGCTTCCTCTGCCGCTGGCTGTTGACATGTTCTGTCGATCGCCAGATCGGTTTGTGTGTCAGCTGCAAACGTGGACTCTGCTCGGAGATTGGGACATGTCTTTGGATATATTTTGTCTGTGCTTCTGTGTTTATTTATTTGCGACTGCACTTTTTGCTGATATAACCCCCAGCCCGCTCTCCTGACCGATTTTTCATTGTGTCTAAGCATAACGTTTTTGTATGACACATTTTCTTGCACTTTGTTCCGGTGCAACACTCGACTCAATCCGAAGCGAAACACATGCAATTTGAATGATTGCTTATCGCCCCAGAAGCCCAAGAGCAAATCGGTTCTGAATTTTGCGTCCCTGACCAAGTGCACGTCGTCACCCTGACGACGTCATAACTAGCTGATCAGCTGATAATAAAAAGGTATAAAAAATAAAAACAGGCTGATGGAATGTGCTGAGTCACTAAAGCAATTTAAATAAATATATTTCAAGAACATCAAACATCAGCTAATGCTAGGCTGACTTATGGAATCTTTATTTCTTACTAAGAATTCAAGAATTTCGATCGATATATGATCTCTCGCTTACTCAGCGAACTATTCTAGCAGCTTTACACTCAGAGAAAACTGGATATGCTTTATTCTATGAATTTGATTACAAAACTCTTTGATTTTATTAAATACTGCAGAACTGACTAGTTGAGATACATTTGCAAACTCACAGATACTTTTGGCTGTAGCTGATATCTGTGCACTGAGCTGCAGCCGATGCAGCTACGCCAACAAGTTTTATTCTCGGAAAATTCATACTGAATGCGCAACTGTCCGACAGTTGAGCCATGCACTCTCTCTTTATGTGTATACATATATATATAAATTTATATATATATATATATATATATATATTTGTATGTATCTGGCGCACATTTTATTATCGCTCCGGGCCGCCTTTTGCGCGCTGCTCTTTTAATGGCCGCGCGAATTCCACAGCAATGATTAATTAACAAATCATATAAATATGCCAGCCTTAAAGAAAACAACAAATATATTTTTCAATTAAACCACATTATCAGAGTGTGTATACAGAGAGTGCGTATGAGTGTGTGTGTGTGTGAGTGTACCTATTGAAGCAATTAATTTATGAAGATTAGTAATTATCATTGGAATGTGAAAATGTTGTTGTCTGCGCTGATATTGAAATTGAATTTCGCAAACAAATAACTCAACAAAAATAAGAAATAAAGACAACAAAAACAACAACAACAGTAACAACGACAACAGACAACGTCATCGTCATTAGCTCTTTTGCCGCAGCGGGAAAATTGCGACCTCGATAAGATTAGACATATGGCGAATGCCATCTGGGGGACCAAGGGGGCATTGGGGCATTTTGTGTGGCAACAACAAAGCGCTGCAGGAGAGTAGACATACCATTAGGCAAGTGCTAATGCTGCATGGTAAATATTTGTAGTCTAAGAAATATGTCTAAGTATTCGTGCTGTGTGTTTTTGCCCACTTTTACCGAAACACACACGCGAAAAAAAGTAAATAAATAAATAAAAAAAAAATTTAAAAAAAAAAAAACTAAAAATGCACACAGGAAATACCAGACAAAAAGTTGTCGCTAATCTTATCGAATGGGCCCAGAGAAACGCTTCCAATTAGCTGGCGTGGGAACAGTTGGCCGCAGACGGTAAACAGGTTACGATACATCTTAGATAGGGCCAACAAATACAATACTAACCAAAATCTTCTCGACGGAAATTCATTAGCGATTTGTTGTCTCTATGCAAACAAGCTGATAAGCTAAATATTCTCGGCCAAACAAGTTACACACGGCCAAGCTGAATCTGAATCAGAATTTCGACTTGTTTCTAATTCTTATTTATGTTTCTTTTTTTGTTTTTTGCAGCTACACAAAACCGCAATCTTTCGAGGACTGTGTGGGCGACGAGCTGCCCGTGGGCTGGGAGGAGGCGTACGACTCGAATATTGGACGCTACTACATCAACCACATTGCGCAGAGCACCCAGCTGGAGGATCCGCGGCAGGAGTGGAAGAGCGTCCAGGAGCAAATGCTCAGCGACTATTTGTCGGCGGCGCAGGATCAGCTGGAGAACAAACGCGAGATGTACGATGTGAAGCAACAGCGTCTGAATCTTGCCCAGGAGGAATACAATCACCTCAACAAACTGGCGGCCAGTCGCAGCAGCTGTAAGTAAACCCAGCCACCCAAAAATATGTCTCCACAGTGGCTATCACACCTGGACTATCACACCTGGCCTAACCGATTACAGCTCTTTGATAATTACTGTTGCTGTCGAACAACAACGATAAGAGATTTCACAGTAATTGGCCAGTGATAAGCACATTCTTGTCAGCTTATAGCCAAATATATGTTTTTTTTTTTTTTCAAACAAGCCTGTCAACATGAGCGCTAAATTTAAAAAGAATTTCTAAGCCAATACGAAATTATTGGACATATCAATTAGGTAGAGTGTAGGTTTGTAGATTGATCTAATTTCTGTTGAAGATTCTTGGACTGTAAATAGATAAGATCGCTCTTTGATTTCTTTGAACCCACATTAGCTACTAGTAAGTAGTCCTAACTCTTATACTTCATTGATTCATTTCTAAGAGTTTCAGAGGACAAAGAACTTAGTTGGTTTTAGCATAGCCCATTCATCCCATCCTTTCCTCTACTTTGCATACATACATATAATTAATTGTAATTCTCTTGTAGACCAAAGATAACCGAATGATATCATGACAAAAGATCGTTTACCAATATCAAAATGTCTTAACTAATTCTCTCTTTCTCTCCCTCCCTTTCAGTATGTTCGTCGTCTAGTTCTATGAGCCGACACGATCCCGAACTGCTGCGTGCCGATCTGATGCTGGCGCGTGAGCGTGTGCGTCAACTGAAGCAGGAGCTGAATCACATTACCAATGATATATCCTACACGGAGCGCGGCATGAACACGCTCTACTCTGTGGGCGAGAAGATCAATGCGCGCCAGAACGGCTGCTACGACATTGCCGAGGTGCAGGCGATACGCGAGGAGATGCTGAAGGTGCACAAGTCACTCGTCTCCGGCGAGAAGGTGCGCGAAGAGCTGATGCGCAGTCTGGTGCAGATCAAGAACGAGCTGAGTCGCCAGCAAATCAACGAGGAGAACGCTGAGCTGCTCAGCGCCACCTCGCCCTTCGACCGCGTGTGCGTGGCCAGCCAGACGGATCTGTGCGGCGCCGGCGAGCACTTGAATGGCGGTGCACGCTTTGCCGAGATGGCCAAGACGAAGCTGCAGTACGCGGAGTGGAGGAAGCACATCAAGAAACTGCAGCAGCAGCTGGCCGATCATGTGGAGCGCATTGAGCCCGGCCAGCTGGAGTCCGACAAGGATCGCATACTGCTCATCCAGGAGAAGGAGAAGCTGCTCAACGACCTGAACAGCATTTCGCTCAAGTCGCGCAGTGCAGAGGAGAAGCTGGTCATTCAGCAGACGCGCCACAAGCTGGAGGAGGATCTGAAAGAGGCCTATGAGGCCACCAACACATGTGTGGCGAATCGCCTGCGCTTCCACGAGGAGAAGCAGCTGCTGCTGGCCAAGCTACAGGAGGCCCTCAAGTCGACGAATCTGCTCGAGGAGCGCCTCAAGTCGTTTTCCTCGGAGAGCACATTCTCCATCAGCAGCGGCAGCAGCCTAGGCTCCCTCTCCACGGCCAGCAGCAAGAGCGCGCTCAGCTTTACGGACATTTACATAGATCCATTTGCCGTGGGTGAATCGCCCATCGATGTGGTGGATCTGCAGCGACGCTCGCAGCGACTATTCCAGCAGCATCAGCGCTTGCCACCCGTACACCCAGCGGTGCAACTGCAGCAGCAACAGCAGCAGCATCAGCATCAGCTCCAGCAGCAGTCGCAACTGCAGCCGCAGCCAGCTTCGGAGGTCTCGCTGTCGCCGCGCAGCAGCCTTTCCATCGAAACGCCACCCGCCTCGCCTATGAAGTACAATGCGATCGCCGATCAGCCGCAGGCGCAGGCCGTGCTGAAAGAGGAGCCCACCTATGCCAATGCGATGCCAGCCCCACCCGCCTACACAGCTCCACCCAGTGTGCCCATGGCCTTGGCTGGTGTACGCACCCATCCGTACGATCTGGACTCCACGGTGCTGGACTGCATGATGCTGGAGGCGAAGCTGCAGAAGCTGAACCTCTCCTCACCGCTCAATCTGAACGGACCGCTGTCGCCCATCTCGGAGAAGCCCTCGCTGCTGGATCTGCCCCAAGAGATGCTCAGTCGCTCCTCCTCCACCTCGAATACGCGCTCCGTTTCGGCAGCCGTAAGCAACGAATCTGTTGCCGGTGATTCCGGCGTCTTTGAAGCATCCCGTGCACATCTGCCGCGCAAGGAACTCGCGCAGGTCCAGATTGGCCTGAAGTATCTGAAGCAGGAAGGTGTGCTCGTTGTCTCCCTGGAGCGTGCCAACAATCTGTCAGCGCTGTGGACAGCGACCACGGACAACTCGCAAGTGTAAGTGGAAATAGTTGACTTGATTCTTGATGCAGTTGCTCATTTTGGGTTTCCCATTGTACAGTTATCTGCGCGCCGCTTTGCTGCCGAATTCCCTGACATCCATACGCACCAAGGCGCTAGGTGACTTCCAGAAGCCCGTCTTCAACGACACATTCGCAGTGCCCATATCGCTGGACAAGCTGCTGACCAAGAGCCTGCAGGTGACAGTGGTCACCATGACAGGACAAAAGGAGGAGATTATTGTAAGTCGATATCTACTCCAACTTGCTAAAGTAAACTCTAATATTTTTCCATAATTTAATATCTCTTTCAGGGCACTGTGCAGATCAGCATGGCCGAGTTCAACCCGGATGACTCCACGCTGAAATGGTACAACGTGCTCAGTTCCAAATTCATACCGACTTTTGAGTCCCTGGACTTGCCGTCCACCAGCGCCGCGGCAGCAGCTGCCGCCGTTGCCGCAAACAACAACATCATCAACAACAACAACAACAACACGAGAGAGGAGTCCTCGGATGAGTCCACAATCACTTCATCACAGACCTCAACGCTAACGCGCAACCAGGCGCCGCCATTGGAGCTGCAAGCTCAAATAGCCGAAGAGTTGCCCGAGCATGTTCGCCTCAATGAGCAGCAGTGCAGCGACGACGATGACGACGACGAAGACGAGGAGGATGAGCAGCAGCTGGTCGGCACACTGGGCCTGACGCACTGTAAGTAGAAAACTCTTTCTCACTTATTTCTCTTAGCTAATTCACATTTGAAATCCTCTCAACAGCTGGTTGCATGCTGGACGCCTACCTGGAGAACATGAAGCAGGAGTATGCCGACAAGGAGACTAACACAGATTGCGCCTTTCCACCGGAGAAGCTGCGCAACCAGACGCAGCTGCTCGACGACAGGCCAGTGAAGCGCTCGCAGACATTTACGCCCTCGGCGGCAGTCAGCAAGAACCGTTACAACTGCCGGCTCAATCGCAGCGACTCAGACTCGGCCATGCACTTCGGTGTCACGCCTCACACCTTCCATCGCGGTGCCGTAGAGCGGCGCTCGTTGCGCTTCCAGCCCAAGGCGACCAAGTCAGTCACAAGTGAGTGAATCAGAAGAGTCTGCTCTCAGCTGAAATATAACTAAATTATATCTTCTTTTGTCCTCCTTAGAACTGCATCATACTCACATACCGCGCACCAGCTTGGACCTGGAGCTGGATCTGCAGGCACAGCACAGCAAGCTCTACTTTCTCAACGATCAAATCTCCAAGTTGCAGAACCTCAAGGAAGTGTAAGTAGACTTAAATGTTTACTCTATATCTGCAGAGTGTGCTCATATTTTGCCTTTTCCTTATAGACTTCAGAAGGCCTGCGATAACAAGGATCCGCTGATTGCGGCCTGGGCCATTGAGAATGAGGAATTCCAGCGTCTAGTGGCACGCGCCGATCCCACCAAGTGTCCCGAGGAGCGTCTGCTGCAGAAGCTGCTCATGAAGACCACCAAAGAAATTCACAAGCTACGCAAGACCAAGGTGCCCAAAGGCTGCCCAGATTTGGTCTCCTTCAAGTAAGTTTTCTATGGAGATGCCCCAAGTGATTCCAGTTGCTAAAAGTTGTCTTTGAACTTCGCAGAGAGAAAATGTTCTTCTTCACACGCAAGGGCATGTCTGTGCCTGAGCTACCCATCGATATTTTGCTGCCCGATGCGCAGGCCATTGAGGAGGAGGAGGAGGAGGATGAGGACGACGATGATGAGGAGGATAATGTGGCTGAGACAGCCATTGCCATCAATACGGCTCTGGTGGCCAGCAGCAATAGGAATAAGAATCTCAGTGAGCATCACCATCGATCAACTGGCGGCGCAGTGTCTAAGCTGACTGCCACGCCCACTTCAGCCATTAGCCCAGCCCCTGTTACAACACCCGTCCCAGCAGCGTCCAATGCCAACGAGGCCAACGGCGAGCAGCAGCGCTACGACTACGTCGTCGACCGCAACTACGGCGTCGAGGTGTAGTTCCCACAAAGAGACTGGGAGGCTGGGATACTGGGAGACTGGAATACTGGGATCCCTTCCCACCTGAGCTGTATATTTTTGTAATTATTTTTGGTATTTATTTGCATTAAGCGAAAAGTATTTATGTGTATAAAGGAGAAACTAGATGAAACTGATGTAACAAATATCTGTGCCTTATAGAGAAAGAGTTGGGGCAGACCAACGACAACAAAAACAACAACAACCACACCAACAACAACAGCAACAACAAGAAACATGCAAGAAATGATATAATTATTTGTAACTGCATAGAACTAACTAGCCTTAAATGCATATATTGATATAAAGTAGTATTAGTATAGGCCCATAGTCAGTTTGTACTAATTGACAGTCCCCACCAGCCCCACAAAAACTGACCCTGTATGAAATGAGCAAAGCAAAGCAAATCAATCCCGCCCCGCCCCGCCACGCCCCTTTAAAAGCGCGCACATTGCGCGCTGTGAAACTTTCAAATTCATATTGAAAACCAACTGTATTCTTAAGACTTGAGCAAATTATACGAATGAAGAGGAATATTTTTATATACATATATACACACATAATATAAATAGTACACATAGAGACTATTGATACATTTTAAATTAGTTTAGTGCAAACACCAACAAACATACAACTAAAAACAAGAAAAGAAAAAATATTTATTATATACATACATACATGCATACATATATATGTAGGAACGGATGAGTGCATATTACTCCAATCCAATGTTAGTTTAATTAGCTTGCGTTTTTGTTAAGCTCAAAACGAATTCTACTATTTTTTTTATAAAAAAAAACCTATGAAAAAAAGAAATAACAAACACAAAAAAGTCCATGTACCATATTAGTTAAACGCCATATGCCGCACGGAGGCATATGGCATAGCTAAGAACGCGCCCTAACAAAGGAAATGAAATATTTTATTAAGCAAGCCTGTTGAAATTGTTAAACTATTGCCCTGGAGCTATGAATTTGATGAGAGAATCAAAACAAAATAAAATGAAAATGAAATGAAAAATAATAATAAGAATAATAAGATGAAGAACTAAACTATTAAGTTATGTGTAATTTTAGTCTAGTTTTAGTTTCTGCTTTCTCAGCTCTTTGTAAGCATCGCTGTTGTTTTGTTAAAACTAACCGCAACCCGACCCCGCCCCTTTCCTCGCCCTTTAAACTCAGTAATAGAAATAACGGAAAGAGAACCCCACATATTTTTTTATATAAATATATATATATATATACGTTAGTAATTTAGCTATAATAAATTATATGAATGAGAACATGTATATTGTAATTGTGCAATAAACAAAAAAAAAATTCTACTGACATACTTGAAAATAATATGCTTTATTTATTGAAACAACATGGAATATGGGATGGGCTAGTGCTTGGTGCGAGTTTTGCTAGATGTTTGATGGATGTGATAAAAGGTATTTAAGATATGTTATTAAAAAGCAATATTTGATATAAAATATAATAATATTGCGCATGTATAAGAATGTGTACATATATAAATTGCTGTATATCATTTATTAATTTTTTGCTGCCCAAAAGTATGCTACACTCAATATAGCTGGCATTGATTGTATCGAATGGAATGTATTGGGATGAAAATGATGCTGCCTAAATGCACGCGGAAATGTTACCAATAATACTTTAAGCTTATTTATGATTAGATGTATTTGCTTATGTGCGCATATTGTAATTCTGCAATAATCAACTAAAATATAAGCTGAAACATTTAATTATTATTAGATTAATTCTGCAGAAATCTCTGGTAAATCAGTGCAACAGCGTTTGCTGACGTTTGCTAAAAAATTCAGCTTAATAAATTATCATTAAACAAATATTCTATCTGTAAAAGTTAATAACTGCGCAAGTATAAATGACGATTACATGCTTCAGCCTGAAAGTATGCAATGTTTTCAGTAATTTGGCATTGAATCTGAAACAGCGCCATCTAGTAGCAAAATAAAATACTATAAAAAGATTGCAGCCTGAAAGTATGCAAAGGTCAATATTATGAAAGTAGATATATATTATTTTATTTTTTTTTTTTTTTTTGTATTTATTTAACACGTTTTTTCTGCCTTTAGTGGCAACTTAATCTGTGCTAATAACAAAAAACCTATTTAAACAGTATTTAATGACAATTTAAAATATCTGGTATAGCAAATATACATATGCATAATCAAATCCTTTCCAACAAAATTTTATCTTGTGAATTTAGAATTTACTTTCTTCAATACAATTTAATGTATGTATGTATGTAGATCGGGCAATAGTTAACCGAAATACTGTGATATTTAGTCAGTATTTATGTTACAAATACCAATAAATTAAAAATATTTATCTGATAAAATAATACCCTTAATACAGACACACATTTACGCTTTGTTTAAAAACTCTCGGTTTATTTCAAGATCTGTTAGTATGAGTCTTGTTTGTTGTACTTTATCATAAACTTTATTCACATAAAAATAAATAATTATTACATTTCGATATTTAGGTGTTAACCAAGCAGCGCTTGAAATTGCCACGTCTGCCACGGCACATCCTGTTCAGAGTCTCCTGCTGCTGCGATAGTCCTTGTACGGGGTATTCATTATCATAATGCTTAGCTTTAGAGTGCGTATTTACAAAGATGTTGCAAGAAGAAGAGCTTAATTAACGGATAAATGTGAAACGGCAGACCTCCGGCTAAGGATTGGATTGGATTCGTGAAAATATTTTTGGATGTGCAAGTTGGTGGAATGGTATTGATTCACAGTAGACGGAGTTGGTGCTTGGTGGTGCTGGTTGGTGGTGGTGCTGTTGGTATTGATGGTGCTCAAAAGGCGCCATTGAAGTGCAGGTTTTGTGATGCAAATTGCGGTATGCCATGGTTGAGAGCTAAAACTTTACTAATTACTTTCAATTCTTCGAAATTTCTTAAACTATTGAAGGGACTTAGGTGATTGCTAGGCCTAATTAGTCTAGAATTGGTATTACCTGAGCTCACGCTTGATGTGCCCGCTACTCCGGCTCCTGCGCCAGCTGCTACTGCTGCTGCTGTTGATGTCGCAGACTTCGACTGCTGCTGCAACAGTTGCTGCTGGAGATACTGCTGCGCATTCTGCTGCAGCTGACTGCTCAGCTGCGGCGTCAAGTGCTGGCGATAGAAATTCTGATTATCCAAATTGTTGTGCTGGCTCACGATGGTGGTCGCAAAGGAACTGCTGGGCTGGATCTCCACATTCTCATTGTTCAGGCCAAAGTTGCCAGTGCCCGTTTCCTGGCGAAAGAGGCGTGCGCGATGCTGCTGCTGCTGCTGCTGTTGCTGATAGACCGCATTGCTTACATAGCTGGGCAGCAGCAATTGTTGCTGCTGCTGTTGCTGCTGCTGAAATGGTTGGTAATTATTCTGAGGCGGGGCCTGCAAGATAGACGCCTCCGCAGGCGCAAAGTTGAACTGATTTGAGGTTTGTAGCTGCAAATGATTGTTGTTGTTGTTGTTGCTGCTGCTGCCGGCAATGCTATTGGCACTTTGGCCATTGCTGACAGCATGTTCCGCTGTTTTTTGCAAATTTTGTTGCAAATTTTGGAAAATTTGTTGCACTGCATTCGTTGCCGTTGGCAATTTCTGATAGATGTTGTTGTTGTTGTTGATGTTGTTGCTGTTGCTGCTGCTGCCGTGCAGGGCAAATTTATGAGCCGCAACGGCTTCGCGTAGCGGCAATTGCTGCTCAATTGGATATGTGGGATAGATAATGGTCTTCGTATGTGTGCTGGGTATAAATTCGACTGAAGGTCTGATGGAGTAACCAGGCGAAGGCGGCTGCAGCGTTTGTATTGCCTCCAGTGATGCATGTTGCTGCTGCAACTGCAACTGCTGCTGTTGTTGTTGCTGCTGCTGCAGTTGGAGTTGCTGCTGTTGCTGTTGCTGCTGCTGGAGCAGCGGCTGCAAAGTGCTCGATTGCGCAAGCGGCGCAGTCTGATAACGACTTTGACTCTGCTCCTCGAGCAGCTTCAGCTGTCGCAAGATCAACGCCTGCTGCTGCTGCGCCTGCAGCTTCAGCTGATAGATTTGCTGCTCGAGAGCGCGCTGTCGCTCAATGATGTAGTTGTTGACGCTGGGCGGCACGGGTGCCGTCACACTAGAGCTGGCCAGCGGCTCCTAAGTGGGAACAAGAAGACATCATTAGCGCATGTCACCTGGTCAATGCGGAGCTTACCTTCAGGTAGTTGCTGTTCGTATTGGTGCTGCTGCTGCTGAGGAAGGCGGGCGTGGTGGAGAAGCCAGCGTGCTGAAGGTTCGTCTGGGTGGTGCTCGTGCTGCTGATGATCGCGGGACTCTGTGTGGTCAGCGGTGCTGGCGGCAGCTCCGACTCGAGCACATTCAGCTTGGTAATGGTGGGGCCAACGTGCGGCAGCTGCAGCTGCTGCAACTGTTGCTGCTGCAGCCGCTGCTGCTGATGTGCTGGCAAGCTGTGCTCGCCCTGCAGCAGCGGCCGAAACTTGTGCGCCGTGCCACGCTCGTCCAGGTCCACGGTGAAGGCGGTGACCAGCGGCGCCTCCTGTATGCGTATATCCTGTTTGTCCACCAGCTCGATGTTCTCGCCGTCCTCATTGTGGGTGGGTCGTGGCGTAGTCGTCGTGGTGGTGGTTGTGGTGCTGGTCGTGCGACGCCTGGTGGTGCGTGGGCGCGGAGTTGTCGTCGTCGTTGTTGTTGTTGCTGCCGTCGTCGTCGTTGTTGTCGTCTCCTTCTTCACGTTGCGTATCTCAAACTTGATTTCGTTGCTGCCATCGTGGGCGATTTCATTGCTGCCCAGAGATGAGTCCACGCTTCGCGTCAGCTGGCGCGAGTCTGGACCCACATCCGTGGCAATGGAGAGTGGCGAGGTGGCGGCGCTCTGCTTGCGCAGCGTCGTCTTCTTCCACAGCTTGGAGCGGTCGATAAAGGAGGAGAGCAACTGCTCCTGGGCATTGCGCTCGTCAAAGGTCGCTGTGTAGAACTGCACGGTGGGCACCACGGCATCCGTGGAGCTGGTGCTCTCCTCCAGAATCTCTTCGCGCTCACGTGGAGCGGCCAGTGTGGTGCTAGGCGCCACTATCTCGGCTGTGGTCGATGTGGATACCGAGGCCGATGCCGATGCCGACGCCGCAGCTGACGCCGCAGCCGACGCCTCCTCTCGCTCCAGCTTGTCTATGGCACGCAACAGCGCCTGCCGCACCGAAAAGTCCAGCTTCTGTATGGCCTCTCGCGGTATGATCTCGTTGCTCTCAGTGCTGACATTCTCGGCCTCCGTCGCCGGCTCATCCTCCACGGCGGCTGCCAACTGGAGCGTGAGCGCGGCGAGCAGCAGCACCAGCAGCAGCGCCCAGGGCAGCGTGTTGAAATGTCTCTGCGGATGGGATAAGAGGCAGACCGAGGGTTAACTCAAGCAATTATGCTAATTAGCCGTAGGGCAATGTAATGCAGGGAGGCATTTACTTGATGACTCAATAAGCTCGCCTGGGCAATCTACCAGCCCATGTCATCTCATGCCAGAGTGCGCAGTTCAAGCCTCATTTGACTTGACGCCAATAGATGCAGGCCGACTAAATAATCTAGGCATATTTGAGATCATTAAAGAGCAGCTTAGCTCGCCAGCATAATTATGGCCTTGTGTAACTGTCTATTATATTAATTGAACCATTTGGTGAAGACTAAAGCTGAAAATATTTGAGGTGCATAATGAACACCTGGCTGTTCACATATTTCTTAAGTGACATACTTCTAAGTTGACATATTTCTTAATTTGTTATGAGTGATTAGATATGACAGATTTTATTTACAGGTAAATAGAAAAATAGGTATACATTATTGCTCTCTTCCAAAAACCAAGCTAAATTTCGGCAACATGTTCATAGCTGAACCCAAACACTTGGCTGCAATCATGAGCATATACAATGTGAGTACAATTCGGCGCTGGTTCGCTAATCTGTGCATGTTCATCTTTCCGGCAGTTGCCAAGACGGCAGATCATAACGCATTATGGCACGTAACCTGCCACAGAGAGTGTCGAGTCAGAGGTGGTGGGGTGCGGCGGCTGTGGCTGCGGCCTGCTGAATGTTGCGTTGCTTTTGCACAATTTGCGATTTTCAACAGCTTGACGATTGATTTCTGGCCCTGGCTCTTTCGACTGTGGCTCGCTCGGAAACGTTTTCTGGCAAATTGCCTTGCAACGCTTGTTTGGACGCTGCTGAAAGTTTAGGCTAATTGTTGCATCAACAAGTGGTGCGCAAATCCACTGCAGTCCGCAGCCAATGCAAACCTATCCGACCACCTGTCGCTCTCTAAGTGGATCTGGTCTGTGCTTCGGCTTTGCGGCTCTTTGGAGTTCAGCATTTTGGCAGTCACGTTTCTGCCACTTGGCACTTGGCTAGTTGCCTGGCCGTGTTTCTTTCTCCCGTTTTTAGCCAAAATCTTACAATTGTTGCTCGATTTGGTCGGCGCATTGATTTCGTTTTGGGCAGCACACAAATTATTTAATCAGCAATGCGGAGCTAAATTCAAAAATGCTTGAATTTGGCGAATTACTGAACTCGAACTCAGACGAAAAACTATGCTAATTGGCGGCAGGCATGCAAATGCTGGATTGTATAAGTAATGCTTGATAGTTATGGCAAATATGGCATATTCAAGTAATGTTGATGGAGAGCATATTGTATATATACTGTACTCTACTCTGTTTATTTATTGTTTTTTATGAAGTATGTAAAAATTGTTAATTCAATGTGATTTCTTCTAATCTCTTGATTCTGTCTGATCTTTTCTAATCCTTCACCATACTTGCATAACTTTCAGATATCCATTATTCTCTATCTTAATATTTTTTGCTAAATCATTCTTTGGCATTTGTTCTTTCACTCTATATCTGTCATTCATTAGTTCTCTGCCCTCTTCTCATTTCTTTCTTTTCTTATTCAATCTAATTTTGTCATCGTTTCTTTCACTCTGTTTAAATATAATTATCAATCTCTATCTCTGTCGTTGAGAGAACGAGATCTCTCTCTCTCTCTTTCTCTCTTTTTCCCCATTCAATACCTTCGTGCTCCTTTCTCTTTGTCTCTATCTTCCTCATTACTATACTAAATTTTACTCTACATTGATCCTTATTAATCTCTCTGTTTCTCTCTCTCTTTCTCTCTCTCACTCTCTCTCTTTCTATCTATCTATCTCTCTCTCTCTCCCTCCCTCTCCCATTAAAGCTAACTTTATCATACTGTTTTTACTTATATTATCTATATCTCTATCCCTCTCTCTATATCTCTCCCTCTCCCAATCCCTGTAATTGCTCAAATCAGCATAACACACGACCAGCTTGAACCACTTTAACTTTAATCCGCTCTTCAACTGTAAAAATATAATATTATTATCTAATGCTTCAATTTCAGTATATAATGAATACTAATTAATCTCTTGTTAATTGAGCAGCTCCTCAACAGCGAGTTACTCTGAGACGAATTGCTGTTGTTGAATTTGATTTAATAGGATGCAACTTTCTATGGCTATTGTTTCACGTTGGCCTTTGGGCATAACCGATTCGACATTCATTTGTGGAATCAATCAAACTTCGAAGTGACGCAGCGCTTTTCACACAAAAGCTCTGCAATAATCACAGTGATTTTTCCGATTTGGCCGAAAGTGCTTTGGGTTTCTTATAGCGCCGCCCAGGCGCAAGGTTAAGGGTCAAGTTCTGCCAAAGGCCAAGAGTCAGGAGAAAACGCGAGGCTCGAATGCAGTTTGACGGGTCATAAAGCAACTACAACAATTGGTGGGAAATATTTTGCAATTGAAGAAATATTTTATGCTGTTTTCTTTTCGTTTTTTCTTTTTCATTTGCTGCACTGCCACAAAATTTATTGCCAGATTTATTTATTTTTTGCTTATAATTTCTTTTTGGTTTTTTCTTCACTTATTTTTTTGGCTAAATAAAAAGCCACAAAATCAATAGCTCCGCTGTCCGCCTTGCTGCTCATTTGCGTCAATTTCACTATGGAAATCATTCGCGTCCGACTTGACGGGCGGTTCGTCAAGTCTTCAGCTCGCGCCGCTTGCTTTGCGGTCGTCTTTCGCGCTAATCAAGTTGGCCAGCCTTTTATATATGTATATATATGTGTATACCCGTGTACATGCCTTCGCAAATGGTAATCATCATAAATTGTAATGCCCAGGCCAAGGCACTGGGAAATCTAACGGCTATATTACGACTCTAGCCAGCTAAAGCCAAGCTAAGCTCAATGTACATAAAATACAATTTTTTCCTTCTGTTTGATTTTCTTTTTCTTTCTTTGTTGTCCATAGTTTCATTTAGTTTTTCAACATGGAAATATGAAAACACACACTTAAAACGCTTCGCGGAAGCACAGTATTTACTAAAGTTGTACGATCTAATGTTTCCTCTTTATTTCTACAAATCATCGCCAGCTAATCGAATGAGAGTTTACTTATTTAAACAAAAAAAAAAACCTCCATTAATCCCAATATTTGTTTTGCTCCTCACTCAGCATATTTTGTGATATTTATGATAGCTGCTCACATTTCCCATACTTTCCCCTCGGCTAGATCCGCGCTTTATCTTAATTGCTGAGCTATGCAACAGGCAAGTGCGAATCGCGTGCAGCTCGAACATCAAACGAATGCAAAAAATGCCTTATAAATATTTTTTAATTACGCCTCATCTAGGCGTGCGGCGTGCGGCCGGAGGCAGAGTGTAAAAATGAGTTAACAATCGAGCCGGGCTTTATAAATTAGCCATTAATCAATGCACAAAAGCCGAGCTGTCTATATTTATTGCTCGTTTTATTGTTTAAAGCGTGGGCAGAAATTGTTTTTTACTTAATTTTTATTTCACATTTTTCGGCCTTTTATTTATTGTTTATTATTTGCTGCGAGAGAAGCCAACGGCCAACACACTTATATAACCAGCTTGTGGGCCAAATTGAGGCTTCACTTTCGTTGGCTCGGCGCGTGTGTGAAAATGGAAGATCGCAAAGACGACTGCAAGAGCTGAACACCTGAAGACTCAAAGACTCGAAAACTCAAAAACTGGGTAACCCAGTTCCACTGATAAATGGCAACTCATATGCGCCGCATTGTCCAGTAATTCAAGCTGGCAGCGGGGAATCTCAGGTCTCGCTCTGTGATTAATTTTACGCCCGCTGACTAAATCGCAGTTTGCAGTTTTTGCATTTTGCATTTTTTCATATTTAACAGCATTTTGCATTCTTCGCGTTGCATTGCTCAAGCAACTGGACACCGTCCAGTGGCATCCGCAAGCCACGCACTATTAAGCAGCGGCCACCGAGTCATTTGTCTTTGGGGAATGAAAAGCTGCCCCAAAAAGTTGCCAGTGGTTTCTTTTTCTTCTTCTTCTTCTTCTTCTTCTTCTGTTTTTGTTATCTCTGGCTAATAACGCAATCGTTCGAAGTCTGTGCAAATTCGTTGTCCGTTTGTTTGTTTGTTTATGGTTTATGTAGGCCAGCATAAATATTAATATTGTTTTGTAAGCCGGGCGTCATAAAATGCAGCAATACCATAAATTGCAATAAAATATCATCATAACTTTAAGTGGCAATAAAATCTATTTCACGACTCAGTCTCAGTTAACGCCCAATCATGCGATTGATTGCCTGACGAAAGTGTAAAAACGGGCTCAGCCCTTTCGAGCCGAGCCGAGCTAAGCTCGGGCACTTAAACTGAAATTTATTGTCAGCCGTAAACAGTCTATATAGAAATGTTGATGGGCTTCGCTTGATATTGATATTCATATTTTTATTGCATAAATAAACTATAATTGACAACATTTGATGCTTGCCTACACAAATTTTTACAAATTTTTAATCATGAAACAATAGGTGGATGGATGGCTGAAACAATGGATTGATAAATAGCTACACGCATAAATAAATATAAGCTATAGTATATTGATATTTGTGTTATGCTTGCCGAAATGATAATCAAAGTGGTATTGATAATAAAACTATAAATAGACGCAAAGAGGCAGATATATGAATATGGGTATTGATATAAAAATAATAAAAACAATGTGAATATTTCGGATTAAAGGTTATATACTATAAATAATATAATTTAAATAAAGTAAATCATACAAAATCAAATTAAATATAAATAAATAATAAATGAAAATTTATTTTTTTTTTCGAATTTATATATAAAATGTAAGAAGTATTACAGAAATAAACTTTAAATAATATAAATAATTAATTTGAAATAATATTAATAAAATAAATTCGAAAAAAAAATATATTTTGATATAAATTATCTATATAAACTTTATATACCATAAAAAATGTAATTTAAAGAAAATAAATAATAAATAAATAAATATAAATTATATAAATTATGAGTCTAAAAATTTTGAAAAAAAACTTAAATAAAAAATAGTTTTAATTTGAATAATCTAATATAAATTAATATAATATATAAATAAAAATAATAAAAATATATAATAATAATAATAAAAAAACATTTATTGAATATAAATTGTTATATATGTATTATTGTCCTAATACTTATTCAACTTATTCAAATATTTGAATTTTAATTAATCCAAATAAGATAATACAAATCTTGACATCTTAAAATCTATCCAAGGCGATAAATATTACACATGTTTAACTACAAATATGTCCCCATTGAATTGATACGCAATTCAAAATAAATTTATATTTTCAATATTCTTGACTTCAGATTCACAATAAGCTTATTACATTGACAATAAATCAATTTGAAATCGTAATTTTTGCTAAACAAACTCTTCGTTTACTTTCAACTCGAAACTGTCCCACTCAGTTTGTTATTTATTTCAGTTAGAGTATGCCAGCGTCTTTATAATATATTGATATCAGTGCTATCAAAATGCGGTTGGCCAATAAATTTGTTACACTATTTTACGAGCTTTTAACTGCCTTTGTGGCTACCATGTTTTGTCGTGGCACCAAAGCGCAGTCTCATAAAATGCCATGTAATTGTTGTGCGTGTGTGCGTGTGCGTGTGTGTGCGTGCACCTGTCCAGCCGTATCTATGGCCAGCCCGAGAGACATTTGCATAATTTCACACTAAAAAATCAAAGCAGCGCTGAGATGAGGCGCCCCTTTCAAAGTGGGCTAGTCAAGAGATTTCCAATCTTGATTTGGGATTTTTCGTTTGAATCGGGCCTAAAATGATTGTCGTGTTTTGACAATTCAGCGATCTTTTGATTGGCATGTGTGTCTATGACTATGTGTGTGTGTGTTGGGCAATCGCTTTATCGATATTGTATCCATTCAGTCGATAATCATAGCTTGTTACAATTCATTTAAGATCCATTTGCATATTTATGTGCATTTAATTGAGTTCGGGTTTCGTTTTGCTATGGCCGCAAATATCGGCGATACGCAGATCATTTTGCCACTCCGCGATATCTATTGTCTTTATGCTAAACATGGGCTGTGAACGAGCCGTGCTCTTTGTTAATTGGCCAGAGGTCAAGTTTTGGCCGATGTTATTAGCGCGATAACGAGCCGAAGTTCAAGTTGAACCTTGTCACATTTGACATGTTTTTGATCAAATTGAATATGAATGAATGTCTGATAGCGACGGATTAGATAACGACCTAAACAATTTTGCTCACTCATTATGATAGGCTCAGTGAAAATCCGTTCCCAAAAACGAGAAACGCCCGTCTATCTGTGGGGTATATCCACACAGCATTTCATAATAAAACTTACAAAAAATAATACAAAATTACCAATGGGCGCGTATTACAATAAATTTACAAGCCGGGGAAAACAAACGCACACACAGACACAAAAAGTTGTTTAGTTGTTGTTTTCGATTATATATATATATTTTTTTTATTTTTCTTTTAAGTTTTAAGTTTTTGCGGGCGCATTCGCGTAATGTTCACCCATTGTTTGGCAGCAGTTGGATTGGAGTTGGTTGATCAAGAAGCGGAGAGCTGAGCTGAAGACGCACGCAAATCTTTTCTTTCTCGTTTTTTGCTGTTTGCATCTAATGGCATGTTGAGGTAAAAATGCAATGTCAATGGCACTCGGCACTCGGCACTAGGCACTAGGCACAAGGCACATGGGCAATTCGGTTTCACTTTTATCGACGCCAGAGCATCTGGCTTTTAGGAAGATGAAGATGATCGAGTCAGCGTCGGCGGCGGCGTCGTCGTCGTCGTCGTCATTTGCCCAACTCAAGTGGCAATTGTTGTTGCTTTTGCTATTTTGTGGCTGCTGCTGTAAAGACATCGGTTGACTGTGGCTGCTGCTGCTGTGGCTGCTGCTTCTGCTGCTGCCGCTTTGTTTTGCTTATATTGTTGCATTATTTTTTTTTTTTTTTGTATTATGTAAAATCGTTTACATTGTATGCGCAGCGTCGTGTGCCACTTAGAGAGGGGAACTGGCTGCTTGGACTGCTGTTGACCTTTCAGCACAATAATAATAACAATAATGGCGCGTCAAGCCATCAAAACGTTTAACGTAATATGGAAAGGGTCATACAGAAACAAAAGACTTAGGCAACGAACTTGCCACTAAATCCCCCACAAAAAGAAACTTGGTGTTGCGTGCTCGCAATTATGCACAGTGCACTTAATTCAGATTTATTTACGCGCTCCCCCAAATACCTTTCAACAATTGATGCCCAACGCTGGCTTAAGTCATGGATATGGATATGGATATGGATGATGCCATGCGCTGCAACTTAAAGTCAGGTGTCGCTGTCGCTGTCGCTGTTGGTGTCACTGTCGGTGCCTGTGTTGCCTGTCTATGATTTATGTGCTCGACGTGGTGAGGAAAAGCAAACTGTTTTAAGCATAGTAAATTGTTATTTTGACAGTTGCACAATATCGTGCATGGCCTGTGGACGGATACAGATCTGTGGACACGTTGCTCTGCTCACAGGCTTATCGGAGCAGGCTCGCCGACTGTGCGGGCGTTTTGTGAACTCATGAATTGAATGCCTTGTGAATGAACCGATCGTGTGTTGCGCTTTTACTTTTATTCAATTACCAACAAACAACACTTTTCAATACCCTACAAAAAGCAGAGAAACCTATTTGTTTGCAGAGATTGTAAAAAGATAAAAAAGCCACTGAATATTGCAAGATGATCGATGATAAAGAAATCACAAAAAGAGTTGAGTATCTTAAATTTCAGCTACAAAAACACAGTAAATATTCCTAGCTCACTGTGATGAATTACAGCTCCATAAGCAATGCAAGATGAGCTGCTTTCATTATTCATTATTTTCATATCCATATTTCTTTTGCATATCCGAGCATCTTCAATTCCCTTGGGCATTAATCACTTTGAGGTGTTTGCGCATTGCAATGCCAATTGCTGTTTACTTGCTGCTGAAGGTCTCGTCTGGGGACAGTACATGATTTATGTAGCAGCTTGCTAATTTTGGCCTGGCTGGTGAAATCAGCAGAAGAGCCAGCGCCAGAGCCAGAGCCAGAGCCAGTCGCATAATCAATTTTAAGCATTGTCAAACTGCAATTATGCAATGGCGAAAAGTGAAATTTTATTGCATGTCAACAGCAGACGACAGATGCACACATCTCCGCAGATGACTTGCCAGCCTGGCTGACTAGTTGGCAAACTGCCTGGCCAGCGTCCAGTGCCAACTCTCAACTCTGCAACAGGTCGCAGCAGCAATCGTTGATTGCGTAAGTCGAAATCGGATATGGCTGGGTGTGTGTGCGTTGTGGCTCGCCTGGTATTGGCTGTGGCATTCAGCGAGAACCAGAAAAAACTTTCAACTGCCACTCGATAAAAAGTGGACTGAAATGTGAACGACTTAATTTAATTACCAAAACTAAACTGCGGCTAACCAACATCAGCTGACTTTCGCGCCCAATCAGCCCTGAGATTAAGTGGTATCTATTACGTCTGATGATCTTTATGGGTATCTAAGTTGGGCCAGGTTTAATCTGTGAACCAAATGAGCTCTACATATTTGTTAATTAAATTGTTTTACTGCCCTGTCGCTGCATCGCTGGGGAATTAATTCATTAAATGGCATTAAAAAGCCATTACACAAATGACTCCGCATGCAAATCAAGCGGACTGAAACGCAAGACTAACAGCAGGTGTATATCATGTATATGCAGATCTTTTTTATGATCGCTCGTCCATCGATCGATTGGCTTCGCTCTGCCAAACTCCCACACAGAGAGCTCTGCGATGACTGTCAAAGCGCCAAATTTGGGCGTTGCTGACTAGTAGATTTCGCTAATTGATGATCGGCTGAGTGTCTGTCTGACTGTTTGTCTGCCTGCCTTTATAATTTAATTAACAGGCAGTATACGGACACGCCCCTTTTGATAATTGTACAACTTTCTACTAGGTTTTAAAAGCTCATCATGCTACTTTCTAATGTATTAGCTCTGCGCGTGTATAATTGCATTGAAGTACAGCTAAGGGTCAGTTGGAGAGTGCTGCATATCGTTTGAGTGGATTGCATTGAGTGAGGTGCGATTCAGCTATGGAGAAGGAGTTCCGTTATACACATATCCGTTACTTTATATACCATTGCATTCGAATAATATATATTCGTATATATTAGTATAATTGAGAATATTTAGATTGATTTACTATTCATATTCAATTTAAATACATTTTAGCTATATTAATAAGATTGAGATCTTCAAGTAAAGTGAAGCAATTGAATTAGATTAAAATTAAGTAAACATATAATTCCTATGCTGGAATATTTTCAAAGGGAGTTCAGTTGAATTGAAGAACTGAGTGCAGTCCTATGCTGACATATTAAGATTTATTTACAGCAAATAATTTGTATGAGAGTCATTTATCCATGCTTCATAACTATTGTCATAATATATAGTCAAGTATTATTAATGCATAATATTCTAACTTCCAATTTAATAATATCCTGTCGTCTCTTATCGACTTTTCTAGATAGAACCAAGGTTTTTATTTCAGACACGTGCGCAGGTGTGGCTGTAAGGAAGGTCACCATTTCACCTTAAATCTCTAAGTGGCTAACTCATAAATATCCTGATCAAATCACTCATCCTCTAGCTAATAATGACAGTAATAACAGGAGATGCAATCGAGTTGCTGACTTTCTCTCTTAAAGACATGACTACCCAAGTTAAGAATCTTTTAAACTGGACGAGTGTCCTAAAAAACTGTCTGTCAAACATTAAGGATAAGTTAGCGTTGCGAATTCTATATCAAGGTAATCTTTCATTTCATTCAATTTCATTGTAAGGATAACTGGAGTCACATAACAGCCTTCTGAGTAAGTTTTTTATTTTATATTTATTTATTTATGATTATTTTTTGCTTCTTACTTCTTTTCATTATAATATTTTGTAATCCACTTTATGTCTTATGTAAAAAAAAAACTTTTTTAAGCACCTCCCAAAATGACTACGAATTAATTAAATTAAGGATATATCGTATATTAGTACAGAACTTATTCTAGAATCTAATTTGTTCTAGTCTAATTATAGTAAAGATTAGCTTAAACATTTTCTAGCACTAAAGCTCATACGGCTAAAAACTTATGACCATTTGAACAATAGGCTTAAAAATTTCTGAATTACCTTTATAAAAAAAAAAAAAAAAATCTGTAAATATCTAAAAACTAAATCACTTGAAGCTAAATCCCATTAAGTTTGAGTCAGTTTACTAGTGGAACAATCTCGATGTAACTATCCGTTTCATAAACTCAGATATACTTACCCACAGCATATTCGCCACAATATTTGTTTAGGTAATCCAAATGTTCCGCTTCGACTCGAACTAATTTAACGCGAATTAGTTGTTAGCTCTTCTGGTTAGTGTTGGACGCACAGTTGCTTACAGATGTATTGTGTTAGGGCTTGGGGAACTTATGCATTTCATTTGTTTATCGGCTTTGGCGAGTGTTGCCGCGCTGCACTTTAAAATTTGGCGTGTTAGCTGCGCCTAATTGCAAAACTTCGAATCGTTTCTTTCAAATTAGCGAACAGTTCACACCGACAGCAACAACGACCGGTCGATCGATCAATTGCTGGCTGTTTGTTTTGGTTTTTGGTTTATTTTCTTTCTTGGTTTCTTGGTTTTGTTATGGTTTTTTGCGCTGGTTGCTTGGGAGGGAGTAGTTAGTTGTATGCGGCTGGCCGCTAGCTGAACAACAACTGAACCGTCTGAACGCTCGCTGCAGACTGAACGCGTACAATTTTTGAGGTTTCCCTCGCCTGCCCCAACGGACCAAGCTGAAGATGCTGCGCGCAATGTTGCCAGCGTTGGCGTCGAAAGTGACGGCAACGGCGACGGCGACAGCGACGTCGACTGCAACTGCGACAGCGACTGCTACGTCAGCATCAATGTTGCCAACTGTTGATCATGTCTTAGACAGGCTGTAACTCTTGGCAGCCCATTGAATGGCAGCCAGCTCGACTGCCAGAGATTTTTGTTTTTGTTTTTATTTCTGTTTATCGCACAAGTGGCCCTTATGGGCTTTTTGAACTTGGCTTTGGAGTGCAGCGGTTGCAAATTAAATCTCAGCGCTTTGGCCCACATGGGGCAATCATAATCGAGCAATTCTACAACAAAAGACGAACTGTTATTTAATTAAGCCGTTCGCTGCTGCCTTATGCGTGTCTCATTTTCGACAACTTGGCAGACGGCGTGTCTCTCTCTTTCTCCCTCTCTCTCTCTCTCTCTCTGACGCCACTTTCCAATTCGGCACGTCTCTGGCTCTGTTTTATGACGCTTTCAGAGTTATTTAACCGAATGCGGACCCATCTTCACAACTGGTTTTTGTATTTTTCTTGGATTTGGCCATGCCAAAATCCTTGCCTGCAGCGCTGGCCAAATCTTAATGAGCCGCAGCCATAGCCACAGACATGGCCAAAAGGCCAGCGGGAACACGCGCCGCAGTTCAAACTTGCCCAGGCTTCAGCTCCGACTGTGGCTTCCGCCTGTCTAGCCGCACAATTTTTGGTCAAAATTTCTCTCAAATTAGCGCCATTTATGCATGCAAATTAGTTCAGCTCTTGGCCGTCGCCACGCACCGATTTCCGTTTCTCTCAGTCGCTTCCTCTTGGCTTGCACTTTTGACCAATATTTGCGCAAAAAGTGCATTTGCTTATTTCATATTCGCTGCATCCACACTTTGTTTGCTTTGCTGAACTGTTGACCATTTCAATTGTCGGCCACGTTTACAGTTGTTAGCTGCTGCAACTGCAACTCTGAGTTGAGAGATGAGTTGCGGGAAGCATTGCCTCGCTCTGGCCATGAATGGCTGACCTCAACGCACTTTTGAAGCAAGACAGCGTCTTGAAGACCATTAGCTATACCATGCGCTTCATTGTTGAAGAAAACTTCAATTATTTTTATTAAAGATTAAAAGCTTTTTTATAAAAGATAGCCTCAAGCTAAGACATCCGAACGAAAGTATTGATACGCAATCAATTTAATTATATTTAATTATATTTTAGCTCTGACTGACTATAAAAAGTATTAAATAATTATGTAATAGAAGGAATTTTAAATAAAATATGTATATATATTGAAAATATTAAATTATTAAATAATAGAAGGAATGTTAGTTGAAATATATATATAAAATATTAAATAACTAACTAATAGAAGGGATGTTAATATAATAATAATAAATATAATATTAGAAAAGCAATTACTTGAGTTACCATATATATATTTACAATATTTATGACTACGACTTAGACAAATTAACAATATTGCACTCACAAGTAATAACGTATTGCAAACGTGGCTATAACAGTTGCGTTGACTCTCGACAAGTGCTGAGCTGCGATGTGTGCCTGGCTCTTCCGCAGTTGCCTCCCAGCAGAGGCAGAGGCAGAGGCAGTGAAAAGTGCGGTGATGGCATCACAACTTGCCACACAGCTAACAAACACTTGGAACTGGTAAAACCATAGATACAGTCAAAGACACAGACTCAAGCACATTAACAGGCACAGGCACATCATTTAGCGAATATTATTATTCGTATTTGCGACACGTTTAGTAAGGCGCAGGCTGCGCCCAAAAACCAAACATCGATGTCGAGACATACAATACCATAGACCATAGAGCATGGACCATAGAGCATGCCATCCCATGCCATGCCATGCCATGCATAACACTAGCAATAGGAGCCGAAACCTGCTTTCTTCTTCGTGACTTTTGATATTTGAGTGGGGGCCTCATCTTGTGCGCTTTTGAACCCGTTTGCACCCTTTTCCGTTTGCCGCCTTATCGCATATGTATCGTATATGCGTTTCTCCATTCAACTGGAAACAAATTTTCAATTTGACTTTTGGCCAGGCCAGGCAGCCAGGCAGCCAGGCAGCCGGGCCAAGCCAAGTAGCTGGCTTTTTGGCCATTTTGTGCATTGAACAAATTTGGACTGTGGCATAGGCAAAGCCTGTCCAGAACCGCCATCACCACCTGATCTCAGCGGCAGCTGCACACGACTCCCAGCCGAACTTCGGGCTGAACGTGAGCCGCATTTTTCGGCTGCTGCTTGTTAGCCAGCACTCAAAATTGAAAATGCCAGCTCTCATTTGGACCCGTTGGCATTGGCTAATTTCTTAATGAAGTTTTGTGGTTAAGACTCGGATACGTATTGAAGGAGCTGCCTCAGGCAACAATGCTATCAAACGAGCCATGATGAACTTTAGCTATTATGTTTTGAATAAAATATTATTCATTTTATTATTCTCTTCGTAGTAGCCTTAAGGAGGCATTTGTGCTGCGGGTATTCACATTTTTTCCACTTCGTTTCATCAACCCCAATCAGATATTCATCGAAATGCTGTAAAGTTTTAATTGATCTCCGCTAATTTAACAACATGCGAGTATCTTGCGCTACTTGGCACACCTCCTAATAACTACAGCTAATAGCTGCTGGGACACGTGTCTGCATAATGAATCTTCGAGGGATTCGCGTCTCTATTATGACACGGGCCTGTCAAAGTGCCGCAGCCAGTGCCTCCGTCACAGACGCATCAAGTCGGGTATTTATATTTATTAGTGGCAAATTAAACAAGCGATCAGCCTGCGCTTCGATGTCTATATAAATAGCACAAGACAATTGGGAAATCTGTTGAAAATATGATATGCTGGCTCGTCGGCGATCGGGCGAACGGGCGATCGAATCGTAGGTAAGACAAAGACCTTTGTGAGCGGCGCGTATAAAATAAACATGTCAATAGAAGCAGCAGGCAATAATTTGAAATGCAAATAGTTAAAGATATAGGCAATGGATCCATTGATCCAATCGTTTAAGGTGTGAAATATAGATAGCACACAGACATGCACACACAGACAAGCATGCTCACACACACACACATTCACACATATCATTTGCCAACGCATTTCAGTCTCATTTGCATTTGCGTATTTTTTTTCGATATTGGGGCTTTAGCTGTGGATTGTGGCTGGGATTTGTATTTGATTTTGAGTTTGGAGGTCAGCGTCATCAACGTCTTCTTTGCACAGATACATTTGATACGGATCTTGAGCCGTGATTTGGTAGCCATTGCCGGTTTTAGTTTCGGTTTCGGTTTCGGTTTCTGTTTCGGGTTCGATTTCAGTTGCCATTATTCAGCATGGTTGCGTCCATTCCAGATTATACGAAATGAGTTTTTAAGTAAGCTAAATCAATCATTTGGCAGCTGGTTAATTGTTGGCCACACCCGCGAAGGCGGCTTCGGTTTGACTTTTGATACCCCCACATTGTCTGCTTGTTAGGCTACTGACATGCTGGGCCCTAATAGGCAGCATCGCTTTGTTCCACCAGCTGAGCTCCTGGACCAACCACTCGCTCGCTGGCCGCTCCATTGTCTCTGGCTTAATGTCAACCCAGCACATTTATCTTCAGCCAGCTGTAATTTTTCAATGAGAGGCCTCGGCCAGGTCTAAAATCTTTTTATAGAAATTGCTGAAACACTTCGAATTATGCCAGAGAAACTTGAATTGAAGAGCTTATGGAATGATTGACATGCTAATTCAATTTATATTGGAAAATCTAATTCACAATTTTTTCCCAAGCACTCTAAAAGCCGTTTAATTGTAACAACTGCAGTTGTCATTTTGATTTATAGAGGTTGATCCACACTAGCAGCAATTGCAACATTCAAATATTTCTTGGATGTGTGCTCTCAAAAAGAGGCAACAATTACAATGTTAATGGGCATGAATTAATGAATCTGATAAAGGATCTGAATTGAAATGACTTTTGAGAATAGATGAAAGTAAAGCTCTAATATGACTATTGAAAATTGAGGTAATCGTTGCGCATAAGAAACCGATAAAAAGTAGAAAATTAAATAAAAATAAAATAAATAAAAATTAATTAAAACTTGTGCTTAATATTTAAATCATTTCAAATACCTGCAAGCGCAGTAGTTTTAAAAGACAGAATTTTCTATATTATAATATTTTATCCACGTTAGACTCATTAATAACTTCCAACAGAACATTTTTAACATTTTTTTAAATAATTATATAATAGATAAAATTATACAAAAAATGTTGAAAAATTTAATAATTTTCAAATCAAAATCTAAGAGATAAAAAATTTCTTATTATAATAGTATCAAATGATTCCCATCGAAAAAAAAAAACTTATTTAACTTACTTTATTTTTCCCACATGAACACAACATTGTATAAAATCTTAATTAATTTCATTGTAATATTTTCAATTAAAATCACAGAAAATTATAAAGGAGCTTGATTATATAAGTGAACTTTCCACCCAGCCCACTTAATTAGAATTTCGATATGCGCATAAATACCTCACACCAAGGGGAAAAGACAATCGATTATGATGTGAACTTTGCTGGCAACGCTCGTAAAACACCAAAATGCCAAGTGGAAGCCATTAATAACGAATGTGTTTGGGATTAGCGCGGCCCTGCCCAGCCCTGCCCAGCGCTGCCCTCAAATTGACCTGTTTGGTTTTTATGTAACAAAGTGTCGATACAGCTAATAATATCATAAATCTTGTCCAATAATTTCTTTGGTTGTTTTCCTTTGTTTTGGTTATTTGTTTCTGCTTTTCGGTTGCATCAACTTTGCTTTGCTTCACATATCTGAGACACAAAACGCAGACAAAAAGAAATTAATTTGGTTTATTTGTGCGCTCTGCTGTTCCTAAGGTGATTAGCTCTACGCCGCTGAGCCCCTCCACACCCACACCCACCGCATTTAATGGCCGCTCTGCCCGAGGCGCCACAGAACGCCCACCTGTGCTGACTGCGTGTGAAACCGCCAAGTCCGATAAACAAAAGCCCGCGTTTCCTCCAAATACATTATATGCATATATCTCTCTATAAGCTGTGTGCATAGGTTAAGCCGATCTATTGTTATGCTGGCTCATCATTTGTCATACGAGTCGGGGCTGATGGACAAGGTTGCTGGAGCTGACAGAGTATTTTCAACACATCCATATACATATATGGCTCAGCTTTATTCGCTTTGAAAATACAATATGAAAACTCTTTATACACACACACGCACACATATACACACACACTTATAAAATTCAGCCTACATTATGCAAAAATAATATTCTTCTGCTTCAGTGTCGGTTAACGGCAGTTGTTCCCTTACTGTTCTTCATCTCATTCTCAGAGCTGGCTATTGGCCAGGTGATTGTCGATCACCACCTGTATGATGCGCATGCAATCCCTTTGCCTGGCTATGGTATTGTCGATCAGCTGCTCGATGAACTGGCTGGCCTGGATGTTCGTATTGGGCGGTATGTCCTGAGTGCAGCTGACGTATTTGTTAAAGATCTCCGTGTTCAAGGACGTGGCCAAGTAGCGTTCGCTCTCGTCCTGCTGCAGCAGCTTGTTCAGCACCTGTGCCGCGGCCAGCAGCTGGTCCTTGTGCTTCTGATAGGCACGCAGTTCCTGTAAATTCCCATAATCCGCACTATTCAGCTGCACGTACCGCTCGCCGTCCTCCCCGCTGGCCTCGCTGGACTTGATTGACTTCTTTGTTAGCAGCTGCCGTATGTGGTACTTGCGCTCCGTCACGAAATTGCCCAGCAAATAGCCTGAGAAGAGAACAAACGACTCATTAGCATGCGACACACACATCCTCGACTGCCGCCTACCTGAGATGAGCATGAAGAAGCCAATGGTGAGCAGGAGCGAGGCGCAGGTGCGCTTCGTCACATATTCGCGCGAGCTGCTGTTGGCCCGCACCGCCGTCTCGTAGCTGAGCACCTGATGCATGCTGAACTGATGCGTGAGATTCGCCTCTCGGATATCTTTAGTTAGCAAACACTCTTTGAACTTGCTCAGATTGTCTTGGACTACGCTCCTTGTGGAACATTCTGTTGACTGGGCTGTTCAACTATGCGAAAGCGGAGTAAACTAGGGAACTGCAAATGAAAATAGAGCAAGACAAATTATTTAAATCGGAAAAACTAGACAGAAATGTTTGTATAATTAGAATAGATTTTATGATAATCAACGTCATTAAATATGCATATCCATTAGTGTGATTCAGAGTGTGTTACATTATTATATGTATATATATTTATTTATGTTTAGGCTGCTCCCCAGGCAATCAACTGCATATGCTTTCAACGTTACAAATACATTTTTGTTAAATTGCAAATTTTTTAGACAAATATTTAATAAATGAAAAACGCAGTGTGAGCGCCTCGAGAGGAATTTAGTTTAACAAATGGCCAAATCGCAGAGGGAGACCTCGGTAAACATAAAAATTTGCAAAACTTGAAATAAAACGGCGATGCGAGCCATAAATTATAAAACGTATTCAGCTAACACACTGTGTGGGAAGCAAATAAATAAAATTGTGGTTAGCTTGGCGTATACGTGATATTTTATAGTATTTCCAGAATATTTAATTGCAAGCCATAACTAACTTTGACTTTAACTAACTTTAAGAATACTCCTACTTTATCTTTAAACGATATTTGTTGTAATGAACATTTTGAAAAATTTGTTGAATTGAAACGAAACTCATTTTAATATATTTTAAGATAATCTCATTTTTCTCATTAAAAACGGAGTCCATTGAACTCTGCCAGCTGGCACGCGAAACAAAACATATTTCAAGCATAATTTCACACAATCCTACGAACTGCACTCGGCCAGAGGCACTTTCACTTACCCAGCTTTGGCGCAACCAACAAGAAGAGCCTTTGAACCGTTCCTTCTGAAATCTTTCTGTTTTGCTTTTTGTACTTTATAGCTCGATGCTCCCCTACATATAGTATGCTTTATATGTATATATATATACAAAGTAATTGTTGCTCTCACTTCATGAACAACAAAAAGCTAGAAATAGTATTTTTTTTTTTTTATTATTATTATTATTTTCCGGCAGTGCGCGTTATCCTTGCGGCTTTGTTGGTTCGGTCCGTTCGCCTTGCCACCAAGTTGTGCACTGAGCGCCAGCCACAGTCAGGCCTCGGCATTAATATAGCCAGAGCCGGCGACAGTTGGTGGTGAATTCGCCTCGCATTGCTCCTGTTACGTGTGCTGCCTGTGGGCGGCGAATGGGCGTAACTTTTCCTTGCTGTTCCCCCATTTCCACGTTTGGGTCAAGTTGAGATGCGACTGTGGACGTGGAGCCGGTCGCTTCATGTGAATATAGAAATGCCGCAATAAATTCATGATTAACGGACATTTCAATTTGAGGCGTGCATCTTTGAAGCCGTATCGATTTTCAGACAGTCGACGAGCGCATAGACCAGTTCCCCACATACTTCACACGGCGTTAATGCCATCGTTTGTTCTCTTTGGCCTGTTGTTTCCTGTAGCGCGCCTACTTCAAGACTATCACATGCACCTTGTGCCACTTGTGGCGGCAGGTGTGGGCGTGGGTGTTGTCTTGGATTAGTGTACGCTTTGCACTTTGATGTTGTCGTCGCTTGCCGCTAATTCCAAGTATTTAAAGCAGGCAAGTGAGAGAAAGGTGAAAAATCTAAGGAACTTGGTATGTAAAAGCTTTTTATATATTGTTATATTATATATTCTATTTATACATTACTCATACGCAACGTTGTCCTTTTCATTTATACATTATTCTACTCTTTAAATTGCTCGCTGCGTTTTTCTGCTAAATTGAACAAGTTCATGTGAGTTCGCATTTGTTTTACTTTTATTTGGCCTTAAATATTTACCTGCATCCTCTCAAGCATCTACTTGTTTCGTTTACAAAAATAAATCATGTAATTGTATAACAAAAACAAAATGCAACTTGTCAAGCTAAAGTTGAAGCCGCCCTCAAAGCTGTTGCCGTATAGTGAATGTTGCTGCAGATGTTGTTGTTGTTGTTGTCAGTGAAAGTGGAACTTGTGCTAACAAGCAGCAATATGTCCTCCTTGCCTCTCAAGGGCTGAGAGATACATTTCGCTCGTTTACAAGTGCCGGGCGAAACGAAAGCCACGCTGTCAGCAAACCAATGGAGCTGGCCGGTAGATGGGGCTGGGAGACTGGGGGGCGAGCTGCTCGTGGAGGCCAATGTTTCATTAAGTGAAACGGCTTTTGCCACGCTCTATGCGCACTGCACATGCAAATAGCCACCTAAGGGGGCGGTGGGGCGGTGTAGTTGGATACATGTGAGGAATACTTGTGTGCGATTCAAGCGCACGAAGGATTTTCAAGGCATAGCAGCAAGGGGAACTAGTTCATATGAATGCTAAATAATTTCATATTATTAATGAGATATATTTATATTTATTTCAAGTTATTAATTAAATATATCATCAATAATATCTATTTGTGTAGTCTGCTGGCGCGTGTAAGCCAGCTCAATTATTTCCAATTTCAATAAAGTTCTTTCACTTTTAATTAATTCCTCCGCCCATTCGCAGCCCAGTCATTCGCACTCGCAAGTTTAATCTCAAAATTCCATTTCTCGCGCACACAGAGAAATGTCAGCATAGCAGTGCATTGCACTCTGCATCCTGCCACATGCGGGCCGCACGCCCATCACCAGCCTGCACTCCACTCCACACACAACTTGAACACGTTCGACGCCATTTTGGCTTGCCACCCACTGTGCCAACCTGTGCTTTCATGTCACCAGCGAGCACTCGCTATCGCCCTCCCACTCGCACTCGCACAAGCACTCGCACTGGCAGCGCATTAATTTCTAAGTGCATTGACATAGAAACACGCACAGCGAACGCACAAAAGTAGGCAACCTGCAACGTGCAACGTGCAACGTGCAACGTGCAACGCGCAACGTGCAACACGAAATTCAGTCAAGTAGCGACACTTGCAACCAATAGGCTACAGTTGTTGCCTTTGCTGATTAACATCATCACCATCATACATCATCAATATGAAAGTTTTTCATTGTAGCTTTCATATTAATGCAATGTAATTTGTCTTGAAGCTATTCCCGCTATAAATGCGACTTGTTGCTGTCCGCAGTTAAAGCTACAGCTTGCTTGCTGCGCTGCTTACTGCTCTCTCGCGCGCTCTCTCTCGCTCCCTCACACTCCCGCTCTTTGCTGACTCTCTGTAAAGCTTTCAAGTTGTGTGCATCTGCTCTATATTGTCATAAAAGCTTTTGTCAAAGCTTTTGTTTAGTTAACTGTTATACATGAAAGTTATAAGTATTTCTACAACATTTGTTATACAGAGAGAGTTATACTGACTGACTGGTTGCTACTAGTTATACAGTAAGTTATACTACACTGACTCTTTGTATAACTAGTATATAAGAAATACTAATACAAAGCTTTGTTTAAGCTATGCGGCTTTCAGCTGTCTAATGCCAGCTTAACTTTTTAAGCGCCTTTGAATAGTCTTATAATTCTTATTGTTATAGAAATTGATGGCATAATAAATATTTGTATTGCAGAGCTAAGCTCTAAAATCTATATTAATTGGCTAATTAAAATATTTTGACAGACAAATAAAAGCTTAAGCAACTGTTTTAAATCCCTGATTACGATAAATTAAAGGGTAATAGAAAGACTTGTAGCTTAATTGTAAAACTCTGCTAAACCTGAATTTGCTTTGGCTTATCATCGATTCTTGGCTTATGCCTGGGCGGGGCATATCACATTTTAGTAAACGAGTGCGGCTAGTTTGTGGGGCTTCTCAAATCGAAAATCGAACATCATTTGTCTCGCATTCTGCACTTGTTTCCTTGCATTTCTCACGTGCGTCGCGTCGCGGCGCGTCGCTTGGCAGCCCGTTGCGGCTGAAATGCAGAATGTAGCAATCAGAGAGCTCTGAAGTCAATTGGCGATTAGCTGAGGGCCCTGGCGGCGCCCATTGACTTGTTTTGAATACGCATTGACCGAGTTTTGAACAGGCGCTAATGTAATTAGCGACATATACCACGGCGTACTGGCCAATTGCGAGCAGTTGAACACGGCTAATTGAAGACAACACATCGGGCAGCACAAAGGCATAGAACACACCTCACGGCAACTGAGCGAAAGGATTAACGTGGCAATTGGCCAGGACATTTGGTGCCGTAGAGTGTGAACTGAAAATGTGAAGTGCTGCCAGTTGATAGTGTTCCAGTTGATATTGTGTTAATAGAGGCGGCGCCATTATGGAATCGGACGCTGAAAAGGCGGCTGGCTCCCGCCTGGACTACGATCTGATGATGGCCGAGGAGTACATACTCAGCGATGTGGAGAAGAACTTCATTCTGGCCTGCGAGCGCGGCGATTTGCCAGGTGTCAAAAAGTTAGTATTTACACACAATTGAGAGAGAGTCTGACAGGCTAATGCAAAAGCTTCGCCTGTTCTAGAATATTAGAGGATTACGCCGAGACCCCATCCGACAAGTTCAACATCAACTGCACGGATCCCATGAATCGTTCCGCTCTGATATCGGCCATCGAGAATGAGAACTTCGATCTGATGGTCTTGCTGCTGGAGAACAACATTGAGGTGGGCGACGCTCTGCTGCACGCCATATCCGAGGAGTATGTGGAGGCTGTCGAGGAGCTGCTGCAGTGGGAGGAGAGCAACCACAAGGAGGGTCAGCCCTATGTGAGTTGTGTGGTTTATCTCTAACTAGCCCATGACAAAGTCTTTCTCTTTGATCAGAGCTGGGAATCGGTGGATCGCTCGAAGTCCACTTTCACCACGGATATAACGCCGCTGATTCTGGCTGCACATCGCAACAATTATGAGATACTGAAGATCCTACTGGATCGAGGAGCAACGCTGCCCATGCCGCACGATGTCAAGTGAGTGAGACATATAACATATCAGGAACTCTCTCGGAAGAGTTTCTATTTGAATTGTTGTCGTTGCCTTTGCAGGTGCGGCTGCGATGAGTGCGTGACCTCGCAGACCACCGACTCACTGCGTCACTCCCAGTCGCGCATCAATGCCTATCGGGCGCTCTCGGCCAGCTCGCTGATAGCGCTCAGCTCGCGTGATCCTGTGCTCACCGCCTTTCAATTGTCCTGGGAACTGAAGCGCTTGCAGGCCATGGAGTCGGAATTCCGTGCTGAATATACGGTAAGATTAATAATTAATTGATTAGGAACCCACTTTCTATACTTATATAAAAATTTTCACATTTTATTTATTCAACAGGAAATGCGTCAGGCGGTTCAGGATTTTGTAACGGCGCTTTTGGATCACGCGCGCACCTCCATGGAGCTGGAGGTGATGCTGAATTTTAATCACGAACCATCCCATGAGATCTGGTGTCCCGGCCAGCGCCAGACCCTGGAACGCCTGAAACTAGCTATACGCTACAAACAGAAGACGGTCAGAATTAGATCTAGATCTGTTTTCCAATTTCCAATTCCAATTCTGCTCCTTTTGCAGTTTGTGGCACATCCCAACGTGCAGCAGTTGCTCGCTGCCATTTGGTATGAGGGCTTGCCGGGCTTTCGACGCAAACAAGCCTCCCAGCAGCTCATGGACGTCATCAAGCTGGGCTGCAGTTTCCCCATCTACAGCCTGAAGTATATCCTGGCACCAGACTCGGATGGTGCCAAATTCATGCGCAAGCCTTTCGTCAAGTTCATCACACACTCCTGCTCCTACATGTTCTTCCTAAGTGAGTGGGAAATGTTGAATGAATATTTGAATTTTCCTGAATTCTGTTTTTTACCGACTTAGTGCTTCTGGGCGCAGCATCGTTGCGCGTGGTGCAAATCACTTTCGAGTTGTTGGCTTTTCCCTGGATGTTGACCATGTTGGAGGATTGGCGCAAACACGAACGCGGCTCGCTGCCGGGACCCATAGAGCTGGCCATTATCATGTATATTGCGGCGCTAATATTCGAGGAACTCAAGAGTTTATATTCCGATGGCCTGTTCGAGTACATCATGGATCTGTGGAACATAGTCGATTATATATCGAATATGTTCTATGTGACTTGGATTCTTTGTAGAGCCACCGCTTGGGTGATAGTGCATGTAAGCGGTATTTTAATAGTATATAAATTATTTTTAATTTTTTTGTTTTTGTGTAATTTTTTTTTTCACTTCAACTCCTTTCAGCGTGACTTGTGGTTCCGGGGAATCGATCCGTACTTTCCTCGCGAGCATTGGCATCCCTTCGATCCCATGCTGCTGTCCGAGGGCGCTTTTGCTGCGGGCATGGTCTTCTCCTATTTGAAGCTTGTGCACATATTCTCGATAAATCCGCATTTGGGGCCGCTGCAGGTGTCGCTGGGCCGCATGATCATCGACATTATCAAGTTCTTCTTCATCTACACCTTGGTCCTGTTTGCCTTCGGCTGCGGTTTGAATCAGCTGCTGTGGTACTATGCGGAACTGGAGAAGAACAAGTGCTATCACCTGCATCCCGACGTTGCGGACTTTGATGACCAGGAGAAGGCCTGCACCATCTGGCGGCGCTTTTCCAAGTGAGTCTATATACATATATATTGCGAATCTTCAGTTCAAGCTCTGAGCTCGTTCGCTTTCAGTCTATTTGAGACCTCGCAATCGTTGTTCTGGGCGTCCTTTGGCCTCGTAGATCTGGTCTCCTTTGATTTGGCCGGCATCAAGAGCTTCACGCGCTTCTGGGCGCTGCTGATGTTCGGCTCCTATTCGGTCATCAACATCATTGTGCTGCTCAACATGCTGATTGCCATGATGTCGAACTCGTATCAAATCATTTCGGAGCGCGCCGATACCGAGTGGAAGTTCGCCCGGTCGCAGCTGTGGATGAGCTACTTCGAGGACGGCGGCACCATACCGCCACCGTTTAATTTGTGCCCCAACATGAAAATGTTGCGCAAGACACTCGGACGCAAGCGACCCTCCCGCACCAAGAGCTTCATGGTAGGTGACTCCACCCACTGTCCAGACCTAACCCCAGCCCAGGAAGTCGGCAATCAAGACAAATCCTTTGGCAAATCAGTTTTAATAAAGCCCCCGTGGCTTTTTCTGCGTCAATGTAAATGCGCTTAGCTCGCACTTAACTAACTCTGCCCCTTTCATCCTTCATCCTTCCGCAGCGCAAATCCATGGAGAAGGCGCAGACGCTGCATGACAAAGTGATGAAGCTGCTGGTGCGTCGTCATGTGACGGCCGAGCAGAGGCGTAGGGACGATTACGGCATCACTGAGGATGATATCATTGAGGTACGCCAGGACATCAGCTCGCTACGGTTCGAACTGCTGGAGATTTTCACCAATAACAGCTGGGATGTGCCAGACATTGAGAAGAAGACGCAAGGTAATGAATGCCCCACTTCTGCCTCGAGCGTATTGCCGAACCACCCCCACTAAGCTCATTTTCCCACTCACCGATAGCAGCGGCTCGCACAACCAAGGGCAAGGTAATGGAGCGTCGCATTATGAAGGACTTCCAGATTGGCTTCGTGGAGAATCTAAAGCAAGAAATGGACGAGAATGAGAACGGACGCGACATCTTCTCCTCCCTGGCCAAGGTCATAGGCAGAAAGAAGACCCAAAAAGGGTAGGCAGAGGGAGTTTTATTTTGGGCAAATTCGTAATATCTTTAAAATTCTAGTGACAAGGACTGGAATGCCATTGCTCGGAAGAACACGTTCACCGCCGATCCCATTGGATCTAAGCGTTCCTCCATGCAGCGCCACAGCCAGCGCAGCTTGAGACGCAAGATCATTGAGCAGGCCAACGAGGGTCTCCAGATGGACCAGTCCCAGTTGATAGGTGCGTGGTGTTTAGACTTTACTCTATACAAAACTCAACTCTTTAATCATACATAGAATTCAATCCCAACCTGGGCGAGGTGACTCGAGCCACGCGCGTTGCTTATGTGAAGTTCATGCGCAAGAAGATGGCAGCCGATGAGGTATCTGTGGGCGAGGGAGAGGAGAAACCGAACGACACTGAGAAGAAACCAGATACCACTGGCGTAATTATATATGATCCCATGATTATATATTCAGGTGACTATACTCATACCTTTTCAGTCCAAAAAGATGCCAGCCGGCGCAGGCGGTGGCTCGTCCATGTTGGCAGCAGCTGCACTGCGTGCCTCCGTCAAGAACGTGGATGAGAAAGCTAGTGAGGGCGATAAGAAAGATGATAAGAAATCCAATGATGACAAGGATAAGAAGCCCGCAGATGACAAGAAATCTGTGAATGGCAAGAAACCGGGCGATAGTAAGCCCGATGCTAAGCCCCAAGCGCCAACTTCCGCTGCGAAGCCAGCTGACCAAAAGCCCGCGTTGCCAGCCAGCAAACCACCAACTGGATCCAGCGGAGGAGCTAAGCCTAATGAACAGCCCAAAGCCGGCGGGGATGCAGCCAAGCCCAATGCACCGGCGCCACCAGCCAAGCCGGCTGATGTCAAGCCAGCGGCCCCCAAGCCAAATGAAGCCGCTAAGCCGGAAGCTGCGGCCAAGAAGGAGGAGGCAGCCAAGAGCGAGGCAGCCAAGCCGCCAGCAGCATCTGGAGCAGCTGCCAAGAGTGCAGCGCCGTCAGCGCCCGCAGATGCCAAGCCGGACACCGATAAGAAGCCGGCAACGACAGCAGCCACGCCCAGCGGCACCAAGGCAGCAAATGAGTCCAGTGGTGGGGCCACGCCCGCCGCTAAGCCGGAGGACAAGAAGGACGGAAAAGACCAGAAACCCGACGACAAAAAGGACAAGGATGCAGGTGGCAAGCCGGGCGAGACGAAGCCCACTGCAGCAGCTGGAGCTAAGCCAGGCGATGCCAAACCAGAGGACAAAAAGACAGACGACAAGAAGCCAGACGATAAGAAACCTGCGGCGGCACCACTCAAACCAGCGATCAAGGTGGGTCAAAGCAGCGCCGCAGCCGGTGGCGAACGCGGCAAGTCCACCGTCACGGGCCGCATGATCTCCGGCTGGCTGTAGGACGAGTATTCTGAAGATGTTTCAATAAAACCTTAGTTTATATTTCTAGCTGAAACTAAGTACTCAAAATGCGTGTAAACAAATAAACGAAATTTCAATATTAATATCTATTTTTGTTTTGTTTATACTCACTTACAAAGTGAAATGGGTATATTGGTTTTGTTCATTGTCCGTCTTGCTGTCTGTCTGAAAAGAATTTAGAAATTGGCAATTACACTTTGACAAAGTGCGAAGAGAGCTGTTATTTGGAAGGTATATTATTTATTTTTGAGTAGCTGACAGCCTAATAATAATAAAAAGATAAAGAGGATATTTCTACACATACATACTATATTATATATATATATATATATTATATATATATTATATTTTGTAGTAGTTTATCATATATATTCGCCCAAATCAATATTCACATATTTCCAAAGTGAAAAAGACTTTAATTTTATATACTTATTTTATATTTTTTTGTCGTAACAACAACACATTAAAGAGATTTAATGCTTCACAACAATGTTTTCAAGTGCAATTTACTTGCAAACCATCGCAAATCCTTTCCACCCATTTGTTTTAGCCATTGGCATCAAGTAGTTAGCTTTGACAACATTTCATTGCCCACAGGTGGTTGGTTGCTACAGACACACACACACCCACACCCACTCACACACAGATACATAGTAGCAAAAGCAATTGCTCTCCCACCAAGGGTTGCCTTCTCGGAATGTTGCTCTGCTCTGCTATTGGTCTGCGCCTGGGCATATAAAAGGAGCCGAGTTCCATCCAGCATCAAGCATTGTCTCAGCTCACGTCAAGAAGTAAACATCAACTGGAACACAAATATATATAGACCTATAGAAGAGCCTTTACATCGACTGAGAAATGAAGCAGTTTTTGGGACTAGTTAACATTGCCTATACAATTCTACTGCTTGTTCTGCTGACTAAATTCACAGCTGCAGGTGAGTCCAAGACTGAAATACAAAAGTGATTCGGCGTCAATGAGGGACCCATTAATATGGCTTACCCACACTCAACTGCAAGCGTAAATCCCCGCGCAATAAATCTCTGCGCAGAAGTGTAAAGACCGCTCAGACAATCCTTCAGGCCATTTCAATTTGTTTCTATTAAAGTCTAAGCTTTATTTACATTTTACACACATAAATGAAATTTTAAAATTTTAATATTGTTTTAAATACTTTAAGATATTACGTATGGACAGAAAAACGATAGTAAGTGAAAACACACACAGAGAAAAAAAAAAATATATATATATATATCTATACAGTTCTATATTTATTTATTATAATTTACTTCTTTTCATCATTTGCTTCTTCCCAGAAGTCGAGCACGACAAGATCCGCCGAGGTGCCAACATGGGTCTCTATGCCTTTCCACGTGTAGGACGCAGCGATCCGAGCCTGGTGAACAGCTTGCACGATGCCAGCGATGCAGTTGCCTATGAGAACATCTACGGCATGGGTGATGCCTCAGCCGAAGATTTCGATGGTGCGTATAATTAATTTACATTTATAATAGAAGTAATTGTATTTCTTCAGATTACCAAAAACATCCAGGTTTGGTGGCATTTCCTCGCATGGGCCGTAGCGAGTCCGAACTGAGAAAGTGGGCCCATTTGCTGGCTTTGCAGCAGGCGCTGGACAAGCGCACCGGACCCAGTGCCTCTTCCGGTTTGTGGTTCGGACCACGTCTGGGCAAGCGTAGCATCAACGCCAAGGACTATCCCGCCGCCGCCAAGGGGCAGAAGGAAATGTACTAAATAACATGAAAGCTAACACGCCTCCGAAGGAAACAACAATACGCACTTGAACAAACTAGTTTGCCAACAATTTATAATTTATGCAATTAATTAGCTCATAATTAAAGCTCCAACGGAATATTATAATGGGTATATAACAAATGAGTAAACATAACACGAACAAACGGGCTGGTGAGGGCATGCACTTTTGATAAGAAATAATTTAAAATTTATTTACAAGACCTCCGAAACGCATTCAGTATGTAAATAGTCTATGTGTCTAAAAAGCGGAATTGAAAAAGCGAATAAATAAATAAATATGTGAAAAGCAGTAAAAGATATGAGTATATTTTTGTGGAAAACAAAAATTTTCATATTAAAATATAGCTTTTATCAGCTTTCAACAGCTATCAACAGCTTTCAGCAATATTCAGCTATTTTCAACAGCTTTTAGCAGCTTTCAACAGCTTTCAGCAACTTTAATCAGCCTCAGCAGCTTTTAGCCGTTTTTATCCGTTTTCAACAGCTTTTAGTAGCTGAAAGCAGCCTTTAGCAGATTTAAGCAGCTTTCCGCATATTTTCAATCTCCATATTTTCATATATTATTTCTAAAAAAAAAAAATAAAACTAAAAACTTCAGCTTTTGTGAAAGTTTTATTACAATGAAATTGAAAAAAGAGTATGTATATCAGCGTGTTATATATTCAATAAAAAATACGGTAGTTCCCATAAAGATAACTCCATTCGATTGAATTTTAAAGTATTTTTTTCCATCAATCCTTTTGCTGCTTGAACTTGCGCAGTTCGCTTTGAATGGCCTCGATAAGCGGCGCAGCCGATGCTGTCTGTGCGTTAGCCTTACGTCCCGGCGTATTTGCCGTGGAACTGGAGCTGACGAGCGCTCCACGTGATATCTCCAAAATGGTATCCGAACGCTGGAAGGGCCCAGCGCTTAGGGGACGCACTAGCGGCGAGTGGGAGCCGTTCAAACTGCTGCCCCAAGCGCTGTAGGTGGGCGACGGCGGCTGCGTGGACTGCGCTGATTTCGGCGTCTTCTCCGGCTGTGCGGTGGCTGGCCGCTCGGCAGTGCTGTAGGCCTTCGGGGGAAAGCTGCAAGGAGAAGAGAGGAGAGAGTGGGTAAGCTATTGCCTAATGGAGGGCATCGCCACATACCTGGGTAAGCCGGCAGAGGAGCCGCGATGCTCGCGCTTCGTGGTGCGTCGCTTGTTCGTGAAATCGCGCGAGGGCAGTGGCATGGGCAGATCATCCTGGCTGGCGTACATCTGCATGGCACCTTCGAGCAGGCCCTCATAGTGGTTGCGTATGGCGGATGCATCGTGCATGGGACTGGGGCTAAAGTCAGCATAGCTCCGGGCCTCTGCGGAAGATGTGTGGAGGAAGTTCAGTTGATTTCAGTTGAGTTCAGTGGGGATTGAGTTCGGTTGGATTGCAAGTGGGTTAGTTGGTTCTATGGTCTCTAAACTGGGTTAACTAATTACAGTTGAGTGCAGGCAATATCAACAACAACTAGGACTACTGTTGCCCGTTAGTAACGTGTCTGGGCCCCAATTTGCACGTCATTATCATCATCATCATCATTATGAGCATGATCATTGTGTCCACCCGCCTCACCCTGGTTGTCAGCGCTGCTGAGACGTTTCTTGTGCCGCTCCCAGACGACGGGGCCCACAAAGCCCGGATCAGGATTGTCGCTGTGCGAGGCGGAACGCACATTCCGCACCGGCGGCGGCGCCTTCGGACTGGGAAAACTGGCAATGGTCGCGATGGTGCTATCCCTGCTCCCCAGAGACTTATGCGATTTGAGAGATCTGGTAGAGTTTTGCGGCGCTGCCGCCTGAGGCGCCACGGCATTCACATTGTCGTAGTAGGTAACAAACACGGGATCCAACACGCGATTCAGTGGCTCGGGCAGCGCGCTCTTTGGAAAGGCGCGCACCGACGCCATGGACAGAAACGAACCCACGCTGGCCGTGTCTGAGGACTTCTCCGAGGGCTGTGTGCCGCGCGAGCGTATCATCTCCCTGTTGATGGCCTGTGGAGAGCCCACGACGCCCTCCTCCGGAAACTCCTTGTCCGTGAAAATCGTTTGTTGCTGCATCAGCTTGTTGCGATGGTAATTGTTGTGCGGATTATAGGCCTCATTGCGCTGGAAGTTCTCGTAGTTGCGGCGCATAGCTGCCGGAGAGTTGCCCTCCTCCGTCGAGGAGTTACTTTGGGCCAGTGAGCCCTGCACCGGACTGGTCTCTAGTGAACCGACGCGATTCTCGTTGAGATAGCGACGCTTAGACTTGTGCCGCGACTTCTCGCTCTTCTTCTCCGACACCACCGAGGCGTATATCGTGTCCTCCAGCCCATCCTCCGCTCGATCGTACTGATGTCGTCGTCGCTTGTGGCCATCGAATAGTCGCGCCGCCTTGTCATCCAAAATGCGCTGCACATCAGCACTGGGCGGATTGATGGGGCAGTAGACCGAGGAGTCCGAAGTGTTGTCCGTGGATGAGATTGAATCCCGCCTGGCTCTCGTGTGAGTCTCAGCGGGTGGTGCTGGGAAAGTAATACGTGGCTCCCGCTCATACGAAAAGTTCTGCACGCCCACATCCCGGGAGCGCACGGTGCTCTGATCAGCATTGGCGGCTGAGCCGCCAGCAGCGCTGTCCAGCAATGTGCCACGAGAGCTGGGTCGCATTGACTGACCCTCCGATAGGAGTTCATTACGCGAAGTTGTTCTGCGAGTAGAGGAAATGGGTTAGACTTGAATCTCTGTTTGTGCTGATGCACTGCACCCACCTGTTGACCGCACTGAGTTCCCTCTGGCGAGCGCGTGTGCGTCCCAGCAGCAGAATGGCCACCAGCAGTAGCATGAGCAACAGAATGGCCAATGAGCTGATGACCACCAGCGCCACATTGTTCTTCACCGAGTTGAAGAAGCCCGCATGACCGCTGCGCGGCACAGGCGCCAAGGCTGTGGCCGTGGGCTCCCTGATGTAAGCTGAGAGAATGTTAGATATATGATAGATCAATTTAGTTTTTATTATATGATTAAATATTATATTTCATATTCTATATCATAAACTTACGTTCCGACTTCATGTAGATGGCCTTGCCCAGTGTCTTAACTGCCTCCGCCTCGCTAACCAGTTCCATGTCCTTGGCCGCTGTCGTGGCCAGAACGGGTCGTCCGTTCACGAGAACCGTATAGATGAGCTCTGTTTGATTGGCAACGGGTCGCTCATTGCTGGAAGCATTAAAGGTGGCATATAAGCATAATTGATTACACGTAGTCTTGTCTATATAAACCCTACAGTTTCAGGTTAACATACGCATCGGAGTCAGCGACATCGTTAGCCGAGCTGTTCCACTTTTGCAACTCCGACTCACTGATTTGCGTGATGTTGTGTATGACAACCCGCACGCGCTCCTCCCTGTATATAGGCTGTGATTGTTGTTGTTGTTGCTGTTGCTCCTGTTGTTGACTTAACAACGCCTCGCGCATTTCCTGCAACTTCTCCGACTTTCCATTCTGCTGTATGAGCTCCCAGGGGATAAGCGTTACATATGCGCTATAGTCAATGGACTCGGTGGCTGTCGTGGGGCTGGTGGAGCTGCTCAGTGGCTCGTCTGACTCGGAGGAGTCGCCGACTGCCCACTCAGGCTCCTCGCCTGCCGCCCACATGGTTTTGATTTGGTGAGTCGTATCCACCTCCATATCGAGTATTTCCACATCATCGCCCGGCCAATTGGTGGTGCCGGTGCTGCTGGCGGTGCTGGTGGTGAAGGTGTTCAGGTCTGGCCCCGGCTGGCGACGCTCACGTGTCGCATCTATGGAAACGCCCGCAATTTGCTGTGCTCCATTTATACCCAGGTGGCGTGTTTGCTGTCTGTGTGGACTCAATTGAAAGTTAGACGAGCTCTCGCTGCAGCCCGTAGCTGACTCACCTGGTGAAAGCCAAGCGATATAGACGAGCTAGCTTCTCCTCGAGCATGGGATTATCCTTGGCCGTGTAGAAGCCAGACATCACAGTCAGCAGCCAGTAGCGGCGATCCGTGGAGCTGTAATTGAGCGGAGGCACGCCAGGTGCTCCAAAATCCCAATTGCCGCCACCATCATCAGGCTTGCAGTCCAAGCAAATGGGTATCTCGATTTCCTGCAAAACAAATTCAGTTGCTATCGCTGCTCCTCACTCTCCTGAGACGACTTACATTGTTGCCATCCACGTAGACGGTGGCCACCACAGTCTCCGTCTTGACTATCACATCCTTGCCCTTGCTAATGCCCGTGTGCACCTTCTTCAGATAGTCTGGCGGGCCATCGCCCGAGCCAGTCCAGAAGAAGTCCTCCAGGTGCACCTCATCCTTGATTTCCGGATAGTTATCATCGAGATCATCGTCTGCAAGTAGCGTGTCCAATTAATTGAATGGCTGCGCCAACTTTTAAATAGTTTTCTGTTATTTTCCCATTTCCCACTTTTATTATTTACTTCTTGAAGTTGTTTATTAAACAGTTTCTTGAACTTTTAGTTACTATAGCAATTAGCTGGGGTGCAAAAAACTTTATGAACTTTTTTTTAAGCGTAGCATGTCTATAGGATATGTTGAAAAGAGGAACTTATGCTGCATACATATTATATATGATTATAATATATATTTTATAATATATGTATAATATAATAATATATAATATATTTTATATTATATTTATTATATTTCTATAATTATATATTATATCATGGATATTTCCAATTCAGTTTTTTATGTGAATATTATATTTTTTTTTAGATATATTTATCTGCTGTTTTGGGAACAATTAATATAATTCTTATATAACTTAATTTGCATTAGAAAGATATAACTTGTCAAGGGTCTAGGTCTAGTCTAAGTTAGGCCTTTCAATTGACTAACAAAATATGATTTGTGGAAGAGATATAAGAAATAATAATATACATAAGATTAACAGAGGATAATATGTAATATAGTAAGACACTGTCAGCAGATAGTGAGGCAATTAATTATTTCAATTCATTTTGATTGAAATGAATAGATTAAATAATCCAAATATATAATTTCTATAATAAATACTATAATATCTCCAAATTAAGTACCAGAGTATCTAGGAACTCAGCAATAGATTGCATAGTCAATCTATAAAATTCGTTTAATATACATACTAATACATTCTAGAATATCTTCGAGTCAAGTACCATAGTTTCTAGGCACTTAGCCAGCGCTCACAATAAATTCAAGTTTGTCGTTCAATTTATCGACAAATCATGAAATTTGGTTACCTACCCAACGGGAGCAACGTGCAGCGGGGCCTGTTGACGGCAGTTTCACTCGCTGCTATTATGTTTATGTATCTTATTTTAATAGTGCATAGGCGAGTTTGTTTGATCAATTTTCGGGGACTGCAGCAGCAACAGCTGCTGGTAAATTATGCTAAGTGCACTGCCGTATACCCTGCCCCAAGGGGGCATCCCCCCATCGAGGGGATGTTTAAAGTAGTTCAGACTTAATTATGATGGCCTGGCCCCAATGATGATGACTGAGCACTAACCACAACAATGCCCAGTTAGACAAACGGTAATAAATTTATCAATTAGCACGCGGCTTGGTGGCATGCCACCGAAAATATTTGTGGCAGAGTTGACCAATTTGTGTGCGTGTTGGTGCCGCAATTAACTTTAACGCATATTTGTGCACCTGTTTCATTATTTTCAATAGCTTTATCTGTGTGTGTGTGTGTGTGTGTGTGTGTGTGCAAGTGTTTGGGATTTGGCAGCAATTGTTAGCTTTGTTTTTATGCAATTACTCATGAATTATATTGATTGTCCTACATTTCGTCAACATTTACCAGATTTCGGCTGGCTGGCTGGCAAATTTGTTCGGGCACTGACGCATGAAGTCAAAGGTCAAATTACCAGCCGTGCCACAGTTGAGGGGTCAACTGGAGCCGTGACCAAAGCCAAAAAAAATTAAAAAAAAAAAAAACAGAAATATTTACACCCGTAAATCACTCTCGAGCATCTCGAAACAATGCGTATAATTTCACCTGGCTTGTTGCTCAACTTACCGTGACTCAATTGTATCAGCGACTGTCCAGCGGCTGCCACGCCCCCGCGCCCCTTGCACTTGTGTAAGGCGGACAAAAACAATAAAATTGACACAGTACGCGCAAGTTTTGCTTTCATTTCACAGTTTATGATATAAATAAATTAATTATTAAATTTATTTTAAAGCAATTGAAACACTTTCAACATTGGTAAACATATTTTGTTTTATTTTATTTACTACTCGAATATATTGTTAAGAACTTTCTTAAATATATCTGTTATATTGCAGCCAATTTGAATTTTAGTTTACGCGTCGCGTTCTCGCATCGCTGAAAGTTGTCCGGGAACTGAGCATTACGTTCTAATCCAAACTTAGGGGCGCACTCTGGCTCTGCCCTGGTGGTTGTTTGATTTGTTGTTTCAGTTGTGTGGCTACCATGAATATGTACAGTAGATACACCTAGCGAAAAAGTGATATGATCCATAAGAGAAATATATATGGAGTATAAATCTGTTACGAAATTTAATAATATTTTAAATTAAGCAGAGTTTTTGCAATTTAATAGTTATAATTTTTTTTTTAATATTATTATTATGTCATTTTTTTAAATTCAATATATATATTATGAGAAAATATTATACATTTTTTTCAAATTTATTAATTATACCCTGAGCCCATTGAAAATGGGAAATCAGGGTATAATGGTTTTGTTAAATGTATGTAACAGGCAGAAGGAGGCGTGTCAGACCCCACAAAGTATATATATTCTTGATCAGGGCTGAGTCGATTTAGCCCTGTCCGTCTGTCTGTCTGTCCGTCTGTCCGTCCGTCCGTCTGTCCGTCCGTCCGTATGTTTGAACGCGTCGATTGAAGCATCGAGACAAGCTAGAGACTTGAATTTTTTTTGTTGGGTCCGTGGATAGCACGCGCAGGTCAAGTTTATTTCGTATGAACGATAACTATTTTTTTTGTAATGTTATCGATTTTAATGCTTATCGAAAACACGTTTTTAAGGCGTAGTTTGTGTATCGTTTGAGCTAGAGACTTCAAATTTGCTGTGTAATTGCGTTGAATGAATACGGAGATTACGTAATCAATAGATTTTTTATGCCACGCCCCATTCATCCCCAATAGCCCCCTATTTGTAAAAAGCGCAAATTAAATACTAGAGACTTCTGCCTTGGCAAATACATACATATGAATGCCATTAATAAGTTGTAAAAGTTTGACGAAGTTAGTCCATCGCTAAAAAAAGTTATTAAACAATTAAGTTCCCATAGTAATGCCCACATTGCAGCCCAAGCGCAGTCGCTGCGTCAACTGCGCAGTTGGCAGAGCGCGCGCTTATTCGTGCGTGCATATGTGTGTGTATGTGTTGTTTGAATGTATGCATAACAAAAGCGTAGAATGATTTGATATTTGGCTCCTCACAGGGCTCAGGGTATCCCCTAGTCGAGCAGTCTCGACTAGAGCCCTCTTACTTGTTTTAATAATAAATATAATATAATAGTAAAATTATTAAAAACATTTGTTATACTCAGACAAATATTTATATATATTTTATGAATGTATATTTTTGTATTTATATGTTTATATTTTATATATTTTTATATATACATATATGTTTAAATTTATATATTTTGTTTGTATTTATATGTTTAAAGTTTATAATTAATATTTACATATATTTTTTAATTTTTTTATATATTTTTTTATACATATACATTTTTCTATATTTTTTCAGTGCATTCGTAACACACACGGCTTGCCCCATTGACGTTGGTTTGTTTGGTTACTCACAGGTTGCGTCGCGCCGCTCTCTGTTTGGGCCGCTTTGTGTCTGGTCAGTTACCTGTGGCAACAATCAAGCGGGCCAATTGCGCGCCAAAGCCGACTCGCAGCTAATAAACAATTCCGAGCTTTTAATTTCCAGCGCTTTGTTGCAACTATGTTGAACACAAAGTGCCGCTAGCTTTTGCATTGTTATCACCCCATTGATGTGTTAGCTTTTGGCTCAAACCAAATTCCATTTATGACAAGTTAACGTCTTGCAACAAGTGTAATGTAAGCTCCGCTGTTAACATAACAGAGCTCTTACAGAAAGCTCTTGCTGCACACACTCAATTGCTGACTGCTATGGAATGCTCAGCTTGGCTAACACCAAAGCAGACGAGAATTCCGGACTTAAACTTTATTCAAAAATCCCCTAAGTGGCATGACCTTGAGAGACTCACCAGGTTTTATATACATAATATATAATTAAACTATTTCGAATGCGTTAATTTATCATGATCATGATAAAGCGAGCTGCCATAGGCGAAGTTAAAATGTTTGTTTTTGCTTTTTTTTTTGGGTAATCAAAGTGATTCTCTAGAAAAAAGAGTTGTTTGAACTTAATTATTTAATAATTTAGCGTATTTTACAATACTTTAAACACAAGTCAATTATTCATTAGCTTATTTTAAGGCATTCACCCTAGATATAAGGAAGCAGTCGATACTAAGTGATTATCTTAGGTTCCACGTAAGAACAATTGGCCAGCACCTTGAGTTGAGGTCAGCAATAACGTCTTGCTTTGTGACCGACTCAATGTTCTTTGGCTATACAAGTTTGTGTCCATGACTTTAACATTAAACAAACATATGCCTTAGCTTTTAGCACTCCTAATGACATTTGTGTAGGCAAGCGACAAACGTCATACTTAAAGTTGCATTAGCCATGGTTCGACTCGTGAGCTTGGCTAATCTGTCATCGGGCAAAACAAGGCATAATTAACGTGACTAATAATTAATGATGAGGCTCCCATGATGCCCAAACCTGTAAATTAAAATGCAAATTATGCACAGATCTGTTGGTCTGTGAATCAAGAAGTTCTTCTGAGATTCATTGCCAAGCGCCATGTGTTAATTTAACATTGAGTCTTGTAAGCTACCAGAAACTTAAATGTCAATCCAAGTTGCGTAATATTATATACACAAACTTGTCTATCCTGATAATGAAAGATCTGCGCATGATCTTGACCAAAGGCCAAGCACAATTTGTTGTCAAGACATGTCAAGAACCAGTTTGAAAACGAAACCAAATTATGGGCAATAATAAATATATATTTGTTGCTCTATTATTATCACCTGCTTTAACATATATTCTTAGAAAATAACACGAACGCTTAGCCAGCGGCAGACTTGAGAGCTCCAGGGCTGAGTTTACGATTCTTGATCTGATAGCGTGTCTTGTAGCCATCCTTATCAGCAGTGTACATAGTAATGGTATCCGTGTCGGTTTTCTCATCGTACGTCGAATAGGTACCCATGACAACGAGCTGTTCCTCAGGTGTGCCTGGATTCATAATGACACCGATTTCCTCCCGGGAGCTGCCATTGGGCTCCTTCAAACTAAGAATGGATAACAAATGAATTGATTATCACTTAAATTGGTTTCGATAAAGAAGATGAACTCACTCGAAACGATAACCCTCCTTAGTAGGCACCTGCTGGTAGTATTCCGACATGAGAGTGGGGAATATATAGTCCAGGAAACCAGCTGAGCAGCTGGCTGCCATAACAGCCACCAGGGCGGTAACAAGTATCTATAAGATACATTTGAACAGATGAAATACATATTGAATTGCAGCTGATGGAGCAATTAAAGCTAATCGCTCGCCCAGCCGAACAGCAGCTGCAAGCGCTTAGCATTTTAATTACAAGCATTCAGTCGGAATGCGAATACTTTGAATGCCATTCAAATAGTAGCAAGACTCTCTAAGCTCCACCCTTGCCTTGGCCGACGGCCTTTGCATCCAGCGAATACTCACCAATTTCGCAGCTGTCATGTTGATGCGCGGTGAAGTTCCCAAACGAGACTGAGATGGAATTGTGCGGCGATCGACCAGCAGAGATCTGCAAAGAATATTTCAGCGAGGCGTCGGCGTCGTCCGCTATGTGATGCGCCGTATACGTAATATCTGATATCTGTTACTGTATTTTGTTTTGTTTTGTTTTGCCTTTAGCTGTAGCTGTTATTAAGTCAAACCGGTCGCTGGCTTATGCTACTGAAGTATATCTATGCAAATCCCTAAACAAGAGTTGAGATGTTTTGTTATTATTTTACCCGACTCTAGCCCATCAATTAATGATCCAGGGTCATCCTGCTTGGTCTCTTCGTGGGCGATATAATAAATAATTAAATATAATCCGAAGATGTTATCTCAGTGTTTTCACACTCGTAAATGTCAAAAGATTGCCATAAATAAAACAAATTCAAAATTTAAAGCTTGAAATATCGAAACACTTGTGCATACAAATGTTTTTATAATGTCTCCACATCAGAATTTGTTTTGAGGTAAAAATTAATGTTCGCATGACGAAATGTGTCAAAATGCAAGCCAAGGCTGAGACTCGAAATGTATCTTATTTGATAAATGTTTCAGCCTCACAAATCATTTATTTTACACAATAGTATTAACGTGTTGTGGCTTGGCATACAGTAGGTATTAAAAAGAGAAGAAGAAAATGTGATATTGACTTAAAGTCATTTCAAATGAATCCATCCATTGGCAAATTCGATTCACATCTTTAACTCAACTTTTAGCCTTTTGCGAGAGACTTGAGCGTAACGGGGCTCAGCTTGCGCTTCTTCACTATATAGCGTGGTTTGTAGCCGTCCTTGTCGGCCGTGTACATTGTAATACTCTCCGTATCCGTTTTCTCATCGTACGTGGAGTAGGTGCCCATCACAACCAACTGTTCGTCGGGTGTGCCTGGGTTCATAATAATGCCGACCTCCTCGCGTGAGCTGCCATTTGGCTCCTTCAGTCTGTAAGAGAAGAAAAGATCAGTTAATAACCAATTAACTTGGCTTAAACTAGAAAGACCCACTCGAAACGATAACCATCCTTGGTCGGCATTTGGGAGTAGAACTCGGCTTTTATGCTGGGTATAAGTTGATCCAATAGGCCAGCTGAACAGCTGGTTGCTAGGACAGCTACCACAGCAGAGAAAAGAATCTGTAAATGCATAACTGTCAGTTAGATTTACAGCTTCCTTTGCAAGAATATTATTTACCAGTCTGGCCGCTGCCATGTTGATGCACACTTCAGTTTCAAAATGCAACTAAAATTCTTTTTTTGCACAAGCCAACACCTAAGATGCCAACTATTTTCTTGCAAGGCGTCGACTATTCAGATTAAATATTTCTAATATTTTGCATTTTCGCATATTAATTTTGACTGGTTTGACATCTCTTTGCGTGGAACTAATCTTATAAGGTGACAATCGTATGTGAAGAGAATCAGCAACAAAACTACAATATTATCATATGATATTAATACAGGGTATCTATGTATAGTGAATAAGTTTATAATATATATAAATAGTTATAATCAAAAGGACCTGTCGATTTAGCTAAGGACTCCTTTCATCAACATACAAATTCTTTAATAATTATAAATTCTTAAGGAGCAGCTTTGCTTTTTGAAACTTTTGAAACTACCCTCGCAACTACTTGACATTTTCATCCATCTCGCTAAGCTCGTGGCGCGCTCTTTGCGAATTTGCATCGTTTTCTGTTTGATGCAAGTTTTAGCTGTATTCCCGAACATATTTGGAACTTTGTCTGAATTTACATAAATCATTATTGATTGCATACCTAAATATATTTATTTAGATATGTATAAACTCTCGATTTTTGGCTAATTCATGGCCAGCGAAAATTTATTGAGTTAAGTCCGAGCGAAACTGGTTAGTTATATGACAAAAACAAAAAAAGCAACAAATTGAATTAATATAGTCTATCTTTTCGGCCAGTTTCTATTTCTATACGAGACTCGTTCACGTTCACCTTGGAGTTCTTTAAGCTTTATTATTCATAAAAGTGGGCTTATAGAAGAATTTTGGCTGACATCTGTAAAAGAATGGAAATGGGGAATTACACGACAAACAATGACGATTGCCAACTACGGGGAAGCCTTAGAATTGAATGGATTCTGGATAGATGAGTCAATAAATTAATAGTTGCTGGAATATCAAGATTAGTAATCAATTCATAATTTTTGCTGAAAAGTGAAAATAAATAATTGCATTTATGATGTCAGGCTTTTACATATGAATGTTTCCTGTTGGAATATATTAATTGTATAAAACTTGGGTTAGATGATCAAGCTAAAATATTTATATTTGTGGATATAGTGTGATGTAGATGGTATAAATACATTAACAAGTATCTTGATCAAATGTCTATAAGCTCATAGCAAGGCATCGCTGCTATTCCAGCTATCTTTCAATATGTTTATGCAATGTTAAACTCCAAGTTTGTATATAAATCTAAATATGCATAAGAGTATACAATGTTTTTCGAAGCGCTCAATATAACCATGAGGATCGTGGCATACTTTACTGAGATTATATATCTTAAATACCTTACTTAGCATTGCCTACTTTTAGGCTCAACATAAATATTTGAAAAATTTGCGTAATTACCCTTGAACCTGTGCACGCCTCTGGGAATTAAATGAACCGTTTTATTAATTATATTTAATTACCAAAAACTTAAATGGATCTTTTAGCTTCTATTAGCTGCGACGCACCCGATTGTGCGCGCTTACAAAAAGTAAAAACATGTTCAGTATTTGCATTAGTTCTGTGACTTCCATCGTGACTGCGTTATCAACTCAACTGGAGGAGTCGGAATCAATTATTTGAGTTATGCCAAATTCAAAGTCCAGCTTAGACGGGCTCTGGCCGATCCTTGGCCTCATGCTGATCATTTGGCTGAACCTGATCAGCTCAGCCTCGGTGCAGGCAGCCGGTAGTGATGAACAGGAGCTCTTAGCCTTTCCATCAAAATGCGAGTGCTCGCTGACCCTGACCTGCAAGTGCTGCGTGGGCGCAGTTTTTACGGCCATGGATCTAAACAAGACACGTAAGCTTGGGTCACGAACTCAGGCCATAATTTATTTCCAGTCTTTTCTCTGTCAACATTTTGCTTGCAGTTTGCATGACGTTCAAAGTGAATATATTCAAAGCCTCCGTCGATGTGACTGTCATGCTGGATAACGATCATTTGTCCAAGTTTACGCTGGACTCCAAGACCACGCCCTCTTTCTGTTTGCCCGTGGTGTCGGACCTAACACCAATGGCCATATGCCTGAAGATGAGCACGAAGATGTCGGGCCTGACAAACATCAACATGTGCCCCAGTTTCTACAGCAGCTTCTCCGAGAACCAACTGCTGGCCTTTGATTTCCCATGCATCAAACTGGGCATGGATGGCTTGAGTCTTGCCTAGAGCAGCGCGCTGTTAATAGACGTTGAATAAAGGCCGAGAGGGTTTACACATTTCGTTTTGATATTCTTTATTTTTGCTTAAAATTGCAGCAGCAGGAGAGAAAAGCCAAATGTTGTTTTAGCGCAGGATTCGTTTTAGTGAGAGGCTATATACATATATAAGTAGTGCAGTTCCTAACTTAAGTCTAAAGCACTTTTCTGCTTACAGTTTCTTTTTATCATATATATTTGAAGTTATATCGTGGTTCTGCATAAAGTTAGTTTCAATCGTAAGACAAAATATATATATTTTTTATTTTTAAAAACAATAAAATTGCAGGTGTTAAATATGTTTTAGCTTTTAGAGAAACCCCAAGAAAGTAGCCCCACATTATGTCGCAGAGCCTGGGCCAACAAACACAAATCAAAAATTTAAAGAAATACAAATAAACACTCAATTTACAATAAAACTTACAACTGAAGATCACACAAAGGACTGCTAAACTTAAAGGCTACGCGGCTTAGGACTATAAAGATATATATATATATGTATATATATAAATATATATATATGCATAATTGGTATCCCCTATCGATGAACGTTTACCGTTGATCGTCTATCGTTTATCGTTTATCGTTTTGTGTAAACTAACTAGGGATGGTGCATGGTGCAACAATATCCGACTTCCAAATGCCCCTGCCATGTGCTGCTCCAGCTTCGGCTCAACCCGCTCAAATGCTACCCAATGCAGTAGGCGTCGACGTCGCCATTGGCATCTTCGTCGGCGTCGACGCTGGCGGGGGCGGCACATCGCTCACAATCGCCTTGCACATGACCATCCTGACTCCGGCTAGGAAGTCGGTTAGGTAACATCATGTGGGCCGTGGCGGTGCCGCTGCCTTGCGCGCGGTGCACATCAGCGCCACGGGCGGTGGTGGCGGCGGTGCGCTGCGCATTCGTGGCAAAGGCTTCAGATCACCCTTCGGCTGGAGCTGCTTTGGCTGCGTCGTTATGACCTTTGGTATGGTGCCCAGACGCTTCGCCTTGACAAGATCCGCATCGGTGCCGCCTTCCGAGCTAACCGAATCGTATGATGAGGGCGTCGGTGAATGCCTGCGATTGCCCTGTTCGTCCAGCTCAACATCATCATCCGCATCCGCATCTGCATCCACATCCTCCTCCTCCTCATCGTCATCGTCGTCGTCCTCGTCGCCCTCCTGTTCCTCGATCATCGTGCGAAACTCCTGTATGGAATCGTTTAGCGCCCACAATTGTGACAGCAGTGAGAGATCCAGTTGACGCAGTCCGTACTAAACGTGGAGGAGTAGAGAAGCAAACAAACGTAGGAAATTAGTCAAACGAACGACTTGCCACAAACAATATTAATATGCAACATGTACAAGTTCTTGACGTGGCCACCAACGCGCCACAGCCAACTCTGGGCTGCAACTTTCAAAAAGCCAAGGCAAACCAATATATAAAACGTAAGCCACGATCTTGGCTAACTGACTGAGCGACTGGCTGGCTGACTGACTGACTGACTGACTGAATGATTGACTGACTGCCTATTGCTGCAGCCGTTGCTGTTGTTGTTTCTACAGAATTGACATTGATTGACAGCGCCGCACAGCAACTGAAGCTGACGGCGAGTGTCTATAGCGGGGCACACCCACAAGCCCATAGAAAGGTTCGCAATTTGCCTGCCATTGAGGTAGAATCTCGGAGTCTATATAAGTATGGAGAGCTACGACTTCCCTGTGAAATATGGCGCCAAATGCAGACATAAATAAAGTCGGAGACCCATAAACCAATTTGCTTAGCTGGTAAGCAAAGAATTGGATAAATTTTAAGTTTTCTTGCATATGAATTAATTATTTTACTAACTGGTTTATCAACTTTGATATATCATATGGTTATCTGGTTATATGTCTGATATAATAGAAGTTATATAATTGAAACGAGATTATTCCACTATATACTAGATATTATATACTAGATAGATAGAAGATAGTCGATAGTAGATAGTGTATAGTAGATAATAAATAATAAATAGTAAATAATAGATAGTAAATAGTAGATAGTAGATAGTAGATAGTAGATAGTAGATAGTAGATAGTAGATTGTAGATTGTAGATAGTAGATAGTAGATAGTAGATAGTAGATAGTAGATAGTAGATAGTAGATAGTAGATAGTAGATAGTAGATAGTAGATAGTAGATAGTAGATAGTAGATAGTAGATAGTAGATAGTAGATAGTAGATAGTAGATAGTAGATAGTAGATAGTAGATAGTAGATAGTAGATAGTAGATAGTAGATAGTAGATAGTAGATAGTAGATAGTAGATAGTAGATAGTAGATAGTAGATAGTAGATAGTAGATAGTAAATAGTAGATAGAAGATACAAGATACAAGATACAAGATACAAGATACAAGATACAAGATACAAGATACAAGATACAAGATACAAGATACAAGATACAAGATACAAGATACAAGATACAAGATACAAGATACAAGATACAAGATACAAGATACAAGATACAAGATACAAGATACAAGATACAAGATACAAGATACAAGATACAAGATACAAGATACAAGATACAATATTGAAGATAGAAGATAAAAGATAGAAAATAGAAAATAGAAGATAGAAAATAGAAAATAGAAGATAGTAGATGGTAGATGCAAGATGGTAGACAGAAGATAGAAGATACAAGATACAAGATACAAGATACAAGATACAAGATACAAGATACAAGATACAAGATACAAGATACAAGATACAAGATACAAGATACAAGATACAAGATACAAGATACAAGATACAAGATACAAGATACAAGATACAAGATACAAGATACAAGATAAGATACAAGATACAAGATACAAGATACAAGATACAAGATACAATATTGAAGATAGAAGATAAAAGATAGAAAATAGAAAATAGAAGATAGAAAATAGAAAATAGAAGATAGTAGATGGTAGATGCAAGATGGTAGACAATAGATAGTAGATGATATTAAAAGTTAAAACTTCACTGTTAGTATATCCTAAATACTAACGGTATTTAGTCTATTTACTCATATACCCTTTTAGCTCAAACTATATCTTCCCACTGTACGCAAAGAGTATCTGAATCACAGGCCTATAAAAAGCAATCTGTCTATCGATATCTTTTGCATTTCACATTCTTCTTTCGCATTTCGCCCCTGGATACATATTTGTGCCGTGACAGCGTTCATCAATCTGCCGGCTGCTATCGTGGCCTGACATTTAACAGTTCAGCGGCCCGTCAAGAAGACGGCTGAGCGACTGTGCGACTATGGTCTGTGGTCTGATCTGGGCGGTGGGGTGGTGTGGCTCTGTAGCAGCAGAAGGCGTATGTTAACCTAGCAAACCGCATTTATGGCATTAAGTAACGTGACAAGAGTTCGCGGCGCGTTTGATAGCGCCACAGACAGTTGGCGTTAACCCAAACAGCAGCCATTGGAGACCAGAGACTCCAAGCACATTGGCCAGCCGCCACGTATGCATATTGCCTTGGCCTGCATTTGTGGAGCTCAGCTGCGGCTTGAGCTTAAGTTGGAGTTGGAGTTGGAGTTTGAGTTTGAGCCGGGCTGACAACGAGACGCTTGTGGTCAAAATGAAAGTTCCCCTGTCGCTGTCGAGTAGGAAGGAAAAATCTCATTTGTCAATTAATATCGCCGCATAATATCTCGCCAGCAAACGCGCGCGCGCAAAAAAAAAACTATATATAAATATATATATGTATATAAATAAATAAAAAGAAAAGCAGCACAACTTTCTGCATCGCTGCGGCTTTAAACAAATCCGCTCAAAGCCGGCAATGCACCGAGCCCCCCAGCCACCCCCTCGCCATCTTTGCTCAAGCGCCAACTCCCACTCTAAAGTGGGCTGCTAATACGTTAGACGCCAGCCAAGATCTGCTCGAGATGCGGGGAGATCTGCGCCGGTTCGCTATTCCGTCTGTGGCCGCATCTTTAGCCATCTGATAGCTGTGAACTGAAGCTGCTGTGGCTGCGACTGCGGCTGCTGCTGCAGCTGCCAACTGGCTAACTGGTCAACTGTGTTCAGCTTGTCACACGGCCTCTAATCCTGACACATCCAAGGCAGCGGCTAACTATCCCAAGCAGGGGACACAAGAGATCAAGATCACCCAACGGGTGAAAGCTTCGAAAGGTTTTCACAAAAATTGATTAAAAATTAAATACATATTTATTTTGATCTAATATTTGTTGATAAAATATGAAAATATGACAGAAATATAATGTAGGTTTCATATAAGATTGTTTTTAGTTAAGGACAAAAGATTTAGCTGCAAAGTTTGGTAACGATAGCTCAAGAACTCGTTGGGTTCAATGAGTTAACACAGAGAGTGATACGAAAAGACATGTAAGTCTCTATTAGATTATTCAGATATTACGTGGGTTTTTTCTCCACAATATTTTCTGCCCAAAAACCACATATGAAACTTAAAAATAATTATAAGATATATATTGTCTATGCAGTAGTCTCTAAGTAGAAAATGTTCAGTAATTATCTTGTACTTAAATTTTTTTAAATTTTAATCTAATACTCGCAATAAATTTTAATATCGTGAATAAAATAAATAAAAAAAAAAAATTCATATAAATCATATTAATCATATATATAGGTATCGAAGTAAGTCACACTTATTATTACCCAATCTATACATTATTGAAATTAAAGGGTATCTCATCACAAGTTTAAAGTTTCTTTCAGAGTAACTTTTGCTGACTTGGTTAGTTTGATTAGCCTCGTTTGCGTTCTAAGGCAGGTCAGCCACATGCATTAGCACCATTTCAATTGTTACACACCCACACACAGCCACACACACTCACACACATACACCCCGAGGCACACACTTGCATATATGTTAATTGGCAATTAATTAAGTCGAAGTCCTAAGGCGACAAGTGCAGCAGATTTTGCAATTGCCACAGTTGCAGTCGCAGACGCAGCCGCAGCAGCAGCTGCAATTCCAATCAAGCAGCTGGCACAGTTTACACGCCCCCGCAATATGCAAATCTATGTCTAAATAAATATGAATACATATTCTCTTTGTATATATAGCAGTCGATACATGACCATTTCCGCATTACTTGCCTGCCCACAAATAGTCAAACAATCAATGGCTAATGGAATTTCTCGCAGTGCAGTCGAGTTTTCAATCTGTTTGCGGAAGACAAACAGAGCCAGAGTTTTTGTGGCTTCGCAGCGCTCAGCGAGTTATGGCTAAGAACTCAAGCGAAAGAAGTGGCACAATAGCTCCGTGCTAGCCCAACTTTGAGTTGAACTTTGCGGCCACACGGCGTATGGGTAATGTGTATGCAGCTTGATGCGGCCGAGCTCAGGCACATCACACACACACACACACACACACACACACATCAGCGACTACTCATCTGCCACTCATGAGGTACTCAGCAACTACTCATAAACTACTCACTTCAATGTCACTGAGGCATCGCAATGCATCATTTCGTAATTAACAAAACACTGGCAACTGGTTTTGTTTACAATTTTACTTAATTAGCATCAACATTTTACCCGACCTTGAGCAGCGGATGACGATGAGCGAATGCAAATGCGAATGTAAATAGCCCAGAAGATACAAGATACAAAATGCAGTTGCTCAATCTCTAATCCCGGAGAATAATGTAATATCAAGCAAAATAACTAAATAAAAAAAAAAATAAATAAATCACTTTTTCTAATGCAAATTATGGCTTTTGTTAAACTTTTTCAATTAATAATATTTGCCATTACATTTTACAAACAAACGATCAATAATAATAATTGCCTTAGCTTAGTTTATAATTTATTTAATAAGCTAGCAATTTATAAAATAAATAATTGCAGCTATAAAATGCATAACTAATGAAACTATGTATTATACAAACTATTATCTCACATCAGTGCATAATGCATATATATACAATAAACTTTCGATCTTGTTTATAGCTTTGTTTATAATCAATCAAAATCAAATGAAAGTTTCGTAATATTTTTTGTGATTATAATTAAAATACAAAGTGCAATTTTTTGCTGATTCTAGCAAAAAGATTTCGAGCTGTGACCTTCAAGAGACTCGAATGCAAATTTGAGACGTGCCCAACTTAGGAATCGTATCGCTTTTAAGGAGCTTAAGAAACTGGTAATATAAGAACAAAGCAGGCAATAAAAAAATCGTGAAAAGAATATTAGAAGAGAGCGCAAATCTATACAAGATTTTGATAAGATCTGGATTCAGCTCTCTAAATCTGCAAACTCTAAAGTCAAATGTGTCATGAATGGAATATTTATAAATATATGTGTACTTAAATATCTTTATATACATATGTATTTATCTATATAAACACACACAGAAACTTCAGGGCTATAAACTTGCAAGTCACATAACTGAGACAGCAGCCGCCGAGTGTGCCACAACTTTAGCATTAATGAGTTCTTAAAGCGAATGTTTTTAACGTTTTTCTTTGCTTTTTTTATTTGTCTGTTTTTTTTTCTCATTATGCAGCTAGCACGCGGCTGCTGCAATCAGCATTTCGGAGTGATTAAGCCCAACGTATGGCGACATTAGCCAAAGTAAAGAACCAACTTTCGCCGCGACGCACGGCTCGTAAAGGAAGGTGCAATCGATAGAGCAGATTGTGGCTGAAAATTTAATTAGCTTTAAGCGCATTGCGCTTAAAAATAGTTGTTAAAAACAGCAAAGCAAAACACTCATAACAAAGGCATGGGGGAAGTATTATACTATTTTGTTATGCACATTAGTTGTAGTGCGCAATAAAAGGCGACGACGCGACAGAAGCCCTCAAAGTACGTGTATCTCATGGATGCAACGGCCATAAACTAGCGACACACACGGTCCAACATGCGGCACCAAAAGTTGTTGCATGCATTATGCATGTGTGTCTGCAGCTTGCGCCTGCATCTATCTTTAGCCGGGGGCCACATGGAGAAAGGGGGCAGCCAAGTGTTGGCCCGGGTAGTGGGCTGCTGCCTTTGGGGCGTCGCGACGGCCACACTTCAAACATTTGTGCGTTGCTCTTGCAGCGTGAACTTTGGTGACCGCTGCTGAGCATGAGCAAGAGAATGAGAATGAGAATGAGAATGAGCATGAGAATGCGTTGCAAATGCGGAAGCGCCTCCCCAGAGATAAGCCTTGGCCAAAAACAAAATTGTTTTTTAAATTGTTTTTTAGTTGGCATTGTCACTGCTCTAGGCAGCAGCTGTTCGCATACCCTGTAGAGCCTGCCAGTTGAAACAGTGTTGGATGAGTGTTTAGTCTATAAAATATTCAGAGAGAAACAGTTTTCTAAATGAAGCAGTATAAGACTAGTATAAGGTCATGACAAGGAAAGTGAATTTGAAATAAAATATAATAATATTTATTTTGACAATACTAAGAATTAATCAAATAAATAAGTAAATTAATAACTAATACACAAAATAAAAAAAAAAATCAATAAAATAAAATATATATCATAATTTTATATGTAGTTAACTTCTTGAAACTTGAGATTCCCTCTCTATCAACAACAGCTCTTCAGGTATCTCTGAGGAGCATATGAAGCTTGTTCACTATAGAACTGAAAACGTACCTAAAAGTCAATAACCCAAGGCAACCTACAGGGTATCTGCTAGTCGATCATATGTGACTAGTATACTGTTACGGCTCGTTATTGTTGCTGTAACTTAATTTAGCCAAGTTTTCTTGTTGCTGTTGTCGAACGACAACAACTTTTTGGCATTTGCATTTGCCAGCCGATGACAATGCAGCAGTCACGCCTTTCAACTTTAGCGCCAACTGCACACAGAACACCAAGATATAGTAATACTTTTATATACAAATATATATAAATACATATGTAGTTGTGTGGCTGTTGCCGCCAAGTCGTTGGCGACATTTTGACGTGCCCAGAACATTGTCAACACTGGAATTTTGCACTTGCATTCGGTTCGTTTCGGTTCGCCTCGTGGCGCTCCCCCGCCCTGGGACCTAGTTAGACACGTTGCTTATTTATTGCCCGTTTGGCCGCAGCGTACTTTGACGCCTTCCCCAAATCCGAAACGAAGCAATCCACTCCTTTTGGAGTATAACCCAGCACGTACAAGACGATAAAATGTCAACGATATATGTTTATGTACATCCTATACAGCCAATAGACCGTTCATCTAACGGACTCATAAGCTCATCGCATATATTATATATTTATATATATATCCAATATGTTGATTTTATTGTGGGTGCCACGAGCCGACGTGCTGGCATGTTGTCCAAGCCAAACTCAAATCCAATTGGCATCACATCTTTTTGCAATCAGTTTGCTGCTCAATTTATATGCAAAGCGCCAAGCGTGACGAGTTAACAGTTTAACCAGCTGCCATTTCTAGACCTTTGTCGGGCGCCGCTCAGGCGCTATATATGCAAGATCGTAATATATAACTATGATAGGAGCAGATGCCAAAACTGAACAGGTTGTAGTAATAAAAATAGAGAGACGGGGTATATGTAAATGAATAAAGAATCACAGAGAAAAAATTTTAGATTGAATATAGTATAGTATAGTATATAAAATATTATACCATGAGAGGTTATTAGAGTCTTAGCATAATATATAAATATGATAGAAGAAGATGTCATAGAAAAACAGGCACTGAGAGAGAATATGTAAATGAAAATAGAACCACAGTCAAACATTTAACATGGAATAGTATAGTAGTACAATGTATGTATATATATATAAATATTATGTAATGAAAAGTTATTGGAGTCTAAGGATAGAAAAAGTAAAGTTTCTTACATAAACTTTAATTCAGCTATAAATTGACATGCTATACAAACTACACAAACCTTTGTTACTTTATTTCTTAGGATCATAAACATGTCTCCTTTTGATCGATAGTCTACTATTTCTAAGATCTGCATATGGAACCCAAAGGCAGCCGTCTCTAGGCGCTAACGGCTTTCAATTGCGTCGCCTAGCGGCACATTAAGAAACACACACACGCACACACACACACACATGTAACCGTTGCAAGCATCTGCAACTAGTTTCTGTGGCACACACGCAGCTGCCCCAACAGCAACATAAAAGTTGCCCGGCCAAAACGGTAGCCAAAAACTGCTGCACGGCCATAAATAAAACGGTTTGTACAACTTTTTTTTGTGTTTGTTTTAAATTTGTTTTTCGTTTTTTTTTATTATTTTTTTGTTTTGTTTTTGTCTGCAAAATTACGCAACATTTCTGTAGCTGATTCCGCACTGATTGATAAGCCAAACAAACAGAGTCCAGACCCGAAAAACAAGCCAAAGCTATTTCTATGGAGCTGTTTAGCGGCTGCTGCTGCTGTTGCTGTAGCTCTTGCAGTTGCAGTTGCAGCAGCCTCTCAGCGAGCAGCTCATTAAAATTTCAGTCTGGACCAAAAGGTGTTGATTGCTTTCCAGCAATAAACAGATTTTGTTAAAAGAGTGCGAACATATCGGAAGCAACAGATCGTTATAAGTCATATTAAAACTGTGGCATGGACAGCTCATAAAGTATGCAAAGCAATTTCTGCTTGAATAAGTCACATATGTGACAGCATTTACCAAGGGAAAAGCAAAAGAATTAACAATTCCGAGTTTTAGCTAACTTTGGAACAGTTGAGCAAACATATGTGTACTAGCAAATGAGCAATAAAATTGAGAAACAATTTAAATAGCGAAAAACACGCTGCATATCACATAAAGTGAGTTGAGGTAGTAAAATGTGAACACATGTTCATTAGAAAAAAAAAAAACAAAAAAAAAAAATGATTATTAATGTTTATACAAACGTGTTGCATATTTCACAACAAGAACAAAAGTGTTGAAAACAAAAATAACATGATTTTATTGTATACAAAAATATGTCAAAGAAACAAAATTGAGTTATGTTTATGGTATACAGTTTTATGACAAAAGAAAGTCTGATATTGACATATAGAAGATAGAATAGAATATACATGGATCGATAGATAGATAATATCGAGTATAGATATTTAAAAAACAGATATATAGAAACATGCTAAAGTTTGGCTTAAAAATGTCACTTTTAGAAATATATATATTGATATTTATCTTTCCAATTACAATGTCAAAGACATATTGGCTACTATTTAGCATTATTTTCAATATTTATAAACCACCCTAATTTCCTTAGAGCTGCTGTCAGCTATAGATTGACCACGTAAAAGAACCCGTTATAAACGGTAAATAAATCTGAGATAAAATAGCAACTAACATTCACAATTGAATGCTCTGCTTTGAAAGTGAAAGAGCAGTGCGAGTGCTCGGCTCTAGCCATAATAAATATCTAATATCTGAGCATATTTGTCACTTGGTGATTTATCTAATGCTGTGGCGTGTAGCATATGGCAGCAGCAGCGGCAGCAGCAGCCTTTGGGGCAACAGTAAATTGTTGAATGCTGCAACAGATTTTGAAGGCGCCCCGCACGCTGCGCACTCGCTTGGCCCTAGGCAAATTAAGTGCGGTGCTGTGGGTATGTTAATCCATAGAGGCGACTTGTCGCTGTGTTTGGGGCATGCAAGCCCCCATCGTGTAAGCTGTTGTTGATTTTGTTATTGTTGCGGCTGTTGCATGCCCCCATTTGGCATTTGCCATTTTCTAATTGCACGTATGCGGCCCAGAAGCGCAAATGCGACCCAAACTAACAATCGCCAAACATGCAGCAGGCGACAGAGGAAGCGGCAGAGGAAGCTGCAGCGGGAGCGGGAGCGACGTTTAGCTGTGGAGGATTGCAAAGATTAAGGAGGCATCGCTGCCATCGACTGCATTGCATGTGAGCGCTAATTTTTGTAATTTGTGTGCAACTGTCAACGCAAGCCAAAAAGCCACGGGCAGCAGAGCTGCGACCAAAGCTGGAGCTCAAGCTGGATCAGGCGCAATTGGGCTGCAGGCGGATGGTGGGAGGGGGCGCAATGGCCGATTCGAACTTTCACTTGGAAGTTTAATGACAACAACTGTGGATGCACACGGCGCATGTGCAGCAGCTCCTGATCGAATGCAGTTTGACTTTATTTTGATTGCAAGCGCAGCGAATGTTTGTTTATTTGTTTGTTTTGCTTGCTAGCTGCTGAACTGAGCCCCGATTTGCCGCCTTTCCACACGCTATCCGCCCCCGCCACGCCCAATAATGCGAATTTGTTGCATTGTCTCCCCACTTTGCATGTCATGCGCCTGTATTGGCACTTGGCGCATTTGTCAGTCGCCCCAATGCACAATTGCCATCAATTTTTATTAAATTTTTATGTGAGTTTTACGTGCTGCGACGCTTTCATCTCGAAGCGCTATCTCACATCGTTTAATATATATATATACTGATAACTATAGATATATATATATATATACCTATTTATTTTTATGATTTTAAAATGAGAGTCAAGTTAATGCTTGTGATTGGCATAAAGTAGAGAGATATCCATTGGAGTATATATATATATTGTATACAGATATATATCTAGAGATATTATGCTCTTTAAAAACAAGTAGTCAAAGCTCATTTCAAAATTGTTTTTAATGTACTTTATTGGTATTAAATATGGCTATATATTGAAGAAAATAGTTATTATCCTCTTTAAATAAAAGTAGCTAACTTTATTTTATATAAGTTTTATAACTCCTCTTATTTAAATTCTAAGTTTAACAACTTATTGTAATGTTTAATATTTTTTTTAAGTTGAATTTTCAGCTTATAGAAATCCGTTTCACTTTAGCATATATAACGTATAATTTATACAATAGATCAAAAAAGTTTTCAATTATTATGCATATCTTAAGTTCAAGTAAACATAGAACTTTATACTCAGTTTCTTCATTTCCTATTCTTCAACTGACTACGAGGTATCCTTTAGTCAATTCTTCACAGAACACTTGTTTATATTATATTATTTTTTTATTTGTTTAAAATTTGTGTTTGTGTTTATAGCTTGTGATAGTGACACACCTCGTTGCAGCAATTGTCCAAAATATTATAAAAAAAAAAAAAACAAATAAAAAAGCCCCAACCAGACAATTTGCATATTATAAATGTTTATTATAAGCTCATTGCGCCATGAAGCTTATATTGCGATATATGCATTATATATATATATAGTTTATATATATATGCACAATATGTATTCATATGGCGGCTCCCCCAACGGAACTTGGCTTCAGTGACTCGCACATAATTAGCCACGCAGCCGTGTCCGCATCCATTTGAGCCGTTAACTAAGAGGAGGGCAACCGTTTGGTCTGTTAACTTGGCTATTGTCTACTTAGGCTTCAATTAGCCAACCTCAACCTTCGGGCCGCGCCATTCTTTTGCCCAATCTAAACTAAACTTTAAATACAAAATGAACAAAAATACAAATACTCAAAGGCCAAAAAGAATCGGCGGCATTGCTGACATTTAGACAGAAATACAAATAATTCGAAAATGGCAACAACTACGAAAATAAATAAAAAAAAACATTGATAGCGAATCGGGGCAATACAATAAATAACATTTAAAGAAATAAATGTACGAAATAACCATTGCAAATCGCAGCAGGTTGTCGATTTATTGTTTACACTGTGCAGCACTTAACACTAAAATATATATCATGTACAAATATTGAGCATAAGCCAGAGGCGTGCACAGTCGCCGAAAGGGGGCAAATAACAAGCCAAAGAGTTGAGAGCGATGCATGGAATGGAATGTCGAATATGTTGTAAATACACAGATATGTTATCCGACTTCAGTAAACTGATTAAATATGTTGAGACTAGCTGGAGTACGGGAAGATATATAGAATAAATATTAATATTCAGAATATCAATATTATCAATAGCGAGTTGAACTCATTTCCGCTTTTAAAACAATTACAGAACAGTTGAGAGATATATAGAGATTATATAGAGATTAATTTATTATTATTATTTATATACCTATCATATATATATGACCATAAGAATTGATATGAATGACATTTTTTACCATAAACATGATGCAACTTTTACATGACAAATTCTTTTCAAGCTCGCATCTTTTAAACCCCCATATAATAGCAACCATTTGCTCAGGTCGGCACCCCGTAAATAACTGTATTTTTTTTTGTAATATTCTTTTCTCTCGTCTCATCAATAAGTATTAGCAATTGTTAAGGCTTTACAAGCACTCGCGACTGTAAACAAATCCCATAGAACAACAAGCTGTCGGCGCCATTGTTGAGAAATTATTGTAGCGTTTCGAATGGCGTTCAAATAAAATGAAAATCATGTTCAAATTGTTTGTTTGTTTGCTTGTTTGTATATATTTTATACGCTCGTCTTAAGCTAAAAAGAAAAACAGCGAATTTAAAAGTGAATTTCACAGTTAGCTGAGCACGGCAAGAAGTTGGCTAAGTTGCGAGGTATTAGCCAGAAATGACGAATGTAGGCAACAGCAACAACAACAACAACAACAATGATAATGATCATGTTGATGACGATGATAATGATCATCATAATGATGACGTTGTTGGTATGTAAGCCAAGAGATATCAGTCTTGTCTTGTAACCTGTTTCCTGGCCAACATCTTTTTGGCTGTTGCCACAATTAGCGTCGCCTCCAACGCGTCGCAACAATTATGAGCAGACTTATTGAGCGTAAACACAGCAACAGCAACAAAAAAACAAAAACAAAAAATGATATAATAACAATTCAGTGACAATTTTCTTATAGCACACCAAGCCATCTCCCTCTCTCTCTCTCCCTCTCTTTGTCGCTTAATTTATAGCAGACTTTCGCTTTCAGCCACGTCAAGTTGACTTCCTGTGTGAAAGGGCAAGGAATGCACGCATGCAGATTCTACAAGCAACAACAACTATGTGTGTGTGTGTGGTGTGTGCGTGTTTCTTTGAAAGTCTGGCTAATTTTGTGCTGCATTGCACAGAACTTTCCCCATTTGGCTGAGCAATTCCTCATTCCCTGCAGGGCATTTACATTAATCCGGATTATTTATAGACGCGAAAACTTCTAGAGTTTATTTTTGCAGGTGCCCGACTGCACGGCTGCCAACTGGGCGCCCGCATAGATCATTAGTGGATGCCATGACAGCCGCCACCACCGCAGTTGGGTAAAAGCTGAGTCAATCTCTGCTTCTTCTTATCTGCAACCTCCTGGAACAGCTGCCCACCCGCTGTGGCCATGAGGCCATGTGGCAAGCGGCAGCCACTTCGTGGCGGACGCCAATGTCCAATGTCAGAGCGCCAAATCATTTCGTTATTAATTATGCATGCCGCCAGCTCCAGCAATAAATGAACGAGATGGGGAGTGAGAGAGTACTCGACTCGTATGCTAGCCCCTGTGATATAATCGCTGCCGGACTTGAACCGCGACTGACATTGGTTCCATTCGCTGATTTTTGCATGATGCATGCAAAGGTACCGAAACAGAGTACAGTCGAAGGGAGGGGCACCCACTAACTGGATAACGTTGACCCCAGCGCCGAAGAATCGCAGCGAGTGTGAGTAACCGCCACCGGAAGGTGAGTTTTTCGAAAGAAAGGTGTACAGCAAGTACTCGCATGACGGCATCGTTAAAAAAAGACCCGAACCGTAGACGCAGAACCTCAAGAACCAGAATAAGAAGAAGCAGTGCCAGAAGGGGCACAGCATAAACGGAAGACAACTAAATAAACAACGGAAGTGACAACATAACAAAATAATAAAAAAAATACATTCTCTTTTCCATAAATAAACGAGAATTTATATTATGATCGGTAGAAAAAATTACTTTTAATCTTACACTCGACTCTAGAAATGATTAAATATACTTGACTTTTGTTTCTATTGAAAAATAGTTAAGGGACGCACTATTCATTATAGTTGTAACAATAATGTGACAGATATGTACATATATTACACAGTATGATATGATAATTTGTTCAAAAAGGAAATTAGACAATCTATCAAATTAAGAACAAGTAAAAGCTTCGATCTTGAGTCGAATAATTAGTATCACTGACGAAATTACGATATATTGAAACATCAATATACAGATATAACTTGAAAAGAGTCGGGGAAAACTGAATGTCTGCTAGGCTAATTATGATCACAGCTCATGCCAAAGCTAAGTAGTAATTCTTATAATTCTTTACGAAACTCACTTAGAATACCCCCACTTGATGAGCATTAGACCTAATCTTTCACTTATCGAGTTGCTTCTCCAGAAAAGAACCTTATAAATCACAGAAATCGAAGAACTTCTACTAACAACTTAATCAGCTCATTAACACGTGTATTCGCTTATCAATTTCTTCATAATCAACTAGGAAAAACAAAATACAGAAAAAAAGTTCATTAAACTTCAATACAAAATGGCGTCTGCAATGATTCGAGTGTGACCAGCACTAAGCGAATTTGCAACGCATTCAAATGAATCTTTTACGCTGAATATTTTGTGGGATTTCTTGTGGCTTGCTTTGCTTGTGGCTTGTGCCACATTAAGCGAAACAAAAGACTTGGCTAATAGAGAAAGAAGACCAAGTGCAGCAAAGAAAAATATAAAAAAAAAATAAAAAGAATGACAAACAGATACCCTGGGTATACCATTTTGGCAAAGAAAACTAAAAGTTTTATAACAAATATATATAAATTTGAAATTAAATGGAATGGAATGTTCCACGAGTAATTCCATAACAAGACTTAAGCCTTCAACTTTTATAGCTTTAAGCCAACAATCAATGTCAATATACCCATTTTGTCTATTTTCAATGGGCAGACGATGTAAAAAGAGAGAATAGAAAGAACCGCCAACGGCCAATGCGTTCAAGGCCGTTTTATGGAAAGCCATAAAAAGTCATTTCATGCCTTGATGCATTTCTTCTCACCAACTTGGCCCTGATGCTGCCTCTGCTGTCTGCTGGTCTGTCTTGGTGGTTGGCTTGCGGCTAATGTGGCAGCTGGAAGCTTTTTATGTTGATAAATTTAATTTGCCAACCATAAACCAAGCCAAGAGAATTAGTAGTTGGCTCCAGACGCTGACTCTGGCTATGGCTCTAATGGCTGCGCATGCGCTGATTAGTTCAACTCCTCAACTCCTGGGTTTTCTCCTATTGTTACCTGTCTGCTGCCGCCGTGCTGCTGCTGCTGCCTGGTTTATTTTTTATGCGTTTTCTGGCATTATAAAAAAGATTTTTATTACTTAATCTACATTAGCGCACACTCACACACATTAAGAGGACAACAAAAGCCGAACAATTGAGCGTAATTTGGCTTGGATAATTGTAATTGACGAGACTCCAGATGTGCTGCTCATTAATATGGAATGCATGTGGTTTTCTATAGGCGCAGCACTCCCATCTCGGCTGCCCAGAAATATGCGAAGGCCAACGGGGAAAGCTGTCTACAATATCTTTGACAGCCGACCAGCTTAGCAGCTTAGAGATGAGCTGACCATTCTCGCATATCCTACTCAAGTAGCTTGGACCTAGAAGCCAATCGGAGCTCGAACGAAACGAAATGAAAATTGAGCAGAGCTGCAGAAAATCAGCCTCAACACAATAATTACAATTGACGAGCATTTAGCTTAGCAGACCAATCAATTTGCATGCAACGTTTTCTACAAGAAAATAACCTTTCCATTTTAGTACTTCTTTGTGATTATTCTCTTACTTCCTTTATTTTTCACAATTTTCGCTGATATTCATATATTATATATATATACTACTTTCCGCTTCGAATTGTTCAATTGCTTTGAGTGCTTATATAGTAAACAGTTTTATTGACTATTTGTAGATCTAGGCTTATCAGCTTCAATCCCACATATCCTCACACCTATTTCAATTGTGAGCGTTGTAGACACAACTTCCGTCTCGGCAATAGCTCATAATCAAAATGTTTTTGTATTATCGAAAGCATATGGCAATTTATCATTCGTTGCCAATTGACATAAATTGAAGTTTGCATAATATAATTGCGTTTATGGCATATTTGAAAGCTGATCTAATAATATTAACGGTCTCGCTGACCTTCAGCCAACTATTTACTTTCAGTTTTCATAATTGAACCGAGCGAATATAAACGCCAAGATTGCAAAAAAAAACATAGTAAGAAATAACCTATAAATAAATACGTATTCATACGTCAGTGTGTATGTATGTCGATGCGAAAGAGTATCAATTTCTTTGGTTTTTATCGCAATTGAACAATTGAAAGCAAAAGCGGCCAACTAACATAATTGCAGCACACACACAATGCATTGTTTTATGTGTACATGTGTGCATGTGTGTGTGTGTGTGTGTGAGCTACACACCCACCAACAGTTCACAGCTTGAATCGTTAATCATTCAACCGCAACATTTGCAAAAAAACAAAGGAAAAACTAACCCAGGCCCAACGCCCACAGACCCCAACCCGCACTTTGCCGATCCACAAGCTCGAGGCCCGGCGACAGGCCGCGCGCAATTGTAAACGAGTAAATTTAAATGTTTATCCAATGCAGCTAGCTAACGCTAAAAAGGTAGCTGAACTAATGTATACTCTATTCAAAATTAAATTGAAATTTTGTATATTTTTTTATTTATATTTTTAAATGAATTTTAAAATACATTCCACCATATTCAATATACCCATATATATATATATATATATATATATATATATATATATATATATATATATATATATATATATATTTATATATTTAATATATTATATAAATACAAATATATATTAATATATTTATATAAACATAATATATTCCACAACTTGTGGCACAATTTGTTATATTTTTTATTGCATGGCAAATACAACCTATTAATAATGTTACCTAACAGACATCTGTTCATTTACTACCTCATTTTTTGCAGTGTATAAATAATGGTTGGGCAAAAACAATGACCAATTACTGTGTCATTGGGCGCGCGTTGGCGTTGTCCGGCATTTTGGCTTTAACTTCGAGCCGACTTTGAACGCGTGAAATTAGTCGAGACAACAACAACAACAACAGCAACAACAACAACAACAACGACAATAATAACAATAATAACAGCAAGTGGAGCGTAATTGGTAACAAGACACATAGCAACATTTGTAATTTAATTGTAACAGGTAACAGATACCAAGGGGCAGGGGCTGTGGGCGGGGCCAGTTCACAGCCCAGCCCACAGATGACGCCTGACCCAGTAAAAAGTAAGAGAGTCGCAGAATTATTGCACAATTGGCATGTAAATTGGTAAATGGCTTAAACTCGCTCAAATTGGCGCCCAAAACAGAGCACACAATAGGCCAAAAACAAAAACAAAAACAAAAAAGGGGGCCAAAATCTGTGGCAGCCGCAGTTAGAGGCGAATTGTGGCCGCTCCTAGTCAGGTCGACAATTGTAATTTGTGTTTTAGTTTTACACCTACGCCTGGGTGTACATTAAACAGGTTCTTTGTAAAAGGTCGCCCAGGCACTGGCACATAAAATGTGAAAGGTTTTGGCCACAGACATTAGACGTTAGACTTTAGACCCGGCCACTAGCAGCAATCGGTATTTGGCAATTGGCAAGCCTCAAGCTCAGGCTGGCCCACAAAGCCCAATCCGATTGCAATTAAAAACAAGTCGCAGTTGCGTTACAAATTGTTAAATTATTGCGCAAGTGCAGACAAAATTTTAATTTATTTAATTGCAGCATAAAAATGAAAAGCAAAATGAAAAAAATACATACAGACTAAATTACAAATCAACTGTCAACTGTCGGCGACAAGAGCAAAGATGATGTTGGCTTGCCGAGGCTTGGTCAAGAGCACAACATCAGCGAAGACTGGGCCTGGCCACGACGCCAACAGACCAACAGAGCAACAGACCAATAGACCAATAGACAGTCAGGTGGCTGCCTCAAAAAACGTGTCACAATTCACATGCGAATGCCATGTGCAGTTCGTGATCAGCTCAAAAACAAACTGGATAAATACCTTAAGTCGCTTGGCATGTGAGAAACTTCGAATCATTCGAATCCGCATCGCAAGCGGATGCGAGTTGGATTTCAGCCAAAGCCACAAATTGCCTTGAACTAATTGACACATATATTCTAAACAAAATTTATTCGGCTTTGAATATATATATATATTATAAGCAAAATCCAACTATTAACTATAAATTCTTAGCTGATTAGTTGTCTCTTCAGAAATTTCAAGATTTCATAATAATTTCCATATTTGTAACTAACTCAATTAACACTTCTTCAATGTAAGTAAATTTGTCATCAAGTTTAAATTCTATAGAGTATCTATGAATCGTTTTGTTGGCTTCTCTCGGTGCTCGCTCAAATTCCCATTTGCTTGGTGATGTATCGCAATTATAAAACTTCAAGCGACATTCGCTCATCAATGCCTTCAGCCGCCCCGTCGCCCCCTTTGCCAACTGTTTGGCTGTTGATGCCCCAAGACATGATGTCAAATGAATACATTATTTGAAGAGCCTAACGCCATGATGAGCGTTGCGTCTGCGCTTTCAACTCTGACAAAGTGTTTGGCTAAATGTCAGCTGCCCCCACACCACATACATATACCCGGCCGTCCAGTGCTCAAAACAAAAGCTAGTCAACTTTAAAGCCAAAGGCCGCCCCATCATGGCTAACTCTCTGTCTCTCTTTCACCGTCTAGTTCAAGCTCTTTCTATGGGTTGAGTTAATTGCTTTGCCAATTTGACTTAATGAATAAAAGCTGCATTTACATTTGCATTTCGCTTTGTTGACCCAACTCGTTGACCATTTCCATGCTTTATGGCCATTTGTATCAGCTTAGGCCCAAGCGCGACAATGTCAAAGTTGAGAGTTGAGCTTATTTAATGCTCTGAAATATTCATGAACTCTGCCAGCGAACAAAAACCGAAAGTTTTCAACACTTTCTTTTCGCTGTCACATAGAAGTGATCGCAGCTGCAGCACAGCTGATATCACGTGCAAAAAGAATCAAATTAAGTATATACTCCATATATACATATATGTATATATGAGTGTGTATATATACACACATAAGATCATTTGTCAAAGTCGTAGAAAGCTGCGCCCAAAAATGCAATTGTGTTTCTGTTGCTCAAAAAATATGACAAATGAACTAACTTTAAGATACGGAGTACTCGAGCTCACACATACACTCACACACACACACACACAGCTGCATTTGAAAAATGTGCAACCAAAATCTGAAGAATTTTCAAACAGTGAAATCTGAAATTGCTTTTATGGCATTCAAGTGCTGAAAGCCCGGCACACACGTATGCACACACACACACATAGAAACACATGCATATACAAATTTATCAAATCGAAAACATTTCCGTTCCATTGTTGCATTTTCACTTTGGCTATAACAGAATTTAGCTAGCTTCGTCGTTTCATATGTAAATGATGTTGCCCCCATCCCCCCTGCAAAGTGTGATCAAAAGAAGAAACGCAATAAATCACTTTGTTGCTGGTCGAAATACAAATACCCTACGGATATGAACAACATGAATAATTGCTCGAAACAAATTCTTAGAATTGTGGTGCAGCGTATAAAAATGGAGCAACTGAATGACTGACTATATACCCTATATTATTAAAATGGAAAACTATCAGAGAAGTTGTAGTAAGCTCAATTTTTCATTGACGTTTATTTTCAACATATATTGTAAAAGAACTAACGGGAATAATATATATATATAATAATAATAATATAATATATATATATATAAGAAGTATTTCTTCTTTAGGCTTCCAGTTTTCTCTGCTCAAATGTATATTTTTGATAGATATATAAAAAAAATCATAAAAAATCGATATATAATATGGAATACAAAAAAATTTAAAATAAGAATAATTATGTTAAACTTTTCCAATCTACAAATTGCTTTTGCTCCAATAATTTCATCCTTAGACTTTATAATTTTAATTTAAATTTTCTATTCTTTTTCCTATCCCATATTAAACCAAATTACTTTGCATAACAAGAAACTAGACAGATCAATAGAAATTGCTTTTAAGAAAGTCAAAACCTGTTAGGTCCCATTTGTCACAAGCCGTGTGACTAAATAATATAGCCTTTTCTTAATTTATAGGGTATATGAGGTGATGGCTAATCGACTTACCATTTCCTTGCGCAGCGTCGCTATCTGCGCGTCCAAAGTGCTGCCCGTTACATTGATTTTTGCAGGTGAGCTTGGCGTTGATGTCGTTATTGTTGTTGTTTTGTTTTCCTTTTCATTTGCATTGGGAGTTGCTGTTGTTGCTGTTGTAGCTGCTGCTGTTGCTATTGGTGTTGCTGTTGCTGTAGCAGACTCTGCTGTGGCTGTTGCTGATTTATCGTTTGCATTATCTTCGCTGCTGCTGTCTTTAGATGCTTGCTTATCGCCGCTCAAATTGTTGTTGTTGCCGCTGCTGCTGATGTTTTTGTTGTTATCACTAACTATTTGGCTTGCTAATTTGTTGCCGCTGTCGTTCTCCTTCTTGATGGTGCTGCTGTTGTTGCTGTTGATGTTGACGGTGTTGTTGTTGTTGTTAAGCTCTTGCTGCGCCACATCCACATCGCTCAAGAGACCCGAGTCGGAGCCGAGCAGCTTGTTGAAACCACTCAAAGATTTTGGCAATGGCGGCAAGCCGCTTATAGACATTCCGCTGTGAATGGAAAAAGAATTTCAGTTTAAGATACTTTCAATTGAATGCAGAGCTGGGAGTACTTAAGTCTAGTGCAGTTCGTGGCATACCTTCGCTTGCCACCCAAATAGCCATAGCCGTGCCAATAACTAATTACGTTCCCATCATCAACCAGTTCATCATCAGCTTTATCATTATAATAATCATCGGGATCGTTATAACTATCCTTATCGCTATGCCCATGCCCCATTAGATCATGCAAGACCAGCGGCAATTGACACTGAGCATAGTCATTGTCATTGTCAATGCCTTTGCCATTATCGCCATCTTCATCATCATCATCAGCTGCATCATCCTCATCATCATTGAAGTCACTGCATGTGGTGGGCGTTTGGCCAAGCCCCACACCCCACTCCTCCTCCACGTTGTCATCAATGGCAAAGAGTCCATCTTGAAATCTTTGATACCATCTGGCCACATACTGCGCACTCGGCGCAAACGGCCCAAAGGCGCTGCGGCACTCGTCGAGTATCTGGGCGGGATTGAGGCGGCGGCGGAAGCCAAACAAGATGCACTGCTGCAGCTCGACGGGCGTTGGGGCCGGTATCGGCGACAGAAACAGCTCGTCCAGATCTTCGGACATACGTGCAGCAGTTGTTAGCTTGCGTTTGAATCGACTTAAGACATTAGCTGTGAATTGGCAGGGTACGATATAAGAGATAACGATAAACATTTTTTTCTTTCCAGATAGAGAGCGCGAGAGAGAGCAAAAGAGAGTGAGAGCGTTAAAGCGAGAGCGAGAGCGAGCGCGTGTGACAAACTGAGAAATTGAGCACTTTGAGGTATTTTTCAAAACACAAAAACAAAAACAACAACACGTAACAAAAGTAACAGCAAGCAAACAAAAAGAGAGAGAGAGAGTACCCGACCAGCAAATACCCTGCACAATTTACACCATTTTAAATCACATTCACATGAGTTCACATCTATAACAAATCTGAGACAAAGAGAGAGAGAGAGAGAGAGAGAGAGAGTGAAGTCTAATTAGATACCCTGTGTAACATACACTTTATTAACATTCACATTTACATCTATAACAAAAACTGAGACAGAGAGTACATATGTGTCTTTCTACTACATCCAGTTTCAATTAAGTACAGGGTATAAACAGAGCACCCTAAAAATGTGAAGTGTTTGCAAAAAAATATGTGAAATTAGCAACCAAACACATTCGAATCTGAGCTTTTGCCTCGGCAGTGGCTGATCTTTAGCTGGGGCATTTATTCAAACGATAAGCTGACAACAATGACATTTCAATCTCAGCCATTAGCCACAAATACCGACTGTTATATATATATGTATATATTTATTTATATATATATAAATATAGGCTCGAGTGTTGCGAGTCAGGCAACCAGACACTAAACTCGACTTAGAAACCAGTAACCAAGGCCAGCAGCTATTCGCTGAAGTCAGCCAGCCACTGGCACAGCTAACCGATCTGCAGTCAGTGCTGACAGCATAGTTTTGGCTTTTTAGAGGCTACCAGAGGAATATGATATGTTAGATAGATCAAAGGTGATTAGCTGAGAAACTATTTAACTCTGTTTCAAATTCCTTGAAGTCAAAAACAAGTTGCAATATATAGATAGTAGAATGAATTCTAAGTTATTTATGGTTAGTTTGTTGTTAAAGTATGTTTTTCAGATAGTGTCAGATACATCTCACTGGACTGCATAAAAGAGGAAGTTATATTATAGTCTATAGTAACAGCTTGTTACCATGATAGCCACAGTCTTTTTGGTTCCTTTCCATACTCAAAATAAAGTCTAATTATTTGAAACTATTTGACATAATACATAGCTTTTTTCAAGCTAAACAAAAAACAGCCAACACCACAGAACAATTTGCTGCGCAGACGAACTCTGTTTTCGATAGCTCAAAGCTTTAGATATTTTCGGTCGCTTTCATAACAGCTCTGCGGTTCGGCATTGTGTTGGCTCTGCCCTAAGATATTATAATTATAATCATAATACACCGCAGCGGGGACTTGAAATCCGTATTTACCATTGCAGAATGCCAGTCAACTTAACGCTCCACTGTCGCCAGTCGCATTGGCAGCAGAATGCTAACAAACGAGTCCAAAACAAGTTGCATCAAAGGCCACAAAAGTCAGCCATAGATACAGATACAGATACAGATACAAACGTATCGTGAGTGTGGCTGAGAACCATTTGACAATGCGAATAGAGTGCGGTCTGAGATACATTTGAGTGCTGTTGCCAAGCACAACTCACAGCTGACCCAATTACTGGGCAAATGGTTGGATCGAAGCATTGTAAGGCATTCAGCGGCGATTTGTAAGACTCGAGCAGATAATATGCAGCCGTTTAACGGTAATCGCTGCCTTAACTTAGCTTAGATCAGCTGCAAATTGGGCGCTACCAAAAGCCGCACTTACAGCCAATATTAATCCCCTGTGCGGTGCTCTGCAAGGCAATCATTTTGCGCCAGATCTAGAGATTTATCGGTCACGCCGTGGCTTAAGATATTATTTACTGCGATTGCACGGAACAAACTAAGCGAACGCGCGGCTGCATCTCTTGGCCAAGTTAAGACGTTCAGGAGGCAGTGACAGCCGTGCGGCAGTCCAGACAAATGCATTATTTATTTAACTTGGCTAATTGCTTGACTTTTGCTGCGCGTCTCTGTGTAATCAGTAGGCAGCTACGCTTTGCCAATCGCTAATTTGTGTGAACAGCAGCCGAGTATCTTTATTTGCTAAAAGATACTTTTGTGTTTAGCTTCTTTTTCTTTATTTTTGCTTTTCCTTGGCCAGTTGAATGCCCGATTTCTCCTCAAATACGCCACAACAATCTAAGCCAGGCTAAACAAAAAAAATATATAGCCCCAAGAGAATACTGCAATACAGGAAGCAATAATCACACATAAGTCAAGAGCTAAATGATTCGTGCCTTCGTAATTGCCATGCCGTTTATTTATTTTGATAGCATATTTCATAGATACTCTTATATTTTATGCTAACCATATATGTACATATATATTCTTTTATATCCAACAATTTAAAGAAAAATAAAAAATCAACCTCAAGCGACGGTCGCAGACCTTTTTTTGCAGCTCTTCGCCATTAACTCGAATAATAATCACCAAAACGAACAAAAAAAATTAAGTGCAAAATACAAATTTAGCACGTTCGAAGCATTTAAAAGACAAAACAATAAACAATAAACATTTAACACAGCCAAGAGACAACGTTTTCTTAAGCGAGCAACTCAAACAATAAAAGGAAATAAATAAAAAAAAGAACGAGGAAAAACCACAAACAAAATTATATTCAAGTGTATTAAGTGATTTGTGTTTCTGTTAGCAAAGCACTAAAATGTTACCGATCAACATGTTTTGGGCTAAGAGTATAATTAAAACTCGTCCAAATAAGAAATAATGTGATGTAAAATGAAATATGTAAAATTTAAACTCTTCCATACTCAAATTTAAGAACAAATGGTTATCGAAATATCGATCTATATATAGAATTGAAACTCAATTTATTTAAATCAAACTATTCTCATACTATTGCTTCAAACATTACTTAATAGATCCGTGGAGATTGTATACATAAATTATCCATAGTTGATTACCGATATTTTGTATCGTAAAACTAGGTCTGTTGACATTACATTACATTACATTCTTTTAAACTACTTAACTGTCCATCTGATCGATAGATTACCACATCCCCGCATATATTAGTCGAAATTCCCTGTGTTATATCACTTTGCCATACCATACTTAATCTACCATATTATCGATCAAAGTTATCGCATCATTGCCTATATTCGTCTACTTTTCAGCTAAGTTTATTTATATCACTTTGCCATAAACTGTTTTATCTATCGGTAAATGCTATCGAATCACTGCCTATACTCACTAGATATAGCTTGCTTTAATAATTATATATCCATTAAAGCAGCCAAGTTTATCCGATACACATAAAAGATGAACTATTAATATAATTGCTAAATATGATGAAAATGCTAATGAAAAGCACATGAAATTTCAGTACATGCCTGGCAAATGCATTTATGACGATTACAACAATAAAATGGAGCACGAAAGGAAATAAATTTTGCTCATTTACGACGTTGCTGGCAGCGCCAACTTATCAGCTAATTGGTAAAGCAATATATACATACATACATATAGATATACATATAAATACAATATATAGGTACATACTCGTATATTGTTAACGAGCCCAGATGCATATTACTTATATTCCTGCCCTACTCAGCTTGATTAGCAAAAATATAAAACGGAAAAAAAAATTGAAAAACCTGCTGTGTGGCGCTCAGCATGAGCCGTAAACAATATGCAGTTAATTTGGCAGCTGAGCATCTGAAATTTCACCTGACTAGTGCACGGGTAATTATGGTAAAAAGCGCCTTTTTCAGATACAGATTTGCATTTGGTTTTTAACCAGAAAAATGTCAGAAAAGCCAACAACAACAGCAACAACATGCACTGTTATTAATTGGAAGAGAAAAAAAACATACCTTAAATACGCGCAAGCATAATTTTGTGTCTTGTTGTAGTTGCAGTCGTTGTTGCTGTTGTTGTTGTTGTTGTTACTGTTGCTGTAGTTGCTGTTTTGTTTGTTGTTATTTATATCATGTCCAACCGGCTGATTGGCTCACATTAATTTGGCAAGTTCATTAGCCCCCAATAGCTAATGACACGAAAGGTCTTACAAGACCAGTATTTATATATATTTAAAGTATATATACATATATAAGCAGATATTTATATTGATTTATCTAGAGTCTGATCAGTTGATCGGCTCTATATGGCAATTGGCGGTTTTCTAAATGAAGATTTCTGTCTCGATATCAGTTGTTGGCAGCTGCTTTTATGGCAACAGCGACGCCTTTTAGCCGTTGCCAACCTACGCACTCAGTTTTTAAATATATTAATTAATTAGCTCAAGTATTCGTAAATGGCCTAAACAAAACTCAACCGGACTGGAACACACGGACTGATTGCAGCGTGGGCGTGACAAAATGGCAAAGAAACAAAAGTATTTCGATATATGCAGAGGAAGAAAGTAAACCTTGAGAAAAGAATCTTTGCTCTTAATCACATCACGGAAAGAAAGTAGAAAATTATGAAAGCACTTCTAACTCTATTAATAGTCGAACAGTTAGGCATACTAATCACAGCTATAAACATTTTATTACTTCCAATTACAAACATCATAATTACTCTCTCACTTCCGAGGGATATGCTCCGGTCGCGCTGTCTGATTTTTGTGAAAGCATGAGAAAAGCACTAAAATTCTACAACTTAATTCTCGGCGGGCAATATAATTTATTCCAAGAACATATCTGTCTTTAACTTCCACATTTCACATATGCGATAAGTACGCGCTCTTAACACTCGACCACATTTAGCTGGGGGGGTTTCAAGCATAGCAAAGCCATAAAGCTCAGGCACAAACATAGAACTACATATGTATGTAGGATTTTCCACGTGCAGTCAGTACAACGCTTAAGGTCAACACAAATAACTTTGGCTATATGTATAAATATATAAGAGTATTATTTATATTTATATACATATATATAGACATTTCTTGAGGCACATTCGAATAAGTAAAATATCTTAACGTATATGTACATAGATATGTAATCAGGCACAGCTTTGAATGTTGTTTGAAAATCGTTTTGTTATTAATTAAGAATGAAAAACACATTTTTGTTAGAGACTAAACGACGGCTATATAATTTATACAGATCTCTATTCGAAACTCGGAATCGCACAGAACGTTTTTGTTATTTTTTTTGGCGCAGTTCTTTGCGAGCCATAGCAACATTTTTTATGATATTTATTTTTTGTTTTTCTTCATATACAGCATAATTATTTTTAATTGTTATGCAGCCTCGTTTTGTTTTTAGAACGTGCACACACACACACACACACACAGGGAGACACAGAACGCACACACACACGCACAACAAGAGCTGCGTAAACATTTTGATCGCTGAGATTCTTTGACGCGTACTCACAAATTATAATTTGTAAAAACAATATGGGAATTATAAACATATAATTTGTTTTATTTGTAATGGCGTGTATTTCTTTTGCGTTTGCTTTGTTGTTCGTTTTGACTGGGCTCGCTGTGATAGCGCTGAGAAATTCGCGTGCTACTAAAAGTCAAACGTTGGCGACTTTTTGCCACGTCGAATATCTCCCGAGTCATTCTCTCGCGCCGAGCGGAAGAGATTCGAAAAAGATACAAAACGCGCACAGCTCTATCTATCAGATGCACATATATAAATATATATGTATAGTATATATAATATATATATCTAGACATGTGTGTTTGTAGCTGCAGAGAGCTGAGAAAATTAGAAAATCCAAGACAAAGATAAAAATATATAAGAAATGCGTGTATTGATTTAATAAAAACAAGTAAGAGGGCTCTAGTCGAGACTGCTCGACTAGGGGATACCCTGAGCCCTGTGAAGAGCCAAATATCAAATCATTCTACGCTTTTGTTATACATATAAACAACACATACACACACATATGCACGCACGCATAAGCGCGCGCTCTGCCAACTGCGCAGTTGACGCAGCGACTGCGCTTGGGCTGCAATGTGGGCATTACTATGGGAACTTAATTGCTTAATAACTTTTCTTAGCGATGGACTAAGTGCATCAAACTTTCACAACTTATTAATGGCATTCATATATTTGTATAAGCCAAAGCACAAGTCTCTAGTATTTAATTTGCGCCTTTCACAAATAGGGGCTATTGGGGGCGAATGGGGTGTGGCATCAAAAATCTAAAGATTACGTAATCTCTGTATTCATTAGACGTAACTACACAGCAAATTTGAAGTCTCTAGCTCAAACGATACACAAACTACGCCTTAAAAACGTATTTTCGATAAGCATTAAAATCGATAACATTACAACAAAAATAGTTATCGTTCATACGAAATAAACTTGACCTGCGCGTGCTATCTACGGACCCAACAAAAAAAAATTCAAGTCTCTATCTTGTCTAGATGCTTCAATCGACGCGTTCAAACATACGGACAGACGGACGGACGGACAGACGGACGGACGGACGGACGGACAGACAGACAGACGGACAGGGCTAAATCGACTCAGCTCGTCGCCCTGATCAAGAATATATATACTTTGTGGGGTCTGACACGCCTCCTTCTGCCTGTTACATACATTTAACAAAACCATTATACCCTGATTTCCCATTTTCAATGGGCTCAGGGTATAATAAAATAACGAACAGGGTGAGTCTGTCGTGCATTGCATGTGTGTGAGATGAGCGAGAGATAAATGTAAATAGAGAATAATCCCAAACTAAATTAAGTATTTGATGGAGCATGGAAAAACGTGGAGGGGGCCATCCAATTTACAGGGTTGTAAAATTAATAGAGATAGAAAAAAAATCAATAAGAAGAGAAATGTACCAGTTCGATAAGAATATGAGGAAATAGACTCAAACAAAGATAGAGATATATCTAGATATATAAATGCGAGATTTATTTATGCTTCGATTCTAGCTTAATAAGAGGAACTCAATTGATCGCTTTTCTTTGAGTGCAGCTTGGACTAATCTCTTGCCATCCCATTCATGGGCTGACCACCCTGTACCTGGTTGTCGACAGCTGCTAGTGGTGGATGCTATTTATAGAGATAATAACAAAATAACACGTTGTTTCTCTATGTAGTACATCATAATTTTGCCTCCGCCTCTGCGCAGCTCAATGAGCCAAAGGGTAAAGTCTCACACAACACATACGACGACATTCGGTTCGAGAAAAAATTCGGGCACAACGCAGCGCTCATTCAGAAAAAAGAATGATGTTGATGACGAGGAGGTGGATGCCATCAAATTTGTTTAGCTCCCCGACAGCGTCGACAAACAGCCTACAAAATATATAACAACATAAAATAAGTACGAGTGCTTCAGACGGGAGTGCCAAACGAGTAGATACCCTAAGTGGCCGGCGACAGGCTGTCGTACTAAAAATTCTAATTTAATAGATATAGAGACAAAGTCATAGATTGAAAAAAACAGAAGAAGGAGAGAGATGGAAAATGAGGGAAATAGAAAATAGACAGAGAGAGAGATATAAAAAGGCATATATAGAAAGAGATAGGGCTTGAAAAAGAAAGAGAGAGATAGGAGAGAGACAGAGAGAGAGAGAGAGAGAGAGAGAGAAAAAGATAGACAGAGAGAGAGAGAGTGACAGAGATTGAGACAGTTTGACAAAGAGGAGAGAGTGAGAAGATATAGGTTGAAAGTGACTGAGAGAGAGATTGAGAAAGACTGGTATTGAAGTCCAACATTATTCCTCCTTCAAGAGTAATAGACATAAATACCCTGCTCAACCATTTCCAATGGGTTCGGGGAAGAAAGAAATTAAAATACATACTAGAGCATTTACCCTTGCCCCGTGTGTGACGACCAAGTCGAATTGGGAGCGCGTCGACGATGTCGCATTTTAAAAATAAACTCGGAAAAGCGATGCACGCAACGCCACTGAGAGACGGCACCACAGAGCGGTGAGCACCACCGAAAATAGTGCAGGCAATCGCGCAGGTGGTAAATGGGAGCACGAACGGGATGCGCTGCGACTACGACTGCGATTCAAAAGAATGCAGCAGCAACAACAACAACGCCGACGACGACAGCAACAACAACGGCGCCATTTTGCTGGCAACGTTGTCATAAATCTTGAAATGCCTTTTCAGCCAGTCGGTTCGAGGCGATTTCTCGCCAAACCAAGCGACGTGATCATAATATCAATAGTTGACCCAGAAATCAAAAACGTTTATGAAGTTGGCTCAACATAAAGGTTTCAGCTCTTTTTATTGTTTCTTTACTTTGGGCCGGCAAATCAAATGAACTCACAGTTCATTGTGTGTGATTAATCCAAAGAAATTGACCCATTGTTTGACATTTGGAAAGAGAACGAAAGCAGCGCTTCCAGCATTCCCTGTGCTAAGAAGGTCACAGTAGACGAGCATAAAACATAATTTATATAACCCCAAATCTCACAATCATTATCAAATTAGAAAGAAAGATAGAGATAGAGAATAGTTAAAAATCAGATATGTATTTGCATCTGCAGAGTATGAGTCCAATAAATAAGAACATTCCAACTTCACAGTCTAAATAAGGTCACAATACTAGACTAAGAATAACATATAATGAAAACTCGCTCAACCAAAGTTTTCAGAATTAACGTCAACAGAAAGTCGTATAGAGGATACCCTCTCAGATCCCACAATAACTTTCAAGCGTCCACAATGCCAGCTACTTGCTGAGCGGGGGTATGGTCTGGGAAGGGGGTCACACTCTAATGGGCCATAATTTAACCATTGTATTCTAAGAGATCGCAGCTAAAGCGTTAATTAACTGAGAAGTCGCCTAAAAATTGCTGCCAGGTAATTTTGGGAAAACCTTGCGCACAACAAAAGCCAAATGACGAGTGCGTTAAATAGTTAATCACCAGCAAACACAGTTATGTGAGAGATCGAAATATGAAATACTCTTTCGTGAATATAGTTTATAATAAATGAAAAATATAAAAATATATTAAACTATATGAGAAGCTTGAACTACAATTTATATTTTACCATAACAAATTTTGTTTATTCCTTTTCAAGTGAGAACCTTTTGAGTTTTTTATATCAATTATTCCCACATATAGAAATTATAGATATGAAACAAACCCTCATAGGATTAGCTTAAAACTGGATTTAACAACATCATAAATTAAGAATATATCTATTTTATGACAAAAAAAGATATCTTAAATGCGTTACACATTTTGTGACAGCCTGGTAAGACCCGCAACAAGTGTATAAACAGAGAGAGATAGAGAAACAATAACAAAACCATTTAACGAGCTGAGCTGAGAAAGAGGGTCAAGCTCAGTGTTTTGTGTGTGTGCTGAGTGGAATTGAATGCGCTTTCATAGCCATAAATGAAATGCTATCAGTGGATTTATATGCAGGGCCTCTCACGTACAACGCCCCCACCTTTCTACACGATTCACAAATCACATTCGCTTTCATTTCGATATGGTAAAAATATACGGGATATACCCTGGGTTTCTGGTCTGGTTTCTGGGCCAATTTGACGTCAAGTTGAGTCGGTTTCTAAGCTAAGCGGCTTGGCTCATTTGTGAAATCTCTAAATAAACAGCTAAGTAATCATATGCAAATAAGCCAACAAGAAGAAAGAGACGAACGAGCATACGAAGTAGAAGACGAAGGAGAAGCAACAGTTGATTTCACATAGTCGCCGCAGTTTTGGTTTGGTTACCCAAATACGAACAAATTTCGTTTAGTCCGGTGACCCGGGTTCCATACGATTCGTTTCGGGTTTCTCTTTCGAGTCCGAACGAAAAGCGAAATTTGATTTCGGCTTTCTGATTAGTAGAACTAACCAACAAAATATAATCAAAATAATGAAAAAGAAAAAGAAAAAGAAACATAAACAAACATCGAGAAATGTGGCCAACACCTTTGCGAATAGCAGGGCGGGAGGGTTTTCTTAATTTATGCACCATGTCATCGCTTTGGCTTTTAACGATGGCTCGATGGGTCGATGGGTTTTGGGTTTTTGGTTTTGGGTTTTGGTTTGGTCTTTTTTCTTTTGGACTAGAAACTACCTGCTTTAACTAGACAAAAGCGAAAGTCGTCGCGGTAATATATCAAATATGCTTGCTGAATTATTTACGGAAAAAAAACATACGAAAACTAAAAAGGTAAAAATATAAAAATATTTGTACACAAAAAAAAAAGCTAAATCCATAACGAAAAGAAACAAACTTTGAATGCAAAATATCCAGTTATTGTTGTCTTAAACCCCATAATACGAGCTGATATAAACATGATTTAACCATCTGCTATTATATATAAGCACTTAAACATGATTTAACTATTTGCTATTATACATAAACATGTAATATAATAGCAAATAGTTAAATCATGTGTATCTCAGCTATTATAAACTTATTTAAAGCTCTCCATTTAAAGGTGTTTTGTGTATAGGAAAGTACTATGAAATAAATCAAATACCACGGGCTTAAATGGGCATTTCTTAGTTAAGAAGATTTGATCAACAACGTTTTATACACTTCAGTTAAATGACTAAGTATAAGCTTAATAGTACTACTTCGAGTATACCATATAAAGTCGTAACCTTTTGGCTTGATATTTTCAGTTTCTATATTAAAGAAAACAGTCTTAGGCACGTAGATTGACTTAAGCCTTGACTGGAATTTTGACTTTTACTTTTTTTCAATAACAATGACTATAAATTGGTAGATATCTAATTGGAGTCAGGACTTTAATCCATATTAAAGCCCAAAAGCACATTAATTTTTGCTTGGACCTAATTAGATTAACATTTAAGACATATTCTCGAAAATTTATTATATTATATTATATTCTGTAGAATGTGCATTGTAAAGTTGGCTGTTGTTAAGGTATAGCCGTCATAAAGTAACTCGAAGTATAACAAAAAATACACGAAGAATTTGTGTACTGAGAGACTAGTTTGCAAAGAATTAATCAAATAAATATTTGCAAAGAATCAATAAAATAAATCTATCAATATTAACTCCTCAACCAAAACTTAAAGCCACAAATTTGTCACTTATTATATCTAGCTTTCCTACATGCTCTCCTCAAGAACAGCCATGCAAATATAACTACTCTAATCTCTTAACTTTGCCTCAATCTTATCACAATTCTTGCGACATGGGCTGAACATGATGAAAGACCTGCAGGTTATTTTCGAGGGCGTATTGCAAAATCTGTAGTGCTTAAATCATCGTTCAGCGCTTTGTACGCATTTGGCTAATAGCAAGTGAAATGCCGAAATAACAGCAACAACAGCAACAGCAAGAGCTAAACAAAAGTCAAAGCACTTGGCCAGTCAGTGTGGCCGATTGGAGCAGGAAACTTGAGCAATGCGCGCACTTGACTGCATAGTTTCGTTTTGTATCCATAAGATACAAATCAGCAGCAGCAGCTGCTGCTGCTGCTGTTGCTATTGCTGCTATTTTGGGGCAATACACAACAAACTCATAAAGTTCAATTGCGCCAAAAGCACTTGAGTTTAAATTTATAAAAAAAAGACGAAAATATGTACAAGAAATAAAAGAAACCAAGCAAAAGGTGAGACAAGTGCGCAAAAGATACAAAACTTTATTTTAGACTGATTGGAAAACGCAGATACATAGATACGCAGTCGATAGCCGAGGCTTGGCTAGAAACCCACCAGAGAGCCAAAGCCAAAAACCGGCTGCTGCCAAGTTGCTGGCAAGCCGGAATCTAGCCTGGGCAAAAACTGAACTCAAAAACTCAAAAATTTGAAATTTAAATTCAAATTTTGTAGCGCAAAACTGTGAGCTCCAAGTGCATTAAGTGCCGAATTGCTTCCGGTAGCTGCCACCAGAGCCACCAGCGCCACAGCCAATGGGCCAACACACAAGCTCACTTGTGGCCAAGAGGTGCTCGCTGCTCTCTGCTCGTCACAAGTCTGCGCCGCATTTCGTAAGCGGCTTCAGTTTTCTGACAATTTTCTTTTCGCTTCATTTTTTTTTTTTTATTTTTATTTTTTTGGCCAACCAAACATACACACGGCTAATGTTATAAATTAACGCAACACACAACAGTAACAAACAGTGCAACAAATAAAAACGTGAACAAGCAGAAAAACTCGACTTTATGATACCCTAAAGCTAAGATCTAAAAGGTTTTTAAGGTATTATTCAGGCCAAGTATCTGAAATGGAAAATAATCTGTATAGATATAGCGAATTGCATTGATTTTGATAGCCCAGCTAAAGGCCTGGTCGACTCTAAACTCTTGCCTTCTGCTCTAGGATATATACACACACAAACCCATATACCCCATCTATACCCATTTTCAATTAACTGAGGGTACAGAAAAACACACAAATTGTACCGTCATGTGGGTTTATATAAGCCAGGCCAAGCAGCTAGTCGGCCAGCCAGTCAGTTAGGCAGTCAGTCGGGCAACCTACGCGCATGTGCGTCCAGATCCACATCCACATCCACTTCCAGGTCGAACCCGCTCACAAAGTTGGCCAATTTTTCCGCATCTGCTGTTTTACTTTACTGTTTTTTTCTTTAAGCTTTCGGTTTTGTGCAAATTTACAGCTTTTAGTTTCTATTTTTCTCACGTCAATGAGTCTGCATAAAATTAGCAAAGTTCAGCTGCGAAAATTGCTTAATTATCTAATGCTGCCAACACTATAATAGAAAATGCCGCCAAAAACCTAATGATAATAAAAATAAAAAACAATAAATAAATTATATACCTGTCCACATCAATTTAAAGTACATTTGTTTTTTGGCTTGTGGGCATGGGAAGCGAATGGCAGATGGCGATAAGAAATATGTCTCGAGAGACGTGAAAACAGCTTTGTTGTAGAGAATCAAAACTGTCTATAAAAGCTCTTCAATATTGAAACAATAGACTGAAGACAAAATTTAAACAATTCCAAATTAAAGAGTGCCAAAAAATATTCAAAGAAACAGTAGAAAGAAAAGAACTCAATAGAAGGTCAAAATAGATAATGACCCAAATTATCGTTTCAATAAAGAAAAAACAATCACAAGAGGCATTTATATGCGATGCTTGATTGATTTCAATACATTGTGGGAGTTTTCTTAATATTTGACTTATATTAAAAAAGGGTAAATTATAAATGAACACAAAAAACATATATGTAACATATGTACACATACTTGTATATAGTATCTGTATCACTGATCCTCTACTTTACCCATATCTGAACTCAATCAATTCAGTCTCTGAAGATTTTAAATTTCCTAATCCAGAGCCAATATTCTTAATACATCTTTTTTCTTTCATATTTTTTATAATCCCAAATGAAAGAGTTATCTATTTTATTGTATTTCTTTTAACTTTAAGCAGCAGACAATACCAAAAATTTTCTAAATACAAGTGCTAAAACAATTAAATAAAAACAACATCTTTGTTATATTTCCTAAAAAAAAAAAAAAAATTGGAGAAAAAACATAATAGCTCCGTCTTAAAAGCCTTAGAAACTCGTATAGAAAGTTGCAGCGGTTTTACACTTGACCCAAAGCTAATACAACGCCAAATATTTGTACAGCTGGAAAATGCTGCATAGAACAGGCCCCCCCAAACAAAGAGCAAAGTACCGTTAGACGCTGAAATCTTCAAGAATCCGAAACTCGAGAGTCTGTCTCAGTCTCTGTATGTGTGTGTGTGTGTGTGTGTGTTGTGACGGCTCACACACCATGCACAGTCAAAGTAAGACTCCCTCCCTAAGCCAGGCCCATAAAACAGATCAGCGGCTGTCACTGTAAGCACTCTCAGCTCCAACTGGTAGCCCCAACTGAAAGTCACAATCGGTTACAGTAGAGTGTCAGATGCTTAGCAATTATGATGATTATGAGGAACTTACGTTTCACATAGAACAGCAGACGAAAGACCGTGTACCGTGTACGACTGGCTGGCTGACTGACTGACTTTAGACGACATAACCCATAACCGTAACCAAAACTTCTGAGTCGAGCACTGCGCGCACTTTGTGCTACTTATTTCAAGTTGTCCCTCTATGCTGTAGCATAGGGTATTACCGTTTTGCTAGGAGTACATATGTATACTTTAATGAATAAAAATAACATGAGGTGAACTATCATATGAGAGTTATGTTAATATATTTCTCATAGAACCTATTATTCGAGTATATCTTCCACAATTTCTAAGTTTAGACATAGTCTTAGTCTCTTCCAAAACTGTTATAATTCTGCTAGGGTATTTAATCGTTGTTCTTGCCTATTGCCCGTTGTTTTGTGGGCTTTTCGGTGCGTTCAACCTGCATTTCTGTCGCATCATCTATAAACTATTTTTTTTTCGGGTACCTGAAACAAACAGGGGCACAGCACTTGTCAGTCCGTCAATCAGTCACTCAGTCAGTCCGTCTGTCGGTCGGTTCGTTCAGTTAGAGTCGCTTTGCCATGCTTTAACGGTTCTCACACTCGCGGGCAACTGAATCTGGCGTGTGTATCTTTGGCAGCGAGTGGCACTCATCATAATTACAACGCCGCAACAACAACATCAATCTAACTGACTGACTGACTGAGTGACTGACGGACTGACGGACTGACGAACTGAATGACAGCCAGATGCGGCCTCACTCGCGCAGTTCCATAGCCTTTCGTAGTGTTCATAATTTATGATTGCTTTGCGTGATTTTACATTTCTGTGTTATTAGTCTAAACTTGGCTACAATCTATGCTCGTGTCTTTGTCTGCTGAAATGGCAAAAATGAAAAACACCTACATACGTTCGCACCACAGACCCAACGCAGTCGCCAGCCCACACAGTTGCCGGGGGGCGGGCAGGGCAGAGCAGAGCTGGGTAACCTGGGCAGAATTGCACGTTGTGGCCAAATTGTGTTTGGAATTTTGAATGCTGCTGATCATTAAAATCAATTCTGATTCATTAGCTTCAATTGATGGCTTTGTGTAATGATTCGCAGTCAGCGTTGATCCCGAGTTCAGGTGCCGAGTGTGGGATTTTGAGAAATCAACAAATCTTTAACATTGCTGAAACCTTGTAATATGATTGATATAGCTGATCTTAGTCAATGGATCTAACAATCTCTTTTGCAAATATAGATAGAATTTATGTTAACTCTGACATATTCATATAGAAATTTGAGCAGAAATTTTCATATATAATTTTCCTACTTAAAAACATATATTTGTATATATCTTTTACTCTATATATACTACATATATATCAGTAACAACTTTCAAATTCAAGCACCCATATCATTATCAAGCCCCCAGACAAACCGTAAGGTCAAGCGCGACCGCAGTGCGAGAATATTATTATGAAAACTCTATCAAAGGCTCACCTTGAAATTAGTTTAATGATCTAAAAAAAATATATGTATATATAAATATAAATCTACTTAGTTAGTGCGTAAAATATAACATGGCAATTATTTTCAGCACGTCATCAATCATAGCTATAATAATAATAAACACAAGCAAATGGAATGAAGTTAAAAATAGAGGAACCAACGGCTGACCAGCTGTCCGAGAAACACCAAATTTTTGACCCCAAGCATTATTTGCTTTGCCTTATGTCAATGTTTCTTAAGGAAATGTTGTTGTTGTTTTAGCTGCACAAACAGACGAGGTCAGGAAGTGTGTAGGGGGAATATTTCCGCTTAAAGTGCCATAAGGAAACTCTTGACACAGAGACCACAAAATGTTTGATTTAAGAAGGAAAAACATTGCAGGCGAATGTAATGTTAGCGACGGCGTAATACTCGTTGGAAATGAATGAACCTTTAAGAGAGAAATAGGAATATACATGGAATAGTTTCTTAAAGCTAAATCATAACATGCTGCTCTGCTTTAGCTCAAAGTTCAGGAATAGTATATATAAAATCTAAGAAAAACTAGTATACCCTTATGCCAATGCTTGAGCGAGTATTGCTGCAATGGTTATTGCTTCAGTTATGATCTAAGAATTTCCATGTAAATGTGCCGATATGCAAATGATATCTGGATAAACATAGAGAAGCAAATAAACGAACTGCGACAGCATTTGCCTAAAGGCACATTTCGATTGTTGTTGCTGTGTCTGCTGCTGCTGCTGCTGTTGCTGCTGCTGCTGCTGCTGTTTATTGCTGTTGCAATTCCCAGAAAATTATGCCTGAAAATTGAGAGTCTCTCGAGGCGCGCTGCATCGAGTCGCCGCGCGCTGTTTGAAGCTGGATTTGGATTTGGATTTGGATTTGGAGTTTACAGTTTGCAGTTAGAGTTGCCTTTCGCGTTTTGTCGACGCTATTACGACACAGTTTTCGTTTCGTTTTTAATAATCATTTGCAAATGTCTATTAGGCCGCCCCCTCCCACTCTCTCTCTCTCACTGTCTCTCGTGCTGAGACTGTTGCGCATGCGCAGCGTTTTTCAATGGAAACAAATCGCTAAGCCAAACGAAACTGAAAATGTGCCGCAAAAAAAATAAATAAATAAATGAAAAGAAAAACAAACTTTGGATGAAAATGTTTGGAGCATGTAAATTAAGACTTTTAGCTCAAATTATAGCAACTGGATGGAGTGGAGGGAGGTACGGAGTGGCTGACAGGCCATTGATTCCCTGTAAATTTGTGCACATAGAGCGACGCCCATGCTGCTTGCATTGGAATTATAGTCATCCTGTCTGAAAAGTAAAAGTTGGACAACTCTTAAGGAGTGTTGCACTCCACGGGCAGCGCAAACTTGAACTTTGCCAAAGAAAAGCGAACAGAAATTACAAATATTTATTTAATGTGTGTCACAAATAATCAGAAAGGTATTCAAAGATATAAAATTAATGTGAAGAGCTGAAGCCATTATATACATATTAAGCCTAAGTCTGGGAAAAGCTGTCAAACCATTTCCATTGGAAATTGCAAAACTTATGAAATACGCAGAATCTGCTGAGAGTGCTTAAAGGTGCTGTGCACGGAAATGGTTGGCAATTCTTGACAACGGACAACTGTTGCTCAGTTATGCAATTAAATTAAAATAAAGTTGCAGCAGCAACAACAGCAACAACAGCAGCAACAATAACAGCAGGCAGTCGGATGACCGCATTGCAGTTGCATTTGTTGTTGCTGCCGCCTGTTGCGAGTGTTGCAATTGCTTTCGCTTTGATTGAATTTATTTTATAATCCACGATGCCAACTGCTTAGCCAGCATCAATGTGAGTGCATGAGTGTGTGTGTATATGTAACTGCGTTTATGCACAGGCATAAGAAAAACAGCATCTGTAAGATGCAATTTACAATTTGCATTTTACCCACTGCGCGAACGAACATAGGAAACGGACGACGCGTCCGACAGCCCCCCGAGACCGACACACACACACACACACAAGCAGCCGGTCAGGCATATATGATAAATTATATTATTGGCATAATAATATATTTAAGAGCCATAAGCAGTAAAACTTGCATCGCGTCGAGAGTTGAGAGCTGTGTGATTTACATTGAAGCATTTCATATTTTAAAATGCGCATTAGCGGCTTCCTTCCAATTCGATTTCGATCACAACACAAAAAAATAGCTGTAAATCGTAAAAATTAAGTAACTATCAAATATAATTCGAGCTGGAGCTACTCTGCAAATGTGAACTATACAAACTAAGTGTATTGTTTGGGAATGAAGAATAATATTATAATAAAAAAAAAATATATATAAGTTTTTTTTTCTATTCTAAGTAAGAATTTATAGCTTTTATTAAAAAACCAATTTTGTGGCATATAGGAAAAAATTTTTAAATTTACGCAGAGAAAATCCCATTTATGACAATTATATCTGAAATCTGAAAAATCTTTCAAATGCCCTAAAAATCTCTATGAACTGGGAAATTTCAATTCAATTTCAGCAGTCTTTATTATGTATACGAAAACAATTGTAAAATTCATGATAGCTACCTCAATTCTATATACCCTTCACACACACTTAATTGCTATAGGGTATAAGAGCGTAAAACTAAAAACCAAAATGGAAAATGGCAAATTGCATTAAATAAATAGAAAACTGTGACTGTTGCTATTGCAGTGGCGGCGGCCTCTCTCTGCGAGTCTCATGTTTATGGATTTGCTTTGCAAATTGGATTATGCTTTATTGTGATATTGTTATTGTTGTTGCTGATGTTGTTGTTGCTGTTGTTGCTGCTGCTGCTGCTGCGCCACATCCTCAAGCAGCGGCAATAAAAATGTCGGCGCATGCGTCGCTGCCAAAGTCTTGTAATTACAGCGTTGTTGCAGTGTGTTGTACAGTGGTTGCCACTGAATTTATGCCCCACAATCGGGCAACTGGCAACTGGCATCTGGTATCTGGTAGCCCCTTTAATTATTTGCACGAATTCGGTTTGTTAATCGCCCATTGACGTGCCGCATCGATCGGCCATAGACATCTCCATACACACAGCCAGATAGATATAGAGTATATACTCTATAGAGCTACACAGATATCTGAGTAAAAGTGCAATGAAAGCCACAAAAGGCACACTTCAATTAAAGGGGACGGCACGGCGCGATTGTCGACATCGGATTGCATCGGAGTTAGTTAGATAAACAAAACTGCGCGCCAAATTACGGCATTGTTATCGCAGCAGAGAAAGACAGAGAGAGCGAGAGGGAGAAAGACAGAATGAGAGAGAGTGAGTGTGTTTGTGTTGAAGGGGGCGAAATTTATGATTGAATTGAGCATTTTCACGTTTGTTTTTCCTTAATGGGCAAGTGAAAAGCCGAACAGCAACAAATGGGCCCATCAATTGCCAAATGAAATGAATTCAAGAAGTTGCGAGCAGCGAGTTTAAATGCCAATGACCGACGCGAGTTGCACTTATCGTCGGAAATCCTAAAAAAAAATACACACACACACAAACACTAATACGTTTCCCAATGGTGGAAAATGCAAAGTGAAAACTAATGATAGAACAGCTCTAATGTGGCCACAGTCCAATTACCAATAAGGAAAATTGCGGTGCACGTAGAAAGTGCATCGAGCTAAGTGGAAAAAAATGAATTTTTCTTTCCTCTGCCAGACTGTCTGTTAAGGAAAGACTAATAGAAAAATTAACAGTTAACTTTTGATTTAATAAAAACTTAAGAAAATGGAAGATGATAAATAGCAAAATGTACTTTGTGTAGAGGAAGTTAAACAAATTAATAAATCTGTTGAAACTTTTTGAATCTTGTTCTTAAATATGAAAATGTATAAAAAGACCTCATTTCTACTATATTCAGAAACAATCTTAACTTCCCAAAATAAATAAACACAATTGCCCTCTTTTTGTTAGGCATACGAAACTAGCTTATTAATCATATCATCAGCATGTGCTGCCTTCGTTCATTCAGATTGAAAATTACTCTATAACTTTATACAATATTTATATGCATTAAATCATGCCCCCTCGAAATCGAATAACAGAAAGAAATACTTGGGGCAGCATATCATTTAATCAAAAGCTCGTTAGTCTGCGCACACAGTTTGCGCTTGAATTTTTAATGGCTTAATCAGTTTCGGTTCGGTTTTTTTTTTCGGTTGGGGTATAGAGAAGGAAGCCACAAGGAAATTGCATCGGAAAGCGATACAAAAGAAGCACATCAAAAGTTTTTCCTCTACTACATGCACATTTCTATAAAAGTTTTTTTTTCTCTCTTTTTTGTTGCCTCACAAATTGATTTGCTATGTGAAGACGGATAATTGGTTTTTGAGCGACCATAGAAAAGCTTTCACGGACAGCCTGACGCAGAGCTATAAGTAGGTTTTATTAACAACTCAATTAGAGCGCCCTATTGGCAGCCAATTGGCATTCTTTACAGATATATGTATATTATATATACGTTGGAGTACATGAAAAGTTAGAATTTGAAAATAAACAGTGGATGTTACAAAAAATAGTAGTAGACCTCTAATTAGAAAGCAATGAAAACAAATTTCTTTCATTATAAATATATAAGTTATTCGTAACATAAGATTCCTTAGTATATATAGATTATATATATACTTTAAATCAGCACATTTCAGCTTAAAGACCACACTCTTGCATAATTACTCATTTTTATACCCAAAGTTTTGTTATTCATACTATATTTCTAACCAAATCAGTTTCTTTAACCAGCTTACTAATCTGATAATATGTAAAAAATGGCTTTAAATCTATCTGTTCTTATAATCTTCTTTTAGATTTCATTACATTATATTTAAACGCCACAAATTTTGCATATTTGAAGCACATATTCTTAACTGTTTTTAAGATCAAATAAAATAATTAATGCATTTATTTTCAGACAAATGTGTCATGACTTTTTGAATGAAAAGATCGTGTTTAATAATATCTTAATAACCTGCTGATTTAAACAGATTTTTACAAACGGAACAAAGCAATATATTATTAATATCAGCTCAGTATAAAGGTATATATAGCTTGAACACGTTAATGCATTAATTCCTGACCGGAATTCGAACCCCTGTCTAAAAGCACTTAGATACACTCTATTCAATATGAATATAATATGTAATTATGTCAAATATTTTAAACATGTTCACATACTCAACTTAATAGATTTGTGTTAAAATGGGAACACGGAAACTTCGCCCAAAAAGGTGAAAATCAATCAACTTTTAAGTGCTCATTAAATGCATATTAAAGCAATCATAAACAAATCACATCCGCTAATTTTAATCTATTAATACTAAAAATATCTATTAGATATCTACGAAGTTCGTGATATAAGAGGAAAGAAGTAATTTCTATCAAAAGTTCGTGGTTCGCAATCGAAACATGTATTCAGAGACATGCGCCAAATTGTTTTTATCGCTGCCATTAGAATAACTGTTCTATGCGAATCGGGAATAGTATTACTCATAAAAAGATGAAGAAGAGAAGAATAAGCATAATCAACTTTTGAAGTCGAGTGTGCGTGCGAATTGATCAGCTGATTCATTGGCAAGTTCTATAAAGATTTTCACAGCTTTCTCTAGGTGTCAAGTTTTATGAACATGCTAAGAAAACATAATGGTCTACACATGTGTGTGCGTGTGCGTGTGTGTGTGTGCGCGTCTGGGAAGCAGTTAACTACTATTGCATTTGGCTCATTGCGTCGCACGTAAACTGTATGACTAATCAATATAGAGAGCAAGACAGAGACAGGCTGACAAACTGACTGACAGACAGAGAGACAGATAGATAAAGACTCTCTGGGAGACGCTACGCTTGGGCGAGTTTCACAAGCTTCGCGACCCGCATATAAGAGCTTTGCGTATGAGTTTTTACGATCGTACGAATTGTATTTGCATTTATATTGAATATACCACATATATGTTGAGGTATTGGTGTATGGAAGTGTATGTGTGTGTGTGTGTGTGAGTGTGATCAGCAGCAAATGCCAAACAATGTGAGTCACGATAATCAGCGTTGAGCACACCGCAAACACGTCTCGCAATATTCACAGTACGCTCATAAGCGCGAGGGTGGAAAAGGGAGTATATACATATATACATATATATGCATATATATTTGACACATTCTATATGATATAAAATATAAATAATTTCAAATAATATTTAAGGTAAATAGAATATTTTAATATTAAATAAAGAATACATAATTCATAATATTAAATTATATTATTTACATATATATTTTTCTAAAAATTTAAAGCAACTCTGGGAAAACCCAGATGGAACAAGTTTCTATTTTAATGAATGAAGTTTTCCAACAAAAAATGTAAAAATATTCCAGAAAATGATATACTTACTAAGGAAATCAACATATTAATAATAATATTTATATAATATATAATTAATAATAAATAAATATTTATACTTGAGAGATGAGTTATTCTGAGCCCAATGCAGTCTTTAGCATTTATTTAGGGTTGTGCTCATTGCATGTCAAAACCAAAAATAATCTCATTTATATCTTTCTTTGATCTAAGTACGTTTCTTTCTATAGTCCTTCATGCCAATTGCTCTTCAGTGACAATTGACGAGCAATTTTTGAACAAAAGCCTGTTACAGCCCTCGTGTATTAAACAGAGTTGCTGTGTTATATGCGCAGTTATAATAACAACGCTTTGAATATCGCACAGTGGCTGCAAAACGAGTTTGGATTTGTTGAAATAAGCATTTATGAAAAATTAAATGCACACAGCATATTTGTAAATAAATGTGTGTATAAATATATATATATATATATAGTAAATATATGTATGTATCTACTGCATATTTATTTTTGTTTCTTTATAGAGAGGAGACATAAGTAGACGCTAACTTGGCCAGACAGTTGTTGTTAAATATTGCAAGATGTTGCAGTTGCAGTTGCAGCAACTGCAATCGAGCGTAATGCGCGCGCATGCAACGTGCCGCAGCAGTAGCAGCAGCAACAACAACACCTTTGAAATGGTGTCAGCAATAATTTATCAAAATAAAGCGAAGAAAAAAAAAACGAACATGAAAAAAGCATAAATAAACCAGGCAAAGCTGTTCAAACCGCATCTAAGTCTAAAAAAATAAAAAGAGAACCCCAACAATTTGCATGAGCGCAGCCAGAGACAAAAGACAATGCATGAATGTATCTGTGAGATACGAGCTATCTCAAGTGCTGGCCCAGGGCATGTAAAGCGTGTCAGCGCAGTGAAACTCGGTGAAATAATTGCGGTAAGCGCATAAATAAAATTACACATGTTGTGAATTTGCAAGCACCAGCCACGCCCACTGCCACAGCCAACAGTCGGCAGCAGTCACAGGCAGCCCTACAGCAGGTAAACAAACGCAGACAGAGGCAGGCAACAGTTATTCGCTCGATCTGTGTTTTCCTCATTGGGGTACGTTCTTATCTTATCGGTTCTTCCTGTTGCTGGTTCAGGTATTTATTGATTTTTATACCCTTTAGTCATGGAATATGCCTGTGAAAGGGTATGATGTAAGTTACAGGTAGATAAGAAGATGTTCCAATCTTAACTGCAAACAGTTACATCCTGAATCAGTTAAAGTTCTGAGTCAATCTAACTATGTATATTTACATCTACATCTGGATAAGGTTCACGCTTCCGCTTTCTCTCTCTCTCTCTTTCTCAGTCTCTTTTCTATCTCATTCCATCTTTCTGAATATCTAATTCACTTTTCGATCTATATATCTCTCTCTCTCTCTCTTTCTCAGTCTCTTTTCTATCTCATTCCATCTTTCTGAATATCTAATCCACTTTTCGATCTATAGACAGCTTCTGTCAATCAATAGCATCACTCAGGGTATCCTCTAGTTGCACATGCCCAACCACAATTCAATTTTACTTATTTTTGTTCGAGGTTTTGTTGATAATGCATGTGGCAAAAACATTTTTACGACCTTTCGGAAGGGTCAGAGATAGACAGGCGAGTGTAGTGAGAGGGTAGCAAAAGGGCCTGTCACCGAGGTTGACAGCAGCCGCAACTAATTAACGAAAATGACGTCGACAATGAGCATTATCCTGCGCTCAGCCCTCTGCACGTGCCCTTGTGCCCTTTAATAGAAATAATAGGGACTGGTCCACACGACGACGTTCACTTTTCCACTACATTTATCCTGTCAACAGGAATTTTCATGGCATTTGACAGCATTTCCGAGAAACTAATCAATGGTAATGCAGGCAAACCTCAAACATAAAAGAAATATATTTATGTGCATATATACATATATATCTATGTATGTATCTGAGGAATTCAAGGTATTTTATTTACAGTGAGCTCCTGCAAAGGTCACGTAAATGCTTATAATATAAATATCTTAGAAACTGCAGCAAAAGCACGATTTGAGTTTGCACAAAGGCAAAAGATATCAAATATAATTTTAAAAAATATATAATTTTTGAATTCGAATACTATATATTTTGTCTAACATTTAACAGTCAGTCACCCTACTATTATCATGAACACAGCTATATGTATATACACATTCTATATCATCGTCTACCATGGACCTCCATATAACCAGTTTCTCTTATGAATATTCGATAAAGCTATTTGTCCCTGAACAAACTGATTATTGTAAATGAGAGTAAAGATTAATAACGATTCGAGTGACTCACATGGGGTTGCTTTAAGTATGCCTGCATAATAGCAGAGTTATTTTGGAATATAACTGTGATATTATTGCGGTATTACTCAAATTAAATATAACTATTTCATTGTAGACGTAATGTTCTAGATGTGAAAACTGAAATTTTAAATACCCATTTAAAAAATAATAAATTCAAATAAAGTATAATCACTAAAAACGACACATAGATCACCATGTGATCAAAAATCTATCAATAATTTCACATGAATTGCATTTCAAACTCAAAATGAAAAGTTCCCCCTGAATCCATATATTTGTACTACAAATATTTGATCGCAGATTGTTTTAGAAACTTTAGTGTCAGAGGAACATGGGAAAACCCCATTCTAATTAAATTGAATACAAAAAATATTATAATTATTTATAATATATATTAGGTATTACATATTTGTCTAGTGTAGATTAAATAATATTAAATTCTTAAAAAAAAGCATTATGTCATTACAATTTATAGCACGATAGATGTTTGAAAAAAAAATATTATTATATAATATATTTTGTCACATTTCATCTATAATAATTCTTTCTATTTGATGAACTCAGTTGATGCATTAAATTTTACAAAAATTCCCAAAAATAACCCATTATATCATCATTATATTGCAGTTCTATATATATATATATATATATATATATATATATATATATATATATATATATATATATATATATGTATATATGTATATATGTATATCTCTGACTCACCGTTTGACGTTGCGACAACGCTTCTCATTCTCTCGCTCAGCCTCCTTGACACTATCCCAGCTATCGCCGACGCCCGACGATGACATATCGTCTAGTCGCTCCTCATCCTCCATGCCAGAGTCCTCCAAGCTAATGTGACAACTGGTGAGGGTCACCTGTTTACCATTATCCCCCACCTCAATCCAATCGGATGTACGTATGCGCTGCGAGCGCTCTGTTCCATAGGGTGACGAGTCCGAGGAGCAGCCGGAGGGGCAGCGTTTGCGTGGCGTCGAGCTGCCATTCGTATTATCTTTCAGCGATTTATTGACCGCATAGGTCAGTGTGTCGTCCTCCTCGTCGCCATCGGCATCCTCCACATTGTCAGCGTCCACATCCTCCGTGTCCGCATCCTCAATCGAATTGTAACGCTGACGTGTCTTAGTGGGCGTGGCCTGCCACTTAGTGGGCAACTGTTCCAGCGAGCAGGCACGATTGCGCATTGCCGCCAGCTCCGAGATGAGCAGCTCATGGAAGGCGTGCTTCTTCTCGGGCGTATTGCCCGCACTGACTGAGCTCTTGATTGGCTTCGCCTTGGGCTGGGTCTGGGCCTGGACATCGCTGGTATTTATGTTGATGCGCGTGCAGTTGCCTGCCGCCTGAATCACCTGGCTCAACTGTTCCTGTTCCAGCTCCTGTTTCTTTTCCCGCTCCAGCTGCTGCTGCTGTTGCTGCTGCTGCTTTTGCTGCTGTCGCTTGTGCCGCTCCTGCGCCAGCTCCTGCTCCAACAGTGCCTGATGCTGTATGGCGCGCTCATGCTTCGTGATGATGGTCGTGTCGGCCAGAGTTTGCTTCTGCGTCTGGCTAATGATGATCTCCGAGAACAAACGCTCGGCAGCATTCTTCAGATTATTCTTAAACTCCACAGTTTTGCCGCCCAAATAACTGCCTCCACTGCCCTGGCTGGAGAGTGGGCTGTCCAGCGTTGTCTTGGAGCGCCTGAAGATGCTGGTCACGGGCGCATCCTCCACGTCCAGCGTAGCCACCGGCATTTGGACAATCTTGCGTGGCTTGGGCAGCGGCTGTGCAGCGGGCAACAGACCTGCCCGCTCGAAATCCACCTTGCCCAGGCTCAGGCGCGTGTCCTTGTGTGGTGAAGTGCTCTGTGTGCTCAGGCTATTGGCGCGATTCACGCTGACAACCGAATCCCGGGGCTTGGCTGTGGGCACAGCGGGCGCCTTGCGCAGCTTTAGCGGAGGCTTGGGCGCCGTTGCGGGTGCAGCAGGTGTTGTTGTTGTTGTTGTTGTTGTTACGATAGCAACTGTTGGTGTTGTTGCTGCTGCGACTGTTGCCGATGCACTGTTCACTAGCGCCATGGTGGGCGTCTGCGTCTGCGCCTGCTTCTTTTGCAGATTCAGCGAGGGCGACTTGTAGACCAAGGTGCGACCCACGGCGCTCAGTTGGCTGACAAATGTGGGCTTCTTTTGTATGAGCGGCGGGCAGGGCGTGGCAGCTGCCACAGCCCCAGCTCCTGCTGCTGCAGTTGTTGCTTTGGGCCTGGGCGGCACTGGCGGACCGGGCCGCTTAACCGCAAGTGTTGCCTGCATTTCGTTTGTTGTTGTTGTTGTTGCTATAGCTGTTGCTGTTGCCATTTACTTCTCAGTTCTCACGCGTTGTCGTTGTTATTGGTTCCAAGGCGCAAAACCCGTATTTGTAGGTCACTTTTGATACCCTGTACACGAGTGTGCAAAGGGGGGTATGTTCTTTGGGCAAAGTTGCCAAGAATTAAATCAATTTTGTAATAGTCCAAGCATGCACAATTTGACAGCTATTGCTCTTACAGTTTTAGAGTCGGGCAATGACAATTTGCATTCAACTGTTTTTCTATTATTGCACTCAACACAGGGTATTTGCCAGGTCGACTGCTGGCGCTGGCCACGTTCTGACTTGTTTTTTTTTTTTTCTTGCACCTTTTCGACTTCTTCGACTTTGTATTTTGGTATTGCGATGCGTTTATTTATTTATTTATTATTATTTAGCATAAAACTTGTTTTTCGCTGCGTTCTCAGGCGACGGCGGCGACTGATGCTGCTGCTGTTGTCGTTGTTGTTGTTGATGTTGTTTTTAGCATTTTGACTGCAACTGCGATGGCTGCGGCGATGGCGATGGCGACTGAAACTGCGACTGCGACTGCGACTGCAGCGGCGACTGCGGCTGATCTATTTTGAATATAGGCCACGGCGGCGCACTAACGGGCCTAGTTGCTCTTTAAGTGTTGTTGTTGTTGTTGTTGTTGTTGCATTTGGTTTGGCTTATTGCTTATTGGTTTATTGGCTTATTGAAACTGGTTTTTAGCTCGTTGTTGTTTTTGTTGCACTTTGAATTCTCTGTGAGTTTTTGTTGTTGTTGGTTTTTGAAGTGAAAGGGTTTTGGTTTTTAATATTTCATATAAAGCATAAAGTGTTTACTCGAAAATTATGAAGTTTACGAAATAAAGAATTAAGAAGTTTATTAAATTCTATTATGTATAATATTTTCTATATATTTTTTAAATTTATAATAAACAATTTAATTAATTTTTTTTATTCCTTATTCATTTTATTTAATTTTCGAGAAATCACTCTACTCAAATTATATTATAACTATTATAAATTTATCAATTGTTAAACAAGAATTTTTTGTTTTCAATATTTTGAAAGTCTCTGAAATAGTCATCTTTATTTCAATTTATCTTTAGCTTCTGCACGTTTTTTGTGTCTTGTTGCGGGCGAATTAACAACAAGAAGAAGAAAAAAACACGTCATAATTAAGTTAAGCTGTTAGAAAGCTTAATTAAGCCAAAAGGCACATAAAAACGATAAAAAAAACCGAACAGCAAATGTGCCCAGAATAAATTGTAAATTAATGAAGCGTTTGAGCCGCAGCAAATTGTTCGTCTAATGAAAGAAAATCTAACGAATGATCATTAAAAAACGATTTCAGAATTGGATTTTCGTGCATTTTCAAGCACTGTGTTACGCCGCAAAAAAAAAAACCGTAAAAAAAGAAAATGCATAATTAGCAATTTAATATGGAAATCGAGGCAGTTAAAAGTAAATAAACATGAAAAAATAATTAAAAAGAATACAAACAAAACGTTAAAAATCAAGATTTTATAGAAATATGCACAAAAACAAGTTTTTTACTAATTTTAGTTCATTTAATTTAATTTTAAGCAAAAACATGAAAAGCGACAGTTTTTTTTTTTTCTCTTTTAGACAAGTGTTGATCAACGCAATGAATTTAGAGCCGCGATTTGGGGTCATGGCAATTCAATCGATCTACGATAACCGATAGATTCTTGATCAATAACAAAAAACAGTTAGGCGGTGAGCAGTTGGCTTTGCTGCAACAACAATAAACGACGCATTAACATACAAACACACACACACACACGCACGCACACAGCTTGCACTTTGAGCTTGCGCTTGATTGGGCTTATTTCATTTAAGTTTTGTTTAATTTAATTAAGTGCTAAGGCGCTGCACACAGGTCCAAAGAATGTCATCCACCCACACAGAAACACAGTCACACGTTCAATGCAACACACACACACACGCACACAGAACTATACGCACATGCATGATGCATGGCTATTTTTGACCAAAAAATTCTTGTTTCAAAAATTGTTAAAAATATTTCTATATGTATATATTTATGTAAATTAGTTACACTGCATTTGCATTTGTATTGCATTTGTCAAGCACCGAAAAACACACACGAAAAAACACCGACACCGAAAACCGACACCGAACACACACACGCACACAACATTAGCGACCGAGCGACCATACGAGCCGTCCGTTTCGACGTTGCGCTTTGCACGAGAGTCAGAAATAAACTGAGAGCAATGTAAGAGCTAAGCGCACCTTGCTCAATCTCGGCGCATTGTGTGTTTACAAATTTGGCTGTGTGCGTGAGTGGGTGCGTCAGTGTGTGAATGCCAATGATGTGCGCGTGACAAAAACATTCATACGAGACGCGCATCACGAACTCTATTTTGAAGCCATTTATTTGTATGTTTGATTTGATATATACTTATGTATGTACTGTTTTACTTTGTTTTATAGTTTGTTCTCTTTCGACGCTCTCTCAAGTTTGACTTGAGCATGCTCAGCGGAAACTCACGCTACGCTTGCTCACGAGAAACTCACGTGGCAGCCGTGCTCACATCACTATCGAGTTGTGCGCTCTTAAAGCAGTATCGTTTGTGCTCTCTTCAGACTTTAAGCTGGCTGTTAAGGTGCGCTGTTAATTAACAGCGTGATAGTGTTTGGTGATTTAAAGCGAATTTTAATAAATAAAAAATAAATGTTGAATGTTAAAATGAACAAATTTAAGTCAACTGGGCTTAAGTATGATTAATATTTTAGTTGAGTGGGCTGCAGCTAGATGACTCTCTACAGTTCTCTTCTGCTGTTGTTTAAGAGTAGCTGGGAGCACCGCTAACTTACTGCTCCCTCTCTCTCTCTCCCTATCTCGCTCTTATGTAAAGAGTAACTTGGCACATGGCCAAAAGTGCATTGATTGGCATTTGGAACGGGTCTGCTGAGGGCCGGCGCCGGCGTCTGGCTGCTGTGGTCGGCCGGCCGCCCATCCATTGCAACAGCTGTTGTTGCCGCATTGCCACGCTGTGCCCCCAACCCCCAACTCCCCCATCCCACAACATCCAGCCGGCAAACCTATCCTGCTCAACAACTACGTAAATCTTTATTGATTGCATGTTGCAAGAGACGCCAAAAAGAACATAAACGCTAATCGTCTTTCGAGTGACTTTGCTGTCTGACTAAACAATTATTTTAGCCGTCCGCAGCTGACTGCCGACAAATACAAGTCGACACAGATACATTAAGTATACGTACATAGATAGAGTATTTACTCAAGGAACTCCAAAACTCCGCATTACATATAAATCTTGCTTCCTTTTTGGGGTTGCTGCGAACGTATTTGTATTTGTGTTTGCATTTGTATTTGCCTTTATATTACAACCTCGCACAGAACCGCCCCAAATAAGAATTCGCCGGGGAAGCCCCCTCTTCAGCCAGGCACTTCAAATGATTTCCATGGCACTCAGGAAGTTGCCTCTTCCGGCCAAAAAAAAAAAATGAAGTAGGGAACCGAAGCCTCTCCCATTTTCATTTGCCGACACTTTTTGTTGATTTTCTTTATGTTTCGCTCATTTGCTGCAGCGCACATATATATAGATATATATATTTCCATGTTTATATTGCCGGCATTGTTTGGGCCAGTCTGGAGTATTTGTCGCAGTCGGGAATTGGCAAAGCACCAGCTGCAATTACACTTGCCAAGCATGCCCAACACAATTGACTCAAAAAACATTCCATTTTTTAAATCACACACAAAGGATTATCCCCGCACACACACACACACACACACGCACACACACACACTTGACTGCCTCGAACGCACCCTTCGGCTATTAGGAAGCCCCAACAATGAAGGTTAAACTTACGCTAAATAGCTGTCGTCGCCAGCCACACTCCCGAGAGCCACTTCTAATCCTTCCTTCTGCTTTACTGGCGAAGCACTTCAACAATCGCTTCTAATACCGCATGCTGGGGAACGTGCAAAATCAATAGAAAGAAGAATTCATAATTAACTTTACAGTGCCGATTCTGAAATACTCTCGTAAAGAGTTTTAAAAGAGGTTTCTAAGAAACTCAAGACTTGAAGTATTTAGTGAATTATAAATCACAGAAAATCGCATTGGGAGAGTCCCATCGTAATATTATATTATTGTAAAATTCAATAAAAATAATATAATTAAATAAAATATATATAATTCTAAAATCAATAGAAAGAATTCATATTGTAATTAACTGCACAGTGTCGAATCCGAAGTACTCTTGTAAAGAGTTCTATAAGAGGTTTCTAAGAAACTAAAAAGTTTTGAAGTTTTTAGTGAATTATAATATATTATTGTAAAATTTAAAAAAAAAAATTATATAAAATTACATAAAATTAATATAATTTTAAAATCAAATGAAAGAATTCATATTTAACTTTACAGTGCTGAATCTGAAATACTTTTGTAACGAGTTTTATAAAAGATTTCTATTGTAAAGGTTTCTTTTGTAAATCACAGAAAAAAGGATTAGTTCCAATGAAAATTTAACATTTAATAAAAATAAATACAATAAATATAATTCAAAAATCAATAGAAAGAATTCATCATTCTTGTAAAGAGTTTTATTGTATAAGAGGTTTCTGAGAAATTCAAAATTTTAAATGTTTAGTGATTAAAAATCACAGAAGAGAGGGTTAGATCCCATCGTAAATGTAAAAAACAATAAAAATAATATAAATAAATAAAAAATATATATAGTTATAAATTTAAAGTTTAGTAAATATAGAAGTTCAACAGAAAATTAACTTGTTATTGTATTTTCCTTACCAATTCGTTCAGCTTTAATCAACTTCCAGAATAGTCTGAAAAATTTCCAGACATTCATAATAGACCATGTAAAATTTCCAATAGCAATATATTCTATTCATATAACACAAATCTCACTTTAGTAGACTCATATACTATATGACATTATATGAATCATACTTCCTATAGGCTGTTTGTATCCGCTGTCACGTGCCCGTACCAAAAATGCCGTCTTCAGTTAAGTGCACAATTGGCATACCCCAAAGGAGCTGCGCATTTCTTTACTTTACACATATTGTTATATAGTATATTAAATAATTACCACAAGCTAATTATCATTATTAGTCATTGAAGTGTACGCGTGTGTGCGTGTGTGTTGTGTGTGCGATGTGAGTGTGAGTGTGGCTTTAAGATTACTTTGCATAATAATGAAAAATATACAATTGGCTTTCAGTTATTTTTGTCTTTGCATAACAAGCAATAAAATATCACACACACACGCACGCACACACATGCATACACATACAGTTCACACAGAATTGGCATTAGAAAATAATTAACATTAGAAAACATATGTTTTTTGTTTTGTCCAGCTTACGCACAGACGCTTCTCGAATATCCATTAACAATTCACATATATCAGTGTGTAGTTATATATATATATATACTATATATAAGACATTACATTGATCCGACTGATCTTAGATAGCGATATAGTTTAAATACATAAATAAGCGTTAATGCTATTTCAATTAATCCGTACAAAATACATATACATTTGTCATAAATACAATTAAATACACACAGAGGGGGGAAAACAAAACAAGTACACAAAAGTAAAGCCAGAGCTTTCCGCGCCAATTTTTGCTTATTTCTTTCTTTTTTTTTTGTCCTTGCCTTCTTTACATTTACCGTTTGCCCACCCACGTTCCCTTTTCCGGTTCTGCACTCCCAACCGACTAATTGACATATCGACGGCGCCTCGATTAATCCGCAATGGCCGTGTAGGGCAGACTGCTGTGTTTGGGCTTCGTTTTGTTGATGAACACCTTGATGGCGCCATTGAAATCGGCACTGACCAGCACATAGCCACAGCCCTTCTTGTGCTGCTCCACCAGCGGATCGGGCTGATTGTTTGCCAGCTAAATGGAAGGAAGGAGATTAGATATTAGACTATAACAATAAAGGAAAGTCAAACAAAGGTGCTTCTAACTCTATGGACTGTATAGTTTTCAGCGTGCTGTTTGACAACAATAACAAGGGTATGAAACCGGTATGAAATACCCCATTGAAAACTATAGTAAAGTAGATATTGGGGTTAATGTAAACCAAGCGTATATCTCCAGAAATCATCAACCACACCCTCACCTTATCATTGGAAATTTCATCTGGATCCGGTTTGATAATCGCCTCCGGATGTGGCGCAAATATGGCACAGGTGACAGTAGCATTGTGTGCTTTAATGCCCTCCCAGAAATCGCTGCGATCACGACGAACCTTTAATGGAAGACAAAACTAGATCAGGCTAAGCCGATTGGAAGCTAATCGATATTTATCTTACCGAGCTCAGCTTGGAGTAGTCGTGATTCGTTTTCCATATGTAGATGCATTGGTTCTCAGAACCAGCAATGATGTATTTGCCGTCATGGCTGAACGAACCCTTGATCTGCGATGACACATTCAGGTAGCCCTTGTATTTGCAGGACAAGTTCAGATCGCGCAGATCGTAGAGACGCACACGACTGTCATTGGAGGTGACAAGAATCTTATCCTCGCCCGGCATGGGTTCAATGCCGCTGATCTTGCGGCCGATACGATTCTTGCCGCGCGTGGAGCGCACGTGGATCTGCGTATGATACTTTAGCTGGTCCGTGTTGTAGAATATGCAGCGACCGTCGTAGCTGCCAACCACTGCGAATTGTCCGTTCTGACAGAAATTGGCCGCCGTGATGAGCTTCGTCTGGCCATCGACCTCGTTCCAGAGCGCCACCTTCTTATCGGGTATGTTCCACAAGCGCAGCTTGCCATCCAGACTGCCGCTCAGGAAGTAACGATCATCGCGCGGATGAAACGCGATTGCCGTGACGAAATCAATGTGCTGGAAGCAGCACAGGCACTCCTTCCGGGAGATGTGCCACAGGCGCACAGTCTTGTCCATGCTGCTGGACAGTATAAAGTAATTCTTCGACCAGCTAACGTCAAGCAAATCCGAGGTGTGACCATTGTACGTGCAGAAGGGTTTCGGCATGAAGGGACCCGTGCACTTCTCGGCGGCGGTGGCCATGGCAATGGCCTCCTCAGCAGAATGCTGCGACACTAGCGACTCTTGCGAAGGCGTTGGCGAGGACTTCTGATCCGCGTTGTATTTGTTGCGCATGTCCTGTATAAGAACAAGGTCATTAGTTAGGTATGTAATTTTGAAGTATCCATGACTTACCTGAAAGTAGGGATAGGCATCTTTCAGCACCCAAATACGCAACACTTTGTCCTGGCCAGCGGTGGCCAAGAGACGTCCACACGAGCTGAATTTCATGCACCACACGGCACTCGTATCCTCGCCGCTGAGATCCTGAACATGCTGTAGCTTGGTGAACTCGTAGGGGCCCTTATTGGAGGAGGAAGCTTTGATTTTTATATTCTGTTCGGGATTCATGGCATCCACGATATCAGCGACGTCCTCTTTGTGGCGAGCATGCGACACCTCCGATGCAATAGACTTGGCCTTGTCCACCGTCTTGCGCATGGTGCTGCCAAAGAAGCGCTTGATGCGCGCGGTTTTCTTCTTAAGTCGACTGCCATCCTCCGTTTCCAGTTCCTCCTCATCCGGCTGCTGACCCTCAATGCTAGGCGGTATGCCAATAACGCTCTCCTCATCCGATTCCTTTTGGATGACCTCCAAGTGTGATGTCAACTTCAGTATATGCAGCGAGAGCGGATTCCAGCCCTCAGGCACTGGCGGTGAACGCACTTCAGATAACGGCATATTCTCGCCGGTATCCAGATTCTTAACAGGAACTTGCTCGAGTATTTCAAAGTCCGTCAGCTGCTTGCCCGAATTGGTGCGTGTGCGTACGTAAATATTCATCTGCCTCAGCACATCCTCGTCTCCGGCGGACTTGCGACGCTCCTTCTCGTTGGCCGCCCTATACAGGGCCGTATAACTGGGAAGCGAAAAAGATAGAAGTTAGAGCATTTGAAATCAAATTTAAGGCAGTGCTCGAAACGAACTTTAGCGATAAGTGACTAGCAATAGATATTATCTATAAGATATATACGATATTTAGGATATATTTAACTAACTTTAGGCACATCCTCCAAGTCTTGTACATAAGGTATAGTTCAATCGGATTGCTGCGGAGAAAGCCCGAAATATGTACAATAAATTTCACTTAACTTAGACTAAAGTTCATTTGCTATGCCTTGATATTGAATGGGAATGGACGAGGTATTATTATAGCTATATCTATCTATATGGATATTGAGAATGGAAGACTATTGTTTAGTTATTAGTGTACCTTTTTGACATTAGATATTGTCCTATACATAATTATTAATATACATTCTTAGCTATACTAATCATCTCCTAAACCTTTCTCGCCCATTCCCTAACTCTTAATATATTTGCTCAAGCCTACCGTGTCGCACTGCCCAAGCTATTGGAGCCACTGCCCGCCAGCTTGGGTCTACTAGCGTTCTCCATGAGCATTTTCTCAATGCGCTCAATTTCATCCTGCGACGGTCCTTGCGCCTTGTTGCTAGCCTCATCACGCGGCTTTACCACATAGCCGCCTTGTATGGCCTTGAACAGATTTAGACCCTGATTCGGATCAATCGAGCTGCAAGCAAAACAAAAATATTAGCCATGGCAATGTACAGTTATATATAGATTGATCTCTAACCTGACGCGACCCGGTGCCGAGTTGCTCTTGGCCGAGTTCGAGGGACTTGGTTTCGAATAGACGGACGTGACGCTGTTGCCCAGCGAATGTGATGGCTTCATCATGATGCCCGCCGTTGAGACGGGTCGCACATGACACGCATGACTCGTGGAGGCGATTTGCGCCAGCGACGAAGGCGTCGTGGTGGCCGTGGAAGCGGAGGCAGACACAATTGTGCTGGTGGAGGAGCAGGTGAGCGTGTTGTTGGACGTCTTGATGCTGACATCATTTAGCGAACTCTCAAACTGCTTGACAATGTCATCACGCAACTGCTGCTGCACGTCTCGCACGCTCTGCACGGACCGGGTATCACTGTCGGTGTCCTCTGTATCAGCTGCGGGTAATCGCATGCCATCGTTCATGTTAAACTGCTCCGAAGAGCTACTGGAGAACTTGCGTGATTTTTTCTTACGTCGTGGCGGCGCCACCGGCCCGCTCGATGTGATGGAGTCGGTGGTCTTCGAGTGTGCCAGCTTGGTGCTGGCTATCACATCCGGTTCTTGGAGAATCTGTGGAGGATTTGCAGCAACTGTTGCCTCGCTCTGCTGGACATATTTCACAGATGTTGCTGATGCCGCGTTGACAACTGTTGTGGCTGTGGACATGGCCATTGTTGTGGTCGTGGGCGGCGGAGTCTGGCGCAGCTGTTGTGGCTGATGCTGCTGCTGCTGCTGTTGCAGCTGTTGCTGCTGCTGCTGTTGCTGCTGCTGCTGCTGCTGCTGCTGTTGCTGGGCATTCATTGATGCCAGCGATTCACGATCAACGCTGATTGCTATGTGAACACAAATAATTATATGTGAGTGTGTGAGTGAATACGAACTGCTTGCTATGTGCGTGCTCACCTGACGGATCGATGCTGCCCGCTAAGATGCGACCCACACGGCCCAATGATGTCATGCTCTGTATGCTCATTGTATCGCTCTCAATGACCTTAAACGGATGTGTGGGTCGGTTGGTAAAAACGCCATCCATGGAGCTGTTCTGTGGTTTGGATCAAATGACAATAAAATTAGCCAAGCATTACAAAAGCGAAGCAGAACAAAAGCAAAGAATAGCAGAAAAAAATAAGTTGATTATGATCAAGCTTAAGCGTTATACATATATACGATTAGATGCTAGAGGCTATAATTTTTTTGATTTTGATAAATAGATTTAATACCTGAGAATCAGGTGTGAGTGTATTTCCTGGATTATCATCTTCATCATGGTTCATGCATTTACGTAGTTCTTGAAAGCGTTGTCTACCAGACTATATGGCACGATATACATATATATATTTATATATATATTTAATTGATTTAATTTTTTGTTTTATTAAATATATACATCGTATTTATGATAGTTTAAATTTGTATTCATATCCAAGTAAAATTTTAAATTAATATTTATTTTGTTTGTTTTTTTGTTTTTTATACCAAATGCGAATATGAAAATAAAAAGCAAATTACAAAATAATTAATAAAGAATCAAATGATAAACTAAATCAACAAAAGGTGTAATTTATTTATTTAAGCTAAGCAATGGGTCTAGTTCCGCCTGAAACTGGGCCACAAATTACGTATGTATATTTGTTGTTATCAAACTCAACATTTACGGAAGACTCGACGCTATTTGATAAGAGCTACTATCCTACCTCCTACCGCCTACCGCCCCGCCCCCTCTGACAATTATTATATATTGCGAGTATAATATGAATGAAAACGTGCTGCGGCGCGTTACACCTGCTTTATAGGCCAAAACCCTGACCGAATACACTTATTAATTGTTATGTAAGAAAAAAAGAAACAAAAATGATAAATAATTCACACCTGATAAAAGGCCCAAAGCAACAGTTATTATCAGTAATAATGCTGATAAGGCAGAACTCTGATAATTATTGCGTTAATCAGAGCGCGGGGCAACAGTAAAATCATTCAATCAAGCTCTTTAATTCTAATAATTATATAAATAGTCAACAAAGGCCTGGGCACAAATCGAAATGCATTTACATGTTGCCAAATTATACGAAAACAAGTCAACAAGTGGCGCATACAAATATTTTATGAATTCAACAGAATACCTTAATGCTGATGATGTTTCAATTTATACATATACATATGCATATCTATATACATATATATATACGAGATGAGCTACGAGAAGAGCTAAAAATGGATATTAAAATGTGATTGATGAGATGTGAAAGTTTTCGCCGCATGGCTAATAAAATATGGCTTAAATATGCACAATTCAATATAATCAGTTTACAAAAGGAAACTCTCTCGCTTGTCGCTAAACCCATTAAGCAGCCCTCGTCGCGCCTGACCACCTGATGACGAGCTGCGGCAAATCTTTGACAAAGCGACGCGACTCACAGGGGCGCAAACATGAATTATAAAAACAAACACAAAGCAAATGGGCTGCTTGAGTAATAGAGAAAACCATATGAGCAGACAGTCCATATGGATGACAAGTGGGGAGGGAAGAGGGGGCCGGGCGGCAGGAGGGGCATTTTAATTTGTTTTGTTTTAGTTTTTTGGGGGAAGCGCAGTGAAATCGCCACATTTAAATTTGCATTGATTTTTATTGTTTCTTTTTTTTTTTGCGCACAATGGGCATCGGAGCAGAAAAGGGAAAACGCGAAACGTGTTAAGAATCTGTAATGGGTACGAGCGATTGGCTCTACTGGGGGAATGGGTATGACAACTGAACGGCTAACAAAACGTTTTGTATCATTAAGGCATGCACTCAAATCAGAGCAAAAAGCAATTTATGCCGCCCACTCGCCGCACTTACCACGCCCTTCACTGGCTTGGGCTCGACGAAAATGCCCGCCGCGGCCGCTGCGGCGGCTGCCGCCGCATCCTGTTGCTTGAGCCGAGCGCCCAGGCTGTTTGTGGGGCTGCGGGTGGCGGGCGTGTTGGCGCCAATGGGCGTTGCATCGCTGTCCGAAGAGGCGGCCGCATTTACACGCACCGCTGGCTCCGGAAAGATGAACTCCTGTGCGCAATCCGCTGGCAATTTGCGACTACAACAAAAACAGAAAAAAAAACGAAAGAGTAATACACGCGTCATTAGGGTGAGTCACTGCATGAGTCGCTGAGGGGCTGGACGGGGGCTCCACCTACCACAGCGTTGAGGCGCGATTAGGTGTTGTGTCTTCGGCATCAAAAAATTCCTCAGAGCTGTCTGAGTCCGTTTCCAGCTTACTCATTTTGTGTGTGCTGTGCGTGAGTTACCTAACCCGCTTTCTGTTTCGTTTATTTTCTTTAATATGCAAATTGACCAAATGATGTTTTTTTTTGTGTTGTTGCTGCTGTTGTTGTTTTTGTATTGTTGCTGCAGGGCCTTCGTTGTTGTTGTTGGTGCTGCTGCTGCTGCTGCTAGTGTTTCCGTTCCTAGTTTTGCGTCATTTCCTGGTGCTGCGTAAGCGCAACAGTCTCTCTATTTAACATATTGCACACAGTGCTATTTAATGTGTTTACTTTAAATTTAATTATTATTAATTTAGTTTTACGCCCGAGAAAAGGTCTATTCTGTTGCATTGACTATTTAAATGTGTTGGAAAACGGACCAAATACCACCGATTACAGTGCTGCCAGTCTATCGGTTCAAAATATCGAATTGTGCCTGTGAATGGCAATTACAGCTGTTAAAAGCAGCAAGTTATCGGTTTCCCGCCAAAATACCATTTAGTGAAAAGTTGTTTACTAGCTGCAACGAAATAATTGTTTACGAATTACACAGACGCTAACTAAATGGAAGCCGAACTCCAACAGCAATTTGATGAAATGGGGATAGAGCCGAGTGCCCCAGTTCTGGAGAAATGCATGGAACTCGCTCTCATGTATTCCATTAGCGATGCCACCGAATTTGTGGAGCAATGGATGGCGTTCAGTTTGTCCCACCTGCACGGAGATGAACCGACGAACGAAAATCTTGGCGAATTCGAACGCAAGGTGCTCCAAGTGAAGCGTGAAAAAATCGGCAACAAGAAGACAACGCACTACAGTAAATCCCAACCTGCTGCATTGGAAACAAGTTCTCTAGCCACCTACGGACTGGTGGAAGACGATCCCATGATGGATGACTATGTGAGCAAGTCTGGCTCCCCACAGCCGAACACGCCCAAAGCGGTAAATAAACAGAGCCGGTTGAAGAATGGCGTGGCCTTCAGCCCCGCCAGCTTTACGCCACAATCGGCAAAGAGAACTCCAGCTGCGGACACAACAGCCACGAATGGAAAACCTGGCGATATCGTGGACACATTTGGTCACCCCAAACTTATAGCCGGCTGTTCATGGCAGTCAAAGATCGAGCAAACTCTGCCCGTCGTTCAGAAATTGCTTCATAATGATGCACCATTGACAATCTCTAATCTGAGGTACATGAACGACTTGCTCTACGACAGATGCGATGACCTACACGATCGTGTGGTGGATATTGGCCAGGCTTTGGTGGAGAAAAAGCTCGGCAGCACAGGTGCCGCCGAGTGCAGCTGGTATCCCCAGGACAGGCACACGCTGGACGCACTCCACGTACTCCATGCTGTGGGCATGATACATTCGGACTATGATGGGCCACTGGATGCGCACTCCGCTTTGCTAGCGGTGCTTAATACGGATGAGAAGTGCCTGGCACTGAACTTTTCACAAATCAAGTCGGCTAGCATATTTCCCGGCCAGGTGGTGCTGGCCAAAGGATTTATACCTCGTGGCGACACCTTTGTGGTGGAGGAGATCTACACAGATCGAAAACTGACGCCGCCACCGCCACTGAAAGTGGATCGCGATCTGCATTTTGTGGTTGCCGCTGGACCGTATACCCACAGCACGGATCTGTTCTACGATCCGATGCATGAGCTGCTCAAGTACCTCCGGGAGCACAGGCCCGACGTGCTGCTGCTGACGGGTCCCTTCCTGGATGCCGATCACAAGTTGGTCATCGAGCTGGCCGAGACCTTTGAGTCGTTCTTTGAGAAGATGATTGCGGGCATCATGGAGGCAGTTGGCAGCAGCACCACAGTGCTTCTGGTCAGCAGCCAGAAAGATGCCATGACTCCAGCGGTATATCCCACGCCATCGCCAATGCTGCGCAAAACGTATCCCAATTTGCATATGCTGCCCGATCCCTCGCTGGTCGATCTGGATGGCATCACGCTGGGTGTCAGCTCCACGGATGTGGTGGACCATCTGCTAAGCCATGAGTTCGCCGCCAACGCAGGCGAGCGCATGCATCGCGCCATCAATCATCTGTTCAACCAGGGCACCTTCTATCCGCTCTGCCCGCCGGCCGATGAGAACATGTCCTACGACTCGCAGTTGGCCCAGAAATATGCACAGCTCAAGCAGCTGCCCAATGTGCTCATCCTGCCCAGCGATCAGCGGCACTTCATACGACTGGTCAATGATTGTCTGGTCATCAATCCGGGGCGCTTGGCTGACCAGAAAGGCGGCACCTTTGCACGCTTCCTGGTCACGCCCACAGCGCCCACGGCCACATCCAATGCGAATATGTTTAATAGCGTCGCGTGTCAGGTTCAGCGTATTTAAAGTTAATAAAATTGTAAATTTGCAAAATCTTTTGTTTCATTAAGAAGTAATACAATATGAGAGCATATATTATATTATATATATATAATCCTAACCAGGCAATATCTGCTATATCTGCTATATTTCTGCCCACCTTCAACTCTTTTAATTCATTTTTTTTAAGCGTTTATTCATTTAGGTTTTTTTGTCGTTTACAGCTAACAGTAGGAAATGATATCTAAACATATTACATATAATCGTATTGTACTTTCTATACTCTACAAATCATGTGTATGTGTATGTGTATGTGTGTGTGTGTGTGTACGTGTACGTGTGTGTGTTTATTCCACTATATCGAACTCAATTCGAAACTTAGCGAAATACTCTGGCATACAACTAAAAACTTTACTGTATATTTTAACTATACAAAAAATACTGCTGAAATCGTTTACAATATGATCTAAGCAAAACTGAGCGATCTCCCCCAGTTGCTGTTTGCAGATATATAATTCCTGTTTTTTTCGCATTTTTCTTTTTGTATTATTTTTTTTTTAAGTAACTTTGCGCCACATTTGATTTAAGTAAATTCTGGCTGTTGCCCTTGTTCTTGGATTCGTGGAGCTGCCAACTACGACCGCCACGACGGCCGTCCAACAACTCCCGCGGATCGGGTTTAGTTGTTGGGCTCCTGCTTGTATTGTTATTGCCGATTGTTGACGCCCTCAGGATTGTGCAGACTGACGCCGGGCACACCGCCCATGCTGTGCTCCATGTTTTTAACAACCACATAGTTCGTCATGTGATTGATGGCCTCGTCCTGCAACCGTTCCGGCCAGCGTCGCATATAGGATTTAATGAAATCGGTGAACGCGTCTACTTTATCCGGCGTTGTCTTGTGCGTGTCCACAATGTTTTTTACAATGTCCACGAACTTGTCATAGTCTTCGTGGGACTTTTTGATTTTATTATAGTTGGGCACACCGCCATTGGTATTGCCACCTGGGCCGGCTCCACTGGCGCCGGCCGCATTCTGCATCTGCTGCTCCATATTGCTGTCGGCAAGCCGCGCCGAGGCAGCTGCCGCCACAGCTGCCACCGCCGCCGATGAGGACATGAAATTATCCACATTGCCCGCATTCGGCGGCGGCTGGGAGTGGTCCATGAAGTGGCGATGCATGCCATACTCCGTTCTGCAAGCAGACAACAATTAGTAATCGTATCATATATATATAGGCATATATTTCTTATTTACTTGTAGAACCCCTCCGTGTTGTTGCTATTGAACTCTTGCTGAGACATTGGATTTTTCCAAACTGGTGACTCGGATGTCGATGGTAAGCTGCTGGCATTCGAGGTGCTCGTCATGCGTTTGTCTCTGCAAATAGAACTGAGATTAGTCAAGGATCATTTCGACCGCCTTTGCTTGGGGCACTCACTTGTAACCCGTGTGTGCAGCTAAACTCTTGAAAACATCATCCACTTGGCTGTAGAACTTCCACGTGCTAATGATGCCCGTTGTCTCAAATGTCTTTTGCTCCTGTCTGTAACGCTGTGTGAGATTATTGACCTTAAAGTGTACTTCTAGCGCGGTAACGGGTACGCCAAGACCCGTTAACTGTAAAAGAAAGCAAAGAATGTACAAATGGATAGTATCAAGAGAACTTTTTAAAGGCAGATAATTGGATAATAGTCGTAAATTGAATTGATATACTCACTTGCTTTGCCATAGCCACATAAAGGTGTCCATTTCGTTTGATTGTGCGCAATTCATAGGCGCAAACTTTCCATAGTTTAATTAGTTCTAATACTCCACTATCCTCCCATTGTCGGCGCTTTTTGTTGAATTTTTCATACTGTTCACAGAGAGTTGAGTTAGGATTAATAGGAATCTTAGTTTGGAACTGTGGCTTAGCATACTTACAGGCATTTCACATGGGTCTCACTTGCCACAAACAGTTGCCCAACAAACTTTGGCTGCCAAACGGAACTAGACATGGAGAGCACGCTAATCAATATGGAAACATAATGGTGCCTCCGAACCACACCTGAAATATTTCAATTGATTACAAATTATTGAGATTATTGACTGGAGTTGTTAGATTTATGAATATATAGAGATGTGTATATCAGTGCGAGTCTATTTTAAAATATTTATAAAAGTATAACTATAATGTTTTGTATGCCCTTTATGCCCTATCTTCTTATACTCTTAATGATATTTCAGTTACTTTCATAGGGATGGACGGATAATTAGTTTGTGTATATGTATATGTACATAGATTCGCATTTTCCAATATATTGATATACATCAGGACATTTATTAAATATAATGCCATTTGCCCAATATAGCCAATATATATTTTATATTTATATTTTTATACTTTAAATATTATTATTATCAAATATAAAAACTCAAATAAAAATACATGATATATGACCCATATTAAATATATCATCTTGTCTATCTTAGTTATTTTTGGGTTCTGTTGTAGACATTTCTTGGTTAAATTGTTTCTTTAGTTATTAAAATTTTGAGAAATCGGCATAGCCCACATTTTTGTTTAAAATTCTTTTATACTCACTTATATTTTATATGTATTTCCACATTAATATTAAATCCCGAAATCTATTAAATATTTAATTTATTGTCAGTGGATTTGCATAAATTGAAAACCGTAAATCACATTTGGAATCGAAACTATTTCTTTGCAAAGATATTCAAATTACAGGCAGAGTTAATTTGATTTGTTTGTGGCCTCAATAAAGGAACGTAAACTTTTAAGTGTTTTAGGTTGCTTAACATATGTTTGCTTCAAGCGTTAAATTACTTTATTAGATAAATTCTAAAGAAAGGTTTTACACTCTGTCCGAGTGTAACAAATAAAGTGTTTTATACGCAAATGCAATTATGAAGCTGAACAAAAGATTAATTTAATTTCACAGAACAGTTGACGGCACCTGTTTGAGTGATAATGATTATAGTTCTAATAAAGTATTTTCAATAATTATGTTTATATATACTTTTTGGCACTTGAAAACACAAAAATCTGGCAGCTCTCTACATTGACACACACACACACGCATGTGTATGCACATAATTAAGAGTATTAGATTATCATTAAGCTGTACACCGGCACATAATCACACACGCACACACACACACTCACAGGCTAAGCTCAATGCTGGTAAACAAAAGACGCAATGCAAGGTGTAAATGCACGAGACAACAAATACGTAGAAGCTAACGCGACGGCAACTTAAATTGTACTGAAGCGGTATTTCAAGTATACAAAAGCTGCGGCCAAATGAAGATGCTACAGCAACAGCAGCGACGGCAGCAAGAATGACGACGATGTCGACGTTGCCGCTACATTGGCACTTGCTGGCCCGCAGTTGATGGGGCCAACAGCAGCAGCAGCAGCAGCAGCAGAAACAACAACAACAACAAGACGAATACGAATACTTTGTTGTTGCCCGTGGGGGCAAGAGATGGTTACTTTTCTTGAATACACACACGCGTACAACTACAACAGTTTTTTCCCTTTGAAAAGAATGAAGATACAGATACACACACACATACACACGCACACGCACAGGTACATACTTTTCCTTCGATTACGGCAAACGCAAGTTCAATGCTCATGAGCCGAGCATGAGCAGCAGCTGGTCGCGCAAACAGCGTTACAAATACAACAAGCACAACACGACCAAATCCAAAACTTAATAATAAGTTAAATAATTTAATTTTAATTATGTTCAAGAACACACACACGAAAAACGTAGTTAGCAGCTCAGCTCGAGATATTTACCAACACTAATGATGGCAAGACACAACACGGCCATAATGATGTTCTACAAGCGAGACAGCGATAGCGCGCGCAACATGGTGTGAGCAGTGCAGCTAGTGTGCTTAGAAACTGCGCGGCGTTGCCACCCAGTTGACAAGTTGTGCAAAATATTTGAAATAACATTTGTGTGCGTGCATGTGTATGTTAAAATGCGCCAAGTTTAATTTCAAAGACGAACACAATATGCCAATCAGCCTAGTACGCTGTTATCATATACATATATACGTATATAGTACAGCCACGCCCACAGCAAGCTCAATGAGTAATGATTTTTGCGATGCGCTCTAGCTTGATTCCAGTCATGAGCATGACCACGTAATTTATCTTAAGCGCGCCAGTCGGCGGCAGCAATAGCTACAGCGGCAGCTCGTTAAGGCGAGCAAAGCAAACGCATTATCATCATCATCAACTGCGACTGTGGCAACCTTTTGTGTACTCCCCCTCCCCAGACCCACTAATACTATGAAGGGCAACTGCTATTGTTGGCGCGCATAGAAACACACGCATACGCACACACACACACACACACATCCATATGCGGCGTACGGCGGTCATCATCATTAGGTTGGATGCCGTGCCGCTCCCCTCGCTGCCTGACGTCTAGCATACATATAAACTAAATGCGAACGTCATTAGCGTCGGCTAAATAACAAAAAATGATAATGTTGCTCTTTCGTTTAGTTGTCGTCGTCATCAGTGTTGGTAATCATCATTAGATTGCACATAGAATGAACTTTAACCGTGGAGTACGCTTCCCGCAACAGGCAACTAGTGGATGAGCCATTGACATACTATTTTGAATGGCAACACAACAAAAACAAAAAGCTGCCAATGGTTCGGTTCACGATGCGAACGAACGACTTCGTTCGTCAATGACGTAGTTCGTAATCAATGAAGCTAATGGTTTGAATAAAACTATAATTACAACTATTAAATTTGATTCGGGATTCATTAGTAATTTTTTAATTTAAGAAATAATATATTATTTATGATAGTTGTAATATGGCTGTTTTAATTAATATGAATATATATGTATGTGTGTATGTCACCCACAAACAAGCTCCAAACTTGAACCGGATCAGTTCCAAGTTCCTGTTACTCGGCGCAGAGACTAAAGGGTGATCCTGGAATGTGCTCTTCACCCCACTTGACCACCAGAGTGTAGTCGCTGGGCTCCCGCACTTGGTACGCGACACGGTATATATGTCTGCCCAAATGCTTGACCAGCACCTCGTCACATGGTCCTTGCGGCCCTAGTATGCCCACAAAGAGCATATTACTGCCGGCGGAGCTGGCATCCACCGTAAACTCGTTCCGCTCGAGCAGATTGACATAGCTCAGACCCAGGCCGCGACTATGGACTTTGCTGGCATCCGATTCGAAGCGGGGAACTGCTTAAGCTAAAACAGTTAGAAATGCGAACACTTGAATATATTGAGAACTCACTTGATGCACTGGATGCTGCCTGCTCATTCCCATCCTCAGGTGGTGTCGTCGCTCCAGCTATAGTGACTATTATGTAGGGCGACTTGGGCAAGGGCACAGAATTGCATTTGATGTGCAGCTTGTAGAGGCCCGCATGTGTCAGCTGACACTCCGCCTGAAAGCGTTCCGGATCCAGCTGCGTCAGCTGCAATGGCGCTCCGTGCTGTCCGCTGGGTGTCTCCAGGCGCACATCGAAATTGCCCTTCACCCCATTGCGCTTGATGACGAAGCTAACCGTGGAACTGACGCGCACCGCTCCGCTGGGCAAATGCAGCAGCTGCACCTTGGCCGCGTCGGTCAGCTCGGGCGCTACATAGACGTGCGGTGGCTCTGTGGGATACGCATCTGTGGGGGATTTATAAATAGCCGGCGACTCGCATGTGTTTACTTCCGCATGTGCAACACTCACCCGCATCGGGCGTGCGCTGGTATCGACCGAAAACGCAGCAACTCTCCGAACTGCTGCTGACATCGCCGACATCGGCCAGCCCCTGGGCCTGCCCCGGCGCGCCCGCTGCGCTCGTATTCAAGCGCATCTCCTGCGACACTCGGAACATGCCGCCCAACACACGCTCGCAAGAATTTACACGATGCAATCCCAACTAATCTAGCAAATTGCTTTTTCAATAAATTCTGTAAATTCTTCTTCTTTTTCTCCAATTTACGAGCGCTCTCCGACGTGGCGTTGTCTGCGCCGTGGCTCTTCCTTGGCCAGACTGAAGATCTGCTGTTGTGCAGAGTCTCTTTCTCTCTCTCGCGATCCCTCTCTCAAGCATATTGAAAATGCTCTTGAGCATTTCTCAATGTTTTCCATTCACAGCTATAGAAACACGCGCCAAAATGCAAATGTTTATGATGTTTCTTAGTTTCTCCGTTCTTTTTGAGGTGGCATTCTGCCAAGCGAAAGCATACGAATATAAATATATAGAAATGTGATATACAATTTATTTATTTTAATTTGCGTGGTTCGGTCAATAGGTGGACGAAAGATTAGTAAGACTCTAGGAGAGATCTTTTATTTTTATTATACTCTGTTCCCAAAGACAACAAGCGTATATTGGTTTTGTGCAATGTCCGCCTTACTGTTCGTCCCTCTGTTCAAACTAGCTACGCCCACAGGGGGCGTGGCAAACAGAAGAAGTTGATATCTCCTGCAGTTTAAGAGTTAGAAGCTTCAAAATTGGATAATGCAGTTACTGGAGGCTTCCTTTATGTATAACCCAAAAATAATTTTTTTTTTGCTTTGGGGGCGTGGCGTATAGAAAAATATCCTGTAATTTTCACATTTTTTGAGTGTAAGCATCCAAATTTTACAGTTACGCTACCTTAGACTTCTTCTATGGACTTCCCAAATATTATATCTCTACGCCCACTGGAGGCGTGGCATATCGTCAACAAAGTTTGTGCCCTGCTTAAATTTTAATTATCGGATTGCCTCAATGGGAACAGAGTATCACATAGTCGGTTATGCCTGAATGCTATGTTCTTGTTTATTTTGCACTTTAATTATATATTATATAATTATCTCTATATAAACATTTTTTGTTACTTTTTAATTTTTTGTATTAATCTTTATATATTATTTTATTTTTATTTTTTTTAAGTTCAATAATAAAATTGGTACATATCGAGTTAAATAAAAACGTAAAATTTTTAATAATTATTATTTTCAATTCAATTTGTTAATTTCGGCAATACAAACATGTTTCAATGGTTAAGACCACAATTACTGCACATTACTTATACTCTAAATATAGTGTCTCCCGTACGGCCGTGCTATGCGATGCAGTTAATTAAAATTTAAAAACTTAACAAATTCGTAACCAAACACCATTACTTTTGTGGCATACAATTATATACATATACATATATACATATATATACACACACATATATATAGATATATATATACATACATATATAGATACACGTATGCATATTGATTTTTTTCTGGCTACGTTTTGATTTGACTTAACCAGAGCCAGGCTGATCTGCGACCATCAAATTGATATAGATCTTCGATCTTGTCTGTTGATTTGAATGGGGTTTTTTGATTTTATATTATATAGAGACTGCACATCGCTTCTATTCCAACTGCTTAACCAATCCTCATCCCGGCCGCTGTTCACGTAGCGCCCGTTATATCATAACCACATTGCAAATAGTGATACAAATTTGGAAAGGTCGCGATATCTGTATTGCTCAAATGACCATTTTGGAAAAGCAGTGAGTATATCTAGAGCATGGGGAAAGAGGAGCGTGAGAATGGAGTACAGAATAGTATAGAGAAAATAAGAATCAGTAAATGAAAATTGTGTTTGAAATATGGAAGAATTTTCTTGAGCAGAATATTATCTGAATCCTGAAAAAATGTCTAAAAATATGATTTTATATTCAATAGTTAATATCTTTCTAAGTCTAACTATTTTAAAGATATTTTGGTAGTTATAATTCGAGGATAAGATTAGGTCTGATCATGGTTTATATAAAAAGTTTATCTTTACCCAATCTTGTCTATGTGCATTTTATGTTATGAAGAAGTATGAGGAATTTCTAAAGTTTCAGGAATGTTTTTACAATACAGAAATAACTAGAGATACAGATACAGATAAATAAAAGTTCTTTTAGAAGAAGGACAGGACTTGGCGGACTAAAACGAGTAAAAAGTTATCAAACGATAATTCCGAAAACTTTTACCAATATATCTTAAAAAAATGAGTATTGAGTTTGAGTATTCCGTATTAAAATTGGGAAGGAGTCATGGCACACGTAGTAAAGTATATAAAGTATATTCCTATGTAGGACAACGAGCTAAGTGAATCTAACCATGTACGTCTGTGGGTCTAATCATCCGTCCTGATCCAGCCATGTGGATAGCATACTGATCTCATAAACCAGAAAAGCTAGAAACAGGTGTATGTGTATTCCTATATATACCCTAGACAGTAACGTATCCCAGGCAAGGTATTGCCTAGTCTGTAACCCTCTCTCACTTTCATATAGAATAAAGCTTACGCTCTCTGTAATTTTTAGATTCTTTATGGCCTCGGTGCGCATCTGCTGCCAGGTATTACGCAGGCGCTCCTCTGCCTCGGATACATAACCGGGCGCCCAGTTTTCCTTCAGCCGGAAGAGAGTCAGGCGATGCTTCTCACGCGCTAAACGTGGCTGGATCAAGCGCTTGCGCTTGCTGCGAGCATTCAGCATTTGCTCCTGTTTCGCCTTCTTCTCCTCGATCTGGAGGCGCATCTTGCGTGCGAGATCCTCGCGCTTTTTGCTGGCCGCTGTCTCCTGGAAGATGGACACCAGGTTGGTCTGGCCAAAGAACTTGCCGTAGTAGTTGATTCGACTGGGATCGGGTGGCGGCATAATGCGTCGAAAGTTGCCCATGTGGCTCTCCTCCCAGGCAATTTGCTGGGCCAGTGAATCCGCCTCCGGCTCTGGTGACTCCTCCTTGTTGGTCGTCGGACTGCCCTCTTTGTTGGGCAAGACCTTTGAGGCGCCAGCCACGACTCGGGCGCGTTGCACGCTGCAAAGGTGGATTGAGGAGGATTAGCTAACATGATCTACTCCAACATCTACTCACTCGCCCTTGGACTTGAGCAGGCGTTGCTTGACGCGTTTGCGATCCTCGCGCATGATCTGCTTCTTGTCCGCCAGCACGGTGCTGACCAGCGACAGGGTGTCCCTGATGAGTGGCCTCTTGACCTCACGGTCGACCTGCTCGTTGGTGTGAAAGCTGGGCGAATGATTCACCTCCAGTATGTACGGCTTCAGCTTCCAGTCCACCAGGATGTCGAAGCCGAGTATCTCGAAGCAGGCCTGGATGGTGTCGTGGCCCGGGAAGCAGGCATGGTAGTTATGCTTGAGCACCGGCCACGCGCTCAGCACGGTCTTGATGATGACGTCGTCCACATTTGACCAGAACTCGCCTACGTCATAGTTGTGCCTGGTCATCCAGTTGTTGATGGCGCTCAGCTTCCGCTTGCTGCCGCAATCGTCATTGTCGCACAGATCGTACTGGGAGTTACGTTTGTTCACCGAATAGTTGGTCAGATGCATGTATAGGTCGTGGGCGTTGCCCGGCGTGGGCTCCACATACTTGTTGGTGGCGAACCGTGCCAGGCCCTCATTGTAGACGTAAAGCCGTAATGGGTCTACTGACGTAATCAGTGTATAAACACGCAAATCGAATTTGTAGCCATCGATGAGCAGCGGCTGGAGGGGGGAAGAAGTGGAACATAATGAGAGGAATATAGCTGGAAATATGGGGAGACAGCTCCATACTCGATGTATATAGGTCTGACAGATGAGACGCTCATTGGCCCCAATGGTCTTCAGATCGTTGGTCAACCAAATGCCACGACCCTGAGCGCCCGAGTCCGGTTTCAGAATGAACGTCCGTTTGTGATTCTGAGCATAGTGCATGGCATCGCCATAGCTGAGAGATAGAGATACGATAACTATAGAGCATACGTATGATAATATACCCAATCTACTCACTCAGCCGGCAACATCCAAGTTTTTGGAAATATTTTGTAGTCGTGCGGATACAGTTTGAGCATGCGATTCAGGTTACGCGAGAGCAGGTCCTTGCGACATATCTCGATCATGCCCGGAAAGTGATTGATCTGCTGAAAGCGTTTCATGTTCTTGAAGAGTTCGACGCCAGGAAACGAATCAGACCAGAGTATATTCCACAACTTCGACTCCTTGACCAGCTTATAGCCCAGAGATTTGGAGATGCGGCCAATCATCGCATAGCGAGAATTGGACACACAAATGGCGCTCTTTGAATCACTGGAAGAATGGAAACTTGGAGAAGTCCTGACCCACTTCCGGCTGATGTAGAACTCACCTGACTTTGAGAAGGTCTTCGCGTCGAGGAGACGCATCTGTTCGGGCCGTGCAGGCCACGCGAAACCGCAAATTGTTCAGATCTATATAGCCCTCAACGGGGGCCTCGTCATTCAGGCCGATTGTCTTGACCGGCTGGAATCCTTGTCCGCCCTTCAGGCGTGGCTCCGGCGCCGCCGCGCTCGACTTCTTCTTGCTCGACTTGGTCTTGGGCTGGGCGGAGCGGCGGCGCGGTGTATACGTTTCCTTCAAGGGTCCGGCCAGCTGGGACCATTCCAGTTCAATGACCGGGGCAACGCATTTGGACTCGGACAAGGCCATTTCCACGCCACGTATGACTGGGGTGCGCAGGCCCCGTTGCTCTCGATCCTTACGTATTTTCTCTTTTGAGAAATTGCGCAGCTCCTGAATTCTTTTGTAAAACTTGGAATTTTTCAAATTCATAGTGTTTGTCAATTGGAAAAAACAAATTGAGCTATCCTGTGTTCTATTTAAAACGAAAATTGTAAACAAAGTATAGTCAAATGTATTTGTTATTGACGCAAGCACAAATGACCGAATTGACGGTAGAATCAAAACACGCAGCCCCAACGGACTACGAACTACGGACTACGGGACTACGGAATGAATGTATCCAAGCACTAACGAATTGACACTAAAGGCAAGGGCTAATTTCACAAAGATTCCTTATTTATATTGCGCCTACGTTTGATCGAATGGAATATGGCTAATTCTTGGATATGCACATATATATATAACTCTATATAACAGATCTATTTTTAAGGGTATATTTGGACTTACCTAATATTCCTTTTTATTTTCCTTATTTCTCGTTTCTTTCCTTTTCTGCGCTTTCCTTCCTTTTTCTTTTCGTTTTATCGTTTTTCTAGTTTATTCTTTTCTTTAATTTCGTTTTTTTTTATTATTTTCTTTTCTTCTTATTTTTCTCTTTTCATTTCGTTTCCTTTATTCTCTTTCCTTCTCGTTTTTTATTGTATTGTCTTTTTTTATAGTTTTCTCGTTTCTTTTATTTAATTTTTTTGTCCCTTCCCTTTTCTTATTCTTCTTCTTTTCTCCTTCTTTTTCCTTTCTTTTCCTTCAACGTCCTTTTTTATTTAGGCCTAATTCCCTATAACAAATTCCAAAATAAATAAATTTTGAAAATCAATTTTTTGCTTTTTTTTTAGATAGTTGACTCTAAACAGCCGGACTAAAATGTGTATATAAACAGTATAGTAGTTGTATAATACACTACAATATAAATAACAATGTCATAAAGAAATTTATGAATTAAAAATCAAAATTGATGTCTTGAATTTTAACAATAATACTATATGTAGGATTATAAGGGGTATAACAGAAAAGCCATTATTTAAAGATTTAAAATTTGGACAACTCAAGACGAAAAAAAAAGATAGTAGATATATTAATGCCTATTAGAACTTAAGACATTAGTCACTAAAGACTTCGTCTTGTAATTTAACAATAGATATAACTTAGTTAAGACCGAGAATGTGTATTATGCATTCGGTGCTCGCCGACAACATCCCAGCTTCAAAGATGGAAACTTAAATTAAAACTTAACAATTTCAAATACATTTTTTGGGTTACACGGTTTAATGTGGGTTTTGGTATGCATCTTGAGGGATATAAGTTCATATACATATTATAAACTTAACAACATGTAAACATGATATATAATAATAACAAAAGTCATATAAAAAGTATAAAAAATAGTTCATATTGGAATGCTATTGGTGAATGTGCGTATTTAATATTCAGTGCTGAAGGTCTTGAAGCGTCTGACAACATCGTCCATGGAGGGTCTGTCCTGTGGATTGGATGCCGCACACTTGAGGCCCACTTCTATGGCACACAGGCACTTGTCCAGCTCGTCGCCCATGGGCGTCACCAGATGCTTGTCGAAGAGATCCAGGCGATTCTGTTGCTGCAGGCAATTGGCCTTCACATATTTGAGCAAGTTTTGCTGATCATTTTGGAGCGTGCATTCGGCCATGAGGCGACCAGTGAATACCTCCAGCAGGACAACGCCAAAGCTATAGATGTCCACGCCCGTGCTTAGCTTCTTGGAGCTGAGAAACTCAGGCGGCAAGTAGATTCTGGTGCCAAAGACCTGGCGCACTTCCATGACCGCATCGATGGACTTGGGGCCCTCGCGCGCCAGTCCAAAGTCGCCAATCTTGGGCTGCAGACATTGATCCAGCAATATATTCGCGGGCTTGATGTCCCCATGGATGAGCGGCTTGCTGCGTGCTGTGTGCAAGAAATAGATGCCTCTGCGAAGTCAAAATATAAAATGAGATTACATAAATTACGATAAAGTGAGGATTTGATATACTTGGCCGTGCCCAGGGCTATGCACAGACGCTGCTGCCAGGTCAATGGCGGCAACGGATGCTTCGACTTGTGCGCTCGGAGTCGGGAATCCAGCGATCCGCCCTTCATCAGCTGGTAGACCAGGCAGGGCTTCTCCCCGTTTATGCTGTACCCGTAGAGCGCCAGAATGTTGTCATGCCGTATGGTGTTCAGGTACTTCAGTTCGTTGTAGCTCTGCTGCAGATGCACCTGGGTCTTGTCGTTGTGCTTGTGTATGTAGTTCATTGCCTTGATGGCCACCTCGAGCTGTTTCCACTCGCCCTTGAATACTTCGCCGAAGCCGCCGTTGCCCAGTTTGTTCTCTGGGCGCCAGTTATCGGTGGCTATCACCAGTTCCTCGTAGTCGATTTCTAGCAAGGATTGGGCAGCCCGCTGCACGCTGCTCACGCGTATATCGCCTGGAGACTCGAGGCTATTGCTATTCATATTGCTGTCGTCTGTGACGCCTGATGAGGAGTCGTACGGTGGTCCATTATTGATCTTTGAGCTGGTGCTGGCCGGTGCACGCAGTTCGCTGATTGTGGGCATGCTGCGCGGAATGTATTTATGAAATTTGTCGTCCACTTGATCCTTGATAATCCGCATGGCATTGTGCAGCTTCATTCTGCAAAGTAAATCAGATTAGAGGGGAAATTTGAAAGTATCCGGCATAACACCTTACTTGTGGAAGAGCGCAAACAGGCTGTAGACCGAGTGATTGTATTGCCCGCCCCAGATGTTCAGGAATTCCATTGAGGGGGAGCGCCCGCGTGTGCTCTGGTTCTGGATGTGCTGCACATCATTCGGATACAGTTTCACAAAGGCGGCCAGCTGCCTCCACACGTCCAGGGAGTCCAAGTGCTCGCACAGCTGCTGGCGCACATTTTCTGGCAGCAGTCTGATGGGCATGGAGTTGTCTTCGCGAACCGATCTCGTCGGGCTATCATTAGCTCTGCCTTCTGCTGCCGCGTTCATCTTGTAACAACGACTGCACTGTGTTGAGCCTAGGCTGAGTCATGCAAGTTTTGGTAAAGCTATATGTATTTATATGTTGCTGGACAACTAGAGTAACGACTATAACTTGTTGAACTGGAAAAATCCCAATTGGAGGCATGCACAATAATAGTGGAGTTGCCAGACTGCAAGTATTCACTGCAGATCAATGCAGCTCTCATATTCGTTACTTCTTGCGGTTACTTAACGGCACAGAGTCACACTTGCCACACCTGTCAACATAATAAAATGTTAAATAAGGCTGAAAAATATCAAATTTGACCGAAACTATTTTTGATTAATACAAATTAATATTTTTATATTTCTATTAAATCAATTTTTGCATAAACATTTCGTTAAGAGATAACAAAAGAATTCGTTACGATATAAATCGATACATCGATAGGCACCGCCAAATAGTTAACATTTCAAAAGAACAGTATATAAATTCATATAAAAAATAAATGAAATTGTTGTCATGGCGTTTTAAAGTGTGATTTAAATTCAGTTAAGCCAACACAGAGTTAAGAATAGCATTCAATTACAGCAACGCACCCAAGACTTACATTTCAAAACATAAAATGGACTAATCCAATTATTTGGGAGTAAATATTCAAAGCGAAACATTTGGAATTTCTTTTGGAAACAAGAGTTCGCACTTCTTCAAAATTACCCCATTGTTTTCAATAACACGAATTAATGAAAGTCAAATTATGAAAGCTGCAGTCTCCTTGCTGCGTAACAGGTTCGGATTTGCCCGCCTTCATGCGAAGGCATCATCATTGGAGCGCTACGGATGGGAGCATCTGAGAGGCAATCCACTCGAGCAAATCAGGGCATCCTGCAACAGTGACTTCTACATTCCGAAATGCCGCTTTATGCAATATGTACGAGCCGGCGACACTGACAAGCGTCTTGGCATGGTCTCCGAAAATGGCTCCAAAATGATAGAGTTGTCCACCAGAACGTGTGCCGCCCCAGATATGCTCGGCTTTATACACCAGAGATATTGTATGAAAAGTCTGATGGAGAGTGCCAAATACATGGATGTGGACGATGTTAAGCCCGACCTGCGCCTCCTCCCGCCCATTGATTCACCTGGCAAAATCATTGGCGTCGGCTGCAACTACTACGATTCTTGCAACGAACGCAACATCAAAGTGCCCAAAACTCCAGAGTTCTTTGTCAAGTTCGGCACGTCCATAACGGGTGCCCTCGACAATATCCGTGCCCATCAAATAGCCAAGGTGGGTATTTCAAAATATTAATAGTCAATATATAGTCTAATGAATACTCAATCCCCCAGCGCATCGATTATGGCTGCGAGTTAGCCGTGGTAATTGGCAAAAAGTGCCGCCACGTCTCTCGTGTCGCTGCTATGAGCTGTGTTTTTGGTTATATGATTGCCCAGGATATTAATGCACGCGATTGGAATGTTTTGCTGGGCGGACAAACAATGCTGGGCAAGTCGCTGGACACTTTTTGTCCGCTGGGGCCCATCATCGTCCACAAGAGCCATGTGCCCGATGTCAACAATCTGTGGATCAAGACGATTGTCAATGGTGAAGAACGTCAGTGCGGTAACACAAAGAATATGATCTTCAAAATCGACTACCTTATACATAGGTTATCCCAGTGAGTCCAGCTAGTTATAGATGGGATGATATGGTATTTCATTTTAACTCTCAATTTATACACAGATTCATGACGCTCTGTCCGGGCGATATTATTTTAACCGGTACACCAGCCGGCGCTGGGGCCTACCGCAATCCGTCAAGCTTTCTGAAGCCCGGTGATATGGTCGAGAGTGAAATACAAAAGCTGGGAAAAATGAGAAATAAAGTCGTAAACCCTTATTTTTAAATTGTGAGAAAAGTGTGAATAAAGCTGTAAACCCCTATTCTTAAATTGTATTTGTGCTGGTTTCATTGTTCTTTTTACAGGCAGGCTGGGATAAAAGCGAGAATAAAAGTGTAAACCATTATTTTTATAGTCATAAAGTCAAATTACCTTTCTACATGTTTAATTGTTCTTTTTACACGAAAGTTGCGAAAAACGCGAGAAAAACCTATTATTTTTAAAAGTCGTAAACCCCTAACTAATTAAGTCGTAACCCCTTATACTTCAATAACTGCTTCATAGGTTTCATTGTCATTTTTACAGGCAAGATGGGAAAAATGTGAAAAGAAATGTTTAAACCCTTATATTTACAGTCGTAAACCCTTATTTTTATATTTATAAGCGTAACCCCTTATTAGTTATTTAAGCCGTAAATAACATAGCTATAGGTCCACCTCCAAGTGTCCTCTTAACAAACAAGCTGGAAAAAGTGAGATATGACCTCGTAAACCCTTATTTTTAAAGTCGTCAACCCTTATACTTAAATAACACATAAAAAGGCTTCATTATTCTTTTCACAGGCCTCATCTATATTTGTAATTTGTATAATTGAATCTAAAACAAAATTTTACAATCCATGTTTTAAAGAAGTGCATTTTTTCTTGGATTAAGATTAAAACAAATCGGTGAAAAAACTAAACGGTCGACGCTGTTGGGAACATAGTTTACAAATACATCAAACCACTCGCAGCGGCGTGCGCCATCAACGTATTTGCTGCCTGCTGGGTCTCGAGCATGAGACGAGTCTCCTTCATCCAATCATTGGCCACCTCGCGAGGAGCGCCCTGCAGCAGGTTTAAGTATTTAAGCGCCTGCAGGAAATCACCACGGTCCACATGGTACCTGAGAAACAACAGATGATGAGATCAGATAACTGATTCAATTGGATAATTTAGTTGACACTTACCTGGCTCTATTCAATATATCATAGGTGTCCAGTTTGCTATAATCGAAGGGCTTGTTCTCTAGCTCGTCACTCGAAACAGGATTATCTGGCCGCAAAATGAAAAGGGATTGCAGAAATGAGAGGAAGTAAATGGGTATGCTTCCTCCATTCTCGGGCACCATTGCTAGACGTCGAGCAATACGCTCAACGTTCAGGAATCGCTCACGCAGCGCATCCTCTGGGAATACGCCACGCTCCTGAGCCTCCTTCGGCATGTTCTCCAGAACAGCAATCACCAGTTCGTCGCCCTCTGAAAGAAGGTGTAACAATAAAATGGTTCGAATCCACATTCAACTCCCACTTACCAGCCACCTTGGCAATTGCATTGATCTCGTTCTTGAGTGGCCGCAGTTTGTCCTTGTAGTGGACACCGGGCGTGGCAGTGCGCACGGAAGCCCACAGGGCTTGGCAGGCAGCCCATAGAGCCTGCGCCTGGTTAGCAGAGCGCTCAGTTTCAGCGCGTTCTGTGTGCGATAATAAACGAAATAAATTAGTTCAAGTAAAGCTAAAATATTCAGCTGATTGCAATGGTTAATAATGTAGAGTATACCTGTGAACTTGTCCTCTATTTCTACACAAGCAGCATTTATATGAGAGCAATACATTTATAATATTAACAAGCTAGCCAGGAAAAGTTTTAAGCTGGAGAATAATCGTTGCTTGGAAATGTCATCCACAAGCTTACGAATCATTTTCCAGCTCAATTAATTAGCATACTAAAGTCTTATAATCTACCTAAACTAAACTCTATTTTAATATTCTACCTACCGGCCAGTGCAGCATCCATGCCGCGTAGCTTGCCCAGCATGGCAGCCAGCTGGAGTTTGTAGTTGGCCTTTTCGGCAGCCAATTTATCGTCCATTTCACGCTGGAAGGCGCGCGTTAAATCGGTTTCTCGCTGCGCGACTATGTCCTTAATATGATCTGTATGGGCTTCCGTTTGTTTCTTGAGCTGCAGACGCAATTGCTTGTCGGCATCGGCGTGGATTTGGAATATCTTCTTTTGATTTTCCACCGCCAGCTTGCGCTTTTCGGCCTCCAAGTGATAGTCGAGCTGGGCACGCAAAGCCTCGGAGCTGTTGTCGCCGCGCAATGAGTCAATCGCGCGCTTCAAACGCAGCTCGCCGTCGGTTTGCAGGCGCTGCAGCTCCTTTTGGTAGGCCACCACATGGGAATAGGCATGCAGTATGAACAGATCCAGATCCTCCTTCGATAGGTTCAGTTTCTTTTCCGACAGATTGACGCCGGGGAAAATCGACTCAATTTCATCAATAAAATAGTTACGCGCCTGCTCTACACTACGCCAATATTTGTCTGATACGCTCGCTGTATCCTTCTGTCTGTACAGGTCGTCCTTGACTTTGTTTATGTGCGCCACAAGCTGCTGAATCTTATTTCGCACCTGCTCTACCTTCTCTTGGTTCTTCACTGTGGCCGCTTTACTCAAAGCAACTTGACAGCGCTCTGAAATCAAAGCGAATCCATTAGTTTGATTTGATGTTTATGATGTTTAAAACTCACCAATCTTCTCCTGTGCCTCACGAGCCGCACGCTCTGCCACCTGCACAGCCGAATCCCTTGCATTGGCTCGGTTCTTCAGTGTTGCCCACAGCGAATTGTCTCCATGTTCCACTGCCTTGTCGACCACGCGACGAACATCATCGTTGAAACTGTTGGAAATATGAATCTGTAATGTGCCTTGGGCAGATTAGCGATTGGGTCATCAAATACGCACCACTTGAGAACTCCAATGGCAGAATTATACTCTTTAATGGCCAACTGGGCCGACAGCTCGATGGCCTTCTCCAGTTCCACGACTTCTTGTGGCAGCGGTGGAGGCTTTGGCGCAGCAGGTTTCGGTGGTGGCGGTGCTGCGTCCGACTTGGTCACGATTTGTGGTTCCTTCTTGGCAGCTTGTGGAGCTGGAGTAGCTGGTTTTAGTTGATCTGTTCTCTGTACAGCGGTCTCGGTTGGTTTCGATGCAGCCTGCACGGGGGGATCCTTTTTGCCGCCAAAGAAACCGGTTACTGTGGTGGACACGGTGCTAACCGAGTCCGAGACAGTACTAAAGGTCGATTTTATACTATCGAATTGTTCGTTAACACTCTTGGTGATACCCTGGAACGGCGGCTCCTCCCGCAGCGCCACTTTGATCACCGCCTCTGCGCCGGGCACATTCTTCTCGACCATCTTGCGGAAATCATTGTCGTATCTGCAATCACATATACAGTGCAAATTAGCCTGACGAACCAAGGGATCTGGCTTGAAACTCACTTGGAATAGGTGATAACGCCGCCGACTGCAGCCAGTGGGCTCAATAGAACCATCACTTTGCCGAAGCCGGCTTCGCGTGCATTTGGAGGCGGGGGCAGGCCTCCTTGCCGTTGCCGTTGCTGCTGCTGTTCCTGTTGTTGTTGATTTTGTTGTTGTCCATTACCACTGTGGCTTCTGTTGTTATTGCTGCTGTATTGTCTGCTGCTGGTTGGAGGAAGAGTGCGCTAGAAAGATACAATCGAAGAATTCTAATTGGCAACAGAAGCACATATCAATGGTCAACAAATGCGGCCTTGCTGGAATTTTGGACATTTTTTGCATTTGGTAGATGACATAACACACAAGCACTCTTGTATATTTTTGCAATTGGCTTTGTTTGTGGGCGATTGCGGGGCGATCGGGTGGCACCGACGTCACCGAAACGATTGATTTTCACGTTATTCGAGACACATTTATTACCTGCATCGCACTCTTGCACTCGATTGCTGCTAATCTGTACATGATGTAGCCACAGAATTTCGTTAATTTGCTTCGATGGTGCCTACTGCAGACTCTAACCGGCGGCGAGAATAATTTTCCTGCCCAATTTCTCTCCAACGACAAATACTGGCTAGCTCGCTGGCCGTCGACGTTATGTGCACGTTTACAAAAGAATGGCAACCGATTGCTGCCAGCCTTTTCCATTCGTGCTGTAATGGAAAGCCGTTGATGCGTGTGCGTTGTATGAAATCAACATAAATTTCTAACTTTAATTTGACTCAATTTGATACTATTTTACAAATATTAACACAAATTCAACGTAAACGAAGTATAATAAGATGTGTTTCAAAATGAGCGCACATCGTCGCCGTAACCTGTGAATGGCAAAAGCCAAGCATGTGTTACTCTCAAACAGCTGACTGGGCACAACCAGAGGCTGTTACGCGACAGCGCTCCAGAAAGAAAATTTGGACATTATTTTGATCAATTAAAGGAAAATAAACAGAAATGCTACGTTCGCTGGTTGCAGGTGGTAAGTAAATGTACATAAATATGAATTCATTGCGTGATTATTAACTTTATTATATCAACAGCGATACGCAGTGTCTGCCGTGCTCAGCCGGCGTTCGCGCTGCAGCAAACCCACCGAAACTTTTTTGGTCATTTGGTTGCTGCCTCGTCTCCTGCCCAGAGCAAAATAAGTTTACTACCTGACCGCAGCCTAACACCGACGTTATTGCAGCCGGCTGCTCTTGCCGCCTTGCCCGCTCGCAGCGTCACGAAGTTCTCACTCATCAAGGGCAAGCGCAAGTCGGTGAAGGCGGTGATAAAGCGCTTCAAGCGCCTGGATTGGGGTGCCTGGATCCGCACACATTCTGGCCGCAATAAGAAAATGTTCAAAAAGTCCCCAGCGCTGCGCCGTCGTCTGCGTCAGCACGTATTTACAAACGCCACACAGAGCTGGCTGCTGGACAAGATGGTGACGAGCTACTGGCGCCGGCCCAGGCATTACATCGACGATCCCTATGCTCCCTACCACAAACGTGACGAGTACTTCGCCACCAAATCGAAAACATTTAAAGTGTAGTCGCTAAATGATTTAATAACATGTTTCGAACACTTGTTTACTTCACAAAACATTGAATAACAACAATTAATTTGGCTTGCATGGAGCAACCACCTGGTTGGTCATCGTGCCCAGCCCAACGATCTCCGTCTTGATGACATCTCCGGCTTTCAGATACTCGGGCGGGTTGCGGTGCATGCCCACGCCTTTCGGTGTGCCAGTCAAAATGATGTCGCCCGGCAGCAGAGTAATGGACCTGTCACGGATTCGCCATTAAAATCACTTGAGGATTAGTCATTTTTGCTGATCTACTCACTGGGTTAGTCTAGTGATGACATCATCTATTTTGTGTATCATATCTTTTGTGTTGCCATTTTGCTTCTCCACACCATTGATCCAAGTCTTCAGTGGCAAATCGTACACATCCTTAATTGCACTTTTGTGCACCACGGCGGGGCCAAGGGGGCAGAAGGTGTCCATCGATTTGCCCATTAGGAATTGGCCACCGTTGAGCTCCTTCTGCCAGTCGCGCGCCGAGATGTCTTGAGCAATGCTGTAGCCAAACACATAGTCGAACGCCTTCTCCTTGGGCACCAGGCGAGCGACCTTGCCAATGACAACCACCAGCTCCACTTCCCAGTCAATTTTCTGATAAGATAATATTATAAATCAGAAAGCATATGTCATAATCGTGTTTATCTCATATCCCATATTGCTCTACATACACTCGTCACTTCGTGCGCTATCACATCATCTGATGGGCCCACCAACGTGTTGTTGTACTTGCTGAAGAACATGGGCGTCTTGGGTGCCGGCTTGTTCTGCTCGTCGCAGTGGTCTTGGTAGTTGAGGCCGATGCAAATAATTTTGCCCGGATCGGTCAGAGGTGGCAGCAGGGTGACGTCATCATTTAGAGGAAGTTTTGGCTGTTTTTCAGCCTTTTTCGCCAGCTCTTCCAGATTTGGGTTTTGCGCAATCAAGGTCTTCAGGTCATAGGGCACACCTTCAACGCCGCCTAGCTCAAGCACCGACTTGTGATCGTCGGTCAAAAGACCTAGACGCTTGGCGAGATCTCCCTTGCGCAAATATTGTACGAAACGCATTCTGGCAGACAACATTTATGACTGTTCGATTGATCAGCAGCTCCACTTGTAAGAACGAAATACATTAACTGAAAATCGGTAATTACCCAACACTGATTAAGTAACAGTTTGACATGCTCACAGTGGAATTTTTGTCCAGAGGGACTGTGCTAGAGATGGTCGCGTGTCGTGTTTGCAGAAGCACGCGTAGCACGAATATGCGAGATACGCTGAGATATTTTTAAATAAATGAACCGATAAAATATTGAATAAAGGGCATATTTTTAATATGGCAGCACCAAACTTTAATGCATACAGCGCAGCCTATAACATCATTTTTGGGTTCGATAATAACTTAGACCAATTTTGTACACTCCTAAAAAAATTTCCTATTCGCTATCAGCTGTTGCTTTGCTGTGGCTGGAGCTGCCAAATTTCTCTGATAATTCGTATTTCCAGCGCATATAGGCGACACGCATACGATCCCACACGTTGTCAACAGAGTCCATGGCCGGGCGCACATCTAATAAAGCAAAGCGGTAATCCTTGTCAACCAGACCGCCATCATAGTAGTCGATGACATAGCGCACATCCTTGCCGCAACGATCCACAATCCAATCGTGGCGATCGAAAGGCAGCTCATAGCTAGAAATAAAAGAATAGTTAATATATAACTAGAACTGTTTAAATGTTAGTGTTTACCCAAGCCAGCTGCGGAAGCGTGCACGTGGACTGAAGTCTTTGGCCTTGCCACCGAAACTCTTCAGGCGCGGATTGCCGCACTCCTTAGCATGTAGCGCCTCCCATTTAAGTACCTCCTGCCAGGCCTGCTCGTTGTTTGCGTTGTGAATGCGTATTATGTCGCCCATATCTTTCTGAGAGACATCTTCGTTTTTCCAGCGCCAGCCCTTGCGCAACATTGCATTCCAGAACATCTGTTGGCTCGGATATTGCCAAAACTGAACGGTTCCATCCTCGGTCACTTTTGGTATGGTCGATGTCTGACGATCTGTGGGCAGTGGAAAGGGTTGATCGGGTGCCGGCTGTTGGTTCGCTGGCGGCATCATGTTCAACGGATTGACATCGCTATTGTCGTGCTTCACGGGGCACTCAGATTGCTGCATTTTGGGATGTGGCGGCACAGCAGAGGCCGATTCATTGGCGCCCGGCTTCTGGTGCATGGGGCATTCGGGCGGCGGAGCCTTGCCAGCATTGGCCGCCAAGTGCTTGGCGTGATCGGCTGGCATAGGCTTGACGCCCTCCATTTGCACCCTGGACAGCGCTGAGTTTCCCATATTTATTGATTTACTTTAAATTATTGCTAAAATAACAAAATATCAAAAACTGTGTCACGAGCAAATCGTTTGAATTCTCCGTTGCGTAACTTCGCACAAATCATATTGTGGGCGATACATTTAATTGGAAAAAGTGTAACTTACGTGGATTTATGTTAAGGATGCGTTACAAAAGCTTGCAGTGTTAAAATACAAATTGTCTTGAACTTTTAATTGATATTCATCCAATTCATTGTGAGCTCCCAACAAATGTCTTGAAATGCAGCGAGGTTACGCACAGGGCTGTCACACCTAAAAAAAATATATTTTCTGGACTCGCAAGGCGACCAGGCTGTAGAAACTAAATTAAATAATGAATACGATATGACAGAAACCTCACTGGGCTGCCTACAAAATTACTTCGCAAATTCAATGGAAAATAAATAATTATTTATTTAAAAGCGCTATCAGAAACTCTGTCAACCCTCTATTAAGTGTGGAGCAATTCTGCACAGTTGGCGTTTACCAACACCAACTGCATAGGCCGAAATTGTTATTGGATAGATTTTAGATTTTTGCTTTTAAAGTGAGTAAATAAAACACGAATGCAAAACAATTACTGCATTTACTGGAGCTGCAGCCGCACAAGCATTTGTGATTTGTTATAATAATGCAAATAGTAGATTAAATACAGCTGGCATATAAAAATTGCAGCACAGTATTTTAAAGCTCGTGTGATGTAACAACGGACAACAGCAAATGCCAACGAATTGGTAATTATTATTATTTAGATTCTGATTAATTTTTGGCCTTTTACGACTACAGCATGACTGCCGTGTTTCGAGTTGGCCTGGTGCGGCTGGTTGGCCGTGGCTCAGCCACCCCCGCCTCTGGCACGCTGTTGCAGGCCCAGATGAATGCATTGCCCGCCGCCTTCATGCAGAAGTGTAATATCTCCGGCAAAACGATGCGTGGCGGTCCACGGTGCCCCAAAGTGCCGCCCTATCCGTACAAGACGAAGAAGTACAATGTGTTCAGCGCCATGTTCGACAAGACCACCAAGCGCTTCGATGAGAACTCGAAAGTGATTTGCGTCGAGGGTCCCATTGCGGCGGGCAAAACAAAGTTTGCCATGGAGTTGGCTGCGGAGCTGGATATGCAATACTACCCGGCCGTTGATATGGATATGCTCTTTATTAATCCGTATGGCTTTGATATGCGCAAACTCGACCCAGAGCTGCCGCCCGCCTGCCGCAGCTATGACATCAAGAACTTCTGTGCGAATCCAAAACATGAGTCGGCCGCTACGTTCCAGATTCGCATGTATATGCTCCGCTATTCGCAGTATATCGATGGACTGCAGCACATCTTGTCCACTGGCCAGGGCGTGGTCACAGAGCGCAGTCCCTACTCCGACTTCGTCTTCATGGAGGCCATGTTCCGTCAAGGCTACGTATCCAGCGGAGCTCGTTCTGTCTACAACGAAATACGCCAGAATACCATCGGCGAGCTGTTGAAGCCACATTTGGTTATCTATCTGGACTTGCCCGTTGATGCTGTTAAGAAGCAAATCAAAGCGCGAAACCTCGATCATGAGGTGAAATCGAAAGTGTTTACCGATGCTTATCTGAGCGATATTGAGGTCATATACAAGCAACAGTTTCTCAACGATATTGCTGGACATGCCGAGCTGCTCATCTACGATTGGTCAGCCGGCGGCGAAACTGAGGTTGTGGTGGAAGACATCGAGCGCATTAATTTCGAGCAGCACGAAGTGGATCCGCATAACAAGAAAATGATCGACTGGCGTTTCCCGCTCGAGGCCGACTGGTGCGAGGCGCGCATCAAGTACTGCCTAGATAAGCCCGACTTGATGAACTACTTCAATGTGCCACGTTTCGATGTGCCCGAGCTGTTGCGCACCCCCGACGACGGCAAAGTATGGCGTGACGTCTGGTTCAACGTGAGTTCAGTGTTAAATTCTCTATAAAATAACATGAGTATAACTAAAAGGCTTTTGTCTTTACTTTAGGCGCCTGGCATGAAGTACCGCCCCGGCTACAATGCGGATGTGGGTGACACTGGTTTGCTGACCAAGACCAAGATGGGTCTCAACGAACCCTTCTAAGCCGGCCGTTTGTGTGCTTTGAATTCAACTGGCGAAATGTGTTAATTATGTAATAAACAATCTAGTAAAATAATTGTAATCCTTTCGCTTACGAACCTGAGTTCCTTCTATACGACTTGAAGTCCGATAAATGAGCTATGGATTGAGAGATTTATATGAATGAAAGGCCTAACAGGAGTAGATCTATAATTTCATTGTATCTTTCGTAGTTGGAAAGGAATTAAAACACGAACTTCATATTTTCTTTTGTACTCAATGTAAAATATCTGCAACATAGTTTTAACTTCTACTCCTTGGAGATATATTATTTCTTTTATGCGTGTACAACCAGTTGAAAGGATCGGGAGTTAAAATTAGACATACAGAGAGTACATACTCGTATATTACAAAAAAACATTTAGATAATTACCAATTAAGTTTACTTCAATTTTTGTTAGGGAATTATTGATAACGCTTGGCTCAACGCTGCAATCTGTAGAATAAGTAATTTTTACAATAATGTTGCGCTGTTTGGATCGCATATTATGGAACATTTAGGCTTAAAATGTGATGCTCAGATGACTGATCGAGCAATGTTAATCGCTGTCGTAGTCGTTTTTGCCAGCACCGCCAACGGAGGTGAGGGGTCGACGGGACTCCTCGTCGGAGCCGTAGACGACATCCTCGTCTGAATCGTCGATCATGGAAATGGCTGGATTATCTTTCGTCACAGCCAGTTCGGCCTGGGCGAAGCGACCGTCCGGCGAATACACATACGCCATGGTGTACAGGTAAAAGTTCAACAGCCCATAGAAGCACATAAACTGCGCCGAACTCCGGTAGGTGGTATTCAGCGTGGCCACAAAGTTGTCCTCCAGGATGCCGAAGCCAAAGCGACAAGTGGTCACCGTTATGGAGATGGACAGCACAAAGAGCATCAGGAGCGTGAGAAACTTTAACCGAATGTCTGGAAGAGAAGAGAAGAGAATGGAAGAGAAGATTTGAGATATAATATGAAGAGCAGAGACAAGAAAATGGAAGTGATAGATTAAAAATCAATATGACGAGAAGAGGCAATAAGTTAGGTAGGTGGGAAATTAGAAGAGAAGAAAAAGGAAACCAAGCAAAAGAATAGAAAACACATAAGGAGAAGGGAATATAAAACGAGAAAAGATGTAAAGGAAAGTGATAAAAGTTGAGTAAAGAGGAGAGAAAAAGAGAAAGAACTATAAAAATTAGATAATTTAAATGAATAGAAAGAAAGAAAAAGAAGAAAAGATACAAAAAAGAGATGGGATACAGATAAAGAGTGAAGAAAGGCAAAGGAAACAGAGGAAATGAAACGCAAATAGGAAAGATGGTTAAACAGGCAAAAATGGATACGATAAGGCAATCATAGAGATAAAAGAGTGATCAAGGTTAGATCAAATTGGATTAGAAAACAAAATAAAATAAATGTTTACTCTACAGTTAATATAACTGAGGTCTTACCAAAGTAGGGCATGGAACGTAGTTCGGTATAGGCTCGCAGCAGGAGGACACCCAGATACAACACATACATGCAGCAGGCAATGTAGAAGAACATCTTAAGGCCCTGCAAGGCGGTTTATATGAGTATAATAAAATATATATAGGTAGTCTATCTGGGATCTCAGCTTCACTCACATTATAGTTCTTGGTGTCTACGAAGTGACTGTATGTGGGATCTCGCAGCTCGTTGCACTTCTCCCAGGTGGCCAGGACAATGGCGCACAGCCAAATGGGCAGCACCACGATGATCTTGACCAGGTAAAAGCTGACGAAGCGGCGCTCGTTCTGCCGCAGGCCGTGATAGATGCACAGCCAGAACATGAGCAGGGCGCACAGGAATGTGGCCTGCAGCACGGCATCCAGCATGCCGGGCAACCAGGAATTCATCAAAAAGATCAGGGGAAATAGTGGATCTGCGGAAGGGATTTCGATTAGAGCAAATAACCAAGATTTGAATTACTCCGCACTCACTATCGTAGAGCAGCAGCAGCGGCAGCAGCACGGATATCCACTTCTGCTCAATGGACCAGTCATAGACGGGATACTTGCGCAGCGTGTGAGCATACCAGCACTGGGAAAGGGAAGAAGAAAGGGATAAGTAATGATAATCTGTCATCTATTATCTACACATTCATCTTCACTTACAATGACTATGAACGTGAAGAGCAGAAAGATGAATCTGAACCAGATCTCAATCTGCGTAAACTCCGGACTATATGTCTTGAACTGTAAGAAATTAATATGGGGGATTATACTTTTGACGTAATTCCATTTACTAAAAACTGAAAAAATAATTGAAACTACAATATAAATGTCAAACTAAAAAATTTAAAAAAAAAAATAAAATATTAAATTAAAAAAAAAATGATAAAAAACACTTCAAATAAATGGAAAAATATATATATATAAAATATAATATATAAATGATAGAATAAAATAGTAATTAATAATATGTAATATAAATAATGCATAGAAAATAAAATCTACAATAAAATTAAAAATATAAAAAAATAATTAAAATAAAAAAAAAATATGCAATTTAAATGTTATCGGTTAAAGTTGAACAAATCTTCAAATTCGTAGTTTATATATAAAATAAAGAAACAAACATAAATTTAAATTATCATAAATATAAATAAAGCAAGTGAGAGTGCTCTAGTTCAGACTGCTCGACTAGGAGATACCCTGAGCCCTGTGAAACGAATGGGGCGTGGCATCCAAAATCTAAGGATTACGTAATCTCCGTATTCCTTACACGAAAATTCGCTATGTCAATAACCTTTTATTATGTTTTCTATTTAATGTATACAAATACATAACTATAAATTACTAAAAACACAGCTAAATTTAAACAACTCAGAGTTAGAGGGAAAGTCCAAGTGCTAGTCGGGCTTGCCTGACTAAAAAATAACCTTAACGCAGAAACGAACTGCTAAAGTCCTTGATATTTGTACATATGAAGACAATTGCTAAATGATCGTTAAATAATTAATAATATTTAAATTTGAAATATATTATATTTACATTAAATAAACATTAAAAGTATAACTTTTACAATTTCGCTTAACATACTTAACTATTTTAGGACTTACCAACAGGAAGAAGAAAAGGAGAAGCACCGCGCTGCACTGGACGACTGGACGACTGACCACCAAGAGATAAAGAATGCGACTGAAGCAGCAAGGCAACAGCCTTGCCTTTATATAGGGCAGCGACAGCTTCACTCAAGGCAAGCTCAACTCTTGGGCCTCTTTCTCACAGTCAGTCTTCACACTCGATCATTAGGCGACCAATCAGAAGATGAGGAATACGACTGAGGCTGCGCTGCAGCAGGCTTGCCTTTATATAAGGCAGCGACAGCTCCACTCAAGGCAAGCTCAACTCTTAGGCGACCAATCAGAGCACTTTCTGCTACTGCTGTTGCAAGACGCAGCGCTTCTGATCTTCAGCTGTCTTTATATAGGGCAGCGACAGCTCCACTTAAGTCAACCTCAACTCTTGAGCCACTTTCTCACAGTCAGTCTTCACACTCGATCATTAGGCGACCAATCAGATCACTTTCTGCTGCTGCTGCTGCAAGAAGCAGCTCTTCTGATCTTCAGCTGCCTTTTTATTGGGCAGCGAGATTTCCACTTCAAGTCGAGCTCAACTGTTAAGACTCTCTCTGAGTTAGCGTAAGCATGCCTATGCCTCTGCTGCATAAGTATGCAAACTAACATCTCCTCTTCAGAACTATAACTCTTTTTCAGCTCTTCTTCTTTCTGCTCTATGTGTGACATTCATTTGCCGTTATACTGAGTACTTTAAAATATCTCAGCGTTCACACGGACGGACGGATGGACGAACAGTCGGACAGGGCTAAATCGACTCAGCTCGTCGCCCTGATCAAGAATATATATACTTTGTGCGGTCTGACACGCCTCCTTCTGCCTGTTACATACATTTAACAAAACCATTATACCATGATTTCCCATTTTCAATGGGCTCAGGGTATAAAAATGATAAAAGTGCATAGTAGTAAATACTTAAGATTAATAACAAAATATAAATGAATGCATATCAGTAAAATTATAAATATAAAATATAAGCTTATTAGCTCCGCTACTCACATAGAACGTAATGGCCCTGATGTTGTACTTCTGATGGAACGACTCCAGTCCGAAGAACCGCACCGTGATGATGTAGTGGGCGTAGTCGAGAAAGCCCAGGTGCATAACGGTGAACTCCTCGCAGTCGTTGCGCACGCAGAGCAAGTGCCGCGTGCGATTGTGGGCGGTGCTGCTGCCCAGGACGCTGAGGGGCTTGTGCTGCTCGTTGATGCCGTCGATGGAGACGCTGATCTGAAAGCTCTTGTCATAGCGCTCATCTGAGTGCGAGCGAGAGAGAGAGAGAGAGAGAGTGTGTGTGAATGAGTTGAGTGGAGAATTGGAGTGTTCAATCCCAACACTCACCATCATTGTTGTCCGTGACCAGTTTGGCTATGAGCCACATCTGCTGGGAGTAGGTTGTCATCAGTGGCGACTTCATGGCAAAGGGTCCAGTGGCCAGCACCGTTTTACTCTTCGCCAGCGTCGTATTGGCTAGGATCTGCTGGGCGGTCAGTGCGTCTGTTGTTGTGATGGGCGGGCCAGTCAGTCCAATGATGATGCCCAGACCGAAGCAGGTGAAGAAGCCAAGAAAGACCATGACGAACTCCCGCTTGTGCATGGAGTACATGCGCATGTGGACGGATCGCTCGCAGCGATCGTGAAAGAAGGCGGGTGAAATGTATTTGTTGAACTCGCTGAACAGATCGCTGAACTGCGACAGAGAGTTCTTGAGGCGCAGCAAAATCCCGCCGGATGGCAAATGATAGGCATAGCCCAAGCCGGAGGCGTCCGTCGGTGGCTTGGCCATGGCTCTGCGACTGTGTGCGCTCGTCGAAGTGGAAGTGCTATTGTGTGTGTGTGGGTGCTGGTTAGCTTACTCAATTCTCAAATCCTTAAAATACGTGCATTTTCCCAATGGCGCCCAAACTGCCGTACAGTTGTGCCAGCGCTGGCTAAGCTTGAATTAATTATGTGTATTTTCGGTTTCTTTTCGCTTTTCTATTGTGCAAAACAATTTCTGCGCCGTTCGCCTGTTAGTCTTGGGTGAAAAGTATTGATTTTGGCTCGCAATCGCATATGTTTTGCGCCCTGGGGTGGGCCACACACACAGTTTGATTGCAAAGGCCCAGCGCCATATTGTACAGTTTGGCAAGCACTGCGCATGCGCGCTCTTATCAGCTGGCCACAAAATGTAAACAAAAACGTTTCCGCTGCAAGAGTTGTATTTGTTTTGGATTTGTATATATGTATGTCTACATATATATGTATTTGTAATTAATGAATTACAAAATAAATGAATTATGTAATTTAGATCCCCTAGACAGGCAGTCAACAGTTTGGCAGTAACTGCACCCTCTTCTAAATCAAATGTAAACAAAAGTATTTTCTTTCTCATTTCGTCATTTCATATTTTACTCTTTTGTGCTTATCAATTATTTGGCTATTCTTTTAATTTAATCCCAATATTTAATCTGTCCATCCCAGCCGGCGGTGACCAATTTGCTGGCCTCGTGCGGATGCCAGAGGGCACTGATGCAGACGCCCTCGTGCGCCTGCCATTTCTTGTACATTTTCGTCGTCTTCCAGTCCCATATGTAGCACTTGCCATCGCCGTCGCCCGACACCACGTAGCTCATGTCCGGCGAGAAGTCCAGCTGGCAGGCATAGCCGGATACCATGTGGCCCGTGAAGGTCTTCTTGCGGTTCATCTTGAAGCGATTCAGGGCGGAGAATATCACGATTTTGTTGTCCAGCGACTGGCAGGCCATCCATTTGCCATTGGGCGCCAAGGTGACTGCCGGCATGGAATGCATCGTTGGGTCGGCAATGTACTTCATGTCCACCGGTATGTCCCACTCCCAAATGCGCATCGACTTGTCATCCGATGTGGTCACGAACCGCCGATTGTCATCCACGAAGGTAATGGTGCTGACAGAGCCCAAATGACGATCGTACTCCTGGACAATGTCGCCGCTGCGTGTGTCCCACTGTGGAAGAGATTAGGCCTTGGATTAGCTCTAATTATGAAGGAGTAATTCATCACACTCACGCAAATGATCTTTTTGTCGGAGGTGCCGGCCACGAAGAGATGCTGCTTGCTGTTGTCCGGATGGAACTTGACGCAGAATGGCATTTTGCGTGTGGTGAAGCGAGAGACAACATCGCCCGTCTCCGCATCCCAGAGCTTTATGTAGCGATCATACGAGGCGGACAGAAAGTGTGAGCCCTTGTTGTTCCAGGCGATGTCCTTAATGGCCTGCCGATGGCCGGAGAAGGTGCGCACGCAGCGCCGGTCGCCATACACCTCCCACAGCTTGACGCGACAGTCCATGGAGCCGGAGAGCAGCAAGTGGGCCGTCTTGGGAAACCAGCGTATGGACGAGATGCCCTTGTTGTGGCCCGTCCAGGTGTGTATGTGCGCCTTGGGCAGAAAACATTTCGGTGGCGGCGCATTCGATCTCAAATTGACACCCAAATCGTGTGGCGCATGCAGATACGAACGGCCCTGGTAGTCGTAAGCATCCTTGACTGCAATGGAATAATGGAAGGCATTAATAGACATAAGAATCTCAGCTATTATCAATGCTCCAAGCTCACTGTGCAGCGTGGACTTTTCCTCTAGCGGCTTATCCTCGGGTATGCGTCCGCGTTTGTGTCGCTTGGAGAGCAGCTCGTCCAGCTCGGCTCGCTCCTGCTCGTTGGGCTTGGCCACGCTTATCTCGTTCTCGTACTTTCCCCAGGGTCCGAGGAAGCCTTCAATGTCCTCTGGATTATCGTTCTTCTCCTGTTTGCGCATTTTCTTTGGCTTGGGCGCCTCAAAGACGGTTTTGCCATTGTCATCATAGGCGGACTGGAGATCGCCCACAAAGGACTGTCCATCGGCCTCATTGTCCACCGTGGGATCCAGGGCATAGCCGTAGGTGTGGAAGGTGCGTCGCTGATTCTCAAACTCAAATGCATTTATGTGCGCCTTCTCGACATAGCCAGCCAGCGTGTTGCGCGGCGCCCGTTGCTGCATGGTCAAATCGGGATGCTCTGGCCCCTGGACAGGCGCATACATCTCCTCGTAGCGCGGATTGTAGGTGACTTCCTTGAGCGTGGGATCCAACGTGCGCGACACCGCTGCTGTTCCCATTGGCACAACGTCGGGCGCTGCACAAACAGCCAGCGTTGTGGACAACGAATGCGTTTTGTCCACGGGCTGCAGATGCGCGGTCAATTCTTTGGCAGCATCTTCGCTTGGTTCGTTGTCCGAGTCGTTCTCGGACGAGCTGCCGTAGGATTGCAGTCCTAGCATGATTATCTAAAGACTGCGCACGAATTCCGTATATCTGTTCACAAAATGCTGCAAATATAAAATAAACAAACTGTACAAAATGAAAATAAAAATGTTTATAGAAATTTCCATCAAGGTGGCGTTTGTAAGCTAATTACTTGTTCGCTGTGACTGGAAAATTTAGGGATGCCAACTCGGTAAATAATCGAAAATATATAAATGAATTTTTAAATTGGCAATCAAGTAAGTATTTAGTCACTAAATTAAATGAATAGTTTTACAAATTACATTTGCAGTATATTTTATTAAATTTTATTATAGCAATTTATCAGAAGAATGCGGGAATATATATATATTTATCGAATGTATGTTATCGATTCTTTAATGAACAGCTGTTTTCAAATGATTAATAATTAACATGTGAATGACAATATCGTGTTCGGCAACACGTGCGCGTTTGTTTAATTCCTAGTTCTGTTTTCAAGCCACAATTCCTAAAAATGTCGATTAGAGAAAAACTGTTGATGAAAAAAATTGTGAAGCGCGAGAAAATGAAGAAGGAGCTGTCACAGAAGAAGGGCAAAGCGAAACAGGCTGCGCCGGAAGCGCCAGTCGCAAGCGTTGGCAAAAACAAGCCGAAGAAGCAGAAGCGACCTGTGGAGCCTGAAGAAGGTGTGTGAAAAATGACAGCATTTTCATTTTTATATAAATTAAAAACATTTTATACTCAGCAGATGAGTTGGAAGATGATTTCCAACAGCAGCCGCAGACGAAAGGCAAAAAGCGACAGCAGCAGAAAAAGAAGCCACAAATTGAAGTCGCGAACTCGGATTCAGAGTCGGAATCGGACGAAGAAGAGGTTGCGGTGAGCGGTAGCGAAGCAGAGGATGATGAGGACGACGAGGAGATAGATAGCGAAGGTATATAATATAAATATATATTATTATAATGTGATATTTGATGATGATTCAAAGGCGAATTCGATTTGCTCCGGAGCAGCGAGTTAATGCTGCCAAGTGCAGGCATGAGATAGACTTGAAAAGAAACTGAAATGCTTAGATTATATATTAAACTACTTAAAATGTGAGCCACGTTAATCCTGTACAAATATTCACAGCTGCAGACTCTGACGATGCGGGAGAGGAGGACGAACCTGCGCCGGCCAAGAAATCCAAGCTTCAGCCCAAAGCAGCAAAAAAGACAGCCGCAACAAATGGCAAAGCTGCAGAGGATGATGCACCCTTCACCGTGGAATCCTCTTTGGCGGTACTGGACTATCGGGACTCGGATGATCGCACCTTCGCCTCCCTCAAAGGCGCCGTCTCTGAGGCCACGTTGCGTGCCATCGAGGAAATGGGCTTCACGGAGATGACCGAAATCCAGGCCAAGTCCTTGACACCGCTGCTTAAGGGTCGGGACTTGGTGGGCGCTGCTCAGACTGGCTCCGGCAAGACACTGGCCTTCCTCATACCCGCCGTGGAGTTGATCAATAAGCTGAGATTCATGCCACGCAATGGTACGGGCGTCATTATCATCTCGCCCACTCGGGAGTTGTCCATGCAGACGTTCGGTGTGCTCAAGGAGCTGATGGCACATCATCATCATACCTACGGCTTGGTCATGGGCGGCTCCAATCGGCAGGTGGAGAGCGAGAAGCTGGGCAAAGGCATCAATATACTAGTTGCCACGCCAGGTCGTCTCTTGGATCATCTGCAGAACTCGCCGGATTTCCTGTACAAAAATTTGCAATGTTTGATTATCGACGAAGTGGATCGAATACTGGAGATTGGATTTGAGGAGGAGCTTAAGCAGATCATCAATCTGCTGCCAAGTAGGAATAGAATTATGACCTGATCAAGACAAAGATGTGATCCTTCTATTATTTTCTCTTTAGAACGCCGCCAGACCATGTTATTCTCGGCCACGCAGACTGAGCGCATTGATGCGCTCTCCAAATTGGCGCTGAAGAAGGAGCCCATCTATGTGGGCGTGCATGATAACCAGGAGACGGCCACCGTCGAGGGACTTGAGCAGGGTTACATTGTCTGCCCGTCCGAGAAGCGTTTGCTGGTGCTCTTCACGTTCCTCAAGAAGAACCGCAAGAAGAAGGTCATGGTCTTCTTCTCCTCGTGCATGTCGGTCAAGTACCATCACGAGCTCTTCAACTACATCGATCTGCCGGTCACCTCCATACACGGCAAACAGAAGCAAACGAAACGCACGACGACCTTCTTCCAGTTCTGCAACGCCGAGTCCGGCATTCTGCTCTGCACGGATGTGGCAGCGCGTGGCCTGGACATACCGCAAGTCGATTGGATTGTGCAATACGATCCGCCAGATGATCCACGCGAGTATATACATCGTGTGGGTCGTACGGCGCGCGGCTCTGGCACATCGGGACATGCTTTGCTAATGCTGCGGCCCGAGGAGTTGGGCTTCTTGCGGTATCTGAAAGCGGCGAAGGTTCCACTGAATGAATTTGAGTTCTCCTGGCAAAAGATTGCCGACATACAGTTGCAGGTGGGTTGAGTATGTATAGTGAAATATTAATATATATATTCATATTCCCTCTCTCTCTCTTTCTCTCTTGACAGCTGGAGAAATTGATAGCGAAAAACTATTTCCTCAACCAGTCCGCCAAGGAGGCGTTTAAGTCGTACGTGCGCGCTTATGACTCGCATCAGCTGAAACAGATATTCAATGTGAACACGCTGGACTTGCAGGCGGTGTCGAAGAGCTTTGGCTTTCTGGTGCCGCCCGTGGTTGACCTCAAAGTCGGCGCTGCCAAGCGCGAGCGGCCCGAGAAGCGTGTGGGCGGCGGCGGCTTTGGCTACTACAAACAGATGAACGAGCGAGGCGGCGGCCACAAGCAGCGCGTCTTCAAGCAGGTCAATCGGGATCAGGCCAAGAAGTTTATGCGTTAATGCTTTAGGCTTAAGTTTAAAATCATGCCTTTATTATATGGGTATATATGAATATTGGTGCATATATACCATCATAATATAATATATATGTAAAGTAGAGATTTGTATATCTGTGTGTTTCACAAATAACTCAGCCCAAAAGGCGTTGCAACGCCCACACGGATGTGCTGGACGCCTTATTTGAGCGCTGTTCATTTCACAAATTTGTTTTTATTGTTTGTCTGACTTGAACAAAGCATTTGGCAAGCTCTGCGTCCCAATATGGCCAATGTGAGTTTTGAATTGTTCCAGTTTGATCGGTGCTCGAGTGGCGCTCAAACTGTAACAGTTTGGCAGGCCCGGGCCGTGCAGCTCTTTGGCAATTGCGCAACCGTTCAGTGCGTCGTCTCGTTGGCGCCCACAGCGAAGGCGGCCATCAATTGAAATAGCATTGAAGAGCTGTAAACAATTTTCTAATAAAACTCGTTTAGCCCACGACGCCCGCTCCGCAGGCTGAGAAATTAATGCGCCGCCTAATCAAAGCATCCAGCGAGGCAGACAGACAGCCCCAGAGCCCGAAAGCCATCCATGGATAGCAACAAATTAATACTAGTTTTTATATCTCGTTCAGGCCATGGGGCGTGGGCGACAAAACTGTGCGAACACGCCCCCTCCGCCAACATGCAACGTAGCACTTGCCACTTGCCACTTGCCGGAGCTCAGCCAGTGGAGCAAAGCTTGTGAATGAAATCGAGTTATCGTTGATGCTAAAGCTAATGCTAATGCTGATGCTAATGCTGATGCCGATGGAGCTGGAGTTGGAGCTGTTGCTGGAGCTGTTGCTAGTAGCTGTTGAGAAGCTTCATTCATGAATGCATGAGTGCTGCCAGCATGCTAAATGAAGCTGCTCCAGTGGCAGTTGCATGACTATTAAATACCCTGTTTATATGCAAATCATTAATAAACAGAAACTCTCTATACTTGTATCCTATACATTTAACTTCATTTTGACTTAAACTAACTGTAAACTGGAAATATTTACATATAGTTCAAACGGAAAATGTTCTCCCTTTTTCATGCTAAAAAGTTAAGCAATAACTTTTAGTTAAAGTTGAGTTGAGTTGAAAAGTTCAAGTGGAAACTTTGTGTGGGTTCAGAGTGAAGTAATACTTGACATGTGTTTGTATTATACAAAGTTTTTTCAACTACCGGAAATTATTTGTGGTACCTAAAAACTATCAATTAAATATTTGATAGTTTTCGATATTAAAAGAGATTACATTTAAGTTGAAATTCTTTTAGGCAACTATGATTAGTAAGACTTTTCTCCTTTACTCTTACTGTAACTTTATATCTCTCATTGTCTGTTTCAGTAGCTGTCTATATCAACCATATCTTAATATATTTTTCTCCCTCTCGCTTTAACAATCCCTCTCTATATGTTTCCCTATCTTTCTCGCAATGTCTCTCTTCTCTCTATTTTTCATTCTTTTTATGTCTTTCTCACTATCTTTCTCTGTCTATCGGTCTTTTTGTCCTTTTGTATTTCTTTTTTATTCACTATCTCTAACTATATGTGCCTTTCTCTCTTTCACTCTCTCTTCTCCTAATGTCTATCTGTCTCTCTTTGCCATCTATATCTCTTTCTTTTCAATGTCTCAAACCTATCTCTTGCTTTCTCTCTCCATTTATTCTCTTTTTCTTTTTCGCTCTTTCTCATTCTGTCATTTCTCTCTCTCTCTCTGTCTCTCTCTCTCTCCCTCTCTCTTTCTTTCTCTCTCTCTCTCTCTCTCTCTCTCTCTCTCTCTCTCTGTTTCTACCTTGCTTTCTTGTTCTGCCTCTCGTTCTGTCTGTCCTTGTTCTTTGTTGTCGTTCCTCCAGTCTCTTTCAAACTGATTCTCTATATTTCAAATTCTCAGCTTCTTCTTTATATATTTCCCTCTATATATTTCTCCCTCTTTTACTCTCTCTCTGTCTCTCTCTCCCTCTCTTTCTCTCTGCCTATTTTACAATCATCCAACATATAGTTGTTCCACTTATGTTACATACAGTTGCTCTGCACTTATATGCCCCTCTTAAATGCATTTCAATAAGTACAGGGCATAAATCCCAACGTTTTTTTTTCTCTTATGAATGAAATATCAGGTGTTTCACTTTGCTGTTGTTTTCGCTGCTTTAGTATTGATTCATAAAAGCCACCGTTTCGAATTGAAAAAAAAATAAGCTTTAAAATATAACAAATCATATGATGATGTGTTACGGATTGAAATTGTTAGTATTATTAGTGCAATTATAAATATGCCTTAGTTGGTCTGCCTCAACTATAAAATTTTACTAATGATTATATTTATTATATGTATGCGTTGCCCTCTTGTAATCCGGAGAGAACATTTTCAACAAATTTGAAACGAAGATAAGATTTATATTTTATCATCATGATACTTTATGATGAATAATATATCTATAAGAATATACAGATTATTATAAATATAAAAGTAATTCCAATACTGACAATAATAATCTAATCAAAATAATTCTTGTTATAATTATTATATAAATTATTCAAAACTCATATACAATCTTTATAAAACTGAATATTGTTTTTTTTCACATCTTCATCATCATATATCATACATCCATATATCCATAAAGAGTGCATATGCTTATGTTAATAATGTCATAAACAAGATCTCTCGTCTATCTATGAATCGTTCGCCCGCCCAAGTTAACAATACCGTCAACTGGCGTTATCTAATCGGCTCTGATTCATTAGCGTATTATTTTCCGGTGAACATCTCATTCATAGTCAGCTAGTTGAAAATTTAAAAGTTCAACTCTCGACTACCTGTCCAGAGCAGTTGGACGTTGGCAGTTGACAGGTGTATCAGTGTGTGTGTGTGTGTGTGTGTGTGAGTGGGCGTAGTGCATGTTTTATTTGGCTCAGTCGACGCTGGCGCCCACGCAACAGTTGTTAGCGTAATGAAAGCCCCATTGGAGGCGAGCTGCATTTTAGCCAACATGCCGCTACTAATTATACAAAGCGATAGATGTGGCAAGGCGGGTGTACCGCGCGCGCGCGTGTGTGTGTGTGTGTGTGTGTGTGTCCCAAAACAGGTGTATCATTCTCAGTCAGTCAGCAGCCATGCAGCAGCCCTCAATCCAGGGATAGGCCTACAAAGTCCGTGCATGCATTATGAGCGTGGGCGGCTGGCCAGGATGTCGCATACGAAGCAGTTGTGAAATATGGCCATGATGAGAGCTATTGGCCAAGTGTACAGTGGGGTAAATTGGCAAACACTCAAAGCAAATGTTAGCTATAGTATATTGAATTTAAATTAGATTGTCCATTATTAAAAAAATACTAATAAAGAAATATAAAAATCAAATCTCATTCGTTCTGATTTTGGAACACTTTGACTTACCATTATTATTATTATTTAAAAAAAGAAGATAAAATATATTTTTATAGAATTCAAGTTTTCTACCCACATAACAAATACTTGGAAATCTTAGCTACTCAACTTCTATATGTAAAATAAATCTTTAGATATTTTTCTACATACATAACCCTACCTTGATACGATCGAATATCAGATGTCTGTCATAAAAATCACATCACAATTTTATGTTTTCTTTTAATTGATGTCGAATGAGTATATGAATAAGTGTATTGAATATGAATGAGTATATTGAATAAGTAGAGTTTATGACGAAACTTGAAGGGAATACAATTTGTTAAGCAAAGCAATCGATACAAATGTTAAATTTAAGATATTGAAACAAAGAACTGAATGAAAAACCTTTACAGTGCTTTAATTGATGGAATACGAGATTGTTTTCGATTATTATTATTATTATAATTTATTTGTATTTTTACCTTCTCATTAGTCTCCAAAACTGAAAATCTAACTTAACTCAATATTACATTTAAATCCGATCGTAACACTTTTCGCTTCATTATTCTAACACATAATTAACTCTGTTTTATCTAACAAATTCATCAACTAAATGCATCAAACAACTGCTATCCAAATCATGCTCATATGATTCAACCGCAACCGTGTGTGTCGACCGTGTTCGCGGTTTCATTTCATTCAATCCGCGCTGAAGCCCACGCAACAGTTGTGCGCCTAATGAAAAGGCTAATAGAGTCCGGTTGCCTTTTAATAAACCTGCCGCTAATAATTATACAAAGTGTGTGCAGCACCAGGCAACGTGCGCAACGCAACTGACCAATCGGACAGAAAGTGCTGCACTTTGGCAGCAGCAGCAGCAGGAGCAGGAGGAGGAGTAGTAGGAGCAGGAGGAGGAGCAGGATCAGCCACAGCAGCCATCAATTCGGACACAATAGGCACAAAAAGGGCGCATGCATAGGGGAGGCAGATGAATGGCTGGGATGTCGCACATCAAGCTGAGTGTGAAATATGGCCACTGATGTGTGCTGTGGGCAATTCAGAGCACAGTGGGCTGAAGTTGATGAAATGGAAGTGATTTTTTTAGAGAGATTTATAAATATGTGTATGAGGTATGTAACTGAAGATTCAGTTTGATTACTGTTGAGAAATATTGGAAATGATTTAGACTAGATTTTATTTATGGAAGTAAAACTATTTCAGCTGAACAGATACTGAAGCTGATTTGTTGATCTATGGCTGTGTTTATGAAACAGTTGAAATGTTGATGATGTATGACTTGAGGTAAGTTTTCATTCAAAATCAGAGAGAGAGAGAGAGAGAGAGAGAGAGAGAGAGAGAGAGAGAGACAGAGAGAGAGAGAGAGAGAGAGAGAGAGAGAGAGAGATAGAGAGAGATAGAGAGAGAGAGAGAGAGAGAGATAGAGAGAGAGAGAGAAAGAGAAAATAGGGAGTGTGTGTGAGAGAGAAATAGAAAGTGTGAGAGAGAGAGAGCTAGAGGGAGAGAAAGAGACAGTGAGAGAGAAAGAGAGAGAGAGAAAGACAGAGAGAGATAGAGAGGGAGAGATATCTTCATCTGTGTCAGCTTCTCCGTGTTTCTCATCATCTTTAATATTTTCACATAAACACAAAGACAGATAATGAAAAACCAATATTAAAAGAGAGTGGAAATAAAGAGAGTAAGAATAGTGAATTCTTCAAGCTTGCACTTTCATAGGTGTAACTGACTTTAAGCTAAAATTGAACAAATCTATAAAGTAATAAAATAAAAAAAAAATAGTTATTTTCTACTAATTTATTTTTATCTATTTTTACGTATATATAAATACAAATATTTAATAGTCAATTTAAAATATTAATAATAAATAATAATAATAATAATATATGTAATAATTTTAATAAAAATATAAATAATAATTTTTATAGTATTAATAAATAAAAACTTTCTTCAATTTTTACCCATTTCATTAGCTCCGCAAAGTTCGTGCCAATCTCTCTCACATTTGCCCCACTGTGCACTGTGTGCTCTTCTGTTGAAGCGGAAAACTGCGTAAAACGTTGTTAACTCTGCCTCTGGGTTTTTTCGGCCTCGACTAGCCTTAGCTGCTTGGAATATTTGATCTGCATTTTAAATGCAATTTTGTTCGCATGCGAAATCTAATAACTCAAGCCAAAGTGCATGGCTAGAGTCGAGTTAAAGTGTGTGTGTGTGTGTGTGTGTGTGTGTTCACAGTTTTGTGTAGAAATCTGTGTCTGTGATTTCGACAGTTTGAACGCCATGCAACATTTGTTCAAAATTGAAAGTGCTACCAGAAATGGCCTAGACGCAAAGCCCTAAAGCTTAGCGGCCCACGAATGAAATGATGTGTTGCTTTTGTAGCCAAATAGTTTATCTCAGAGGATCTATACGTGTGCGTGTGTGTGTGTGGTTGTGTGGGTGTCAACATCAAAATAGGCTTTGCTGGGCATAAAATCGAACAGCCATAATAATACAATGCCTAAATCTCTGACACATATATTCAATGGCAATAAAATGTATAAATGTGACTACATATATATGTATGTATATATGAATTTGATCGGCCTACACACTCACACACACACTCATGACCATGCCAAGGTGCACCGCAGCGAGCGGTTGGCCAGGTCGATGGTGGGCGCCTGCTTTCCACTTCCATTGATTGAAAACTTTCACGTCTCTTTTTAAGTGCATGCGGGTGCTGGGTATGTGTAAAGCGGTCGCTGCCGATGGCTTTTTGCGGAATACACGGAAGCCAGGCGTAAAGAAAAAAATAAAAAATAAAAAAAAAAACAAAAAAAAAACTTACACAAATGCCCAGCACTGAAAAGCATTTGCAATGGAAAGTAAAAGTTGTTGCTGTCCAGGGACGCTTATATGGTGCGTCGCTGGCTCCGCTTGCGAATTCCAATTTTCCCACATACATTTTAACTATTTTGAGCATTTTGGCTCAAAGGCAAGTTTTAACACCAACATTTGGCATTTTGGCCCGAGCAATTTCCATTTGGTACGTTTGGTAATTTGCATAGGCTTTTGGCCAAATGCCCACATATCTGACAAAGCGTTGTAGTCGGTTCTAAGCATTCGCAGTCGTTGCCTTCTAACAATTTCCGTACGTAATTAATGCCTCCGCTCTCGGTGTGTTTTCATAATTCAAATTGACGCCAACGCGCCAAATGTGCCTCAACCAGCGAGTGCAAGCGAGATGGCTGCTGTTAACAGCGCATGATTGACAGACTTAGCGCTGCCACCTAACACAATATAATTTGCAATATGGCTTGCGTTCCATTTTTCGCCCATCAAAAGCTCTGGAATAAACAGGAATATATTTTATTTAGTCAATTTCATTGTATTTAGTTTTATATTGATTAAAAAAGTGTAGTTTTAAGCTATATTTCTCAATTATAGCGAACAGCTGCGCAGCGTGTTTACTGTGGCAACGCTGTTAAACGATCTTCAGTGCTGTTAACTCGCTGTTATACTCAAAATGGTCTGCTGGCTCTCCTCCTTTCATTTTCTTTCGTCAATGCGTTTTGCGTTCAGTTTCTTTTTCTCTGTCTTTGCGTGCGGTTCAGTTTTAGAAGTAGGAAGAATCGTTCAAGTAGAGGCGAGATCCGTGCGTTTTCCTTTTACCCGACTCGAATACATTTTTAAATAAACAAAAAAAAAAATTAAAAAAGGAATTCTTTATTAGTTAACGGACGCAGTGTACAACAAATGCAAATGTATGCAACTTTTAAAACAATATTAATGTGAAACAAATTAAAAGCAACAATACTCACAAATCGGGCAACAACAACAAATAAAACATAATCAGCAGCAACAGTAAACTGTGCATATTTCATGCGAAATTTTCAGCGTTTAGTAGGAATCCAAATAATCGTCTGCTATTCTTTGTTGCAATGATCAACTCGAATAATCGAAATATCTGAAATTGTGCGTTAAGTTCGAATATGGCATCCAAATTCCCTGCAAATAAGAAAAATGTTAATTTGCATATAAAAAATAATTTCTTTTTGTTGTACTTCTTGGGGCTGCAGCAGCCACGGAATGAGAATAAGAGAGGGAGCGAGAAAGAGAAAGAGAGCGTACAAATAAGCAGCTATTTTGACATTCTGCTTTCATTCATCTCCGTTGCTCACGATTACGCTCACTAACACATACACAGACGCGCACACAAATTAACTGTGGCTATGTATGGTTTGTGGTGTGTGTGTGTGTGTGTGTGTGCTGGCAAAACGTAGACGGCGACTGCGCCGTTTGTCTTCTCTTCTTCTTACCGATCTGAGGCAGCCGCGCTGCTGCGTTGAGGAATTTTTTCAGTCTTCATTTTAGACTTGCTCTCTCGCTCTCTCTCCCTCTCTGGTTTTTCTGCGCTGCTGGCGCTGTTGTTGTTGTTGTGTTTTCGTGTTGTTTCTCTCGAAATTCTGAAACTTTTTGGGTTGAGTTGTTTTTAATCTGTTTCTGTTATTATTGAAAATTCAGCTCGTAATCAACAACAATTGTGTGTATTTCATTTTGCAGCAACATTTAAACATTCAAAAGCAACAAGTAATCAAAAGCGTGTTAAACCAACAAATACATAATAGCCTTTTGTTTAGCAATTGTGCAATACCCGAAAAACCGAACACAGAGAAACAGTCGAAAGAGTTTAATACGCATCATAAAAGAATCTCGGCTACAAAAAATATAAAAAATAAAAACATTGTGCAACTAAGTAAACAATTGTTAAAGCTTAAACAAAACACACCACACACACACACATACAAACATACAAACATATACACACACTACAACAAAATGAGTGTCTGTGAGAACAAGACCGTTGTGCAACAGCAATTGCAACAACAGGCCGCTGCCGCCGTTGCGGCCGCCGCAGCCGCTGCCGTTGCTCAGCAGCAGCAGCAGCAGCAGCAACAACAGCCCACGCAAGTGGTGCCACAGCCGCAGCACATGACGCCCCAACAACAACAACAGAGCACACAAAGCATTGCCGACTATTTGGCACAGTTGCTGAAGGATCGCAAACAGTTGGCCGCATTTCCAAATGTCTTTACGCATGTGGAGCGACTGCTGGATGAAGGTGAGTAATATATACAAAAGAAAAAAGAAAAAAAGAAATAAATATATATTTATATACAATATCTATGCTACGATCTAAAACTGAATTCTGTAAACTTAGCTGATAGAAAGATTTGATTTGAGAATTTATAAACAATGCCGGCTATAATTTGATTACATATTAACTTATGTACATATATACTATATATTCAGATCAGCTTCTTCGGCTCTCATCTTCGCTGCTCTCTTTGTTGTTGCTTTCCATATTTAAAGTCGCTTCTGTGCCCTGATCTTGAGTTCATTCCACCTTGCCGGAGAGCCCAAAGTCAACGCTGCCAACGTAGCAGTCGCCGTCGCAGTCGCTGTCGCTGTCTCTGTCTCTGTCGCAGTCGACGTCAGTTGTTTGTTATTTTTAGTTATTTCCTTTTTGTGTGCCCGTTCGTTTCTGTCTGCATTCTGCTCTCTTGTTCGCTCTTCGAAGAGTCCACTCTGGCGCTGTTTGTTATGTTGTTGCTTACAGCTTCGTTAGCTTGCAACGGGACCCCCGCTTGTTTGAGAAGATGCAACACAGTTGCAGGCGCCTTGCTCACTTCCGAGTGCTCACAAATGGAGCTGTATCGGTGTCTGTATATGTATTTGTATTTGTATCTGTATCAGAATGTGCAACTGTATTTGAGTGCGGCACGCCTGACTGAGTGCCTGCCGCATGCCCACGCCTTTGCCTCGGCAAATACGCTCAAGAAAATTAACAATGAGTGCCGAAAAATCAACACAACGACAAACAACAAGGGCAGCCGCTGGGGGCGTGGCTCAGACACATGCAGGACGACAAACATAACTGTGCGACGACTACCTGAATGTTCACAGCTTGTCAGTGCTGCGAACTTCGCCTGTTGCTAGTTATATTCGGCGGTTTTTGGATTTTTTGGCTCGAGATTTTATTATATATTAAATCAATTTCAATTTAAATTAATTTTGTATTGCTAAATATAGATGTAAAATCGAAAGTATATAAATATTTATAAATTATATATAGGTAATTAACTTTTTTGAAGAGATAATTTCAATAATAAAATATTTCTATATATGGGAAGAAAATATAAATGAAGAAAAATTACGTGAAAAATTAACTTACTTCCAACAAAGTGGGCAGATCGTTTATATGATGGCTTTGTCAAGAAAATAGTATGCTCTAACTTACATAGATAATTATAACAATAATTTTAATTTTCTTAGAAAACCAATCCCTTGTCGTTCATCTGGGAAAAGCTGCATGTACGTCAGCTATTATTTCTAACTGCCATAAATAAAATTGTTTGTCTTCAAATACGAATCATTCCAGTTAGACCCAGACTAAACAGATAATTTACTAGCTGTATACAAGACTTAAATACATTTTGAAAAATCTAAGCATAAGAAGTCGTAAGATCTTAAAAATAATTGATCAAAAATAAACACTATTCTGTATCGCTCTTCTATATAATATAAATATGAAACTATTTCAATTATTATTACTTCTATCGATATGCCATATAACATAAATAGAAATCACGTATCTTGTTACCTTTGCAATCCTCCCTTCTACCCAGAATTAGCTTCATTTGTTGATTCTCATAAGTTGGCAACGCTGCAGCTCGTTTTCTCAAATCGCAAACGCTTGCTTTGGTTTCGAGTTGTTTTTGTTGTTGTTTGCCCAACATCTGTTGGCCATATGCATATATGTATATGTGTGCCGTATGTGTCGCCTCTTGGTAATGACAAAATTATGTTGCACAGATACAGATACAGATACAGATACAGAGACGTAGATACTCGCAGCACTGCAAACTAGTTTTGTTTTTGTGTCTACAAATTGTGTTTGCCAAAAGCAAAGCGTTGACAATTTGTAAAACTCGTTCGACCAGCTACGAGAAAATGTGTTTTTTTTTCCTTCAGTTTTGGTTTTAGTTTTGCTTTTTACCTGCTTACCAGCCAAACAACAACCACCCACCCGCCCGCTTATCAACAGCTGTGGGAGTGTGGGCGTGTGGTTTGAACTATTTGGCCAACTTATGTGCTCACACCCGGACATCGGAGATCGGACCCGGGCTGTGGGTCGCATTGTGAACGGTTTACGACTTTTCAACTTTTTGCCAGAAGTTTTGGCTTTTCGTTGGTTTTTTCTTCGTTTTTTTTTTTTGCTGCTTTAGCTACTTTCTCCATTTTCAATTGCTGTCGTCGCATCGTTAGGTTTTTGTTGTTGTTGTTGTTGGGTTTGTGGCTGAGTGTTTGCTGCATGAGTGCGGGCTTATCGAATATTCCTCGTTGTAGAAAGAATCCTGGTTAAGCATTCTTTAAATACTTAATACTGCGTATTATATAGATATTTTTGTCAGGCATTTTGTGTGCTTCAGTTTACTCAATGTTAAAGAGGCACTTTAAATATGAATCGAAATTTGAGTAATATTTTATTATAATTTTTGCCACTGAGATTTCTTTCTTCGCTCTTGATTTGATTAGTTGCAAAGGCGAATATTCGGAATCCCCTGTCATGTAGTATATATATAGAATTTATACCTGTTGCAACCTGTTGGTAGCTCATTTGGGCTGCACAAATATGCTGAATGTGCCCCCCACGGATACACCTCCACCCTCACACACATACAGACACACACACACACACACACATGTTGCATGAATGTGTGAGCATTTCGCTTGGCTTTTGTTATTTCTCGCGTCTTACGTTTGCCTCTTTTACATTTGGATTGCTTATTTATTTCGTTTGCCGCTTGTTTTTATTGTCTTCATTCGCTCGTCGCTTTTGGCACTGCTGACATAAATTTCGTTGTTCGGTTTTGTTGGGGGTAGTGACTCATGTCTAAAAACAAAAAAACAACAACAAAATTAATAAAACTAAGAAGCGAACAAGCAACAAAAAAAGCCAAAAACAAAAAAATACGCTGAAGAAGATATTGTTCTCAGCGGCAGCGGCGATTATTGTATCTGTATCTGTATCTGTATCTGCATCTGTATCTGTATCTGTTAGATACAGATGACACATGCCTCAGAAGCACGTTTCTAGCGTATTTGTATCTTGATGCATGCCGAGCAATTTGCACAGTTGAAGTGTGCCTAGACTGTGGAAAGACGACGTCAACGACGACGGTGCGCACCGTGTACTCGGGCTCGGATTACGGAGACGCAGTCCAAGCATAACTGCACGTACTATCTGCGAAATATGTATAAGGTATAAATATACTAAATATAAATCCGAGACTATCTTCCGCATGACGTCTGCCGCTTGTGAGACACTCGTGAGTTGCAAGGCCTCCTCATCTGTCTCTATATCTGTATCTGTATCTGTATCTGTATATCTCTCTGTATCTTTAAGTTGTAGCTTGTATCTGCAGATGATTGTGTGTCCACATCAAAGGCGACAGATCGCAGCTCTAATCAAATAATTATTTAAAGGTGTTTTTCTAGCCCACGCACTGGCCGAAATAAGAACAACAACGACAACAACAACTCAGATATCAGATATTCTGTTGTTGCTCTTTCTTTGTATCTCTGGCACGCAGCGCAGCGGCCGCGATCTTATAGATACACAAACTCTGTGTGTATCTTGCGTTGTGCATTTAAAAAAAAAAAAAATCAAATTACGTACGGACTACACCCGCTATACGGACTAAAGCGCACAAATGTTTATACAGTCACAAAGCTATATATATTTATATATATGTATATACGAAAACCTATATGCACGTATGCTTCAGAATCGTGTGTATATATATACTTGGCATTTCTCTTTCAGATACATACACGCAGCTAGATTTTCAGCGCTCGACAGTTGTTGTTTTTGTTGTTGTTGTTGCTGCTGCTGTGTTTCATGAAAAATTTGAAATGTGTTTCATTTCGTCTAAATTTAGATGATTGGAAATGGTTTCTAGCCTGTTGAGCGTCCGTCTTGTGGAATGCTCTGCTATTCTCTATTTAAGCATTTTTAGGGCGTTGTTTGCGCAGCGGATGGAACAGAATCAGTATTAACTTGGCTTCGAATGCAAACAAAGCAATGCTTAATTGCACTGCGAATCGAACGCTTCATCAAATGCTGCGTAAACAAATTTAGTTTTTGTCGTTTTTGTTTCTTTTTTTGCTTAATTAAAATTAAAATAAAAAAAAAATGAAGGAAAACAAATCAAGAGAAACACAATGTGCGCAATGAGCTCTTTTGAATTTTAATTTAATATCAATACCAGGCCCAGAGCCAGTGTTTATATGCGAGTAGTTGGGTTGACGTTGTGCTCATAAATTTGTTGACAATTGTTATGCGGAACGCGTGGGCCCAGCTGGCAAACCCTCTACTATTCCCGCACTCTCTTAGAGAGAGGGAAAGAGAGAGTAAGTGACTGAGTAGAGGGTTGAGGGGCACAGGGTAACTGTGCACGTCCCATTGCGTTTTTTTTATTTCAGATTCAATTAAAATCTTTTGTCATGGCGACCGTTGGCTGTTTTGATTTGATGTTGTTTACGTTTATGCGTTTTCGTGTTGGCCAAGTTGGCATTATGGGCGCTACCAAAACAAGAGGCAGCCAAGCGTTTGCCCATTGCAATCGGAAGTTGACCATGGCCAGGAGCTGGCTGCATTGAATAACTGTTCCGCAAAATGAAGCAATTGACCAGGCGTATGAACAAAAGCATTGTCTAAATTTATTATATGATGAAAGGGCATTGATCGATGCTGATCGCTGATCACTGATCACCGACCACTGATCACTGATCACTGATCAGCGATCACTGATCAGCGATCACTGAACACTAAACGTTGACAAGCGAAAGTTTGTGAGCTAAACTTGGTTGGGCTTAATGGTTGGCTGGCTTCGATAGGGAAAGTGGGAGGGGAAAATGCAGACCATCAATTTACTTTTCATATATTGAATAGTAATTTATAAATAAATAATAATATGGAGAATAGATCAATTATATGTATATATCTATTTTGATTCGTAGGTATCTCAGCGTATCTTGCAATCTAATTCATATTATAAAATTTAATTCGTATATATCATTGGGCATCTCAGCTTATCTCAATATAATTCATATATTAAATACACCTAGCTATTAGTTAAGAGCTCTTACGCCGAGTATTTTAAACAGTCGCATTTCTTGTGTGTGCAAGCATTTGCGAACCTTTTTGTTTCGGGTTTCGTGTGGACTGGGCCACTCAATTAGCAAGTTTTTATTTATATTTTGGTTTTAGTTGTATTTTGCTTTTAACTAACCGACCGGAGAATTCATAGAAATGCGCTCATCTAGACGACTATAGCTAAACTTGATATCTACTGCAAAACCGAGCAAAATGACTCAGCATATAGCACATGGCAATTCCAGAGATACAAATGTATCTGAGTATCTGCAGCCTTCAATTAGCATTTTTCAAGTGCCTGTAGCGTGGCTGCCCTACAGATTGCGTCATTTTCATCTGCCATGACATTTGATACACACACACACACACACACACACTTGCAGCAGGTTCTGAAAGGCGCGCAAAAACCAAGCATGAATTTTTGACAAAAATAGCTGAAAATGCTGAAAAGCTCGTAATTAAAATGTGTGTTTTGCATGCTCATATTCCACACACACACAAACACACACATACAGAATCTCCATGAATGGCACGCGACTACCAGCAGACTCCGCCTTCATATGTAGCATCTGAGGCAATATCAACAGCATCGGCAGCCAGCCAGCCAGGCAGCCAGCCATGTGGCATTAGACAATTGCTTCAATATGCCGGCAGACAGCAAATTGAACAATTTGATAACAAAGCGCGATACTTGAGAGTGCACGTGGAGCTGGAGATGCAAAAGGCAATAAATTTCGCTTTGAAGTTGTGCCATATGGTCGGCCGCAACTTCAACTTCAACTTTAACTCGAACTCGAACGCAAACTCGAACGCGAAGTCGATTGTGTTGCCAGCCATATATGGACGGGCGATGCCACTTGAGTAGCAGCGAGTGGCAAGTGAATCACATTTATTGTGCAATGGCCGGCTGCAGTGCCATCCGATTTTTATGGCCGATCAATTCGATTTTTCAATTGCCCCCAAAACGGGCAGTTGTCTCTGTGTGTGTGTGCGTGTGTGAGAGTGAAAAATGTAAAACCAAAAGGCTGACAGTCAAGCCATGTGAAATGCGGGCATGCCAGAGCTAAACACACACAAAGACACCCCTATTGCAATTAAATAACGTAAATTGATAGATCATTATTATTTTGATACCTCTGTAGATTATTTGCGGCAAGCCAAAGCACAAGAGGGGCGTTCACACAAGTAAAGAAGTATATATACAATATATATAATATATCTATATACATCTTTATATATCAATTTATATCGCCATTAGATGCGTCATGTGCCATAGCTCTAGATTTGAGTTGATTTTTGGCATAGTTTTGCGGCTGTCATTGGAAACGTTTAACAGCTATGTAAACTGCGATATGGATCTAACAGATACATATATACATACATATATACACAGTAGCTGCGCGATGACAGCATGCAAATGTCTGCAGCTAATAATTAAAATGCGGCAAAAAAAAACAAATACTCACACTCAGACACACTCAGCACGCTCTCTCAGCTGTAGATACTTTTGTATCTTTGTATCTTTTGGCTGTCTGCAATTGAGAAATTTACCAAAACGACGCGTTTTGTATTTTGTGCAGCATGAATGAACGTTGTCGCCGTGGTTGTTGTCACGTTGTTTGTATTTCAATGTGTGTGTACAAGTGTGTGTCTGTGTGTGTCGACATTTGGTTGTATGTTTTGCCAGCCGTTTTAGTTTTACGCTATTTTCGCATAAATGCATCAGCTAATTTCACGCACTTTCGTCTCGTTCAACTGTTTCGATCGAAAGTCTTTGGTATTTTCGAAAATTTCGCAATTGGCACGCCCCCATGACGCCTTAATTGTTGCATTTGCGATCAGCTGTTGTCATTTGGTGCGTGTATTTGTGTGCTGCCGCGTTGCATGTTTATCGTTGCCGTCGTGGTTGTCATTGCCGTTGTCTTTGCCACTGCATCTACCTTTGTGTCGTGTTGGCTGTGTTGTTTATGTTTATTATGGCACTTTTTTATTAAAAAAAAAAAAAAGACATAAAAATTGAATGTCGTGCTGCCACGTTTTTTATGCTGTTCCTCTCTGCGTATTTGGGTTAAATGCCATTTTTTATGGACGCTCCAAGTTTGTTTTTTTGCAAACGTTAAGTGCGTGGGCGCCACATGACCAAATGGAGCTTTAAGTGATGAGCGGACCACAAAAACAAAACCCACGAAAGATATCAAAATATAATTTAAGATATTTGCGGTAGAATTTTCTATGTATATGTGAATCATGCTCTAAATTAGAACTTTGTTAGATGATGTTTGTATTACTAAAGGCAATGTCATGTCAAATGTCAATATAAAGCATTCTTTAAGAATACAATTGTCTTTAGGTGAACTTATCTTCATAGGTTTATAGATATTCAAATCGAATTGATTTTATGTATTGCAATTTAGCATGATTTTAATATATTTATCTTTCAAAATCTTAAAGTTTTGTTATACAAAATCAATTAAATTTGATCAAATAATAGTATATATCTATATAAAAATACATTCATACAGAGTTAAACATCAATTCGTCAAATTGATGTTGCCTGCGAGACAAACCTTTAAAAATATTATGCTACAGATTTCCAAACAGGCTCCAGGGCATATTTACCCATAGCCCTTGACAGTTTGCATATCCGTTCGAACTCTCGTTCCTCTGCTTGGCAAGTGGAAATCATATTACCTTGCCAACATCGGTAACGAAATTTGTCTAGTCTGCAACAATATTTTTTATTTGTTACTCAAGTTTTATGAACTGCATTTCCAGCAGCTGCAACAGTAGCAGCAACAGTAGCCACAGTAGCAACAGTAGCAACAGCAGCAGCCGCAGGTGCCACAAATTCACTTGGCCGTTGCATTCGATTTCCGCTTTAGTCTGACGGACCACGCGCGTGGGTCATCTTATGCACGACTGCAAGTGCCAAGGGGTTAAAGGGCACGCTGGTTGTAGCTACACGTAGGCATAACCTTTTGACTTTTGGCAAATGCACATTCGCTCCAACGAATTCCATTCCGTGATTTAATTGTAGTCAATCATATTACGTGCCCAGCATTGGTAACGAAGTTTGTCCAGTCAGAGCCAAACATTATTTTGTATTTTTTCACATGTTTTTCGAAATGCACCAACAGCAGCAGCAGCAACAGGAGCACAAACAAGTCACCTTTACACCCACGTTCACATTCGCTGCCGTTGTAAATCATATTACGGCAGGAGTAACTGCAATTTTTTTTTCATATAGATCTAGAGCAGAAGCTTTTCGTATAGCAGCAACAGCATTGGCTTCAGGTGTCTCAACTTCAGTGAGCCATGGCATTCAATTTTAGCTCCAATCTGACAGGCCACGCGCTGTCGCTGGCTGAAGGATTCACGCCCACAAATCCTTTTACGTTTCTATCAAGCTTGTTCAGGTAGCAGCACAGTTTTTTTTTTTTATATAGTGGTTTTGCATCGCATCGCCAGCAGCAATCGAAGCCACAGCATCCGTTGATTGGCAGAGGGCCGTCTACTGCTGCTAACGGGCCAAAGGTCAATGTGGTTTTTGCTATATTTATCCATGCATGCATCATCCTTGGCAAGCTTTAGCAGTTGAGAAGCTAACATATAGACAAGTGCTGCAATTCATTTAGCAAAGCTTCCAATTTCCTATCGGCAGGGGGCGGGCGGGCTGGTTCTAACTGCGTTGCAGTTATTCCTATATTCAGTCATGCCCTTTGACCTTAGAAAAGTCCACATGACGCAACATAAGCCAAAAAGCGTGTCCAATAACGACATCAGTAATGAACTCTCTGCTGGCCAAATTGAAAACCGTTTCTATTTTTAAAACATTTGCACAAGTCTTAGGCACTGCGTGACTGATTGAAAGCTGCAGCAGATGCAGTAGTTGCAGTTGCTGCTCTTCATTTAGGAATGCCATTCCATTTCTGCTTCACTTTCAAATGAACAACTGCCTACGCTGACGGGGCCAAGCCAGGCACACAGCATGCGCATCTCAAGGACATCTTGTGGCTTATCAGCCAAACGTCACATGGGGATGAATGTCATTGGTAAATGAACGAGTTCACTTGCATTTTCTAAAATGCCAAACGGGCTTTTAGGCCAGTCCAACTGTATGCGTGTGTGTGTGTGTACGTAGGCTTTTCCGGTTTTCCACGCACCAGCAACAGGCAGCCCACACCAAAAGTGATTTCTTGTATTTGCTGTCTGACAAAGCGACAGCATAAATGTACAAATAATAAAAGGCAGCTAAAGGTAAACCGCATACAGCAGAGCAGAGCACATCGACAGAGACATCGCAGCCAGTTGTCGCTGTCGCCTTTTCGACTAAAAATAAACAAAATATGTGGGCGCTGCGAGGTGTTAAGAACAAGTTGCACAATGCTGAAAAGGAAACCTGCAGTGCTGAAATATATATAGATAATTACTAATAAATAGATCTAGAATACAATGTAGTCGACTCTCAGATACCCAGTGCTGCCAATTTGCATAAATATATATAAACTTATATTTATCTATAATTCAGTCATACCCTACAATCGTTTTCATGCGTAGCATTGCTTGATAGACACGTACTGAATAAGGCGGCAAGTCTTTGAGTTTTGTTTTGAAAACGAGTTGTCTGGACACTTCAAATTTGGTCAAGCATATTTTAATTATGCATGTACAAATTTCTATACATACACAAGTGGCCAAGCGCATATATACACATACATATAAGTATATATATGCATATATATTTGCTTTGTACTTTCAGTAACAAAAGATAGCTGTGACAGTGGGTAGGTGGACAAGTGGTAGGCAGTTAAGACTGGGTTCTTCGTAATAATTTATAGCAATAGCTGGAGAGCTCTTCATGTATTGTCTTTGGCTTTGGTTGTTGCCACATTCGTCTGTGTGTCTGTGCGTGTGTCACGTTGCGTATGCGCGATAAACAACATTAATTATACGCCAAGTAAAAGGCAGCACGATCAAGTGACATGCTGCGTAGCCACAAGTAATGCATGGCCCATTTCAGGCGCTCAAGAGACGCCCACAGCTCGCTTACACTCACTCACACTCACATACTTGTATATGTATTTGTGTCATTTCGATATATGTTGGTAATGAATAAGGCTAACCGTTTTTGTCTCGCTGTGATTTGTACATTATTAAATTAAATATTTAAGCCGAATGCAGACATTGTCGCAGCTAATTATCGTGAATAAGCCATTTGTAGCAACATGATGGACATGACATAAGCGACACAAGAGTAACAATCGGTTGTCAGGGCTGCTCCCAAACGACCAAATGCAACTTTCACTAATGGCTACAAGTAAACAAGGCAACATACCTATTGAAATGGATGTACATACATATACATAAACATGTACATAAGTGTGTGCTTTTAATATTTGTTTAGGCATTCGAAATTCTCTATGCATACATATATTCCATTTAATTTCCGCTAGACCACGCGCAGCATCCAGTAACAGCTGTAAGTTTTCAAAGAAATAAAAAATAAAAGGCCAAAAATTCGTATAGATATAAATAATATTTTACCGAAATGAAAACAAAGCTAAGGCAAATTCTTGGCGTTGCCGATGGAACGCAGCTTGTTAAACGAAATGTTTACAACTTATCTAAACTTTCGCAGTCTCATCGCCAACAACAACAAGAACAGCAAGAAGAAGAACAAGAATGAGAAAAACAACAATTCTTATATTTATTTGAACAATTTCAACGCCATTATTTGTGCAATAAAACCCATGCCTGCAACCAGGTAGTAGAATTTGTACAGCATTTCAAAATCTCGAAATCTTATCTCGAAGACAACACAAGAGGTCATGAACCTTGCGGTTCTTTTGACTCGCACAGCCTCTGCCCCGCTCTGTCTTCGATTCAGTGCGTGATTTGTGAGATATAGCTGCTGCTTCTTCTTCTTCATATTGTTGATTGTTGTTGCTGTCGTTGTCCGTTGCTGTTGTGGTCGCGGCCAGGCAGCGCGTCTGTTTATGTTCCACACACGTCGTAGCAGGGGCTCCGGAAAAGTCATTCGGCTACTCCAGAAATAAACAAGCGCTGGCAGCGTAGCAACAGGCAACGGCCACAGCCACAGCCACAGACGTAGCCACAGCCACAGCCGAAGCATTTGCCTAGACGACTCATATCCGAGCAGAAATGTTATCTTTTGGATTTGTATATAAAAATAGAAAGAAACTGAAAAACTGACGAACCAAAATATAGAAAAAACCTCAAAAATTCGACACTGCTGCAAGCGTCTTTTCGGGTGTTAACAGCCCCAATGCAGCAAGGCCCCCAGCCGTGTTGATGGAGCTGCTCGAGACTCAAGTGCGTGTTGAGCCTATGGCTCAATCTGTCTCTCTCTGCACTCAGTGCATAGCTATAGCTATTTACGTAAATATAATTACAACTTAGTTACGTTTATTCAGTTTATACTAATTGAATGCGCATTTTATCAATTTTAGTGCCGCATGAACAGTTTTATCTTAAATATAATTCCTTTATCTCGACACGTGTTGAAACTGTGTATCTTTTGTTATTATTTTGTTTCCTTGCCCAATTTGAACTCGCCATAAATCGTGTTACGCATGTGAACCATTTTTGTATTTTCACGTAATCTTATCTTCTGTTCTACCTGTCTTGCTCGTTTCAGGTGAGTGTTTGATTAAGGACTTATCAGTGGGGCGATAACACGGTAGCTGACTGCCCATTGGAAAATGCTGAACAATATTGTTCCACAACTGTTGCACAAAATGCCGTCGGCCCGAGGCAAAATCTAACCCGATTGGCTGAGTACACAAATTGTCTATTAGCTATAGTATAGCTATATATGCTGTTAATTTTTAATTGGTTTAAGCAGCCATTGCTGCGAGTGTTGACTGCTTGAGCACTGTGAAAATTACACAGAAGGAGAGAGTGAGAGGGAGAGACGCAGGCAGAGGCAGAGGCAGAGGGAAGAGAGTGAGAGGGAAGGCACGACTGTGAGCGTTCATTGATAATGTCTGTTGTTGAGTTTTATGAGCTGGGCTATAAAATCAGCTCGGTTAATTGCTTTATAAATATGGGCGCGCAGGGAATGGCATTGACTACCGTTTGCATACCCTGTATTCTGTTGACTATCATGATCTTAAGGAAAGGGCAATTGAGAAGGTTTCTGTTGTCTTAATGCTTTGATAAGTTGTCTTAACTGACGTTAAATTAATATCAATATCATATCAAAATAGAATTCTGATATATATAATTGTTTATGCTCTAATTGTTTCTTGTTTCGTAAGCGATTCAATTAATTTAATAATATCAAAGTCATATCAAGATAGAAATCTGATATATGTTAATTGTTATAATGTTATAACAATTGGTTTGAAGTACTTTCTCTCTTTCTATATCGATATACTGGGCATCTGTTAGTCGCGCAGACTCTTGTGTTAAATGACTAATTTGTTAACTGGCTAACTGCCTGACTGAAAGCAGCTTCTCTCGTGCTCTCTGTGTTGGTGGGGCCTTAAGCTAACAATTTATGCACTTTACTTGTCACTGCCATGTGCCGGACCCAGGCTATTTGCTGAAAAGGTTTTTCAATAGAACCCTAACGCTCTCGCCCACGCCCACGCCCAGTGCCACCATTGCCACGCTCCCTTGACTTCATTGTATGAATCTTAATTAATTTTGAAATATTGACATAATACGCAAAACGTAGCGTTGAGACGCTTCGTGACGGCTTTTTCTTTAACTTTTTTTGGTTCGGCTTGCTTTTGACTCACTCAGCTCGCCTCGTCTTGACTTCAATTGAGTTGAGTTGAGTTGAGTTGAGTTGGTTTCGGGTTCGGGCTCGGGGTGTGGCTTCCTGCCTTTCATCTTGCTTTGTTTGTTTGGCGACTCATTACGGTCTTTTTTTTTATTTTCTTATGTGGTTTCTGCGCGGCCAGCGGGATCCAAAAGATTTTTCCACAATTTCACGTAAATTAACGCATTTAATGCATTTTCATTTTGGCTGCGAATTCGTCTTTTGGATTGTGGGTTCGGGTTTTTCTTGCTTATGTGACGGCATTTGCTACGAAATTGCGCACATGGGAACTGTTTGATTTGCGGCCAATTTTCGCTTGGCTCGATGCCTTGCGCCACTTTGACCAAAGCAACGACAACAACAACAAGAGCAACAACAACTGTTAAACTGTGTACAACGACATTTGCAACGTTTTTTGGCAATGACAAGTTGCAGAAAAAGTTTTTTTCTTTTTGGAAAAATTGGCTTAAAATTTACGAACTTGTTTGCAATTTTCGAACATGTTTCGTTTGCCGTTTTGTTGTAATAACAGCCAGTTTTTATATTTACAGTACACATGTTTCAGCTTATATGTTTTTGTTGCATATATGTATGTGTGTGTGCATATATACAGCGATTGAGCTGTAATGAGTGTGTGAAATCTTAGTTCTTGCCCTCAATAATAATAATAATTATTATTATTAATAAGAGCCAAAGATTTGTGTGTTAAAGCGTATATCGAATAATGTTTATTTATTTAATGACACATTTACTGGGAATACGTTGGCAGCTATTTTTAAGCATGTGAAAAATTCTCAAATTTCAACAGCAAAAACAACAAAAAAAGCCCAAAATACTGGTCAAGTACGTCGTTGGCTAAGATTTCAAGGGTATGCCAAAATATTCAAGAAAAAAAAAAGAAACATATATATTTATATATCTTATTACTTGTTAATTGTTTGCAGACGCTTTGACAGTAATTTCTGGTTGTTGTCAAGTCTCGTTAGGTCACGCGAATTGACACGCCCCCAACGCACAGCTGCTGTGGTTCGTTGTGTGGTTGTTGTAATCTCTCGAAGCTTAATGTCAAGTTGCAAGGCTGCCGCTATGCTGCACACACACACATATATACAGAGACTAACAGTTATTTATTTTAATTGTGTGCGTGTGAAAAATTGTAATGCTGTTAATGCCGTTGCTGTTGCTGTGGCAAATGCCACCCACACGCACAGCATGTGGCATTAAAACATCATTTGCATTTACATTATAATTTCGTTTTCTATTGCATATGAGCGTGCTTATGTGTGCGCGAGTGTGCGTGTGTGTGTGTGTGGGTTTGTAATACTGTTTACTCGCTAGCTGTTTGTCTTTGCTCCGGCTGCCAAGAGCTGTTGACAAGAGCTTTCCATTTGGCCCATTGTTGAAACTGAAAGTTGTAACAAATTCACGCCGCTATGCTTTACCATTTCACTTCCTTTGCTCAGCGCCCTTAAGACAGACGAGATCAGTTAAGATTCATGACTTGTTGCTTTGTTTTCTTATGCTGCTCCAAAGGCATTCTGGCGTGTCGAACACATTCACTTGATGTGCTCTCTGCGTGTGTGTGAATAAAAGTGAGACATTTGTGTCATTGTTTTCCCAGCAGCAGCAGCAGCAGCAACGGCAATAGCAACCGCAACAGCAACAGTTGACACATTTTCATTTACTGGCTTGAGAAATTTTGTGGCATATTCTATTTGGGGTGTTGCCAATTTTACCGCTGACCTCGCATCGCATCGCATCGTATCGCATCTCATTTGGTTTTATGGCCCTTTGTTGGGCTGCTCATTTGCCGAAAATATAAAGCTGACTGTGTTGCCTAGCAATGCGCGGCTCTTGCCGTTCAAATTATCTAATTAAAATTTTAATATTATTATATATTCATACATACATATCTATATACACATACTTATATACCCATTTTTTTCTTGTGCCTTATTAAATGGCACTGGCTAATAAAACTGACATTCAAAAGTGTTAAGAACCGAAACGTAATTAGTCACGATTTAGCTTTGGACTTACGTCCAGGGTGTGTGGGGCACTTGACGACGTTCGAATTAATCACAGTAATTTATAAGCTCTGCTTGTGGAAGGGGCGTTAATAATTTAAAACAAATTTAATTTACTTAAAATACATTTTATTGGCTAATTAACAAGAGTGTTGTTCGTTTATTGGCCAATGATTGTTACAATTAGCAATTTGAGACGATGCTGCTATAACTAATTGCCTTTTGAAGACCTCTTCGAAGACTTGTGTATTGAGTTTGTCTCTCTGTGTGTGTGTGTGTGTATTAAAGCATCATTGAATGACTAATAATAATTATAGAACTTGACAAGCAATCTAATAATAAAACATATTACTTCATCAAAACTTTGCTGTCAAAGTAAATTTTATCATCAAACTGAATACTATATATCACATTCAGTACGCGATATTGCCATGCTCTTTTTAATGAGAAAATTATACAAAATCGCATAATTGCATTCGCATGTCATTTTCTATATATGTATACATATATAGACACACGCCCACGCATATTCATTGAAAGCCCAATTTATTTTAGTTCAGACTACGACGCATTATCAGCCCAGCTACAAATGTTTTATTTGCCGTTGCTTTGCGGCAACATGGAAAACTGCGTTTGTTTAACGAACAAATTTATAGAATTTCTCGTGTTATTGTTAGCTTATGCACATTTTTCATATTTCTCTCTCTATATATAAATATATATAGGTATGTGTGCGCATGTGGCAGCCCAGTGAAAGAATCCAGACAGCTGGCCAGGTGCGCTGTTTTTTCGGTGTTCTCGTTTTGGCTGTTTTTAGGCACGTAGCCGTGATTTGTAGCATAAGCTGTGTTGAAACAATTTAAGGTATCCCATACGTTGGTCAAAAGTGTATACATTCTCTTTGAATACCAATCATCTATTGTAGTCGAAAGGCAAATAACTTGGCAGCTGAAATAATAACTTGCATTCTTCACCAAATATCGTACATAAATATTAAAATAGGTTGCAAGCTGATTATAAATCTAGCTGAAGCTTTCTGAATGTATAATATAGTATAAATAAAAGGTTTTCAAATAATGAATATTTTGTTGTATGAAAAGAGAAATTCAAACTTGAGCTCGACTCAGTCGGAAATCATTCTTGTTGCGCAATCCTTTATTGCTTAAATATTTCATAATAATTGTTAAAAACAGGTTTTTCTGCGTAGTAAACTTGAGTCAATAACAAATTACTGTTGCAGCAAATATTTGTCGTTTCTTCAAAATTGAACCAATTTCATTTTAAAAATTTGTTTATGAATAAATACAAATGTTTGTTAAATAAATACAAATTGTTTATGAATTCACTTTCCTTTGAGCTTTTAATTAAAATACATTTGAAGAAATGTATTTAATTTCAATCTTTTTCGGAAATAAAACATATGTATTTTTCCTCAAAATGCACAAAGCTTTATTAAACTTCTTTTAGTTTGAAACTCGCTTGTTACTATTATATTTTTGTGTCGATATCAGTTTTCACGCTTTTCGCTTGGCTCTGCTTCTGGCTGGCTATGACCCAAAATTTATGTAGGTAAACAACTGTTAACTGTTTTTTGTTTTTTTATGTACTTGTTGGTTGTTATTTTATTTTGTGAACATGTTGGCTTTCTGCTGCGTGTTTATGTTTATGTTCTATGCTCCACTTTTTATAGCCTTATATCCATTAAGGGTTAAAGGGATTTAATGTGATGTGACACATATATTTCCTTTTTATATATGCCAATGTGCGTTTATTTTAATTTGTTTATATTCTAAAATTTGAAATTGAATGCATGTTTATAGAAGAAGTCCAGTTATAGAGTAGCTCACTTTTAGCTTTTTTATTTTTTACATTTTGCTGACCTGTGTTACATATAAAAAAAACCTACTCTTAAATATTTTGCCAACTAGATTTACGCACATTTTTTTTTTAGTAAAAAAATAAAAGGAAGACATAAATTTTATCGCTGAAAACCGCAATGGTCATGATAACTTAACACAAAACCAAATTGATGTGGCGCATACAACTAAATTTCGTAAAGAAAGTCGAAGAAGCCGACTATATATACACACATATATATGTTTATGATAATTAACATTTCTATACAATTGTACAAAAATGGTTTTGGAACTGTCTAACCGCAGGCAAAGGAATAATAATATACATAAAAATAAGTATGCAAAATACAAAAATCAAATAAATGAAATTACTTGAATACACATGCATAAATAAGCGATATATATATATCTATTTGTATGTGTGTGTATCTCTGTGCGTGTTTTTGTTTTGCGCAAAGTGATTTTGTGTGCAAATTCTCAAGGCCAGCCCAGGCATTTGTGGAGTTCATGCCAAATGTGTGCTTGCAGTTGGTTTATGGCCGGAGGCGAGTGGCTTAATTGCAGTGGCTATGGCACACAACCGTCGACATTCAAGCCGAGCTTGAAGCACTTTTTTTTTTGTTTTTGTTTCTTTATGTATTATTTGGTGCCATTACGAGGCGTTTGTCATTGCTGTGACAATTTGTTAAACTCGGCTTGTCACCCACACGATCAGCGTTTTGGCATTGTTAAGGCCGAAATAAGCTGGCAACACCCACGCCGCTGAGTCGTCGGAACCCACGGTGCGAGTCATCTAATTCGTGGCCTGAATGGTCTTGCATTCATAAATTAGCTGCTCGGATACTTGGCTGCTAATGTAATGTATCGCACTTGAAGCCAAGTCGTGATCCAATGCAAATTACTGCGCTCCGGCAAAATCAATCAATCAGCTGATCTGCCCGCAGTCGCCAAGCTGTGAGCTGAGCTCGGTATTAATTTGGTTTAGGTGTCAACTGAGCTAAGTGCCTACCTGACTTGCCCGACTGCCTGCCTGTCTGACTGCCTGTTTGGCATATCTTATAAGATTGACAAGCTGGGATTAGATTTTGGCGTGAACAAGGTTGTCTGCGGTTATGTGGAAGCAACAAACATGTCTGGCTATAAATCAAATAAAAAAGTATTCAAAGCCATGGGGGAACAATAGATTCTACTAAGTCCATATCAAAAACTTATCAAGTGAAATATTTCAATTTATACAATTTGTTCGCTCATTTGATTGAATTTAATGTGCGTCTAAGCGACGCCTTTGCATTAGGCATGAAGAACAAATAGCGGAGCGGAAAATCTCTTGAGACTTTCAGCAACAACAAAAAATTGCACATAATATAATTTAATTTGCTTGGCAGCGCAGTGGAAAATGAAAATGAAAATGAAAAAAAAAAAAGAACAGCAGAAGCAACAGCAGCAGAAAACAAGCAGAAACATTATGAACAGATATAAATAACAAGACATGGCTCGTTCTAGCTGTCCAAGCACATTAAGAGTCGGCCAAAGAACTCATTAAGCGATGCGAGTGAAAACTGAAATATTGAATACAGCATGGAATTTGTCGCAATAAACAAGCATAAAGTATAAATGTATATATATTGTATATGTATATATGTGCGAACAATTTGTTATTGCGTTCCGTTTAATAGATGTTCAAAAGCAAATTAAGGGCAGTTCGGCGAAAAGCTTTTCATTTAGTTGGCAACATTTTCTTGCGTCTCGCACGCAACATGCGCAAATTTTGTAGTTGCAATCATAAAATCAGCAAGCCGAGATCTTTTCAAGCATAAACGCAATCATGACAGCTGCCAATTTTAATCGGTCAAATGTCAATCGTTGGGCAGTCTGACAAACTGAAGGAGATCGCAGCTGATGTGTGGCACACGAATTAGATGAATAAGCCGTGCAATTGCATTTGCATTTGCATATGACACAGCTGCGCCTTAGGGGGGACAGTATCATAGAATCGGATTAGTCACTGACGGGTCAAATTGATAGCAGCATTTATATAAATTATAATAATTAAGCCCAAAGTCGATGCCATATGCGCAGGCGGCTTAATTAATAGCTTGCCTTTTGCGACTCTATGACTCTCTTTCTTTGTACTGCTGTCTCTTTCTCTCTTTGGCTGACTTCACATTTACATATATATACATATATCTGGTATATAATTAAACCCCATGTCCGTTGCTAACTGACCATTTAAGGGCATTGGCTGAGTTGGCCTGAGCAGGTTGTCTATATGTAGGTGTCGAGCGGCTAAACCAATCTAATAATTATCAATGAAAGATCTTTTTATTCATTAACAAGTTCTCGTTCTGCAGTGCTTATAAGGCAGTTGCTGTTTATAAATAAATATGTACATACTCATATATTTATATATGTATATATATTTGTTGTTTTCTTTGCAAACTGTATCGCTCATTCATTCGAAGTGCCGGCACTCTTAATGCAAGTCAAGTTTTAGTCATAATTTACATGTGTCTTGCTTATGACTCTATCTCTCTATCTTGGAAATTCAAATAAGCGAACTGCCATATAAGGCGCACACACGGCGCAAACCAAATTTGGTGCCAAGAGAACTGGCAAAAAGAACTTGACTCTGGTGTGTGTGTGGGCAACATTTAAGTATTATTATTATGTTGCTTTTTTGCTTAGCTTATAGTTGATTGTTTTTTATAGCCAAATCGCGCACACTTTGTTTTAACTATACAAAAAAAAAAAAGGTAATGAACTCTGCAAAGGATGTGCCAGCAGATCATTTGCGATCTGTTGTTTTTTGACTTGTTCAAAAATAGACGAACGCTGTCTTTCAGCCATTTTTTTTGGCCATGTGTCCAAACATAATTTTGAGGGCTTTATGACGCCCTTCTGGGAGCTGGTCGGCAGCGCCTTTTACGCTCAGCTGCCACATTTTGCAACATTTTAAATATAGAATTGTGTATTTTTCTAGCGCTGCTGCACTTTATGAGCAGCAGCAGAGCGTCAATAAATTGTCAAATTTTATGCTTGGCGATTTTACATTTGGCAGGGATATAGCATTAGTCTGTCGAGAGGGCACACGAAAGCACAAAAACTGGGGCGAAATGTTTAAAACTTGAATACATCAAATATATAAAACAATATATAAAATATTTTCTAGTATAATTTTGCTTTATTTTGAAGCGTGTTTGGAAAAATTCAATGCAATTTAATAAAATATATATATTTTGTTATGGAATTTGAGCAAAAAATGCACGTTTCGTTGTGGAAATGCCAAAAATTCCAGCTATAAATTCAAATGTTTAAATTGCATATCGTAGATGGTGCTATAAGCATTGTATTGCCATAACCAGAATTGCAATGAATTATTTTGCCGGCCAACTCATGCAGCAAATTGATGACATAGACCTCATAGACAGAAGCACGGTGGCAGTTTCTTAAGTCATGCCGTATGACATGTGCCCAAGAAAACACACCCACTAAAACAATATATATAGATATCTATGTGTATATATCTTATTCAATTTTCACATAGATCATATTGCCCTATCGTTCTGGTGACAAATTGTTGGCCATTGTATGAGCCAGCTAGTTGGAGGCACATGCCAAACTTAAACAATGCAACTCGGCAACAACAACAACAACAACAACCAAATGTTGATCATATCAATTGTAAAGGCGCTGTCAACTGGCACAGTTGGGGGGCGACAACGACGATGACGACGACGACAGTTAGTCGCTGCGGTAGCCCAAACGCCAAATGTGTGAATTATGGCGCACAATGAGGCGTATGCGCAATTTGGCATTGCATTTTACATTTATTTAACACAGCTACGCTCCGCACCGCTCATCGCTGTAATTTGAAAGGCAAATGCATGCCATAATTCGTTTATATATAAACCAAATGATTTCACTATATTATTCATGGGGGCGTAGAGGTAAGGTGTTTGGTATGTGTGTGTGTGTGTTTGTGTGTGTCGACTAGTTTGCATCTAATAAATTAGCGGCATTAATATAAAGTAAACATTCACACGCCATTAATGGCATATGTGTATGAATATATGTACATATATATGCTGGCACAATTGTTGCTCGAAAACTCAAATTAAGCGTCATTTAATACGCACATTTAACTAAATGACGATTTGCTCTAATGACCGAGTTGACTGATTATCCACATAGCTGTCAATTAAACAAAAAAAAAAAAAAACAAAACTTGTTTTTCGCATTGATAGCAGCATTAAAAACATTGTTTTACTTTTATTATAATTATTCATCGTAACATGTTGACTGTAAAAGCAGTTTTGAAACTCAAATTGAATCACATTTTGGTCGTAATATTTTCAAGTTTTATTGCAATATTTTTTATGCTTCCTTTTTTTTTTTTTACTATGCATTAGTTATTTTTATTAATCATTATTCTCTTTTATTACAGAAATTGCACGCGTTCGTGCCTCCCTATTCCAGATTAATGGCGTTAAGAAGGAGCCCCTCACTCTGCCCGAGCCAGAGGGCGCCATGGTTACGCTGAACGAGAAGGTTTATGTGCCAGTGCGTGAGCATCCAGATGTAAGTAGAGACAGAAACAATATATAGTTATATATATGTATACGTACATTGGGAAACGATCAACGATGATCTAATTTATGAATCGAAGCACATTTGAAGCGCTTCCGCTAATTAGAATTGACAGCGAGGCCTGCTCAATGGGCCCCAATGAGCAACTGGTACACCGGAAATCGCTTTAAGGTGCGCCCTCTAACAGTGCCCAAAGAACATGAGACGCTGCTGCAACAAATGGGCGGTTAGGCAACACTCAAGCAGACACGCACACACACACATACACACTGATATAGAGAGAGATAACACACCTTTAGACAGCTGATGGAATCAGTCGGCTGTTAAGTTGTCCAAAACATGGCAATTGCCTCAGCACGGGGCTCGCCTTAAGACTCGCCAAATGCAAAATGCGTATCAGTTCGGATTGCTGCAGCCGAGTGTAGCTCGCCTCACAACACACACACACACACTTATACATGTGCATGTGCATATATATATGTATTTTAAATGGGTTAGACAAAATCAGTGAAGCGTTTTAGGAAGTCGCTTGACGTTGTCGTCGTCGTCGCCATCGTCCGTTGTAGGCGTTTTGTTTCGCCGCCTAGCCTAACGCCATGGCAAATTAGAATTTGATTTAATTTTATGCAATTTCAAATGCTGTTTTTCTCTTTTTAATTTGTTATTGTTGTTTTGTTTTTTTTTTTTTTTCTTTTGGAAAATGTTTGGGCGTAGTTTTAGCTTATTTATGGCTGACAGCATCATGAACCGAGGAGCTGAGTGAATTTATTTCATTGCTTGACACAATTAAAGCATGTCTTTCAATGAGGGGTAATGCGTGCTCCACATAGCTGTTTTGTTTATTGTTATTGTATATATCTACTCTATATCAACTTTTATTGGTTTATTTTTAAAATTCGCTATCACTTAAAGCGCTCGATATGCAAATATGCTTGCTTAATGTTGCTAATTAGCTAGACACGCTTAAATCTATGGCAAATTCTAACTGGAGATTAAACTTATAGAAAGTTGAAACTATGTATGAGCTTATGACTCTATATTACCCTGTAATCTATAACAAGATATTGCAGACAAATTATACATTATCTATGTAATTATGTACAGAATTTATGAGATTGAATAATTACAAATAATTGAAATTATATAAATTTCTGAAAAATCATTATGTTTTCTCTTGAAAACCTAGCAGATTCAGCATACTTAAAGTACATCTCTATAGGGTATCATAAATTAAACAATATTTAAAATCAACAAGTTCTAGTTAATTAATTTCTGTTGCTGCATTGCATAAGTCTTAGCCGTTAAGCAGCAACAGCAGCAGCAACTGTTTTGCATAAAGTTTGTTAGTTTTTTATGTCCACTTTTTCCTGATTTTGGTTCTACAAAGAGCAAGGCGAATTGAATGTGAATGAGGCAAGTCATAAATTAAAAAACGAACATAATTTGATGCTGAAGCAGAGCAAAAGCTAAATCAAAGTTGCTTTTGAAATGTTGTTGCTGATGCTGATGTTCTTCTGATTTCCAAATGGAAATTGGCACAGCTCGACCAAGATTTACGAGCACAGGGCATAGGTTTTATAGATGTTTATATATGCATATAAATAAATTTATTTGTATATCTACATATAAAATATGTTCAATTTTGTTTTATTTCACTTGATTATTTTCGGTTTTTGATATATCAGGTGTTCTCTGTATTTCGACTGATTCTATTTTTATGCCCATCGGCCAGCTGAAGATTATTTTTTGTGTTTTGGGCTGTGACTGGGCGCGGGTGTATGTGTGTGTGTGTGTGTTCAGAATTTCGATAAATCATTTCATTTAATTGCAATATTTCTAGCTCGATAGCCGAACATGAACATTTCTGACATTTTCCTGCCGAATGACCGAAGCCAAACGTTTATAAGCAAGACAAATTGCGTTTCAGGTCGCCAAGCAGGCAGGCAAGAAAATGCAACAAGTTTGCACAATGTTTATTGTCCATGCAAACACACGGACACACACACACACATATATTCTCAGACATAGATCTGTTTATATATAAACACATAATATATTGTTTTGTTGTATATGTATTATTGTTTAGCCTCGTCATTGCTCATAAATTTAACCACTGACTCGGACACAGCGGGCAGCATTAGCCGAAACGTTTGCACGAAAAATAATAGCAGTAAATAATTTCCACCATATTTAACAATGTAAATAGTGATTTGTCAGCCGGCTGACAAGCGGCAACAACGAACGCCATGTAAATGGACAACAATTTGTCAACAAGGCTTAGGCGAGTGCATCGCATTGCATTGCATTCTGCAAGCCCACAAAATGCAGTCTCTTAATGCGCTCGATTGTTGCCAGTGCTTGTTGTTGCTGCTGCCGCTGCTTTTGCTGCGGACTGTGTCCAAAACATAAATACAACTTAATTAACGTCAGCAGCAACATCTGTTGCGAACAAGCCAACAATGGCATTTAACAGTTTACAATTAATTACTGAACAGCTATTAACACATACACACTGGTATACAAGGCATAGCTCCAGTTGAAGCTGTCCCACAGCCCAGTATTTATTTCAAATGCACAATCTCCTCCTCTCTGTCTAACACGTGTCCATCTCTTTCTGTTCGCCTGTCAGCATAATGCTCATACGCCCCGTGGCGTGCGCTGCGCGCTGAGCTATAAGCTGTCATTTTATATGCGTTCAAGATAAGTTCGATAAAAGATGAAACTTTTATAAAAGCTGCTAAGCAGCTGTTTAAATAGTATCAGCTCAAGTTACTTCATTTTTTTTTTATAGCTACTTAAACGGCTGGCAGTCATGGCAATAGGAGTTGGAGAGTTTGTAAAAATAAACAGATTTTGTTTAGTACTTGGATGAGCAGCTCATACAGTTGTAGTATAACTAGCGACTTTATATGTATTTAATGAAAGCCCTTGCTATAAAAATAATGTAAATAAAGATAATAAAATTGATTGAGAAGTGATGGAATAATAATTAGACAATTGGAAAAAAATGAAAATAAATAAAAATAAAGAAATAAATACAAACAAAGAAAATAATTAAAAGTTAATCAATATCAATAAACTGATAAAAATAATATAAAACAAATAAAAAAAATTATATATAAAAATAAAAAAATAATATATAAAAATAAAAAAAAATATATAAAAAATAAAAAAATAATATATAAAAAATAAAAAAATAATATACAAAAAAATAAAAAAATAATATATAAAAAATAAAAACATAATGAATAAAAAATAAAAGCATAACGAATAAAAAATAAAAACATAATGAATAAAAAATAAAAAAATAATGAATAAAAAATAACAAAATTATGTATTATAAATAATAAATATAATATATAAAAAATAAAAATATAATATATAAAAATAAAAAAAAAATAATTTATTAATTTTTTATAAAATTTTACAATTTTAATTTAAAAATTCAATGAAAAAATATAAGAAAAAATAATAAACAAAAACCATACGTTCACTACTCTTGCTGATTTGAACTACAAATCGAACTAGTACTTATGGTATTTTCTGAGTCTGTGAACCAGTAGTCGCTATAAGATTAAATTACCTTAACACTTTAAGCATTTCTTAATTTACAGAGTTATGGCTGGCTAAGCTGAATGCTATGCTAACAGATGTTGTCCATTAGCGGACATTACTAACTGCTGGAATATTTATGTTACATGTTTTGCGGCAACAACAACAACAACAACAGTAGCAGCAGCAACGGCCGTAACTGAGCTCAGCTCATTTGTCGCAACATTTTGCACACTTTATGCATTGTGTGTGTCGTAAATATAATGGCAATTAATCTGAAAACTGCAGCGAATCGGTCATGAACATAAAATGCTAATTACGCGCAACTAAAAAATGCTCATTTCAATTTTTGAGTTATTTAATAAGTAGTACAGGGGGAGGGAGGGAGGGTGGCAACAAGTTTGACTTTTTGTTTTGTGTTAGATGTCAAACGTTGATTTATTTTTCCGCGGAATATAGACATACTTTTTGTGTTACATTCGCGTATAATTAAACACACGCACGCACACTCGCATTCGCATTCGCATTCGTAGTCACACTCATTCTCACACTCATATGGAGAAGACATATAGATTGTATGTTTGTTAAAATGTACTTATACAGATTTGTAATCTATTTGATCTGCGCCGACTGGCTGCCTAGTTTTGCATTTTTTTTTCCACTTAACTGGCGGCTAATATGAAAAGATGTTTTGGCGTTGAAAACTATTTGTAAAACTGTTGCGTCCATTTGGCTGCATGAAAAACCTGAACCTGAATTACAATTGCTTCGATATATATATAAACAGCCAAATATACGCAAATACATATCAATTTGACTTTATTCCTTATTGTTTGATATGAATGGTTGTCTCGTGCTGCTAAGCAGCTTTTCCAATTGTCCATAATGGAAACCATGGCAGCCATAGCCGATTTCCATTTGGGTTCATTAATTTTTAATTTGGGTGCATGCGCGTCTTTCTCTCCTTTGAGGGCAATCTCAAAAATCTAAAAAAAGGCTGCTGCTGCTGCTGGCTTATCAATTGTTTGCGCTGCGAACACACATAAGTATTTAGTACATAATAAAATCATTCTTATCGCTGCTCACAATCAAAGAGAGAGAGAGAGAGAGAGAGGGAGATGGAAGGAGAGAGAGAGAGATACACACTGTCGCCGCTTTTGTCTGCTAAGAGCATATTTGTTCCGAGTGCTGTTGTCTGTAAACAATAATATTATTAAATATTGTTGTTGTTATTGAATACTGTTGCTGCAGTTTTCCACTTAATCTCATAAGTGCCGCTGCACTTGTTTCATAATTGATTCGAGATTAAAGGGAAAACTCTTCAAATTGGTTAAGTTAATTACGTTTTATTTGATTTACTCGAATTAAGCGTTCGTTAAGCGTCATCATCGACTGTCGCGTGTTATTGTTAAATCAAGTGGATGCCAGTTTTAATGAATTGCCTGACGTCGAAGAGCAACAGTTGCGAATGCAAATATTTATTTTCTTGCTTAACGAAAACTTTTCATGAAAAGCTGAATGCATTGCAGAACTTAGCCTGACTGCAGCTCTGGGTCTGACTCTGACTCTGACTCGGACTCTGGTTCTGTTTTCAATCGAATCCGTTTAACTGCACTTTGTTAAATTCTTAATTAAAATTTGTGCACAGCCATTAAGCAGCTAACTGCATTTATGCATCTGCAGCAATTTTCAATTGATTTGATCTCAATAGTTGCCAGCGGCAGTTGCTGCAACAAACAGTAAAGAGCAAGCTGCAAATGGCAATAGATATATATATCTAGATAAAGATTAATATACTTACATACCGACAACAACGAATGCTGCTGTTGTAGTTGCTGCTGCGACTCACATCATCGTTAATACATCAACAACAACAACAACACACACACATCACATCATCAGTTTGGAAATAAATTTTAAAATACTCTTGCAGCGGATATTATCAATTTGTTAGCAAATGTCGAATATGTAAAGGGAGAAACTAAGAATTTTGAGAATATATACAAAAAAATGGATTTTTAATTAAAAATCATATATAATAGTGTGTATATAATATAGTATTATTCATTTATTTATCTATTGCTTCACATATTTTTTTATAGAGCATGTAATCTTCGGTGTGGCACAGTTAGCCTTGCTAATAAAAGCCAAACTACGCCACATTTGGTGGGTGGTCGCCTCAGGGCTAGAATTGCGCCATTTTCAATATATATAATATATATTCAGGTTAAATTGTTGAGATATTCGTCTATGAGTGTGCCTAATAAATCTACAATTTGATCGTCTAATTTATGAGCATCAAATTACGCCCGAGGGCGTGGTTAGAGCGCAGGCATGAAGCATATGATAATTGGCTGCTGGCTCATCAATTACACAGCTGTTGGCAAGAGCTCAACTAGCCGGGCTATCAGTGTGACCTGTTGTCAGGCAGCTCTCGACCAAAAATGGCCCCCTCTACTGGTATTTGAAATGCCTTTGACTGTTGCCGCCGCTAAGCACTCGTTCATGCTGCTGTTGCTGCCGTTGCAGTTGGCAATCTGTTTGTGAGTCGGGCTGATTGGTTTATCGTGGCGAATTCAGGCGTGTCGCCTTAGGTCATATTACGTATTTTGTCCGCTTGTGCATTTGGTTTTTTTTTCTCTTTCCACTTTGATTATAATTTTTGCTGCTCGACTCGGCAAAACAGAAAATAATAATTTTGACTTTGAAAGAATGTTTTGTGCATTGAATTGAATTTGGTTCATGAGTCAGCGTGGCCATTAATGTGTTTTAAATTCATATGAGATCAACTTTTGGCATTAAGACTCTGAGCTTGATTTGTTATTATTATTTGTATATTATATTTGTTATAATTGTTGCTCATTTCCTGTCATTTCTTTCCGTTTCAGTTCAACTTTGTTGGTCGCATTTTGGGACCGCGCGGCATGACAGCCAAACAATTAGAACAAGAGACTGGTTGTAAGATAATGGTACGCGGCAAGGGCTCCATGCGGGACAAAAAGAAGGTGAGTTGAGTTGTGAGATGCACAGATGCACAGATGCTATAAATGCTATAAATGGGAAAACTCAAATCCATTATAAAAGCAACTTAAGAGAATCCAAAAATTTCATTAAATTAGCACTTCAAATACCAATCAACAGCCATCGTAGCAATGCATAGTTTGCATGCCAATCTAAAGGCCCCAACCACCCACGCACAGCACACACACACACACACAGCACATACATACAAACACACACAGCTGGCTATTACTATGCAACCAAAGCATATTTCCAATTCAATTTAAAAGGAAATTTTCGGTTGACATTCGGTTGCCGTGCCAAAATGAAAATGATTGTCAATTAAGCGACAAGTTTAAGTCCAATATTTAATACCACATGAATAATTAAATCGTATAAATATAATATAAGCAGACAAAAGAGACAGTTCAAAAGTCAATGTATATGTATATATCTATATGTATATATCTATATGTATATATCTATATGTATATATCTATGTGTATATATCTATATGTATATATCTATATGTATATATCTAAACAAAAGAGACAGTTCAAAAGTCAATGTATATATGTATATCTAAATTATTATATGTGATATATAAACTTTTCATTTCTAATCTATGCTCTGCTGCAGACATTAAACTATGCAATTTTATTTTATTATATATATACATTTATATATGTACATATATATCTATTCAAAATTTGACACTTCAGCGCTCATGATGATTTAATTTCCTTTGGCGTACGTTAAACACACAAAAATATAAACAGAGCTAAGATGATTAAATGTATTTTCGTAGTTTGCCAATGTGGAGCGCATTTTAAGCAAACACATAGACACTCACACACACACATATTCATACACACAACAAACAGACCGTCAGACAAGACAAGTCATATAAAAGTGAACACTTTTATAGCATTGCAATATTTTGATAATTTAGTAGCTATACACAGTGGCTGACACCCACTCAGGTGCTCAGCGCGGACTGCTTGGCTGGCTGCCTGCCTGATATAACGTCAGCCAAAAGCTGTGTGTGTGTGACTCATGATATTTTCATGAAAATGACAAGCGAGTAAAGCCAGCGAAAATGTTTACTAGCTGCAGTCAAACAAGAGATAGAAATAGAAAAAGAGCTATTATATATACACACACAAATATATATATATACATCTTGTGGCAAAAACCCCTTTATTATATATACATAAATAAATCAGTCTCCATGCAACTGGCTGAATCAGATGTGTCCACTAAGTTGGCTTATTTTGCCGCTTGACAGTTCGTAATTTGACAAGTGGCTGGCGGCTCGAAATTAGCCAAGCACTGGACGCTGATGAGCCAACTTCAAAAGCCAACTAAACTGACAGTTTTGCCTGGCACTTTGAGCTTAATTGATTAGAAAATTTTCAAAATTATATTTAAGCATGACAGAGCTATAGCTCTCTATATAAATGTGTATGAATTATGTATATACATATTTAGTGCTTTCTTTCACATTTTGGGTCAAAAGTTAATGAGCTGCGCAAGACGAGAGCCTTGGGTTGAGCATTAATAAATATTGACTACATTTTCACGCACATTTCGAGCGTGACAGCCAGAAGTGCCTGTGGGCACTCGGCGTGGCCGCAAAGTAACAGCTTCAGCAGAATTTTAGAATTTCGAAACATTTCACTAAATGCATTTTGCTGTGTGGCCACAACCACAATTAATTGTTTGGCAGCCATTAGCAGCGAACACATGCGCCACAAAATGTCCTCTTGCAATGCGCACTTGTGGCAGAAATGAGGCCCAGAATGAGTGCAATAAGGGAAGGCATGCGATTTTATTGGCATTCACGTTTTTGTCGGTTTCTGTTAATATTATGACGCCCATTGCCAATAAACTGTTGCAGCTTGTAGTTGTGGTTGTGTTTGCGGTCTGAGAAGCACTAAAAGATATGCACGAATGTTCATATAGTACTCTCTCTATATACGAATGAGTAGTAAGTAAATCTATACAGTGGATAGTTTAAAATAAATCTATAAATTAATTATAATAGATAATTCATATATAAGTGCAATTTATGTTTATGTGTTACATATAGAATAAAATTTCATGGTTTTTAGTTAACTATATATATACATATCTATGCTTAAAGATACTTTGATCTCTCATAGAACATACACTGCGCGTCATCAGGTATTTTCTATATGTTTGCGTCAAATTGGAATCGTTAAGTCTCGCAGATTTATAGCTATGATCATTCAATTTGACGAGCTGTCGTTCAGATAGTATTAACAATATATAGGCTGTAAAATGCGGCCACTATTTTCTATAAATAACTTTTGTGGACAACAAGATTTTCTATGCTTATTTCTGGATGGGGTGGCTATGTATATAACACTTAAGATTATTAATTTCAAGGGAACTAATTTGCACACTATCAAATATATAGAGATATATTATATAAAATATAATTATATAAAATATAATATACTAATGCAAACTTAAACTAAAACGACTGTTTCTTGCCACATATAACTTAAACAAAATAAATCGATATATTTATATATATACTATATTCTTGAATTTCTTTCGTGCCTTGCAGGAGGATGCCAATCGCGGCAAGCCGAACTGGGAGCATTTGTCTGATGACTTGCATGTTCTGATTACCGTTGAGGATACTGAGAATCGCGCCAAAGTCAAATTGGCTCAGGCTGTTGCTGAGGTGCAAAAGCTGCTCGTGCCGGTAAGTCAATGCGTAATAGCTATAGCAAATGCTATATATATACAAGTGGAAATCTGCCCAACTCCCAATTCCTTCAATTAAAAAAAGTAAAATAAAATTAAATTAATTTTTAAAAAATATATATACAAAAAAGCAAGAGCAAGAATTAAGATGTTAAATTGTTGGCATGTTCCTAATGCCAGTTGCCTATTTATATCGATTAATCAATTTGCTGTATCTATCTATCTGTATCAATTAAATAAATAATTATCTCATTGCTAAAATTGTTAACCGAAATATTAATAATAATTTTTTTTATATTTTCATTTCTTTTACCAAATCTAATATGCTTTGATGTATTTTGTTTAATACATTGAAAAAATATCTACTACCACTACTACACAAAAACATACAAACACACACACACACACATGCGCCAACACACACATGCGTACGCGTACTTGTACTAACAGCAAGCCGAAGGCGAAGATGAGCTAAAGAAACGTCAACTTATGGAATTAGCCATTATTAACGGCACATATAGGGACACAACAGCGAAATCAGTCGCAGGTACGTCAATCAAGAACTACATATAAGCCAAAATATATTTATACTCAAACAAAAACAGAAAAAAGCAAACGAAAAAGAACAACTTTTGTCTAATACCAACAGCTAATCCCAGTACTGACCAAAACTTAAATAAATGATTAAACAATCCACCCGGCTTTGAAAGCAATCTGCAATGAGATACATAAACTATGTGCTCCATAGAAAGAAATCGATTGTGATTGCGATAATCGTGCTTCCTAATCCGTCTAACCAATAATGATATAATGAAAATGTTTTCCTTTGAATTTACATGGATTTTCTATACGGACAGCTTTCTCATGCGTTGGTTCTCCTTCTGCTTCTGTTCTGTATCCCGCAGTGTGCGAAGAGGACTGGCGCCGTTTGGTTGCTGCATCGGATAATCGCCTGCTGACGCCCACCTTATCCGGCCTGGCCACCCAGATACGTACACCCGCCAATGCACCGCTCGGCGCACCATTGATACTTAATCCACGAATGACCGTGCCAACAACGGCGGCCAGCATACTGTCCGCCCAGGCAGCGCCGACAGCCGCCTTCGATCAGACCGCCCATGGCATGATCTTTGCATCGCCATACACCGACTACGCGAACTATGCAGCACTGACCGCCAATCCTCTGTTGACGGAATATCCAGATCATAGCGGTGGGTTATTTGCTAGATAAACTACTTAATACCATATCGTATCTCTATAACTACAAATTATGATTTTCAATCAGCTAAATATTGATTCAATATACTCTTAACTATATGCGCCATAACTGTTGACACCAGTAAACACACACACGCACACACACCCACACATCATTTCGAAAATTACACCAGCAACAAAAAAGATAAAAACAAAGTAATATATGAACATCTAATAAGCCAGTTTATGAGGCGAGTCATCGATCAATTGCGTTATGGTTAGCCAAAGTTTTTAGCTTCTATTACCGAGCCAAACTGCGAGCAATAATACTTACTTACAACACTGACAAACACATGAAGTTAGTTAACGACTCAACTCTAAATTCAATTAATATTTGTGCAAAAAAAAAAAAAAAAAGAGCAGCAAAATATGCTTTAAAGCGTTAGCAGAGGACGTAAATCAATGCACATTAAGCATACGCCCAGTTGCATGTTCAATTTATTGTATATTTATTTATTTGATTTATTTTTGAGTTTGTTTTTTTATAACCAACTTTAAACAATAATTGCAATTTGTGTTATAATTAAATTTCACGCTTATTAATTTGTTATTTGCATACCCTTGCATAGGGCAAATAGACCAACTAGGCGTATTAGTAATTTGTTGTGAGAAGTTCTAAATTTCATAGATTATGAAATTATAATCAGATTCCATAAATATTTGTTAGCTACTTTGCATACTTCAATATCTGCCTATATGTATGTATAGAAGTCTTTACATACATATTTTCCGTTCAATTTCCCTCCATTTGCTGTAAGGGTATTGCAATTTCGGTATTTCCGCCGCTTGTTTTATGATTTAATTACGATTATTTGTGCAATGCCACAAAGTATGCAATAGAAAATTAAATTTGCGCACGCCTTTAACCCTTTTGCTGCATCGCTTGCTTTTGATTTCACTTAACTTATTTACTTTAATTTGAACTTATTTAATTTTGCATGCATCGCACCGCTAACGTTCATAATTATTAATATAACTACAATAATCATTATTGAATTTATTCCTTTATTTTATTTTTCCTATTTTTTATCTGAATTCTGATATAAAAAAATATTTACAGTTGGTCGATATATGCATGCCGGCTCCGTCTTTTGAACTTTTTTTTGTTTGCGTGCACCAAGAATTTATTGAAGTCCATAAATTGTTAGTTTTTAGTACCAGCTTAAAGAATGTGTATATATGTATATATGCATATGTATTATATATATATATATATATTCACATGTAAACTCGACAAAAAAGAAGCAAGATTCTGCCGTTGACAGTGCACAACACAGGACATATTATAAACATATTGAACGTAGTTATACTACATATTTAACTATAGCTACACATACACACACACACATACATTTATATACAAATATATTTATTTAGCAATGCACAGCAACAAACAACAACAACAACAAATACTCAAATATGAAACTGCAGCTTCTCTGTAAGCAACAAATATTGAACAAAAATGAAAGAGAATGCAACAAAAAAAGTTACTTAAGTAAAAATGATTATTGCTCGTTGAGAAACTTTTTGTTAGTTCATAGGTCGCAAACATTTCTACAAAACTGGCAGCTAACGATTGGAAAATAAGTGATTTTTAGGCGCTTAGAGGCAGATTTTTTGTTTTTATTTTTATTTTTTTTTTAAATTTTTTTAATGAATGTTTTGGGTGTGTGTTTCGTCAGCTCTCTTTAAACAATTTGCAAATTTTCTACTTCGGAACATGAGTATATTCTAGTTGACAACAACAGCAGCAACAGCAACAACAATGATGACGACAGTGAAGCAGTTTGTTGTTTGTTGTTGTCGTTGTTGTTTTGGGAACAATGAGTATTCTACTTACATACATACATACATAGACATGCAATATGCACTTAAAGCCTTCAACAAAGTTGCTTCAAGTTTTTTGTTTAGCCATTTAAGTAGTGTATTTACATATGTCTATGTTTTCTAGTTTTCTATAAATATATATATATGAATATATATCTATACATACGCTTAGGTCTTAAATAACTTTTGTTATTTATTTACACTTCTTTTTGAGTTTACGGTGTAGGTTTATTTGATTTGAATTTCTTATACTTTTGTTTTGTTTTTTATTTATCTTTTCTTCATTTTTTTTGTTGGGTTTTCTATTCTTATTAAGTGCAATAACTAGCTAATAGCTAATTAGTTTTGTGTGGTAGCAGTTAAGCGCAGTATTTATGCACGAGTGTACCTTACGACAAGTTCAAGTTGAACATTTGATTTCCGTTCCGTTTGATTTTTTTCCAGTCAGTGCCATTTATATTTCGTTTGGTAGTAATTGGCTAACAGCCTCACGTCGGTTTTTTGTAGCATTTTAAAATATATCAATATATATATTAATCTTTTTATAGTAGCGTATAGATGGAGCCTTGAATCGAGTTGGTGCTTAAACATTTGTAGACATAAGTTAGTTGAGGTTCTCAGGCAGCCGTCCAACCATATTTTGCACAACTAGTCAGCAAAAAGCGCGCATCAAATCACCAGACAGACAGACAGATATATAGACAGCTGGAGGAATGCTAAAGAACTGTAAAAACAATTATTAATATTCATAATGAACACATGCAAGTGTTGACATAAATGTATTTAAATAACATATTTCGTAGGCTAGTTTGAGCTGAGCTGCCGTAAAGATCACTTATTTTGTCGACGTTTAACCCAGTAGCAAATCAATAAGTAAAACAACATGCATATAAACATAAATACGACTCATTCCAAAGAAACAGAATTTAAATCTAAACAAAAACAATACGATTGCAATTGCAATTGCAATTCACAATATACAATATACACGTTTTTCTTAAATGTATTTAACTGTTTTAAATATTGAAATTGGTATTTAGCAAATGAAACAGTGTCAGTGTTCCAACAGCAAATGCAAATTGTGTGTTGTTTAAGAGAAGGAGAAGAAAAGCAAAGAGCAAACATAAATATATATATACATATATATTTCTTTCTATTATACAATATTATACATATATAAGTTTTGTAGACAATATACATATATACATACATGCATACATGCATACCTGTCCACCTGTTCACCTGTCTACCTGTATACCTGTATGTATATGTATATATTTATTGCCTTGAATATTATATATATAATCTCTATATACCAATATATACATATATGAATATATATATATATGTATTTATATATATGTATTTACGCACATATCTACATGTATCGTATCGTATATTTTAGTAGGCGCCCTTAAGCAGCAACGTCGTTTGGCGGCTAACAGAGAACACCCCTATCAGCGTACAACGGTCGGAGTGCCAGCCAAGCCGGCGGGTTTCATTGAAATACAGTAAAAACACATATAAAACAAAAAAAAGCACAATAGCAACGAAAGCAAGTAAATTTCTTGTTTCATCACATGAGACAAAAACATTATTTCATTTTTTTTAAAAATGTATTTATCTAAAGCAAATTATTTAAATTTAATTTCTCCAAACGCTAAAGAAGTTAACGATGAGTGTTATCGTTGGGCCGCCATTATTATAAAAAAAAAAATAATAAGTAAATTAAAATTGGGCCTTAATCAATTTAGTTCAATTATGTTAAAGATTTTGTATTTATTTTTTTGTTGTTTTGCATTCTACAACTAAAACAAAATATATTTTATATTCAAGTTTTCGAACAATCTAAAATAAACAAAAACTGCTTGTTGTGTGCCCTGCTGTATGCACAATGAAACCCAGCCAGTCCAGTTGGCCAGGCCGGTCTGTGCAGCTCCGTAACTCAGTTAACTCAGTCCAATAAATAACTCAAGCGCCTAACAGGTTAGTTGTGTTTCTACTCATCTATACAAATTGTTTCTTATTACATTTAATATATCCACATGAGCTGCCATTGGCATCGTGTCCTCCACGATGGCAATTGCACCTCAGCTGCGAGTTTTGATTCGTTTTCCAAACACACTCACAAGAGATAAACAAATAAAATGAAAAATAAAAGAAAATTCTGAAATTCTGAAAATCTGAAAATATTAGTGCAATAGACAGAAATTAAAGCCGCTTTAAGCTGTCAAGTGTAAAGAAGAAGAACGCAAAGAAAATCACGTTGTTTTTTATTATCTATAAATATATACATTTTTTTGTTAGTTTATTTTATTTCTTTGTTGACGACGTTGACTTGTGCCTTTGATGTTTTACAAAAACTAAAAGAGAAAAAAAATAAAAAATAAAAATAAATAAATAAAAAATGAAAAGATGATATGGATGAGAAATTCGTATAAAATTTCTACTGCAGACTCGAAAGCAAAAGCAATTTAGTACACTTTGTATTACTCTTTCTTAAGCCATATAATTATTATTATTATTATTATATATCTATATATTATATCTATGAAATATGAATTTTATATGTGTATTTAGCGTTTAAGGCCCTGTTAGTCTGTAACGTTTACCTTGTATATCATTTTGAAATGTATGTTGCAATTGAACCGAAAGTGTACCAGAATAAAGATCAATGACTTTTGTTGAAGTGCAACCCGAACACAGAAAACAAAACCAGCAAACAACAACAAAAAAAGCAACCAAGTCTTATAATTTCACGTCTACAATGATATTGGAAATGCCAACCGGGCATTAGAAAAACAAGAAGTAAAAAAAAAATCTAACGCTTTCCGAACTTAATACTAAAATAATAAAAAAAAACCAACACTCCTATGTCGTCTCGCATAACTCATTGATCACCAAGAGAACGAAACACTTAACTTTTGTTTGCAACTCTAGTGCCATAACTTAAGTACTTAACTTTAGATCTAAGCTCTGTGTACGCACACTTCTAGCCAGCGTGGGGCCTGATGTACTACTCTAACTACTACTACTAGCACCACCACCACTACCACACATACTAGTCCGGGGCATAACTCTATGCTTAACGTCTGTCTCATCTACCCACCTCTTACACACACATACACACACTCCCTCTCTCCTGATTAATCATAATAATTGCAACGATGTGAACAGAGAGGAAGCCAAATAGCAAGTCTCCACCCACTACCACTACCACGTATACATATATAAAACCAAAAGATATATCTTGATGTGTATTTAACAGACTTAATCTATAAGCTTAATACGGTTCTGGTATCAGTAATACATATGTTTAATAATAATAATAATATCTCTTTCTAGCCTAGTAAGATAATGATACTTGTGTAACGTTCTACTATAAAATTGCATTTGCATTCGCTTACAAATCCTGATATAACTTCGCACACACACACACACACACTTAAATACAAATTACTAAATTGATTCTAATGCCATGCTGAAGAATGTCTCTGATTACGAATATTTCGATAAAAATAAAATATCCCTTTGGCTCTTGCTAAAAACTAAAAACAATAAAATTAAAAAAAAAAAGTTCATTAAATTTAAAACAATGTAAATAACGCTTTACCTTGGCATTTTTTCCAAATTCAAAAAAAAAAAAAAAAACGAAAAAAAAACTCCGACTATTATTCAAACAAATTGATAGCCAATGCACCTGCAATTTTATTTTATATATTTTTCTCTAATCTTTAAACAATTTTATACTCTATAGCATTTACATATGTATAAAAACCATAAAAATATCAAATGATACGTGATGTAATATTATTGCTAATTTCAACTAACCAAAGGCCAAGTTAACTAAACAAAGAAAATAAAAGTAAAAAACAAAACAAACAACAAATAGAGCGTAAAAAAACCAAATACTAGTAAATGAATATTAATAATAAAAAACATTTACGTTGTTTCTGTAAATTACTCGAGCAATTCCTTTGAAGCGTCTTGAATAACCAATAAATGTCTCTTAAATAACAGTTCGACAAACAATAAACATTTAATACACTTAGACTTGCACTATCTACGATTTAGTTTGTGTTTGTTCTCCATCAACTCGAAATGAATACAAACAGAATGTTTTTTCATTTTATAGATTTTATTTATTGTTGAGAAAATCATTTTGTTTTGTTGGAAAAACAATGAAAATAAAAATAAAAAATAGAAAAGTTACTAAACGAAATCTTGGCCTGCATGTTGTGTGCCCTGCTCTTAATGATCTATTTACTGTTCTACACATTACGCATACCATACACATTAAATATATATGGATATAGCTATATATATGTACAAACAAATATGCCCGCTTTCATTTAGTAACTTTTTGTGTGTGCTCATAATTCGCATATATTAAAAAATATCTATATATTTAAGTATTTCAATTATGAAACACGAAAACGATTTAACTAACTGCTAACCATTTATTAATACTCAATTTCCATTTCTATGACTTCTTTTATTTACATGCTAACAAAAAAAAAAACAAACAATATATATATATCTATAAAAACCAAACCTAAAACAAAATCCACAAAAAAACACATTTGAAAAAAACCACATAAAAAATCTACCAAATTTGCTAATCAAAAACAACGCCCACGCCTGGCGTCTGGTTAGATGCAACTGCCATGAGATACAGCCGCAGCGAGATGTGCGAATGAAATGAATGCAACAGCAGCAGCAGCAGAGGCAACAACAAGGAGCAGCAGTCGCAGCAGCAGCAGCTGGAGTGGAAGCTGTGTGGGCGGCGTTGTATGGAATGTGATATGCTAATTGCGAGTAGTGCAGCAACTCTTGTCACTGACAAATACTAATGAAACACCACACACACACACACACATACATTCACACACACACACACACACACACATACATTCACACACACACACACAAAACCACATACAGCACTTGCATATGCTGCATCCAAATACATTCAGCGTCTGTGGCCTGTTGCTTGCGCCTGCATCAACACTCATCTGTATGCAACAGCAGTAACTGCAACCACCACCACCACCACCACCAACAACAACAACAACAACAACAATCTGAAGAAGAAGCAAAACAATGTATTGAATTTTGTGGCCATTTCTGTTTGCGTTTTGCCAGCCAGTAAAACAAAACAAACGTAAAAAACAACAACAAACAATTACAATAACAAATCAAACATAGTTTTTTAGTTTAAATTAAAGAAGAAACAAAAAGAAAAACGCATATAATTATTATCTATTAACCACTTATAAGTTAAACATAAGTGAAAAGTGCAGCGAACAAAAGCAAAAAAACATAAAAAAAATACTTAATTCAACTGCAAGTTTTTATGCATTAAACAATATATATTTGTTTAAATGCCATTATAGAGAAAAAAAGAAAAAACAACAAAAAGAATATCATTTAAAGAATCTCATTTGCAAAAAGAAAAAAAAAACATTTTTATCATATTACATTTTTTTGAACAACGCGATGAAAAATCTATTTTATATTATTTAGACTAAACTAAACAAAAATTGTTTTAACTGTGTAATTATGAAAACACACACACACACACACACCTACACCCACACACATCTTCTACTCATTATAGGCAGCAAATATAAGTGTTGTTTGCGCAGCTTATGTTTATGTTTTTTAACAAAATATATACATTTAATTTTTTTGTTAAATTGACGCAAATTCTTTGTTAATGAAGTATTTCGATTATGATTATGTTATATACCATATATATATATAAATATATACAAACACACACACACATACACATCATTATTAAGTATGTAGTTAACGCGGCGCGCGCTTTTGCGCCAATTGTGAGTTAAGGCGAAGCGCGTGTGCTTATTAAAATTAATAATTAAACAAATAATACAAACTACAAGTAACAGCCATATTTAGTTAATGAAAGCTAACGAATATCATGCATTAATAATGTACAATTAAAAAATAAATAATTTTTAATATATCTACTGTTAATATTGAGCTCAAGCACAATGTATTATACATAAAAAAAACAACAAAAATAAAAGAAAAATATTAAAAAAAAATTTAAATAATATCAAATAGTTGAACCATTTTTGAACATATAAAAAAAAACATAAATGTGAAATTCTTTAATTTAAAGTAAATGTTGGCAGTTATGAAAAATGTTAAATTTTTTATAAATTTATATACAAATATTTTTTGTTTTAAGAAAAATTCTTGCTTTCATAGAGAAACTCTTGTTTAACGCACTCAACCCATTAGCAGCTAACAATTATGTCAAATATGCGAGTGAATAAATGCATATTGTTAAAAAAAAATAAAAAAATAACAAAAAACTATAAAAAAAAGGAAATTGCATTTAAATTATGGTACAAAAGAAAAACGGCTACATTTTATTTTAAATTAAAGAATTTTCCTTAATGCAGCTAAATGATAAACTATGATTACGCTAAAACAAATGAAACAAATATGTAATTAGTGTGCCTTTCAAACATATTGCGACTAAGTTAAATGTAAACTTATCAAATCAAAAACAAAAACAAAATGAAGTCAGCTAAACTTGCATAGGCAGCAGCAGCCAACAACTACAATATGAAATTATAATACAAACGATGTGAAGCGACATACTCAATATATAAACAAACTACACGATAATCTAACTAACTATTTTAAAGATGATACAATCTAACTATTATAATATGTATATTTATGCTAGTAACGGCAATCGTGCAATCGTAGTAATGCGCACCGCCAAAATTTTCAAATCTTTTGGTGTGCTGCCTAATTAAAATTCATCTCGAGGAGCAAGCGTTTTGCTTATCGAATTTCGAAATTCAATACAATTGATGATTGTGAGTAAATTGATAACAGCCACTATATGTTATGTATGTAATGATGTAGTGCATAGGAATAAGCTAAAGCACTTGCATTGTGCTGATGTTAATGGGTAACATTTACTATATTTCAAACAATATTCATTCATTCATCAAATCAAGCATAAACACATTGCAAATTCACTGAATTCTTGCAGTTCTATTCACACATGTTCAAATAATTAATACATATAAATATAAAAATATATGTATATATATATAAATATATACGCAACTGTAACAAAATCAAATTAAATTATGTACAAGTTTTTGCATAAAATAAATGTTTATAAAAAAAATAAAACGAAAATGCTTTTTCAGGACAATCTATTGTAGTGTTGCGAGTCATGCTGCTAATTAGAAACAATTGTATTAGCCTTTGCGCATTAACCATAAAGTTATTGACCAGCAAACCAATCATTGGCAATTGTTTGCTGAGCATCGCACGATGCATTCCAAGGGAATAAAGGAGCGCGTAATCAATGGAATAACAACCAACTCCACATATGCATGCCATGTTCCGCGTTCGTGTCATTTTTGAAGTTGAGCTCTGATTGCACATGCAAAAATCCATTGCATACTTCCAGGCGACGCAGTCAGAGCTGATCATAAACAATAGATGAGAGCTGCATAAATAATCAAATTGCAATGGTAAATTCTAGGCAAATTGTTGGTTATATAGCGTGGCTTAAACATCAAAGGTGAGTAAGTTGGTTTTGTGACGTTGCGGTAGAACTAGCACAACACTGGTTAACAAAATAGAACTTCAATTTTGAGTATAAAAATGGAAGAAAGTAAATATATGAAAGAAAGTATATATAGATGAACTAGCAGCCCATCTAAGTCAACTTGTACCTAAACTGGCTTTTAATGGCAACAGGCAAAGATCGAAAATATTATACTCTCTAGCACTTAGGGAACTATAAGGAAATTTTAATGTTAAGCAATAGAATAGATTAAATAATATAGTTTTAATAATACGAGTTTGTATATTTAAACAAGAGATTTTCTAACTTTAAGCGCAACTTTATCTAGTTTTACACTTAAAAAGGAAATGAACATGTGGTTAAAAACTATGTATACATATATAATACACATATGGAAGAGGATTATTATGTACAAATATTAAAAAAAAAAATTGTATTGTTTTTTAGTCTTAGAAACTGAGTTTAGAGTGTATTCAGCCTGTATTGCTTACACTTCTTTGGCGATGACTATAATTTTCCCATATACATACATATATCGCTTTCAACACTTCATTTAGCACCTGAAGCTTTTACTTTAAATCACATTTGTCTCTTTAAAAATACTGCATTTTGTACTGCGCAGCCAGATTGTCTATTGATTGAAGGTATTTGCTGTTTTTCAGTTAACAATCTGGCCACACTGGAACGCATCATAATCCCGTTGAATGCAACATTTAGCAATGCAGTTTTTCCACCGAAGTGGGCTGCCATGCATATATACATACATTCTTTTATAAAAAATTGCAGCTATAAATATTTCATTTAACTGGATTATATGTACATATATTCCATGTATGTGTGTATGTGTGGCTGCAGATGTTCCCTTTTGTCAGAACTTAATTATACTCGTTGACGAAGTGAAAAGCGTCGCTTGTGCCCGACTGGCATGTTCGGACTTGATGTCTGCTGCAATAGCTGCGCCATTAAGCCCTCGGCATTTCCATTACGTTATTGAATTTTACTGGCTTTTGAAAAACACGTCAAATATAAATAAGAAAACCTAAAGCAATTTCAAGGGCCTTGATAAATGGTCGGCATATGCAACATAGCATGTCATCGTCAGCATATGAAACACTTTGCCTGCCAATTATTATAATAAATTATAATAATTGAAGCAGTGGCTGTTAGATATTGTTTTATTCGTATCTTGTGCTCCAATGTGGCCCAGTCAGGCTCAAAGTAGCCAAAAAGGGAGCACGCATTTGCCGAATTTTTAATCAATTAAACGGCAAATACTTCTGCTACTGCTGTACGCTGTCTACTGGAGTGTGCACATACGATAATCAGGCACTGTACCGTAACTGAATCGAATTATGTAAAAAAATCATCGCATACTTGCAGGTGGCAGCACGAAGGTGTCAACAAAAGAGATGAGAGCTGCATGCAGTTTTATGCAGCATAAGAGAAGTTCAAGCAACTTCATTTTATATTATTAAGCTAACAATTTGAAATAAGGAAACAAATTAAAATATATATATATATATATGTATATTTTTAAAAATGAGCTTCGCACAACTCTTCGTGGACCTGCTGATATTGCAAAATATAAATGTTCATCATTTGTGTATCTGCATTATAGATTTTCTATATATAGCCTATAGTTTGCTATATATGCTCATGAAACTTAATACTAAATAACATATTTATTATTAGGATATATAGATTTACAAATAATATGTTTTATACTGTCTGTTTTTTCCATGTTTACTTTGCTCGCTTCGAGGCTTTTATCTTGCCTATCAACATGCACGCTCCACACTTGATTAAATCAATTACTTTTGTGCATTGAACTTCCCTGTTTTATCCCCGAATCCTGCCAGACTGCATGCTGATTGAAACCTTTGCTGATTTTCAGTGGAACGATGCCCATGCCCACGCTACATACAGAATTAATTATAAGACTATTAAATGCAATGTTGCGCTATCAAATTTATTTATCTGACGGCAATTTGTTGCGCAGTCAGATCGACTCAGTCAATTCTGAAGAGCTGCGCCGTTTGTTGTTTATTGAATTCCATTCATAGCCTTTGCAAAAAATATTACTGAACATTAATTTGTTAATTTGATTTGTAGAGAAATTTCTTGTTTTTAAGTTAAGTTTATTTGACTGTCGCCGACTGGAATCATATAAAGATAGAGAGTAGACAGTTTGCGGGTAGTTATAATACAGTTAATAAGTCTACAATTCGTTTATGATCTTGTATTGTAGGCAGCATTCAATCAAGCAACTAAACACAAATAACTTATTTAATGATTAGGTTTCACTAACTATTAAATTGAATAATGTTTAAATAAAATTTCTCATATTTTGGTATTCTGCTCAGATTTCATAGTTTTTTTTTTTTTTTTTTTTTTATAATACAAGATTTTTTAAATATAAATTATTAAGAAAATAATTTCATTACCTCTTTCATTTATTAAAAATTTAATTAAAAGAAATACAAATAAAACTAAATGCCTGCATTGCAATCAAGCTAAAACAAGTGGGCAGCAGCTGAAAGTGCATGCGCTGTATCAAAGGGTTAACAGAGCTCTGTTAGCAAGCCTTAAATACAGTTGCAATTGGCCAACGCTGGTCAGTTCTTTGAGGAGCGGCAAATCGTAAGGATTAACAGTGCGCGATACGGATCAGATATTGATATACAATAAAACCGTATTAATTAAAAAAAAGTAACTGAGCACGACTATGCGTAGGGCTTTAGTTTTTGTTTTACTTCTTATACGGTTTATGGCGCACGGCGCCATGGCAACATCGTCTAATAAAAATTTCCGTCCACCACATTATCTGGAAAAGTGCGTCAACGGTCAAAGGCAGATTGATGATTGCTTCAAGGATTTACCGTCACATCTTATAGAGTTTCTGCAGAACACCAAATTAGTCATAGGTCAACAAGAAATCGTCGCACAGTGCAAGTAAGTCTTATTTGGAGTAGAGACTGTGCTAAGAAGTGCTTGTTCGACGTGTATCTATTCTAATTAAATAAAATGTATCAACTGGAATCAGTATTAACTTATTAAAATCAAAAAATATTTACAAATTGAAAAATTATTTAAAATCAAATGTTATTAAAATGTTGTTGACATATTTGTGCATTCAATAATGTATATCTAAAATGTATTCATAGTGTATTCAATCAATGCATGAAATGCTTCGATGACTACTCATCGCACTGTCTTCAGAATCAGGATCTCAGCTTATTTAAAAAGGATGTGGATGGTGTTATTACCTTTTTCGAAAAATTGTGTGCGGACAAAGACTTTCAGCGGGGTAAGGAATACAAGTAGATGCTAGATATTGGCATTTGTAGCTATATTTAAACAACTCAGAGTTAGAGGGAAAGCCGATGTGCTAGTCGGGCTTGCGTGACTAAAAATAGCCTTAACACAGAAACAGACTGCTAAATTCCTTGATATTTGCACATATGAAGACTGGCCTTATTATTGCTAAATGATCGTTATCTCAATGATCTTTAAATAATTAGTTATATTTAATTTTAAAATATATATTTACATTAAATACACATATATAACTATTACATTTTCGCTTAACATACTTAACTATTTGAATACTTACCAACACACACAGAAGAAGAGGAGAATCACCGCGCTGCACTGGACGACTGACCACCAGACGATGAAGAATGCTGCACTGGACGACTGACCATCAAGAGATGAAGAATACGACTGAAGCTGCGCTGCAGCAGACTTGCCTTTATATAGGGCAGTGACAGGTCCACTCAAGTCAAGCTCAACTCTGGGGCCTCTTTCTCACAGTCAGTCTTCACACTCGATCATTAGGCGACCAATCAGAAGATGAGGAATACGACTGAGGCTGCGCTGCAGCAGGCTTGCCTTTATATAGAGCTGAGCTCAAGTCAAGCTCAATTCTTGAGCCTCTTTCTGAGTCAGTCTTCACACTTGATCATTAGGCGACCAATCAGAGCACTTTCTGCTGCTGCTACTGCGAGAAGCAGCTCATCTGATCTTCAGTTGCCTTTATATAGGGCAGCGCGACTTCCACTCGATGTCGAGCTCTCTGAGTTAGCGTAAGCTAAACTCTCTATCAGCTAGCGACCAATCAGAGTGTTTTCTGCTGCATCTGCTGCATACATATGCAAACTAACATCTCCTATTCAGATCTTTCACTCTTTTTCAGCTCTTCTTCTTTCTGTTCTATTGCTTAAATTTTAAACCTCTAGCCTTAACGTTGTACAAACCAGGCGTTAAAAGCGAATTTAAATGGTCGATAAATGCTGGTAAAATTGAAATGGAATGAGTCCAAATGGAATGAGAAATTTGCTAAGTTTGTGCAGTTTATGGTATACTTGAGTATTCATGTCAAATTTCAAGTCTCAACGCTGCGTACTTTAGAATATCTCAGCACTCACATGGACTGACGGACAGACAGACTATATCGACTCGTCTTGTCGCGCTGATCTAGAATATATATACTTTATGGGGTGTGGCTCGCCTCCTTCTGTCTGTTACATACATTTTCAGAAAACCATTAGACCCTGATTTCCCATTTTCAATGGACTCAGGGTATAAAAATATATTCCATTGAATTTTATATAGAACTACCTTTAATTGAGATTTTCATTAAACCAAACATGTGTCGAAGTATTTTTAAATAAACATATATTTGATATGCTAATTGTTAACATGTATATATATACTCTAATCATATATCCTCTATAGATTATATGCGGTACAAGAATTGCTTCGCGAATAGAACGGAGGATTGGATAACCTGCACCGCGGATATTGAGAAGTCACTCACAGAAGAATTCAACGACGACAAACGGAATGTTTCCAATAAATTAATGCAGTTTTGTTGGTAAGTTCAATACTCTTACCTTACCTTAGCTTAAACTAATAAACGCATCTTTTATCTACAGTGAATATTTAGTATACGAAAACTGTATTCATACTGACACTCGATATATTGGCTATACGAATTCGTCCAAGTTTGTTTGTAAAGTCGTCAAAATGTTGTCAACCGAGGATTACATCCGAAACTGTCCACAGCTTGAGGACACCTGCGCCTGTGCCCCACAGATGGACTTCATCTGGAGCAGCATATTGCCCTTGGCCCTGATGCTGTTTGTTGCTCACTACCATATCAGGCAGTAAATTTTAGTCGGTCCGTGGTTGTTGTCTAGTTATTAATGCATATTATTGAGTTTTTAGATAAGTGTGTGATTCTCCCGAAACAGCGAAACTTTTTGTTCTTTAAAGTGAATTTTAAGCATTTACTTGTATATACATATATGTGATTAATAAACTTTATGTTGCTATAATTGAAATGGGAAGTACTTTTCTTTATAAAGCAAAAGTTATTGTCCAATGTCTTTCTTTCATTGCTTAAATAACGGTTTTAAAATGTACACTTACACAGAAAATGATATAGTTATAACATTTTGCATGAGCATATATTCACGAACATATAAAATTAAATTTATGAATCTTTAGTAAAAATAGCGATGAAATGGTTTGTATTCAAACAGATCGGCACAATGTATAATGTTGTATAAAAATCCATAACAGTCGTCAACGGGTGAACGATGTGAGTAACAGCAGCTTAACAGAGCTCTGTTAGCCGACTTCATGCGGCATGAACAGCAAGTGTAAGGGTTTCAAAATACGTTCCGCAAAAGTATTGATTGGAATTTCCTTATTTAAAATCTTATTCTTCTTTATTTAAAATCAAATTACGATTGACATTTTATTTATTTCATTCTATGTAACTTAAATTGAAGTTTCGAATCGAAGAGTACTAACTCAACAGTTTTTTTTTAGGAAATAGTTTCGCTCAAACAGCCAATTACATATCGTTAAAGCAATTTGCATCGGCTTGTGATTTTGTTACAATATACAAGGAGAGCATGATGAGAGTGCATCAAAATGCATGTTCTTTTAACTGCATATTTTCACCGCCCTCTGTTACTGCTCATACATGCATTATAGTAATTCTAGTGCGTAAACTGTATAGGGAATAATTTTAATCGACTCAAATTGAGTGTGAGTGTGCGTATATGCCATGGTCAATTCCCTTAACTGGAACACTTTTTAGTCAACAAACCGAAAAGCATGCGTGGCCGTCGCCAAGGAGCATGCGTTGTGCCTAACAGCGGCCAGGCAGCGGGTCAGCAGCGCTCTGTTAGTGTCAGCCTTAAATGCTGAGCGAATTGGCCGAGCCGATTCAGTTGTTCGGGAGCGAGCGAATAGCAAGGACTGCGAGCGTATGGCACACGGCAAACAATATACAGAATAAGGAATACGAAACAATTATTCAGTCAAACAAAAATAGCGTAATTCACGGCAACAAGTGAAGTGTTAACGGCAATGAGTGAAGGGTTAAGATTCGTTGCAGCCTACGGCTGGTTTTTGGTGCTTTGTGCTTTGTCAACTTTGCGCCAGCAGCCGCCACATGGTGATGTGGCTGACTGCGGCGACACCCAGAAACTGATTGACAATTGCTTCAAGGATTTGGCGCCACTCCTAGAGGATTTTCTGCACGACGACAAGCTTGTTATCACTAAGGAAGATTTGATTGGCAAGTGCGAGTAAGTCTCGGCTGGATTAGAGACCCTTGCGAAAACTTTTGCCTAGGTGAAAATCAGCAGGTGACAATAAATATGATAATAATAATAAATATAATAAATATGTTTTGTGTTATGTTGTCTTAAAATATTCAAAGTGAAAAGTGAATATGCCTAATATCTGCAAATAATCGAGTCAATATTTAATTAATATAGGAAATGGAATTTAAATGATTGAACATAAATACTAAATCTAACGAATATCCAACATTTATTTGTAGTGCTTTATATCGCGGCCTCGATTGTTTCGATGTCTATTCCAAACGTTGTCTACAGCATCGCAAGCTCAACTTGTATAAAAGTAATATTTATAGAGCTCTCAGGCTTTTCAAAAAGTTTTGTGACAATGAATACTATCAGCTAGGTAAGTAACTGAAAAACGAATCTATTATTATTTACTTTCTTATCAAGTTCGATAATTTGATTAAGATGTGCTCCATATTTGTCTAACTAACTTGGAATCTTGTTATTCAATGTTTGTTGAATGTTTGTTCAATGTTCGTTCAATGTATTTCCAATGTTTGTTCAATTTCTGTTCAATGTATGTTCAAGTTATTTCCTTCCCTCCCTGCAGATTATCAACGTCGCAAGGAGTGCTTCCCCAAAATAAAGGCAGATTGGCTAAGATGCAACGCTGACTTTCAGAAGGCAATTGTTGACCAGGAACTAGATACGACCGAAAAATGTATGGAATTTTGTTGGTAAGCTTATTGATCTCATTGCAGCTAGGGGCAATCATTGATCAACATTTGCCCGCAGCGCACGTTTGGCATACGAGAATTGCATCTACAACAGCATCCGATACCAATGCTACAAGAACTCGGCCAAGTTTGCGCGTAAAACCGCCAAAATGTTGTCGGACGAGAAGCACTTCAGCAACTGTCGCCAGCTGGAGGAGATTTGCGCCTATGCCGCTGACGTATCCTTCGTCAGGAACAGTGTTCTGCCCTTGGCATTGGTGCTGTTGCTGCGCTACGTGCGTGGTCACATGAAGCAGTAAATAAGTCCCGGACTGAGTGCGATTGCTGTGGTTGTTGTTAGCTCCACTCGCCAATGCTTGGCATTGACAGTGGATAAGTGTGTGATTTCTGGGGATAGGTATATGGTCAGACAGTGACAAAGATGTATTATAATCACTTGTATATATAAATGTCTACTAAATAAACTCTGCTTTGATGTGCTGCAATCCATAAATAATAAAAAATTTTGTTGTTTCTTTATTTTCACGTGGCGTATACGTAATGTGTAAAAAAGAATTTTCAAGCACTTGATTGACGAGTCAAGAACTAGAATATATATAAACTATAGTAATTTTTAAGGATATTATTTATTGCCTCTTAAAAAAGAAGAATATTAGCTTTCATTCCCCACTCTCAAGGCAAGATATTTGCTCAACATCCTTGCAATTTTATCGGCATATCAAAGGTTTCACTGAAACTTGACTGAAACTGCAAAAGAGCGCAAAACTTTGCGCTAATGAAAAGTTTAATTTAATTTCAACTAACATAATTGTTAGTGGGCCAACAATTAGCTACTTTACAAACTCAGCTCTCGCTCGCTAAGTGCATTGATAGACAAGTTCATTTCAATTAATTTAATGTGCTGCAAATGCAAAGAGAGCAACAAATGTTTGCATTTGTATTGCCAACGGTAAATGTTTGAAATTGATAAATTGTGTTATCTTCCGTTGAATTCATTTCAATATTTTGTATGTGGCCTGTCAACATGTGAGAGCTCAATTGAAAAGAATGACAACGATTTCATTGCAGACATAAATAAATATTAAGCACGAGTGCTGTTGGCTTTAAACACGACCGAGGTTGAAAATCTGTTAAAGTCTACAAACACTTAATTATGCGTGCATACAACCTCATTGCCGAGGGGGACTGGGAACTGGGGACTGGACGCTTGCCACAGGATTGGCAACAAAGCGACGAGAGATGCCACAGGGCATGCGCCGTATAGAGCCGAAGTTGAATGTAGCGCTCCGCTGGAGCCATACATATAGCGCGAATTGACGGAACACGCTCAGTTGCTCGGTAGCAGGCGAATTGTAAGGACTACAACTGAACGGAATACGGAGTATAGCAAACGCTCAGTCGTCGAACAATAGTAGTGTAGCTCGTAGCAACAAGTACAAGAAGC